>JARBWK010000010.1:129656949-129946949 GCA_030556195.1 Anolis apletophallus
AAACTTCCTTAGAGGCACAACTTTTTCTGTTACATAACACAATGGGGACCTATTATAGGGTTTCCACTAAACCTCTATAAACCCCTGCAACTTTAACTAGGGTCTCTATACCCTTTAACTGGACTGCTCACTAGCAGACCTTAAGACACACACTAACACTGGACCGTTCTCTTTCAGTCCTTAGGACACTCTAAACTAGAACATAACTCCTCCCCTCTCATTTGGCAGTTGGCTTCCGCTCTTTTCCAACTGTAGAATTCAAACCTGAACATTCTACTAGCCTCTAGCCTGGTTGCCATGGCGACAGCTCTTCTAAGCTTCTGCCATGCCTCCCTTCTGTTTCACCCACAGAAACAAACCATAGAACATTCAAAACAACATACATTTTAACACATGTCACACAACATTTACACACAAATAATCAACATCATTACACCTACCAACTAGGATCTGGATTGTAATTGGGTGCTGGTTCCACAGTGATTGGTCCCCCTGGTGGCAGGAAATTCAAAGCGTTGCCATACTTCAGTTTGAAATGTCCATTTAAAGACCCACCTCAGAGGGAAGTGCATATCTCCGGAATACGGTGTGGCAATATGTCAAACAGTTCATAAAGGGATTAATTGCTTATCCCAGTTAATACAAAGGTTAAAAGTTTAGTAAATACAATGGGCAATTATGCCAGGAAACTGTTCAATGAAAGGTATATACTGGTAATCTGTGTGTTCATCCCCAAGAGAGGATACCTCCAGATCTGCTATCAAGAAAGAGGCCTTTTTCCATCTTCGCCAAGCTAGGCAGCTGGCACGCTACCTCCAGGGCCGGCCTTCCCCATTCAGCGACCTCCGCTGTGGCGTAGGGCGCCGTTCCCGGAGGGGGCGTGGCCACCTGGGAGGGGCGCCGCTCCGCCCCGCCGCCGTGTCGCCGCAGCCAGCCGGCGGCGCGGAGGAAACGGGGGAAGAGGGGACTCACGGGACGGGCTCGCCGCTCACGGACCCGAGGAGGAGCAGGAGGAGGGGGGAGGCCATGAGGGCGGCCCCCACGGAGACGCAGCGGCAGCGGCAGCAGCAGCACCCCCGGAAGGGCCCGAAGCCAGAGGCGCATCTTCGTGGCGTCGCCGTCGCGCCTCTGCCGAGGAGGAAGGGGGGAGGAAGGCCTCGCGGCCACGTGCTGTAGGACGCCCGGAAGAGAGAGACGCCGGAGGGAGGGAGCCCTGCGGAGGCGCGGCGGCCTCTTCCTCCTTTCCTCCCTCCCTCCGGCGTCTCTTACAGCGCACGGCCGGCGAGGCCTTCCTTCCCTTCCTCCTCGGCAGAGGCGCGATGAAGTGACGTCACGAAGATGCGCCTCTGGTTTCGGGCCCTTCCGGTGGCGCTGCTGCTGCTGCCACTGTGTCTCCCTGGGGGCCGCCCTCGTGGCCTCCCCCCTCCTCCTGCTCCTTTTCGGGTCCGTGAGCGGCGTGAGTCCCCTCTTCCCGCCCTGTGAGTCCCCTCTTCCCCTCCCCCCGTTCCTCCGCGCCGGCGCGCTCGGGAGTCTGCCCATGCGCGGGCGCAGCCGGGAGCCGCCGGGAGCTGCCGGGGGGGGCGCGAAAATAAAGTTCGCTTACTCCCCCCGGAGAGCTCGGGCCGCCTCTGCCTACCTCTCAGGTGATCTAGGCTACGGTCACCTCGAGAATTGACTATTGCAATGCCCTTTACATTGGCCTACCTATGTCAGCAATCCTGAGACTCAAGCTGGTGCAAAATGCAGCTGCTAGGCTTCTCACTCGTACGCCGGTGAGAGCTCACATAACCGTATCAATAAACCAATGCGGGAAATCAATCTTTCTTCAATTCTAGTTAGTTTATTTTCATCATCAATATCTTCAAAATATTTAAGTGGATGGTGGAATGCAGATTTTATTAGACATCAATCAATTGGCATTGTATATCCTCCACAAAATTATAATTAAATGCCAATATCAGGTCGACGGTCTGGTCCTGGAACAGATCAAGCCAAAGCCCCACCAAGATATCAAATTAGCATTAAGAAAACATGAATGTTTCTGGATCACGGCCTTAAAATCCGAATCCCCGAGGGGATTAAACGACCGTTTGTCCATAGGGGAAATTTTATTATGAAACACACCTGGCGCCAGGTGCGGAGGGGCCTTTCTTAAACCGCGGCTTTTTTCAGTTGTGTTGTCCGACCGCATGGAGTAGTGGCTGTGTCCACACATATAATTTTGTGATTTGGGTATGTATAGATTACCTCTTGCCTTTTTGGGGATATGTTTTCTTATGTGGGATCACGCCTAATGTTTTAGGTTTATAAATGTATGTAATGCTAAATCGGATTATATATTGTAAGACCTTTTTGATGTTTTAATGAATCGATATCGGACCAGTGGATTTATGCAGTGGATTGTTACTATATGACAGGTCCTGAAGAAGCCGGAAACGGCGAAACGGCAGGGCCTTTATAGACCGTCGACCTGATATTGGCATTTAATCCGGATTATACATGATCGTGGAATATCAGATTTTGGATTATAATTTTCCCTCGGGGAAAGATGGCATACAAAACTGAATAAATCTCTATATCTCTATATCGCTATATATTAAAGCGGAAAGTTTGTATGTATGTATGTATGTTTGTTTGTATGTAGCAGCGTTCTGATTGGCTGCCACTTTCACAGGCCACAGCGACCAGCGCTGGTGATCGACCTGCACCAAACTTGGCACACATAACTCCCCTGCCCCCGTTTACGCCCTGGTGCAGTTTGGGGGAGCTGGACCACGGATTATGGGATTTGTAGTACTTGAAATCCCTTTGGTTCCCACGGACCACTGCGGCCCCCAACAAAGACCGATAAAGACCAAACTTGGCACACAGAGCCCCCATGACCCACTCTACATCCTGCTGCAGTTTGCAGGAAGGCAAACCATGAATGATGGGACTTACATTCACTTATTTCCTGAGACCGCTGCAACCCTCATCCAATGACTGATCAAGACCAAAGTTGGCACATAGAGCCCCCATGACCCACTCTACATCCTGCTGCAGTTTGCAGGAGGGTGCACCATGGATGATGGGACTTGAAGTACCTTCCCTCTCTTTCCAAGACTGCTACAAACCTAATCCTATGACTGATCTACACCAAACCTGGCACACAGAGCCCCTCTGTTCCTACAGACGACTGCAGCCCCAAACAAACACCGATAAAGACCACACTTGGCACACAGAGCCCCAGTGACCCGCTCTACATCCTACTGAAGTTTGGAGGGGGCAGAACATGGATGATGGGACTTGCAGTACCTTCCCTCTCTTTCCAAGACTGCTACAAACCTAATCCTATGACTGATCCACACCAAACCTGGCACACAGAGCCCTCATGACCCACTCCACATCCTGGTGCAGTTTTGTGTGAGACGGACCACAGATGATGGGACTTGAAGTACCTTCACTCACTTCCTCAAAACAATGCAACCCTCATCCATTCACCAATACAGACCAAACTTGCCACACAGAGCCCCCACGACCTACTCTACATCCTGCTGCATGTTGGAGGAGGGTAGACCACAGATGATGGGACTTGCACTACCTTCAGTAATTTCATGATACCACTGCAACTCCCAATACTGATGGATGAAGACCAAACTTGACGCACAGAGCCCCCATGACCCACTCTACATCCTGCTACACTTCTCAAATGACCCGGGCACCGCCGGGTCCCCAAGCTAGTAAATAAATAAATAAATAAAAGATGTTTCCACTAACGCTTTAGCACCAATTCTTGTTTGCATGAAAAAGATGTTTTTTTTCAAAATCCAATTATCACAAGGACAGAAAATGAGGTGACATCTTCTGAACTGGGGCACAGTCAGCAAAACAAACACCACAGGGGTGTTAACATTTCCCTATGCCAGTGTTTCCCAACCTTTTTTGAGCCGCGGCACATTTTAACATTAAAAAAATCCGGGGGCACACCACCAACCAAAATGACACAAAATTTTTAAGTACCCGGGGCGCAGTGAAAGATGCTATTCCACCCTGCTGCTTTCGGACTCTAACACTGCAATGACTTACAGTGTTGCTAAGTTCTGTGCTGCTGCCCTTAATATCAGACGGGTGATGATTGACATCGTAAGGCAACAATATCCTGTCTTTTAAAATATATTTTTATACTGATTTCTAGTCTGATTTTAAATAACTGTTTACTGGGGAGTTGTCCTTCTCCTCTTAGGGTGCTTGTGCCCGCTTTGTGCTGGTCTGTGACCGTAATAAAGTTTTGATTTATTGACACAAAATGACACTGTAACACAGTAAAGAACGGCTGGGGGATGGTGAGCTGCTGGGAGCAGCTGCTGGGAGTGCCAAAGCCAGGGGAGGAGCCAGGCCACACAATGCTCCGCCCCCCCCCTGGCTTCAGTTCTCCCACAGCTTTGCCAGCCTTGAGGGGCAGTGCCAAGCCAGCATTGTGCTGGCTCTGCCACCGCTGGCTTGGCACTGTCCCTCAAGGCTGGTGAAGCTGTGGGAGCACTGAAGCTGGGGGAGGGGGTGGAGCCAGGCAGCGCCATGCACCGCCCCTCCCCCAGCTTCAGTTCTCCCAAAGCTTCGCCAGCTTTGAGGGGGCAAGCCAGCATTGTGCTGGCTCTGCCATTGCTGGCTTGGCACTGCCCCCTCAAGGCTGGCGAAGCTGTGGGAGTGCTGAAGCCGGGGGAGGGGGTGGAGCCAGGCTGCATCATGCCCCCCCTCCCCCCGGCTTCAGCTCTCTCACAGAGGAGGAGCATGAGTGGTGGACGGGCTTCAGTAGGCGGGGCTCCTCCGCGCGGCTTCAACAAGCAAGGGGCGAGAGTCATGGCGGGAGTGCTGGTCTGTGACCGTAATAAAGTTTTGATTTATTGACACAAAATGACACTGTAACACAGTAAAGAACGGCTGGGGGATGGTGAGCAGCTGGGAGCAGCTGCTGGGAGTGCCAAAGTCAGGGGAGGAGCCAGGCCACACAATGCTCCGCCCCCTCCCCCTGGCTTCAGTTCTCCCACAGCTTTGCCAGCCTTGAGGGGGCAGTGCCAAGCCAGCATTGTGCTGGCTCTGCCACCACTGGCTTGGCACTGTCCCTCAAGACTGGTGAAGCTGTGAGAGCACTGAAGCTGGGGGAGGGGGTGGAGCCAGGCAGCGCCATGCACCGCCCCTCCCCCAGCTTCAGTTCTCCCAAAGCTTCGCCAGCTTTGAGGGGCACGCCAGCATTGTGCTGGCTCTGCCATTGCTGGCTTGGCACTGCCCTCTCAAGGCTGGCGAAGCCGTGGGAGTGCTGAAGCCGGGGGGAGGGGGCAGAGCCAGGCTGCGTCATGCCCCCCCTCCCCCCGGCTTCAGCTCTCTCACAGAGGAGGAGCATGAGTGGTGGACGGGCTTCAGTAGGCGGGGCTCCTCCGCGCGGCTTCAACAAGCAAGGGGCGAGAGTCATGGCGGGAGTCATGGCAGATTGGAGGCTGGTTGGGGAAACGGCCGAAGGAGGCAGTGCCCTGGTCCCTTCTTCTTTTTCTTCGCCGTCCCTTCCTCCTCCTCTCCCAAGCAGCAGGAGTTCGGCAGGAGGAGGGGGGAAGGAAAGGGGGCAGAGAGCTTTTCTCACGGCACTCCTGATGATCACTCACGGCACACTAGTGTGCCACGGCACACTGGTTGAGAAACACTGCCCTATGCTATCCAAAGCTTATCTATCAATATCTAAATCTACATCTATATTTGGAGTTACATTTTTAAAATGGACCTGTTCCGATGTACATACAAATTCAATTTGAGAACAAACCTACAGAACCTATCTTGTTTGTAACTTGGGGACTGCTTGTGCAGCCTTCCATTCACAATTCCTCTCTTGTTTTCTTGTGATTACAAAGAAAGCTGCGCATTGTATCCGAAAAGTCTCATCTCTGGTCTCTTGCATGCAGCTGGCCATTCTACCTTTGAGCCGGGCATTTGATTTATCTCTTGTGTATCGGGCAGAGGGTCGTCGGCAACGACATGAATTCACCCCAAGACAAATAGACACATACAAACGCATGTGCTCACTGCTTTCACCTGCCAGGTCACCATCCATCATAGAGAAATGCTGCAGGACAGCCTCAATTGCTTAGCAACAGCAGGTAGAGAAGGGGAAGGCCACACCTTTGGTCTTGCTGAACCTTCCTGCTGGTCAGCAAATAGCCTGCCTTAATGCAAGTCATCACGCTCTTGGGTCAGGAGATTAATGGACTCGGAACAGGTGTTTCAAACTGCGAACTGGAAATACCACTGATAACATTTCAGCCTCTGATATGACCACATCTGGTTGTGCCCAACTGGGAAAGTAGCCTTGTCTCTGGTGAACTGGCAGAGAGGAAGACAAAACACATTATTATTATTATTATTTCAAATTTATAGACCGCCACTCCCTGGGGGCTCGGAGTGGCTTACATCAGACATGAGTGATACAATAAAACAGTAAAAACAGTAGACCACGCATTGTTGACCCACCGTTTAGCCGTGTCTGGGGTCAGGGGGACTGCCCTCAAATGGGTGGCCTCCTTCCTCCAGGACCGGGGACAGCGTGTGGAGGGGGGCGGAGGGGTCTCTGGGAGGCTCCCACTTAACTGTGGGGTCCCCCAGGGGGCCATTCTCTCCCCCCTTATTATTCAACATTTACATGCGCCTCCTGGCCCAGCTGGTCCGTGACTTTGGTCTGGAGTGTTATCAGTACACGGATGACACCCAGCTTCTGCTGAGAATGGACGGCAGGCCGGACACCGTACCCGATTGTTTCCATCTATGCCTTGACGCAGTGACTGGTTGGCTGCGTGCCAGCCGGCTGAAGGTGAATCCGTCGAAGACTGAGATCTTGTGGCCCGGTCGCCCTGGGCTGGATGAGTGCCGGTTGCCTAGCCTGGATGGCGAACGACTTAGCCCGTCATCCCTTGTTAAAAGCTTGGGTGTTAAACTGGACTCCTCGCTGACCATGGAGACCCAGGTGTCAGAGCTGGAGGTTCTGAGTCTTGGGGAAGGCTCGAGAACTCCCAGTCTGCCTTAACAGGGAAAAGCCTGGCGTGCAGGACCTTGGGGAAATCCCGGGGATGATGTAATCTCCTGGGAGCAGTGCTGAGTCAGGACGGATGTGATGCAACCTCTTCCGGACAGTGGATACTGACTTGCATGTTGCCGACTCGGCAGGGATATGATGTAATATCCATTGGACAGTAGGACTGCTGAGTCAGAGGAGGATGATGCAACCTTTCCCGGACATTGCAGGTGATGGGTGGAAGGGGTTGAGTATATAAGGTGTGTTTGGGTGATGAGCCAATGCTTTGGCTTTATAGGTGTTGTACCTTCAATAAATCTCGTTGGATCGAACTGCGGACTGAGCGTGATCTTTATAGAATTTTGGAGCGGCCTCACACCCAGGTCTCCGTGGTCAGCAGGACGGCGTTTTTTCACCTATGACAGGCTCGGCGACTGGCACCCTACCTGTCCAGGAACGACCTGGCCACGGTGATCCAAACGACGGTCATCTCGAGGCTGGACTACTGTAACGCCCTCTACGTTGGCCTTCCCTTGTCGACAATTTGGAAACTCAAGCTAGTGCAGAATGCCGCTGCTCGCCTGCTGGCGGGAGCGCCAGTGAGGGAGCACATTACGCCCATCCTTCAGCAACTGCACTGGCTCCCCATTGAGTACCGAATTGCTTTCAAGGTGTTGGTCCTGACCTTTAAGGCCCTACACGGCCTAGGGCCTACGTACCTGAGGGACCGCCTTGCCCAGTACATTCCACCGAGATCACTACGTTCAGAGGAACAGAATCTGTTGTTGATACCATCAATCCGCTCCTGCCATCTGTCTGTAACCAGGCAAAGAGCCTTCTCTGTGGCAGCCCCGGTGTTATGGAACTCCCTCCCGGATGACACCCGAGCTATCACAGAGCTCATCCCTTTTCGAAGGGTTTGCAAGACCGCCCTCTTTGGACTAGCCTTTAACTAGGCATACCGACCCAGTGTAATCACCTAATATAACTGCGGGTCCCAGGGAATTCCGGGCTCAAGGAAATGTTACTGTATTTTATTCTGTGTCTCGTGATGCGATCTATGTTTTATGTTTTTAACTGTATGGCTGCATGATTGATACATGCTGCCCATTTATTTGCTGTTACCCGCCCCCAAGCCTGCAGGGACCTGCAGGGACAAGACCAAACAATAAATAAATAAAATAAATAAATAATAAATAAAATATAAAACTGATTAGCCAGGTGGGAAGGCCTGCCTAAACAGATAAGTCTTGCACGCTCTCCGAAATGCTAGTAAGTCTTGGAGCATACGAACATCAAGTGGAAGAATGTTCCAAAGAGATGGGGCCACAGCAGAGAAGGCCCTGCGCCTGGTCTTTGTAGATCAGGGGTGCCCACACTTTTTTAGCATGCGAGCTACTTATAATAAAACCAAGTCAGAAAGATCTACCTACCTCCTCAAGGCTGGAGAGAGGAGGGGGTGGGGCGGGGCTTGGCCAGAAGGGAGGAGGCAAGGCTGTGCCAAGCCCCGCCCCTCCCCTCTGGCTTTGGAGCTCCCAGCAGCTTCTCCAGGCTTGAGGATGGCAATGCCAAGCCAGTGGTGACATAGCTAGCACAAGGCTGGCTTGGCACTGCCATCCTCAAGCCTGGAGAAGCTGCTGGTAGAGCGGAAGCCACAGGGGGCGGAGCCAGGCCACGCCAAGCCCCGCCCCCTCCCCTCTGGCTTTGGAGCTCCCAGCAGCTTCTCCAGGCTTGAGGATGGCAATGCCAAGCCAGTGGTGGCATAGCTAGCACAAGGCTGGCTTGGCACTGCCATCCTCAGGCCTGGAGAAGCTGCTGGGAGTGCTAAAGCCAGAGGGGGGCAGAGCCAGGCCACGCCCAGCCATGCCCCCCCCCTCTGGCTTTTGAGCTCCCAGCAGCTTCTCCAGGCTTGAGGATGGCAGTGCCAAGCCCGTGGTGGCATAGCTAGCACAAGGCTGGCTTGGCTCCGCCCTCCTCAAACCTGGAGAAGCTGCTGGTAGAGCGGAAGCCACAGGGGGATGGAGCCAGGCCACGCCAAGCCCCTCCCCCTCCCCTCTGGCTTTGGAGATCCCTGCAGCTTCTCCAGGCTTGAGGATGGCAATGCCAAGCCAGTGGTGACATAGCTAGCACAAGGCTGGCTTGGCACTGCCATCCTCAAGCCTGGAGAAGCTGCTGGTAGAGTGAAAGCCACAGGGGGGCGGAGCCAGGCCACGCCAAGCCGCGCCCCCTCCCCTCTGGCTTTAGAGCTCCCAGCAGCTTCTCCAGGCTTGAGGATGGCAGTGCCAAGCCAGTGGTGGCATAGCTAGCACAAGGCTGGCTTGGCACTGCCATCCTCAAGCCTGGAGAAGCTGCTGGGAGTGCCGAAGCCAGGGGAGGGTGTAGGGCTTGGCGCGGCCTGGCTCCGCCCACCTCTGAGAAGCACCCCGTCCAGCTGGGATCGACCTCCTTCACTCCCAGGATCGACTGGTCGATCGCGATAGACTTCCTGGGCCACCCTGTTGTAGATCGTATGATCTTGAGACTGGGAACTACAAGCAGCATTTGATCTTCAGATCAAAGTGGTCTCTGAGGTTGATAAAAGGTGAGTCGATTTTTTTAGATATAACGGGCCGGGGCCGTGTAATGCCTTGAAGGTGAGGGCCAGCAGCTTAAAGATGATTCGATACTCAATCAGAAGCCCGTGAAGTTTTTGTAGAATTGGAGTGATGTGGCACCTTGCAGGGGCCCCCTCCCAGAGTCTAGCAGCTGCATTTTGGACCAGTTTAAGTCTACGGATGGTAGACCCTGGTAAGCCGATGTAAAGAGCATTGCTATAATACAATCTCGAGGTGACCAACAGCTGGATCACTGTGGACAGGTCATCTCTACGGAGGTAGGGGGCCAGGCGTCTGATACGATGCAGATGGAAGAAGGCTGCTCTACTGATGGTGGACTTCCATCGTCAATTGAGAGTCTAATTGGACACCCAGGCTGTTCACTCGAGGTGACGGGCGCAATGTCTCGCCGTCTAGGGTCAGTAAATTAATGGTCCCACCACTCGGGGACCCCAGCCACAGGATCTCCATTTTTGCACGGTTCACTTTCAGCCTGATAGACCGAAGCCATCTAGTAACGACCTCCAGACACTGATGGAGATTACACGGCGCTGTGTCTGGTTGACTAGCCATCTTCAGGACAAGTTGAGTGTCATTGGCATATTGATAACACTCTAACCCGAAGTCTCAGACCAGCTGTCCCGAGAGGTCGCATGCAGTTGTTGAATAAAAGGGGGGAGAAGATTGGGAGTGATCCTGGATTCATCGCAGCTTGGGAGTGATCCTGGATTCATCGCAGCTTGGGAGTGATCCTGGATTCATCGCTGAGCCTGGAACCCCAGGTCTCAGCGGTGGCCGGGGGAGCTTTTGCACAGTTAAGACTCGTGCGCCAGCTGCGCCCGTACCTTGGGAAGTCTGATCTGGCTACGGTCGTCCACGCTCTGGTCACATCCCGAATAGATTACTGCAACGCACTCTACGTGGGGCTGCCTTTGAAGACAGTTCGGAAATTGCAATTAGTCCAGCGGGCGGCAGCCAGATTGCTAACGGGAGCTACATACAGGGAGCATACCACCCCCCTGTTGTGTCAGCTCCACTGGCTGCCGGTCCAATTCCGGGCTCAATTCAAAGTGCTGGTTTTGACCTTTAAAGCTCTATACGGTTCTGGCCCAGCTTACTTGTCCGAACGCATCAGCCGCTATGTCCCACCTCGTAATCTAAGATCATCCGGGAGGCCCTGCTCGCTCCCGCCTACGTCTCAGATGAGGCTGGTGGGGACGAGGGATAGGGCCTTTCTCGGTGGTGGCTCCCGCCTGTGGAATGCGCTTCCTATTGATGTACGATCCACCACATCCCTCCTGGCCTTCAGGAAAAAAGTAAAATCCTGGCTGTGGGACCAGGCATTCGTACACCAGCACGAGGCAGCATTTTAGATTGGTTTTTAATGAAAGTGGGTGATTATGGCCAATGTTTTTATGGACTGGACATTGTTTTAATCCAGAGTGAATGTGTATGGTGCTAATGTAGTTGTATTTTAATGTATTTTTAATGTATTTTAATTGTTGAAGTGTTTTGGGGTTTATATTGTTATTATGTGGGCATCGAATTGTGCCGTACTGTAAGCCGCTCTGAGTCCCCCCTTGGGGGTTGAGAAGAGCGGGGTAAAATCCCGAAATAAATAAATAAGATGGACTCATGGGGCACCCCACAAGTTAGGGGAGACCTTTCCGATATCCGCCCTCCCCACTCAACCTGCTGACCTCGGTTACGGAGGAAGGAAGACAGCCAGTTGAGAGCTGTACCTCTGATTCCCACAGTCGAGAGCCAATGAATCAGAAGGTCATGGTCGACTGTGTCAAAAGCCGCTGTGAGATCTAGCAACACCAGAAGAGCTGACCCTCCCTGATCCAGTTGGCAGTGGAGTTGGTCCACGATGGATACCAGCACCCTCTCCGTTTCATGACCAGCCTGGAAGCCAGACTGAAAGGGGTCTAAACCAGCTGTGTCGTCAAGGAACTGTTGTAATTGTTCCACAAAAGCTCTCTAGATCATCTTTCCAAGGAATGGAAGATTTGACACAGGGCGGTCGTTTGCTAGGATTGAGAGGTCTAAGTCTGGTTTCTTCAGAAGTGCAGAGACTATGGCAGCTTTTAGAGCTTCTGGAAGTATTCCTTGTGCCAGAGAAGTGTTGATAATCTTTCTTAGAGGGTCACATAACCCCCCCCCCAAGCGTGGTTTGACCAGCCAGGAGGGGCACGGATCGAGGGAACAGGTGTTCGATCTTGCTGCAGCCACCAGCCTCTCTATATCATCTGCATCAAGCATACTGTCTCTGTACCTGCCAATTTTTAAATCTAGAATTATCTCTTGTATTATTACAAATGATAATATCTAATAGCAATGTACACATACAAGTGAGAACACTGTTGAAGAATAGTCATATAAGAGAACAATATATGTGGAGGTGAATACAATAGTCCATGAAACAAACATCAATTACATTTAATGATGTCTACAATATGTCTTACTAGCTGTAGCCGGCACGCGTTGCTGTGCCCTATTTAGGAGATGCAAGAAAGTCTGAGTATGTAAGGGTCGGAATTGTTGTTAGTGAATGGGGTGTGTTATGTTTGTGCCTCAGCTCTTTGCCTGCAGTCCTTCGGGTTTGACTTGTACCATGGCCAGGAGGGATCAGCTTGGGGAGGGCTTGTCCTGTCAGGGGATCTCTATCTTCACAGGTGCGTCCAGTGTCTGTTGGGGGACTGTGAAAAATCCTTTCCGTATCCTTTTTAGCCACCTTTCTCAAGATCTTCATGTCTAGCTTAATTTCTGCTCCTCTTTTTTTCCAGATGTCCTGCTCTGTGTCTTTTGCACCCATTGGTCGAGGTCCGATGAGGCTTTCCTCATGGACAGGCCATCTGAGGGAGCTCTGGATGGTCCTCTTATTAATGTGGAATTCCAAGCCACTGGAGATCTTTTGGGAAAGGAAGAAGAGCTCCCCTTGAATGGTGTTGATCTCCATCATGGTCTTCTGATTTGAAAGTGTTGGAGGATGCTCTGGCAGTTTGTTATGGGTCGGAACCTTCATGTTGGCTGGCCAGTACAGCAGTTATGCAAATCTGCCCTTATTGGCAGCCAATCATGTTGTCAGAATATAGAGGCTGGGGGAGTCTTTGGCAGCCCCGGAGGATGCTGGGAAATGTAGTTTTTTTACTCGTTGTTTTGGGGCCTTTTAGGTTTTGGGGGGGGAAAGTTTCTTTGCTACAAACGTACCTTGCTTGAGGCCTATTTCTGTTGGCAAGTTTTGTGTTTCTGCGTTGTAAGGTTTCTCTGTTTGAGGTAGTCTTCACATGACGACTGTTCCTTTATATATATATATATATATATATATATATATATATATATATATAACAGGAATATACAGGTTAATGCACCATTTTGAGCAGAGAAAAATATATGTATATGCTGGTCAAAAATATCTAATACATTCTATATCAATACATGTACATAACAGAAATATACAGGTCAATACACCAGGTTAGGAAAAAGAGAGCCCCCTTGACCCACTTTACACCCTGGTGCTGTTTCAAGGAGGATGGACCACAGATGATGGGACTTGAAGTACCTTCACTCACCTTCCGAGACTGCTGCAACTCTCATCCAAAGAATGATCAAGACCAAATGTGACACACAGAGCCCCCAAGACCCACTCTACATCCTGGTGCTGTTTGGAGGGGGAAGGGCCATGGCCAATGGGACTTGCAGTACCTTCACTAAGTTCCTGAGACCACTGTGAGCCACATTAACATCTGATAAGGAACAACCTTGGCACACAATGCCTTTATCAAATAACCCGGGCACCGCCGGGTCCCCAAGCTAGTAAATAAGTAATAAACGACTCCCATGATTCCATAACATTGAGCATTGGCAGTTAAAGTGGTGTCAAACTGCATCCATTCTACAGTAGAGAAGCACACTATGTGTGCCATGCATGTCGGCAGCCAGGATGGCTCTGATGCAAGACCCAGGAGTCAGAAGTACATCCAGTGCCAAGTGGGATTCCAGTCACTGGAAACTGTGTGTTCATTGAGAAAGCACTGCACTCCCCCCCACCCTCAATTCCCCAAAGCACTGGTACAAACAAGCTAAGAAAAAAGTTGATTTAAGCTTGAATGCGAGGCTGACTGGCTTAGTGTCTGACCTTGTGGCTCTGGTAATGATTTAACAAGACATTCGTAAACCTGTCGTGTGTTCCGTGTGTATGTGTAGTTCTTACTCCCCGTTGCGGGGAGGGGCACTCCATCAAAGGAGGGGGGCGAGAGCAGAGAGAGGCAGAAGGGCAAACTTTCCACTTGTGCCGCTGGCCCCTGTCCTGTCAAGGGTCCCCCACCTGGCCTCTCTTCAGCCATCTGCTGTGGCTGGCTGATTCTATTGATCAAATGCCACTCAATAGCTCATCTTCTCCTAGCCAGAGCGTGCAAAGCCAAGGTTTCAACCTCATTGTCCATTAATAATTCCCCAGGGGCTGCTGCCTTTAAATTTATTACTACTCTTTTAAATATATAAAATAAAGCACTCTTCGAATCCGTCTTCTCATGCCCCACCATACGCTTTCTCTCAACTTTAGTCCATTGGGTATTCCATCATTTGGTACAATGACTTTGTAACGCTTCTCCTTTGCTCTACGTCTCCCTCATTTCTCTTTGGATAAGCAACGGCACTTGCGTCTCTTCTAGTCTCCAAGGCCATTTGCTTCTCAATTTTTTAAATTTTTTTTCATTCGTTGCCCATTTATCTCATCTTAACTTCATTAGCAATTGATCGAAGTGTATAAAATCATGCATGGGATAGAAAAGGTGAATAAAGAAAAAATATTTTCTTTGTCACAAAACACTAGGACTAGAGGGCACTCCCTGAAGCTCCAAGGTAGGAAAATTAGGACTAATAAAGGGAAATATTTCTTCACCCAGAGGGTCATTGGGTTAGGGAACTCACTTCCAGAAGAGGTTGTGACAGCGGTCAGCCTGAACAGCTTCAAGGCAGGATTAGACAGATTCATGGATACCAAGTGTATCGGTAGTTACTGAAAAGGACATTCAAGTGCCACCTCGGAGTTGGTTGAGGTAGGCAGGATGTCCCTGGGTACTGGTTGTGGGGGGTCGGGAGCAGGTCAGGGTTTTGCCCTCCCTTCTGCTCGAGATCCCCGTGTACAACTGGTGGGCCACTGTGTGACACAGAATGCTGGACTAGATGGGCTGAGGTCCGATTCAGCATGGCTCTTCTTATGTTCTTATGTTCTTATACAGCCAACCCTCCGTATCCCTAGTTTCTACACCCATGGATTCAACCATTCAGAGCTTGAAAACGTTTCGAAAAATCCAAAAAGCAAACCTTGATTTTGCCATCTGTATACCTTTATAAAGCTGAATGTCTGTATGTATGTATGTGTGCGGAGGGCGGGAGGGCGGGAGGGCGGATATGTGGCAGCCACTTTCACAGGCCACAGCGACCAGCGCGGGTGATGGACCTGCACCAAACTTGGTACACATAACCCCCCTAACCCCCTTTACGTCCTGGTGCGGTTCGGGGGACATGACCCACAGATTATGGGATTTGTAGTACTTTCAAACACTTTGGTTCCCACAGACCACTGAGGCCACCAAAAAGGACCAATACAGACCACACTTAGGACACACAGCCCCCATGACCCACTCTATGACCTGGTGCAGTTTGGAGGAGGCTGGACCATGGATGATGGGACTTGAAGTACCTATACTCACTTCCCAAGTCCGCTGCAACCCTCATCCAATCACTGATCGAGACCAAACTTGGCATACATAACCCCTATGACTGCCTTCACATCCTGGTGAGGTTTGGGGGAGGACTGACAATGGATGATGGGATTTGTAGTACTTTCACACCCCTCTGTTCCCACAGACCACTGTGGCCCCCAACAAACACTGATAAAGACCACACTTGGCACACAGAGCCCCAGTGACCCACTCTACATACTACTGAAGTTTGGAGGGGGCCAGAACATGGATGATGGGACTTGCAGTACCTTTTCTCACTTTCCAAGACTGCTACAAACCTAATCCTATGACTGATCAACACCAATTCTGGCACACAGAGCCCTCATGACCCACTCTACATCCTGGTGCTGTTTTGTGTGAGACGGACCACGGATTATGGGACTTGAAGTACCTTCACTCACTTTGTAAAAACAATGCAACCCTCATCCATTCACCAATACAGACCAAACTTAGCACACAGAGCCCCCACGACCCAATCTACATCCTACTACACTTTGGGGGAGGGTGGACCAGAGATGATGGGACTTCCACTACCTTCAGTAATTTCATGATACCACTGCAACTCCCAATAATGATGGATCAAGACCAACCTTGCCACACAGAGACCCCATGACCCACTCTACATTCTGCTGCACTTCTCAAATGACCCGGGCACCGCCGGGTCCCCAAGCTAGTTTTACATAAGAGACACACTTTTACTACACTATTACACATACTGAAACTTCAGTATCCAGGGATTTTAGTATTTATGACATGTTCTGGAGCCAATACCAGCAGGCTTCCCTATATGTTTGGAAAAAAGTAAATCTGCTTTAGAAAATTAGAAGTTGTACTTTTAGTTTGACATTCAAGAGAAGTTCAAGAATCTTATAGATTTAACTTTTATGTATTGTGTGTGTGTGTATCAGGGTGATAGTAGAGTACAATCATAGAGTTGAAAGAAATTATTATTATTATTTAATTTTTTAAAAAATTATTATTATTATTTATTTCGATTTTTGACCGGCACTCCCGGAGGCTCAAAGACAGGATAAAACATTATCAGATAAAAGAAGAGTTAAAAATTCCCAACATTAATCAAAAGCCTGCCTGAAAAGATGAGTCTTGCACGCTCTGCGAAAGGTGTTCAGATTATGTAGAGCGCGAGTCTCAGGTGGCAAGGTGTTCCACAACACTGGGGCAATGATTGAAAAAGCCCTTCGCCTAGTTGTCTTCAGGCAAAAGGAGCTTAAGCTGGGGATATCTAAAAGGTTCTGATCCTCTGATCGTAACAATCTTGGGGGATTATATGGGACTAGCTGTACCCGGCACGCGTTGCTGTGCCCTATTTAGGAGATGCGAGAAAGTCTGAGTATGTAAGGGTTGGAATTGGTGTTACTTATGGTCTTGGTGGGGTCATGGCTGTGTCGTTGTGGGTTGTTCTGGTAGGTGGGATGTTGTCGTCCGGGCGAGTTGTTGGTGTGTGGTGTTGCTGCCGTCCTGCAGAGCTTGTGGATATACAATGTTTTTGTCTTTCCGTCTGCTGTGTTGATGTAGAGGTTCTGTGGTTTCCCAACTCTGGAACACGCTACGTAGAGTTGTCTGTGGGAGAAGCATTCTGTGTCAAGGTCTATGCCACAGATTTGTAGTGTTTGTCCTTGAGCCTTGTTTATGGTGATGGCAAAAGCTAGTGTAGTGCAGTGTCTTTCTGTTCTGGCATTTGTTCTGCCCTTTTTGTTTGATGTATGTAGTGTTGTGAGTGTGTTATCCGATGCTGTTCTTTTTAGAAGGCATGGCTTGTCTTTTTGGTCAGTTTCTGCCTGTGTGGAAGGAAGGAATGGCATACAAATGGGTTGAGCAGTAGACACAAGGTTGTGTTATGTGCGTATTGTGTTGTGTGTAGGTATTACTTTTGTGTTATTCTGGGGGTATGTGTTTGTCAGTGGTGCCTGTGTCCCTGGTGCCCTATTTGTCTCCCTCCTAGATCTTGACGTGGCAGTTTAACCCTCAACTGAAATCACTCAGCATTCTAAGTGGCTTTGCCCACCGTTACTATGGTGACTGATGTTGGCCAATGGGTTTCGCTGGCTGCCGCAGAGGATGATGGGACATGTAGTTTTTTGTATCGGTGTTTTGGGGCCTTCTAGGTTTTTTGGGGGGAGTTTCTTTGCTAAAAACCTTCCTTGCCTGAGGCCTATTTTTGTTGGCAAGTTTGGTGTCTCTGCCTTGGAAGGTTTCTCTGTCTCTGTCAGTCGTTCGACTACGGGACCTCCTTTATATAACAGATTAGGTGATCCCTTAAGTATACTGGCCCCAGACCATGCAAGGCCTTACAAGTAAGAACTAACACCTTGAAAGTGATCTGGAATTCAACTGGTAACCAGTGCAGATCCCGGAGTATTGGTGTTATATGACAACTCACAGGCTCCCCTGTGAGAAGTCGGGCTGCGGCATTCTGGATCAGAGTCAAGGGCAGGCCAATGTAAAGAGCGTTACAGTAGTCAAGTCTTGAGATGACCGTGGCTTGGATTACCGTGGCCAGGTCATTCCGGGACAGATAGGGAGCCAGACACCTCGCCTGTCTTAGATGGAAAAATGCTGTTCTGCTGACAGCGGAGATTTGGGCCTCCATTGACAGCAGAGAGTCCAAAAGGACTCCCAGGCTTTTTACTGATGATGACGGGCGTAATGCCTCACCATCCATGGTCGGTAGTTGGATGTCCCCATCGCCCGGACGGGCCAGCCACAAGATCTCTGTCTTCGCCGGATTCACCTTCAACCTGCTGGCCCACAACCATCCAGTAATGGCTTCAAGGCAAAGATGGAAATTATTGGGTACGGAGTTCGGTCAGCCCTCCATCCTCAGAATGAGCTGAGTGTCATCAGCATACGGATGGCACTCAAGCCCAAAGCTACGTACCAGCTGAGTGAGTGGTCGCATATAGTTGTTGAATAACAAGGGGGAAAGTATGGCTCCCCGGGGGACCCCACAAGATAGAGGGAAACCCCCAGAGGCCAGTTTCCCCCAAAGCACTCGCGGTTTCCGATTGTGGAGGAAAGAGGACAGCCAGTTTAAGGCTGTCCCCCTCACTCCAGCCATGGCCAGGCGGTGCAGCCCTAAAATAAGTGCAAACTGGAACGCGGGTTGCTATAGCACACAAGTATTCAATTTTTGTATTTAAATGATTTATTTAACATTCATTTAGAAGTAGCTTGATCGTAAAACTTATATATCTTCCCAAATGGGGATGTGGAATTCTGGTAGATAGTATTTCAAATGATATATCTCAAACCCTCTATTCCAGAATCCAATTTAAATCTTGGTATATACATATATATTCATTCTCATGGTATTTGTAATCCGGATAGAAAGGCTTGTAAGGTCGACGGACTATGTATTTAAAGGCCTTGCTGTTTCGCCAGGGGGGCTGGCTTCATCGGGACCCTAAAGAATAACATTTACTTATAATTCCACTGGTCCGATCATTATAAATTCAAATAAAAATATACATATCAACATTTTGCAATTCTGGTTTAGCCCATCTGGATCTCAGTTGGAGTGTATGTAACCGAGACCTCCGGTGTTATGTGTTGTCCGTTGACTACCATTGTGAAGCAGTGGCCGCGTCCACTCAGAATGATATTTTCGTTGATTTAAATGAATTGGTATGTATATAATGTTAAGCCTTTTCATGAGGGTTGTCCTGTGTAACTGGTGGGCTAAACCAGAATTGCAAAATGTTGATATGTATATTTTTATTTGAATTTATAGATGATCGGACCAGTGGAATTATAAGTAAATGTTATTCTTTGGGGTCCCGATGAAGCCAGCCCTGGCGAAACGGCAAGGCCTTTAAATACATAGTCCGTCGACCTTACAAGCCTTTCTATCCGGATTACAAATACCATGAGAATGAATATATATGTATATACCAAGATTTAAATTGGATTCGAATAGAGGGTTTGAGATATATCATTTGAAATACTATCTACCAGAATTCCACATCCCCATTTGGGAAGATATATAAGTTTTACGATCAAGCTACTTCTAAATGAATGTTAAATAAATCATTTAAATACAAAAATTGAATACTTGTGTGCTATAGCAACCCGCGTTCCAGTTTGCACTTATTTTTGGGCTGCTTTGAGGACACCCTTCCTCCTTTCTACTAATGGCCAGGCGGTGCGTCAAAAGATCATAATCGACTGTATCAAACGCTGCTGTGAGGTCCAATAACAGAAGCAGTGCCAATCCGCCTTGGTCAAGCTGGCAACGCAGCTGGTCACAATAGCCATTCAGTCCAACTCTCAGCCATGCAGGAATACACCATCAAAGTACTCTCAACAGATGGCCATCCGGAATCCATTTTAAATCCTCCAGGGAGATTCCACCACATTCCAATGCAGCATTTTGGAGCAGTAGTTTAGTAATTAGTGTTTATTGTCATTTTTCTAAAAAAAAAAGAAAAATGGCACTGTGCTACTTGTTGTAGTAGTATGTAGGCCCATGTGCCGAGGCTCCAAGAAGAACTACCACCCGGAAACAATCTTCAGCCGGAAGTCCCGCCTTTGGAGGACCCAACCCTCGGCGTTGACCCGACCATGACTCAGCGAGGCTCCCGGAAGAGGAGGAGGCGCCCCCGGAAGCGGAAGACCGGCGCACAAGTTCCCTCTCAGGTCCTGGACCGGAGGCCGAGAGCAGCCCCGGCTCCAAGGATCGAAGCCATCCCAGAACCAGCCTCCCTACCGCCCGACTAACGGAGGGCGTTTTGCGTCGGTCGGTGCTGGCCCGAGAACTTTCCCCACTAGGACATTCTGGAGCTCCTGCTACAAGCAGTCGAAGCTCCGAGAGTCACGCTGGACTTCCAATTCAGACCCAAGGGACAATGCACAGTTGGGCCGGGACACCCGCCCCAGACCCCCATGTGGGAATCTGCGCCCCTTGGCACCAGCGATCCTCCTGGGTCACCCCCGCCTGCCTCCGTTTGATGGCAAGGCGAGACCCTAGGGACATCGCTGCGGACACTTCCCCCTCCCTCTCCTGCTTCCCTACCCTTCTGTTCTTCCCCTGTCTTTTTTTGTATATGTTGTTTCGATGTTGCCGCTGGGCACTCAAACTTCTGTAAACCGCTCCGAGCCTTCGGGGAGTGGCGGTATACAAGTTTGAAGTAATAATAATAATAATAATAATAATAATGGCTTTTTATCCTGCCCCCATCAGATTAAAAACTACAGCAAAATGCAATATTTTTTTCCCCAAAACAATTTTTAAAACGGTCCTTCAATCTTCTACATCAAAAGCAGAAGTAAAACACCAGGGCTGGAAACATTCAGGAGTAGCAAATGAGTCACCCATGGGGAGGGAGACTTTAAAAGTCTAACAAAAGATAGACTAGGGCAAGGCTGCCCAGGAAGTTGATCGCAATCGACCAGTCAATCCCAGGACTGAAGGAGGTCGATCCCAGTGGGATGGGGCACTTCTCAGAAGGGGCGGAGCCAGGCCACATCAAGCCCCGCCCCTCCCTGGCTTTGGCACTCCCAGCAGCTGCTTCAGCCTTGAGGAGGGCAGTGCCAAGCCAGCCTTGTGCAAGCTATGCCACCACTGGCTTGGCATTGCCATCCTCAAGCCTGGAGAAGCTGCTGGGAGCTCTAAAGCCAGAGGGGGAGGGGAGGGGCTTGGTGCGGCCTGGCTCCACCCCCTGTAGCTTCTGCTCTACCAGCAGCTTCTCCAGGCTTGAGGAGGGCAGGGCCAAGCCAGCCTTGTGCAAGCAATGCCACCACTGGCTTGGCATTGCCATCCTCAAGCCTGGAGAAGCTGCTGGGAGCTCTAAAGCCAGAGGGGGAGGGGGCGGGGCTTGGTGCGGCCTGGCTCCACCCCCTGTGGCTTCTGCTCTACCAGCAGCTTCTCCAGGCTTGAGGAGGGCAGGGCCAAGCCAGCCTTGTGCAAGCTATGCCACCACTGGCTTGGCATTGCCATCCTCAAGCCTGGAGAAGCTGCTGGGAGCTCTAAAGCCAGAGGGAGGGGCGGGGCTTGGTGCAGCCTGGCTCCACCCCTGTGGCTTCTGCTCTACCAGCAGCTTCTCCAGGCTTGAGGAGGGCAGGGCCAAGCCAGCCTTGTGCAAGCTATGCCACCACTGGCTTGGCATTGCCATCCTCAAGCCTGGAGAAGCTGCTGGGAGCTCCAAAGCCAGAGGGGGAGGGGCTTGGTGCGGCCTGGCTCCACCCCCTGTGGCTTCTGCTCTACCAGCAGCTTCTCCAGGCTTGAGGAGGGCAGGGCCAAGCCAGCCTTGTGCAAGCTATGCCACCACTGGCTTGGCATTGCCATCCTCAAGCCTGGAGAAGCTGCTGGGAGCTCTAAAGCCAGAGGGGGAGGGGGAGGGGCTTGGTGCAGCCTGGCTCCACCCCTGTGGCTTCTGCTCTACCAGCAGCTTCTCCAGGCTTGAGGAGGGCAGTGCCAAGCCAGCCTTGTGCAAGCTATGCCACCACTGGCTTGGCATTGCCATCCTCAAGCCTGGAGAAGCTGCTGGGAGCTCCAAAGCCAGAGAGGAAAGGGGGAGGGGCTTGGTGCGGCCTGGCTCCACCCCCTGTGGCTTCTGCTCTACCAGCAGCTTCCCCAGGCTTGAGGAGGGCAGGGCCAAGCCAGCCTTGTGCAAGCTATGCCACCACTGGCTTGGCATTGCCATCCTCAAGCCTGGAGAAGCTGCTGGGAGCTCTAAAGCCAGAGGGGCGGGGGCGGGATTGGTGCAGCCTGGCTCTGCCCCCCTGTGGCTTCTGCTCTACCAGCAGCTTCTCCAGGCTTGAGGATGGCAGGGCCAAGCCAGCCTTGTGCTAGCTATGCCACCACTGGCTTGGCACTGCCATCCTCAAGCCTGGAGAAGCTGCTGGGAGCTCCAAAGCCAGAGGGGAGGGGGAGGGGCTTGGTGAGGCCTGGCTCCACCCCCTGTGGCTTCCGCTCTACCAGCAGCTTCTCCAGGCTTGAGGAGGGCAGGGCCAAGCCAGCCTTGTGCAAGCTATGCCACCACTGGCTTGGCATTGCCATCCTCAAGCCTGGAGAAGCTGCTGGGAGCTCCAAAGCCAGAGGGGGAGGGGGCGGGGCTTGGTGCGGCCTGGATCCCCCCCCTGTGGCTTCTGCTCTACCAGCAGCTTCTCCAGGCTTGAGGAGGGCAGGGCCAAGCCAGCCTTGTGCAAGCTATGCCACCACTGGCTTGGCATTGCCATCCTCAAGCCTGGAGAAGCTGCTGGGAGCTCCAAAGCCAGAGGGGAGGGGAGGGGCTTGGGGCGGCCTGGCTCCACCCCCTGTGGCTTCTGCTCTACCAGCAGCTTCTCCAGGCTTGAGGAGGGCAGGGCCAAGCCAGCCTTGTGCAAGCTATGCCACCACTGGCTTGGCATTGCCATCCTCAACCCTGGAGAAGCTGCTGGGAGCTCCAAAGCCAGAGGGGGAGGGTGCGGGCCTTGGTGCGGCCTGGATCCACCCCTGTGGCTTCTGCTCTACCAGCAGCTTCTCCAGGCTTGAGGAGGGCAGGGCCAAGCCAGCCTTGTGCAAGCTATGCCACCACTGGCTTGGCATTGCCATCCTCAAGCCTGGAGAAGCTGCTGGGAGCTCCAAAGCTAGAGGGAAGGGGCCGGGGCTTGGCATGGCCTGGCTCCGCCCCCTCTGACCAAGCCCGCCCCTCCCCCCCCCTCCAGCCTTGAGGAGGTAGGCAGATCTTTCTGACTTGGTTTTAATATAAGTAGATCGCATGCTGGAAAAGTGTGGGCACCCCTGGACTAGGGCCTGCTTTTCAACCATTTCCAACTTTGGGCAGTCACTAATCCATTGAGTAAGTGAGGGACGTTTGTAGTAGTTCTCAAGGTTTCCTCTGCATGATGCTTTGAACTTCACATCCCAGACGTCCCAGCAGTATGGCCAATGTCCAGGAATTGGGAGGACTAAAGATTGAGAGCCACTGGCTAAGAGGTTTTAAAGTCTTGTCCTCAAGACAAGACTTAACATATTTCCGCACACTTGTTTTGCACAGAAATATTTTAATACACAGGAAAATTGCAGAAAAAATGGTGGTTAGTGATCTCTTGTTGTGGTGTGGCTTCAAGTAATTTCCGATTCATGGTAAACATAAAATGAACTATATTGGGATTGTTAAGGCTGGGTTATCTGCAAATTCATACCTGGTTGTTTTGTGCAGAAAATAGCACTGTGCAGAAATATTATTTTGTACGCAAAATGTTGTTTTCTGTGCAAATCAAGCTCATAGGAATTTTGTGATTTAAAAAATCTTGAACTGCTAATATCATAATCTTTGAAGACTGTAGAGATGTTGAAGACTTCTCACCGTGGAAATAAATTATTCATTGCCTTGTTCTAGAACAGGGCTGTCCAACAGGCGGCCCTGGGGCCGTACACGGCCCCCGAGCCCCTTCCCTCCGGCCCCCTAACTTGTTTTAATAAAATACAAATTAAAAATAAATAAATAAAAAAAACCCCTACTTCCGGGTTTAGGCAAGCATCGCGAGGACTACGCCAGCCACAGATGGGATTTCGAGGGAGGTCGAAATCCCGTCTGTGGCTGCGTAGTCTCGCGATAGCTGCCGAAATCTCCGGTCCCGCGGGATTTGCAGCCGCCTGGGCACGTGCCTCCTCCTCCCTGGCGGCTGCTTCCAGGCCAGCCCCCATTCCCTCAGAGAGAGGGAGGAGGGGAGTGAGGCAGGGAAAGCCCCTCCTGGCTCCGACCTCTTCCTGTGGAGGGCCCTCGCTTCCCGCCCTGCGGATGGGAGAGCCGCCATGCCTGGCCTGAGCTTGGCCTCGGCTCCAGGGGGGCTCTTGGGGGGGGGGGGGCGTTGGCGCTTCGGCCCTGTGGCGGGGCTCCTGCAGTATGGGTAAGGAAGGGCCTGGCTCGAATCAATCAATCTAAAAACAGTGGGACATTGGGTGAGGGGGGGAGGGGTCTCTCAGCGACGGTTTCCTTGGCGACGCTTCCTTCCCCTCCTCCGCACCCCCTCCCCCTTGTTGTGCTGCCTTCCCCCGCGTGCAGGGCGCAACCTGGCTTCCTTTGCGCCTGCCCCCGCGGCTAGTTTTCCCTTCAGGGAGGGAGGGAGGGAGCTCTTTGGGCCTCCCCCACCCGCCTCTGGGAGAGGAGGCCCCTTCACGCCCTGCGAGGGCATTGTGGTGTTTGGGTTTTTTTTTGGTGTGTCCCAATTTGAGTGTGGACTCAAATAACTCAAAGGTATTAGGAAACATTCCCCCAAATCCACCAGTGTTCCCATTTGGGTATATTGAGTATTCATGCCAAGTTTGGTCCAGATCCATCATTATTTGAGTCCACAGTGCTCTCTGGATGGAGGTGAACTACAACTCCACAACTCAAGGTCAATTGTAAGTAAATTGGAGCCGGGAGGGGGTGGAGCTGGGGGAGGGGCGGGGCAGAGCCAGGGGCGGAGGCAGACCCTTCGGCCCCCCCAGGTGATCAGTGACCAGAATTCCGGCCCTTGGGCCCGTAGAAAATGAGCAAATAACGGCACCCCTCTTACAATTACAGCCAATTCTCCCAGGCTGATGCGGGCGCTTCACTCTTCTTTATGGTAGTGTTGGATCTATTTGGCTATTGAACATATGGTTATTAGGCATGAGAAAAAGTTATGAAAATGAAAAGAAATCGGAAGGGATTCGTATGTATGGGACTTTCAAGTTTATACGGATTGCAAGGCCAATCCCGGAAGTGGACTTTCTTTTTCGCACTCCCTGGGCCCAAAATTTCGTTAGATTATTAAATATTTCAGATGCCCACCCAACAGGAAAATTTCCCCCTCCAAAATAGCTTTGCAGACATAACTCACAGTCAAATCGGGGCCTTTCCATGCTTGAAGCCTAATTAGAGTGAAAGGCCTCCTCCAGGAAGTGAAAAAGGAGCCGGAAACCATAGAGAGATCAGATCGGGACTCCTAGAGGGGCTGGAGGACTGAAAAGCGATTTAAACACCCAGGAAGGGGTTTTAGATAGAAGGACATAGTAGAAGGACATAAGAACTGCTGAGAGAAGGGCAGCAGGAGTGAAAAGAGCACAGAGAGAAGGAAGAGTTCAGAATCAAGAAAAGCCATAGAGTTCAAACGGAGGTCCTAGACTGCTATGGTAAAACTGAATGGGAAAAAGTTGGAGTGAGGAGAACTCTACAGAGATTAGCAAGGCCTGCACCAGAGGTATTTAATAATATTAATAATAATATATTAATGCATTATATCTCCCTGCAAGGAAACCAAGGGAAATGTTGCCCCTTGATTTGCCTGTGCTTAAAACAGTATCAGTCCTGTTTCACTGCTTTGCCTACTTTAGAACTACTAACGAATTTCGTTAGTAATTATGTTACATTTAGAAATTTTTGGAATTTTTTTTGTCTTTCTATGACTAATCAACCCCCTCCCCCCCAATTAGTTTTTCGAGTCCCTATTTTTGGGTTTGAAACCATGCCTAATGGCTATGTGACTGTCCATGCTGGCTCAGAATTGTGAGGTCCGTACTCCTAAAAAGTAACTTTCCCAAGCAATGGCAGGAGCACAGATGGGCCTTGGTGCTGAGGCAGGGCCTATAAGAGCGGCAGTCACGGCTTTTGCCTGGCTGATGTGTCAGACACGTCTACAGAGTGTAGTGACTAATTGGAAGTGAAAGGCAAGCCCTATCGTCTCAGGAAGGAGCACGTTGCCTGCACTGACTTGGCCATCTAGTTTCTAACCTTTTGACCTTAGAGATGCTGCTTGGGACTTAAAGTTCATTCATTGGCTTGGAAAGAAAACGAAGAGACCCTTTCCCCCTTCCTCCCCCAACCCCGTTTTCTTTTATTCTCCTTTTCACCACCGGCCTTCACGGAGAATCCCTTGTTTGGTCCTTCCAGAAAAGGAGAGTTCAATTAGCTCAGTCAATCGTCAGGAGAAGAAAAAGGCACAATGTGTGGGCCTCATTCAGGGCTTTGAAGACGCGATTTGCTCAGCCTGGGCAGAACCAAACAGATGCTAATTTACCTGCAGCGTGCAACCAAGTCCTCTAACTAAATGCTCCTCTCCCAGGATGGCAGAGAGAGGCAACCAGGCTTGTCCGAAATGACAGAAGAGTAACTTTAAAAGAAACCAAACTGGACGTGTGAGAGAGGAAGAGTTCTGGAATTCCATTAATTTCTCCTTCCTGCTTCTCGCTTTATTTCACAATATCTTTGCTCTCTCTTTTTTCACTCTTTTTTGTTCACAGAGGAGGAAAAATATTATGGAGGGCCGCACCTAAAGGCTGAACTACATTCTAATCTACATAATTTATTGATTTATTAATTTATTTACTATATTTACTATATATTACACATCATTAATATTAACATATTAATATATCAAGAAATATTCATATATTATTAGTATTAATATCACAATTATTATATTATAGTACAGGGCTGCCCAACTGGCGGCCCGGGGGCCATATACGACCCCCCAGCCCCTTCCCTACAGCCCCCTAAGCTTTTTAACAAAAAATAAAAAATAAAAAATAAAGTAAGTAATTAAAAAAAACCTACTTCCGGGTTCAGAGCAAGTATCGCGAGAATACGCAATCCACACGGGATTTCGCTGTCAACGCGAGATCACGTCGGCGTTGACAGCGAAATCCCGTGTGGATTGCGTATTCTTGCGACACTCTTCGGCTACTCTACTACTGGATCGCTGAGGCCCACAGAAGCGATTAGGACCTTCTTCGACTCAGTCGGTCGTCGCCTCTCTTGTCTTCCGGGTACTCCTGGATCCTGCGCATTTGGAAAAAGTAGGCCGAAGCAGGGAGCTCCTCAGGGGGCTCCTCATTCCCTCCCCCCATCTCCCCTCATGTATTAAATATAAAATCTATTATATAAATGGGTTCACGTCATGTGATGTATACCTCAAACAAAGAAACCATACAACGCAGAAACACAATACTTGCCAACAGAAATAGGCCTCAAGCAAGGTACGTTTGTAACAAAGAAACTTTCCCCCAAAACCTAAAAGCCCCCAAAACAACGAGTAAAAATAAAACTACATTTACCAGCATCCTCCGGGGCAGCCAAAGACTCACCCAGCCTCTACATTCTGAACAACATGATTGGCTGCCAATAAGGGCGGATTTGCATAACTGCTGCACTGGCCAGCCAACATGAAAATTCCGATCCATAATAAACTGCCAAAACAGAATAAGGAAAAGGCCTGAGCCAATCCCCAACACAAACACCCAAATCACTTCCAACCGAAAATTTACACCCCAAAAATCACAGACCACGCCCAAAATTGACAGTAAGGCTTCATTAACTTGATTTCCCTAACTAGCCCTCACTTACTGGGAAGCTGTTTACGCTCTGAATTGACAGTAAGGCTTCATTAACTTGATTCTCCCGACTAGGCCTCAGCTCATGGGACATTGTGTATGGCCTGAATTTACAGTAACCTACCTTGGCACACAGAGCCCCGACCATGCATGATGGGACTTGAAGTACCACCATGGAAAATGGGATTTGTAGTACTTCAAAACCCATCATTCCCCACAGACCACTGTGGCCCAGAACCAAGACCAATAAAGACCCAACTTGGCACAGCATGCCCCCCATGACCCACACTCCATCCAACTGCAGTTTAGAGGAGGGCACACCGTGGATGATTGGACTTTCTCGTATCTCCTAAAAAGGGCACAGCAACGCGTGCCGGGCACAGCTAGTTAAGTATATTTAAAGATGAAATAAGGGGAGATGGGATACATTAAAATAAGGGGAGAGGGGAGGATGGGATTAAATATATTTAATATTAAATTAAAATAAGGGGAGAGGGGAGGATGGAATTAAATATATTTAATATTAAATAAAAATAAGGGGGAGAGGAGGATGGAATTAAATATATTTAATATTAAATAAAAATAAGGGGAGAGGGGAGGATGGGATTAAATATATTTAATATTAAATTAAAATAAAGGGGAGGATGGAATTAAATATATTTAATATTAAATATAAATAAGGGAGAGGGAGGATGGAATTAAATATATTTAATATTAAATAAAAATAAGGGGAGGGGAGGATGGAATTAAATATATTTAATATTAAATAAAAATAAGGGAGAGGGGAGGATGGAATTAAATATATTTAATATTAAATAAAAATAAGGGGAGAGGGGAGGATGGAATTAAATATATTTAATATTAAATAAAAATAAGGGGAGAGGGGAGGATGGAATTAAATACATTTAATATTAAATAAAAATAAGGGGAGAGGGGAGGATGGAATTAAATATATTTAATATTAAATAAAAATAAGGGGAGAGGGGAGGATGGGATTAAATATATTTAATATTAAATTAAAATAAGGGGGGAGGATGGAATTAAATATATTTAATATTAAATAAAAATAAAGGGAGAGGGGAGGATGGAATTAAATATATTTAATATTAAATAAAAATAAGGGGAGAGGGGAGGATGGGATTAAATATATTTAATATTAAATAAAAATAAGGGGAGAGGGGAGGATGGAATTAAATATATTTAATATTAAATATAAATAAGAGAGTGGGGAGGATGGAATTAAATATATTTAATATTAAATAAAAATAAGGGGAGAGGGAGGATGGAATTAAATATATTTAATATTAAATAAAAATAGGGGAGAGGGGGAGGATGGAATTAAATATATTTAATATTAAATAAAAATAAGGGAGAGGGAGGATGGAATTAAATATATTTAATATTAAATAAAAATAAGGGGGAGGGGAGGATGGAATTAAATACATTTAATATTAAATAAAAATAAGGGGGAGGGGAGGATGGAATTAAATATATTTAATATTAAATAAAAATAAGGGGAGAGGGGAGGATGGGATTAAATATATTTAATATTAAATAAAAATAAGGGGAGAGGGGAGGATGGAATTAAATATATTTAATATTAAATAAAAATAAGGGGGAGGGGAGGATGGAATTAAATATATTTAATATTAAATAAAAATAAGGGAGAGGGGAAGATGGAATTAAATATAATTAATATTAAATAAAAATAATGGGAGAGGAGAGGATGGAATTAAATATATTTAATATTAAATAAAAATAAGGGAGAGGAGAGGATGGAATTAAATATATTTAATATTAAATAAAAATAAGGGGAGAGGGAGGATGGAATTAAATATATTTAATATTAAATAAAAATAAGGGAGAGGGAGAGGGCGCCGGGGAGAGGGCGGGAGGGGCGGAGCCGGGGGGCGGCGCGGGGGCCGGGGGGCAGATCCTACGGCCCCCAGGTCATCAGTGACCAGAATTCAGGCCCCTGGGCCAGTAGAAGTTGGACAGCCCTGTTATAGTATATATAGACATTATAATATATTGAAATTATAATATTACATTACATTATATTATTTATTATATTATTATTATAAAATTATTATAAAATAATAATAAAAACCACTAAAATAAAATGAAATGAAATTCAAGAAGACAAGGTGTGAACCAAGATGGAGGCTGACATCCTCAAGAGAGGAAGGATCCCAAGATGGAATGGCCCAATGGACCCAGCCCAGACGATAACAAAGCGGACCCAGCCTCCACTGCACCAGAGCAGAGCAGCTGTTCCCCAGCTGATTGCGCTGCCATGGAGTGCCTGCCATCCCTGGAGATGATCCGGGCCTGCAGGGGGAGCAGTCAGTGATCTGAGGCGGCTGATCGCCCTGGTGACCCGGAAGACGGTCAAGTCTTCCAGGTCGCCAGGGCGATCAGCCCTCGCAGGTCGCTGAGTGCTCCCGCTGCAGGCCTGGATCGCCTCCAGGGATGCAGGCACTTCAAAGCCGCTGCTCCTCCGGCCTGTCTGCCGACACAGGCCCCACAGAGCCCGCGATGGGATGGCGGCAGCGGCACCCCTTCCTCTTGGCCCCACCCCTGATGCCCTTCTCCCCGGGCTGAACAGAATCGGCTGCCGGGCCACATCCGGCCCGCAGGCCATAGGTTGCCCACCCCTGGGTTATACCCTTGTGCCGGCAGGACTGAAGACCGACAGCTCCGGCTCCCCATGTGAGGGCAAGAACGCTAAAGTATCAAAAAACATTCAGGGCAGACAGCCAATTCTCTCATACCACAAGTTTCTCAAGTCACTCCTAATATGACAAAAAACCCCAAAACAAACAAAAAATCCCCAAAAAACAAAAAGAATCAAACCATTTGCAGCAATCAATCAATCAGTTTATTTGTATGGCGCCCTTTTCACCCCGAAGGGGCGCCTCACAACACAATACAAGACAGTGAAGCAAAGCTTCCAATTTTTTTCATAGGATGAAGACAAGCTTCAAATTGTGTACAAATACACTTAACAATATTCCAAAGGCAGATTAGGCAAAATATACATCCATACAAAAACATAAGTGGGCAATTAAACACAGTACATACAAAGGTCATCTCTATCTCTATATATAATAAAGCGGAATGTTTGTTTGTTTGTATGTTTGTATGTATGTGCCAGCGTTCTGATTGGCTCCCGGCCTCTACATTCTGACAACATGATTGGTTGCCAGTGAGGGAGTATTTGCATAATGCTCTAATTGGCCAGCCAACACGAACATTCCGCCACTCTAAACTGACAGAGGGGGATAAGGCAAAGTCCTGAGGCAGTCAGCCATGGTGGGAGTTTACATCCTGGTGCAGTTTGAAGGGGTTTATTTTGTGTGTGTTGTGGTGACATAGTTGTCTCAGTCTGGCTGTGTGCTGGTTGTGATGCGGAAGGGGTGTGGCTTTTGCCAGTGGTGTTTGTTGTGAATTTTGGTTGGGTTGGGTTTTTGTGTTGCAGGATTGGTTTTTTTTGTGGGTTTTGCAAGTTTGTGTTATTCCGGCGGTATGTGTTGGTCAGTGGTGCCTGTGTCCCTGGTGCCCTATTTGTGTTAGTGTTATGTCCTCCTGGTAATTGTTATGTCCTCTTGTGTTAGTTGTACTGTGTAGGTTTCTGTTTAGCAGTGGTATGTATGCATTGTGTGTGTTGTGTGTCTGTTGTGTTGTGGGTCTGTAGAGGTAGGCATCGCGAGTTGTGTGGCTGTCATGTTGTGGGTGTGGTGTTTGTAAAGTGGATGATTGGTGGTGTGTGGGTGGGATGGTGGTTGGAGAAGAGTTTGTGGTGTTGAGTGTGTAGTTTGTTGTTGTGAGTGTACAGTGGTAGTGTGGTGTGGATGTACGGTGTGTATGTGGGGTGTGTTAGTTGGTTGTACTGTGTAGGTTTCTGTTTAGCAGTGGTATGTATGTGTTGTGTGTGTTGTGTGTGAGTTGTGTTGTGGGTCTGTAGAGGTAGGCATCATGAGTTGTGTGGCTGTCATGTTGTGGGTGTGGTGTTTGCTAAGTGGGTGTCTTTTGTTGTGGGTGTATTTTGTCCTGTGAGTGGTATGTATGTGCTCTTTGCACATAGTTGTGTATCTTCTGCATATTGGCGTTGTGTGGTATTATGTGCCAGTGTGGAAGGAAGGAATGGCATACGAATAGGTTGAGCAGTAGACGCAAGGTTGTGTTATGTGCGTATTGTGTTGTGTGTAGGTATTACTTTTTTGGTGAGTTAGTGGGTGTGTGGTGGCATTGTGGGTGGTAGTATGTTGTGGAGTGCTTGTGTGGGTGGGGTGTTTTGGGTGTTTGTGTATGTTTGTTGTGCAGTGTTGTGTTGTGTTTGGAGTAAAGGTGGAGTTTGTTTTTGTTTGTGGTGGTGGTAGGTGTTGTGTGTACGGGGTCCCGTAAGGTTGGTGGGATGGGTTGTGATTGGAAGTTGTGTTGTGTTGTGTGGGTAGGAATTGCTGGAGAATTGCTCCCTCATAGAGTTTGGTTTTGACAGTTTAACCCTCAAACACCAACTGACAACTGAAATCTCTCAGCATTCTATCCTAGCCTTGGATGGCTCTGGCCAGCGTTGCTATGGTTACTCAGCCTCCCTGCATTTTGTGTGGGCCGATGTCGGCCAATGGCATTCGCTGGCAGCCGCGGAGGATGCTGGGAAATGTAGGTTTTTTACTCATTGTTTTGGGGGCCTTTTAGGTTTTGGGGGGGAAAGTTTGCTACAAACGTACTGTACCTTGTCTGAGGCCTATTTCTGTTGGCAAGTTTGGTGTCTCTGCGTTGTAAGGTTTCTCTGTTTGGGACGGTCTTTCCATGACGGGAACCCCTTTATATAATAGATAATATAATAATGATATTAATACTAATGATATATGAATATTTCTTGATATATTAATATGCTAATATTAATGATGTGTAATATATAGTAAATATAGTAAATATAAATAAATAAATAAGTAATGCAGATTAGATCAGTGTTTCCCAACTGGTGTGCCGGGGCACACTAGTGTGCCGTGAACGATCATCAGGTGTGCCATGGGAAACTGGCCTCTGTCCCTTTAAGCATGGGAATGAGCCCGGCAGAAGGGCAGGGTGGGGCCGAGAGTGGCAGCCGGCGATAAACCTCGTGGGCGGCCAATCGGGAGCGCAGGGCCCCCGTCCCTTGGCTTTCCATTGACCTCCTCTTCTCAGGAGGGGGGAGGGAGGGAGTGACGTCGCTCTGACCCCGTCCCCTTCGCATTTTGACGAGGAAGAGACGGGCAAAGAGGAAGGAAGGAAGGAAGGAAGGAGGAGGAAGGAGAGGCGCGGGTGGAAGTGGCCTTAGGGGTGGAGAGGGGTGGAGTGACCCCACCGGGGCCAAGAAAGGGGCGGTGCGGCCTCCCCGAACACGCCTGCCTGCCTGCCAGCCAAGGGCTGCCTCTTCCGTGGCCTTGAGGAGAGAGCGAGAGAGCGGCCTGGCCCAGCTCTCCCTTCCTTCCTTCCTTCCTTCCTTCCTTCCTTCCTTCCTTCCTTCCCGAAGCACGCTCTCCTGGCATTTCTCCTGCATCTTTGACTAGCCTCCTCAGAGGTGGTGAGGTCTCCCTCCCTTTCCCCCCCCCCACCAGAGATACCCGTGCCCGGCCACTGGCCTTCTACCTCCTCCGCCACGGTGTTTGCCCCCCCCCCCCCTGCCTCTTCAGCTCCCATATCCGACCATAAGAGACTCGAATCCCTTTGAAGAGCCAGACAGCCCAGTCCTGCCTCTTGACTTCTGGGCTTCCATTCCCCTCCTGCCTCTTAAGCTCCGCCTCTGGCCTTCACAGGCTGGAATCCCTTGGAATAGCCAGAGATTCATAGCATCCTAGAGTTGGAGGAGACCTTGTGGGCAGGCCCGGATTACCCATCAGGCCAGACTAGGTCAGGGCCTCGGGCAGCAGGTTTTGGGGGGCAGCGGATTCGGCCCCCCCCGAATTTTGATTAAAAAAATGCCCCCTTGCAGCGCTTTCCCCCCACCCTCTCCCGAGAGAGTCATCATACCTCGGAGAGGGCGGGGGAGAGCGCTGCGGGGGCAGGAAGGGGAATGGCGCCCTCCCTCGCCTGGGCCCCCCTTGCAAAGGAAGGAGGTGGCGAGGAGGAGGAAGGAAGCTCCATCTCGCCGGCGGGCATGCATGCATGACGCATGCCCGCCAGCGGGCTTCCCTTCCTCCTCCCTCCTCCTGGCCGCCTCCTTCCTTTGCAAGGGGGCGGCCCAGGCGGCGAGGAAGAGGGCGGGACTTCCCTTCATCCTCCTCGTGCCTTCCTTTCGGTCGCGGGAGGAGGAGGAGGTGGACGGAAGCCCCACGGTGCCGCACGCCTTCCGTCCACCTCCTCCTTCTCCTCCTCTCGCGAGCAAAAGGAAGGCGCGAGGTGGACGGAAGCCGTGGGGCCGGTGCCGCGTGGCTTCCGTCCACCTCCTTGGGCCCTCTTTCTGGTTACGGGAGGAGGCGGCGATGGAAGCCGCACGGCCGGGGCTGCTGCTGCACATGCGCAGCAGCGCCCTGGGGGCGTGGCTTTCCGCGCCCTGGGGGGGGCGTCTTGGCCTCGGGCGGCCAAAGAGCTTAATCCGGGCCTGCTCGTGGGCCTCTTTCACCCAATATGCAGGAAAGTTGCCTTCAAAGCATCCCTGACAGATGGCATCTGCTTCAAAGCTTAAAAGCAGCCTCCGCCACCCTCCAGGGCAGAGAGTTTCACTGCTGAATGGCTCTCACAGTCAGGAATATATAAATATATTTTAAAACATATAAACTATATGTATTACTTGTGTCATTTTGGTTGGTGGTGTGCCCCAGGATTTTGTAAATGTAAAAAATGTGCCGCAGCTAAAAAAAAAAAAAAAAAAAAGGTTGAAAAACACTGGATTACAATGTAGTTCAGCCTTTAGGTGCGGCTCCATAATATTTTTGGCTCTCGTGTGGCCCCTTGGAAAAATAATTGCCCACCTCTGATCTAGATCAGGGCTGTCCACTTTCTTCGGGCCCAAGGGCCGGAATTCAGGTGACTGATCACCTTGGGGGCTGGAGCGGAGGGCATGGCCGCTGGCGGGGGTGTGGCCACAGCAGGGGCGTGGCCGCTCGCGGGGGGCGGGGCTGCTCCCGCCCTGGCACGCATGCCCAGCGTCCTGCGTGGCCCGCCCCTTTTCGGCGGGGTGACGTCAGGCGCCGAAAGGGGCGGGTCGCGCAAGATGCCGGGCATGCGCGCCAGGGCGTGAGTGGGCCGGGGGATCGGCGAGCCGCCCTCTGCCGTGACCCCTAGCTCTTGCAGCGCGCCTGAAGGAAGGTAAGCCCGGAGCTTACCTTCCTTCAGGCGCGGCCGCTGCAAGAGCTAGGGACACAGCGGAGGGCGGCTCGCCGATCCCGCCCTGGCGCGCAAGCCCGCGAGCAGCCCTGCGCGAGCAAGGAACAGGCGGGGGGAAGTCCCGCCCCTAGGGCATCTAACGTGGCTTCCATCCGCCTCCTCCTCACTGGCCTCCCCCGAGGACAAATTTTTTGGAATTTTTTTCAATTTTTAAATTAAAAACTGATGTCTTGCAGGGGGTTAGGGGGCCGTAGGGAAGGGCTCGGGGGCCGTGTACGGCCCCCCCCCCCCGGGCCCGCGGTTGGGCAGCCCTGATCTAGATAAACAAATTTTTCACCTCTCTGCCTAATTTTCATCTACCAAATTCAAAATACACCCCCCCCAGTAACTCTATTAGACTGTTGCTTGCATTCATATTCTAATATGTCAGATTATTGCATTTTGAATAGCAATTCATGAGTCAGCACAAGATATATTTTTGCAGTTTGAGATGACCTGCAGTGTGACATGTTTGACACCAGATGGCGCTGTCTCAAGACTGCTAAATGGAACCTTGAGGAATGTCAGTTACAAAGTGACAGTTGGGATTTGTCAGTTGGGATTTAATATCTGTGAGGAAAGGATGTTTAGAAAGGTAGCTGTGATGGCTGTTGTTTTTCGATGTTTTGCCAGTTATTGTTAAATACAATTCAATACAAAGTTATATATTTACCTTGTGAATTGAATGAGAGTTTCATTATTCACTCGAACAGAGACTGGATTTTTTGGGCCGATGGGGAATTAAACTTCTATATTTCTGTTGCCTATCCGCTGTGACATAAATACTCGACGCCGAAGATGTGCCTTTTCATTTGTCTGTGAAAGTGGAGCGGAAATGTGTGGCACCCTTTAGGAACGACTGTTCCATGCAATGCCATTCAGCTCCTAAGCCTGTATAAGGTTTTATGTGAACAGGTGCTGAGATTCTGGAAGGGATAAAGAGCTGGTATTTGACATGTTATTCTAATCACTTTAGTGATATTGGTCTTCAGTGGTCGAGAAATCCTTCACACTGTGGATCCAAGTTTGTCTTTCCAATCTAGTGGGGGAATTTTCGTCCAGGTTCTCTTTTCTAACAGCGTGACCTTGGGCAATTGTCTGGCTTTAATCCAGTGTTGTGGTAGCCGGCGGTCCTCATGATGGGGCTGTTTGGCCTTCTGCCGGAACGCTGCCCACATTGTATCCGTCTGGTTATGCTATAGCCACAGAGGTCTCTCCCAGACTTTGGCTTGGAAAGCAGTCCCACCCCTCTTCACACAGAAATGCACACACCCCGACACCCTCTCTCCGAGTTGAATGGCCTATTAGGGAGCCCCTTTGTGATGTAATTGGATTTCTCCCCTTGTTAGTTTGCAATGAAAATGTCATCTAGATGGAGGGAGGCGCCCATTTATCTCAAATTAAATTCAGTCATTTCTTTGGCGAGCTGTGAAACTATTCACCCTGCAGCAAGCAGCTGCAACCGGAGGTGCCCCTGACAATACCATAATGCCGCTCTTGCCAGAGAATCCTGGGTTCAAGAAATGATTCTCACCCCTTTGCATGAGAAAAGCCCACACAAGCTATTTCTCAACTTTAAATGGGTGTCCTTCTTCCTTCGGGATCAGGGACAACGGGTGGTGAGGGGGGCACTAGTCTCCGAGAGGCTCCCGTTAAATTGTGGGGTCCCTCAGGGGGCGATTCTCTCCCCTCTATTATTTATTTATTTACTAGCTGTACCCGGCACATGTTGCTGTGCCCTATTTAGGAGATGCGAGAAAGTCTGAGTATGTAAGGGTTGGAATTGATGTTACTTATGGTCTTGGTGGGGTCATGGCTGTGTCGTTGTGGGTTGTTCTGGTGGGTGGGATGTTGAAGTCCTGTGGAGTTGTCGGTGTGTGGTGTTTCTGGCGTTCTGCAGAGCTTGTGGATATACAATTTTTTTGTCTTTCCGTCTGCTGTGTTGATGTAGAGGTTCTGTGGTTTCCCAACTCTGGAGCACGCTACGTAGAGTTGTCCGTGGGAGAAGCATTCTGTGTCAAGGTCTATGCCACAGATTTGTAGTGTTTGTCCTTGAGCCTTGTTTATGGTGATGGCAAAAGCTAGTGTAGTGCAGTGTCTTTCTGTTCTGGCGTTTGTTCTGCCCTTTTTTTGTGTGATGTATGTAGCGTTGCGAGTGTGTCGTCCGATGCTGTTCTTTTTAGGAGGCATGGCTTGTCTTTTGGGTCAGCTTATGCCTGTGTGGAAGGAAGGAATGGCATACAAATGGGTTGAGCAGTAGACGCAAGGTTGTGTTATGTGCGTATTGTGTTGTGTGTAGGTATTACTTTTGTGTTATTCTGGGGGTATGTGCTTTTCAGTGGTGCCTGTGTCCCTGGTGCCCTATTTGTCTCCCTCCTAGATCTTGACCGTGGCAGTTTAACCCTCAACTGAAATCAGTCAGCATTCTAAGTGGCTTTGCCCACCGTTACTATGGTAACTGATGTTGGCCAATGGGTTTCGCTGGCTGCTGCAGAGGATGCTGGGAAATGTAGTTTTTTGTATCGTTGTTTTGGGGGCCTTCTAGGTTTTTTGGGGGGAAGTTTCTTTGCTAAAAACCTTCCTTGCCTGAGGCCTATTTGTGTTGGCAACTTTGGTGTCTCTGCCTTGGAAGGTTTCTCTGTCTCTGTCAGTCGTTCGACGACGGGACCTCCTTTATATAATAGATTATTTCGATTTATATACCCCCCTTCCCAAAAAGGCTCAAGGTGTTTCACAACAATGAATACACAACACAACGTAGTTAAAAACAGAAGAAAACCAGATTAGGACCAGAATGGAAAGCACAACCTTGGAGATTAAACGCCTGGCGGAACAGGGTGGTCTTACAGGCCCTCCTGAAGGCCTGTAACTCTGTTATTGCTTGTGCCTTTGCCGGGAGGGCGTTCCACAGGGTATGCGCTACAACGGAAAAGGTGCGTTGCTGAGTCGATGACAATCGGCAAATCTTGAGTGATGGAACCTCCAATAGGTTTTGGTCCATGGACCGTAGTGGTGATCTGGGGAATGTGCAGGGAGAGGCGGTCCTTCAGGTACACTGGCCCCAGGCCATAAAAGGCCTTAAAGGTTAACACCAGCACTTTGAAGGCAATCCAGTACTCGATAGGGAGCCAGTGCAAACGCTGGAGGACTGGTGTGATGTGGCATGTTAGTGTCACTCCAGCCAGCAGTCGAGCCACAGCGTTTTGCACCATCTTCAGTTTCCGGATTACCGACAAAGGAAGGCCAATGTAAAGGGCGTTACAGTAGTCCAGTCTCAAAATGACCGTGGCCTGGATTACCGCGGCTAGGTCATCACCAGAAAGGTAGGGTGCCAGCTGCCTCGCCTGGTGCAGATGGAAAAACGCTGCTCTGCTCACGGTGGAGACCTGAGCCTCCATCGTCAGCAGAGGGTCCAGCGGCGACGGACTAACCACCTCACCGTCCATTATTGGCAGCTGGAGCTTCTCTCCCCCCCCCTCCCCGGGACAACTCAGCCACAGGAACTCTGTCTTCGACGGGTTCATCTTCAACCTGCTGGCCCATAGCCACCCAGTCACGGCTTCCAGGCACTGATGGAAATTATCGTGTGCCAAGTCCGGCTGGCCGTCCATCCTCAGCATCAGCTGGGTGTCATCAGCGTACTGATGACACTCCAGACCGAAACTACGCACCAGTTGTTAAATAATAGAGGAGAGAGGATAGCCCCTTGGGGGACCCTTACTGAGACCATCCCTACCCTCTCCACTCATCCCTGATCTTGAAGAAAGGAGGCCACCCATTTAAGGGTGGGCCCCCTCACTCCCGTCTTGGTTGAATGATGGATCAATAGAGAATTGTCAACTGTGTCAAATGCTGCTGTGAGGTCCAATAACACAAGCAGCGCTGACCCACCTTGGTCCACCTGGCAGAGTCTCTGTCTCGTGCCCAAAGCGGAAGCTGGACTGGAAGGGATCTGGAAGGGATTTAACATTTATATGCGTCCACTTGCCCAGCTGGTGCGCAGCTTTGGTCTGGAGTGCCATCAGTACGCTGATGACCACCAGCTCGTGCTGAGGATGGAGGGCCGGCTGGACTCTGTACCCGATAATTTCCATCTGTGCCTTGAGGCCGTGACTGGATGGCTACGAGCTAGCCGGTTGAGGGTGAACCCATCGAAGACAGAGATCCTTTGGCTGGGTCGCCCAGGTGGGGGAGAATGCTGGCTACCTACCCTGGATGGCGAAGCCTTACGCCCGTCATCCTAAGTAAAAAGTCTGGGGGTCCAATTGGACCCACTGCTGACAATGGAGGCCCAGGTCTCTGCTATTAGCAGATCTGCATTTTTCCATTTGCGACAGGCTAGGCAGCTGGCACCTTACCTATCCAGGAGCGACCTAGCTACGGTGATCCAGGCGACGGTCATCTCGAGATTAGACTACTGTAACGCCCTCTACATTGGCCTTCTCTTGTCTGTGATCCAGAAACTCAAGCTAGTGCTAAATGCTGCAATGCGACTGCTCGCTGGAGTACCGGCGAGAGGTCATATCACCCCGATCTTGCAGCAATTCCACTGGCTGCCAGTGGAGTACCGGATCACTTTCAAAGTGCTGGATTTAACCTTTAAGGCCTTGTATGGTCTAGGGCAGTGTTTCCCAACCAGTGTGCCGTGAGCGATCATCAGGTGTGCCGTGGGAAATTGGAACCTCCGGGGGAGAGTCTAGTCCGTTGAAGTATAAAAAACCCTAAGAAATCTACTTTGGTAAACTCTGTAAACCGCTCTGGGCTCCAGAGAGAGCGGTATATTAAGTAGAACTAATAAATAAATAAATTTTATCAACCCCAGAGACCACTCCGATCTGAAGATCAAATGTTGCTTGTAGTTCCTAGTCTCAAGATCATACGATCTACAAAGACCAGGCGCAGGGCCTTCTCTGCTGTGGCCCCATTTCTTTACAACACTCTTCCGCTTGAAGCCCGTACGCTCCAAGACTTACTAGCTTTTCGGAGAGCGTGCAAGACTTATCCGTTTAGGCAGACCTTCCTGCCTAAACTTGGGACGCAGAACTCCCATGACCAACAAAATATACCGGAAGGGTTTGGTGGGCATTCACCTTAAGTTTTGGAGTTGTAGTTCACCTACAGCCCGAGAACACTGTCAACTCAAAACAATGATGGATCTGGACCAAACTTGGCATGAATATCAATATGCCCAAATGTGAACACTGGTGGAGTTTGGGGAAAATAGACTTGACATTTGGGAGGTGTGGTTGCTGGGATTTGTAGTTCACCTACAATCAATAAGCCTTTTGAACTCCACCAAAGATAGAATTGGGCCAAACTTTCCACACCCCCCCCCCATGATAAACAGAAAATGCTGTGTTTTCTTATGGTCTTTGGCGACCCCTCTGACACCCCCTTGTGACCCCTCTGGGGATTTCGACCCCCAGGTTGAGAAACACTGACCTAGGTCTTTAATAGGGCTACACTGTAGAATTGTTGCAGTTTGAGACCACTTTAACTGCCATGTCTTGATGGTAGGGATTCCTGGGCGTTGTAGTTTGGTGAGTCACAGCTTCCAGGCTTCCACAGCCTTGAGGCATGGCAGTTCAAGTGCATTAATGCTACAATTCAACCCAATTATCGACCCTATTGTCAATACCCAATTATCAACCCCATTATCAATACCCAGTTATCAACCCAACTATCAATACCCAATTATCAACCCCATTATCAATACCCAATTATCAATCCCCAATTATCGACCCCATTATCAATACCCAATTATCAATACCCAATGATCGACCCCATTATCAATACCCAATTACCGACCCCATTATCAATACCCAATGATCGACCCCATTATCAATACCCAATTATCAACCCCATTATCAATACCCAATTATCGACCCCATTATCAATACCCAGTTATCAACCCCATTATCAATACCAAATTATCAACCCTATTATCAATACCCAATTATCAACCCCATTATCAATACCCAATTATCGACCCCCATTATCAATACCCAATTATCAACCCCATTATCAATACCCAATTATCGACCCCATTATCAATACCCAATTATCGACCCCATTATCAATACCCAATTATCAACCCCATTATCAATACCCAATTATCGACCCCATTATCAATACCCAATTATCGACCCCATTATCAATACCCAATTATCGACCCCATTATCAATACCCAATTATCGACCCCATTATCAATACCCAATTATCGACCCTATTATCAATACCCAATTATCAACCCCATTATCAATACCCAATTATCAACCCCATTATCAATACCCAATTATCAACCCCATTATCAATACCCAATTATCAACCCCATTATCAATACCCAATGATCAAGCCCATTATCAATACCCAATGATCAACCCCACTATCAATACCCAATGATCAACACCATTATCAATACCCAATTATCGACCCCATTATCAATACCTAATTATCGACCCTATTATCAATACCCAATTATCGATCCCATTATCAATACCCAATTATCAACCCTATTATCAATACCCAATTATCAACCCCATTATCAATACCCAATTATCAACCCCATTATCAATACCCAATTATCGACCCCATTATCAATACCCAATTATCGACCCCATTATCAATACCCAATTACCAACCCCATTATCAATACCCAATGATCAACCCCATTATCAATACCCAATTACCAACCCCATTATCAATACCTAATGATCAACCCCATTATTAATTCCCAATTACCAACCCCATTATCAATACCCAATTATCGACCCCATTATCAATACCCAATGATCGACCCCATTATCAATACCCAATGATCAACCCCATTATCAATACCCAATTATCGACCCCATTATCAATACCCAATGATCAACCCCATTATCAATACCCAATTTCCAATTATACCAACCCTTTGAGTTGCAAAAGAGTGGGCAATATTGAAAGATAGTAATCTGTTGGCTGTGGAGGGCTTTGATCTGCGCCGGGGGTGGCACGCCTACCTCTGGCATGAGAAGGCGCTGGTAGAAAAAAACTTTTTCGAACCATTTTGTTCGGCGCCACTCCTCAAGAGTTGGAACAGATATAAAGATCGACTCTATTAGCGACACCGCAATGGATATCGCCACAGGAAGCCCTACAGATCAGGGAACTCCCAACCAGTAAATGGTACACTTACGGACAATTGATTACCAAAGTAGGATCTGAGTGGGCACTCAAATCGCTGGAAGTACTAAGAGATCAGTCCATCGATCTGTCATGGTTCCACTACGCTCAATGTAAAGAAAGTTTTAAACGGGATACACAAAAGAACTTCAACACACAGCCAAATGTTTGGGAGAAGATAATGAAGACAAACAAAAAAATAATAAGTTCTCTATATAGCCAACTCCTTGAGTGGGAGACAGAAACTGAAAGGATAAAGGACACAATGATACGATGGGCTCAAGACTTGGGACACTCTATTATGTTACAGGAGTTGGAATCACTCTGGAAGGTTAAAGTCAGGCAATTGGGCTTTTCACATATAACAGAAAATTGGTACAAAATGTACTACCACTGGTACCACACTCCGGTGAGCTTAGCCAGATGCTACCCGTCTATGAGTGACCTTTGTTGGAAATGTAAGAAGGAGAAAGGTAGTTTCATGCACTGCTGGTGGCACTGTAAGACCCTAAGGAGATTCTGGGGGGAGATTCATTCCCATATGGAAAATATCTTGGGGGATAAATTTGAGTTGAAGCCGGATTTTTATTTACTCCATATTATTGATAAGAACTGGGATAGTAACAAAGAAAAGATATTTTCTATGCTAGCCACTGCGGCAAGAATGGAAATTGCCCAGAATTGGAAAAAGGAAGGCCCGTTATCAGTAAAAAATTGGTTCCTCCGCATTAGAGAAATTATGGTTCTGGATAACCTAAGGAGTACGATAATGGACCATAGTAGCAAGAACAAAACGAACTGGGCTAAAGTTAGCAATTATGTGAATGAACTGAGTCCAAAAGTAATTCGTAAAACCAGCTAAGGACTGCGCCTGCTCGGGTAACAGCAGTCCCTTGGGAACCAACCTGGCATAAGGGCCAGAAGGAAATAAATGGGATAACCGGATCAAAAGGACCGGACCGACTGGACGGGAGACCAACGTGTAACCTCAACCCCCTTGTGTCCTACACCTCACTTCCCTTCCCTTCCCTTTCCTTCCTTTTTTCCCAAGTTTTATTCCTGTATTGAAAACACAATAAAAATATCATTAAAAAAAAACAATTATCGATCCCATTATCAATACCCAATGATCAACCCCATTATCAATACCCAATGATCAACCCCATTATCAATACCCAATGATCGATCCCATTATCAATACCCAATGATCGATCCCATTATCAATACCCAATGATCAACCCCATTATCAATACCCAATTATCGACCCCATTATCAATACCCAATGATCAACCCCATTATCAATACCCAATGATCAATCCCATTATCAATACCCAATGATCAACCCCATTATCAATACCCAATTATCAACCCCATTATCAATACCCAATGATCAACCCCATTATCAATACCCAATTATCGACCCCCATTATCAATACCCAATGATCAACCCCATTATCAATACCCAATGATCGACCCCATTATCAATACCCAATGATCAACCCCATTATCAATACCCAATTATCGACCCCATTATCAATACCCAATGATCAACCCCATTATCAATACCCAATGATCAACCCCATTATCAATACCCAATGATCAACCCCATTATCAATACCCAATGATCGACCCCATTATCAATACCCAATGATCAACCCAATTATCGATCCCATTATCAATACCCAATTATCGATCCCATTATCAATACCCAATGATCGACCCCATTATCAATACCCAATGATCAACCCCATTATCAATACCCAATGATCAACCCCATTATCAATAACCAATGATCAACCCCATTATCAATACCCAATGATCAACCCCATTATCAATACCCAATGATCAACCCCATTATCAATACCCAATGATCAACCCCATTATCAATACCCAATTATCGACCCCATTATCAATACCCAATGAAAGACCCCATTATCAATACCCAATTATCGACCCCATTATCAATACCCAATGATCAACCCCATTATCAATACCCAATGATCAACCCCACTATCAATACGCAATTACCGACCCCATTATCAATACCCAATTACCGACCCCATTATCAATACCCAATTACCGACCCCATTATCAATACCCAATTACCGACCCCATTATCAATACCCAATTATCGACCCCATTATCAATACCCAATGATCAACCCCATTATCAATACCCAATGATCGACCCCATTATCAATACCCAATGATCAACCCCATTATCAATACCCAATTATCGACCCCATTATCAATACCCAATTATCAACCCTATTATCAATACCCAATTATCAACCCTATTATCAATACCCAATTATCGACCCCATTATCAATACCCAATTATCAACCCCATTATCAATACCCAATTATCAACCCCATTATCAATACCCAATTATCAACCCCATTATCAATACCCAATTATCAACCCTATTATCAATACCCAATTACCAACCCCATTATCAATACCCAATTACCAACCCCATTATCAATACCCAATGATCAACCCCATTATCAATACCCAATGATCAACCCCATTATCAATACCCAATGATCAACCCCATTATCAATACCCAATGATCAACCCCATTATCAATACCCAATGATCAACCCCATTATCAATACCCAATTACCAACCCCATTATCAATACCCAATTACCAACCCCATTATCAATACCCAATGATCAACCCCATTATCAATACCCAATGATCAACCCCATTATCAATACCCAATGATCAACCCCATTATCAATACCCAATGATCAACCCCATTATCAATACCCAATGATCAACCCCATTATCAATACCCAATGATCAACCCCATTATCAATACCCAATGATCAACCTTCCTCCTCCAAAACGAGCTGAGGTTTCATCCACAGACTCAAAAGCCAGCCTTGGATTGAGCAAAGTGCAGTTCTCAGAAGCGTCGGAAGAGGGCGTGCGAGGAGTCCTCCAGCGGCCAGAGCCCGTCTCGCCTTGCCTTAGAATCGCCAGCCCATTGGAGTCTTCGTCCTGCGCCACTTCCGGCGGCGACAGCCTTTCCGGAAGATGCTGAGCTCAGCTGTTCTAGGAGGAGGCACAGAGGAGATTCCAGGGAGAGGAAGATAGGCCAGGTGAGCGAGGCTGGCGCTGGTGCTGTGGTTAACCTGCTCCTCCTTGTGTTTCCAGACCTCAGCTTCCCAGCACTAAGGCCTTCCCCACACAGCTGCATGAAATCCAGCTTGAACCGGATTATATGGCAGTGTGGACTCGGATAATCCGGTTCAAAGCAGATAATGCGGATTATCTGCCTTGGCATTCTGTGTGGAAGGGTCCTCTGTGTCCTGAGGCCGCAAGATATAATAATAATATGTAAAATCATAATATAATATATTAATATAATATATCAATACAATTAATATATTAATTAATAGTTATGATCTCTCTCGGCACGACTTCGCGAACGGAGATTCTTAGGAAGGACCCATCCCACGCTTTCTACAAGCGCGTTGGTGACTAAGACGGCCAGTCTGAGATAGGCAAGTCCGGTTGCAGAAAGCACAGCAGAAAAGTCTCCTTGGGTGATGCTGTTTCCAAGTTGCGGTTCTTTCTGCGTTGTCAAGACCCGTTCGGCGCGTCTTCTCGAAAGAGGCCGCGGCATTGTGGTGTTCTTCCTGTGCTGCGGGCTGGTAGAGGACTTCCGTTTCCTTCAGGCTGACTTCCAGCCCAAACGGCTCTGCAGCTGTTGCAAAGCAGGGTGTGAGGCGCTGCAGGGCTGCTTCTGAATGGGCGACAAGGGCAGCATCATCAGCAAAAAGCAGCTCACGGACTAGATAGTTTAGAGCAGGGGTGCCCACACTTTTTCATCATGTGAGCTACTATGTGAACAATCAAGTTGAAAAGATCACCTGTTGTGCATGTGAGCGTGCGCGCGCATGTGCGCGCGCATGCTCCTACTGCAGCCTTCTGTCCGCGCGGGGCTTCTGTCTTGCCTGCCCGTGAACTCGCTGCCGCGCGCACCCGGGAAGGGGATCCTCCTTGCCTGCGCGCTCACTCTTAAGGTCTTTGTTGCCTTCCTCCTTCCTGCTGCGTGCTGCGAAGCAGGAAGTCCCCCTCCCGTCCTGCTTCTTGCGTGCACAGCCGGCCCCGCCCATGCACGCAGCAGGAGGGTACTTATAGGTGCACCTGCCAGTGCTCCGGCCAGATATGCCCCCCCCAGCAGCAACCAATGGGCGGTCATGTCACCACACCGTGCGTGGCAAGACGAGTGCCAGGGCCCGCCCACTAAAGCCTCATTTTGGCAAAAGAAGCCCTGCAAAGGCGGCGGCGGGAGCGCACGTGCGCGCGCATGGCAGGAGCGCCATCTGGCTGGTGAGGCCCAAAGATCACCTGGAAGGGGGCCGAAGATCACCTAGGTGCTCCCGATCACCATAATGAGCACCCCTGGTTTAGAGTCTTAGTGCGAGCCCTCAGACAGCTTAAGTTGAACAAGCTACCATCAGTATGATAGCGTGTATATATGCCGTCTTCTTCTTCGAGGTCTTTATCAATCTTGGCGTCTGAAGAGATGACGCTTCCCAGGTAGACGAACTGCTGAACGGACGTAAGCACAGATGTGCCTATGCTGACGTGGGGATGGTGGTGTTCTTCCTGTGCTGCGGGCTGGTAGAGGACTTCCGTTTCCTTCAGGCTGACTTCCAGCCCAAACAGCTCTGCAGCTGTTGCAAAGCAGGATGTGAGGCGCTGCAGGGCTGCTTCTGAATGGGCGACAAGGGCAGCATCATCAGCAAAAAGCAGCTCACGGACTAGATAGTTTAGAGTCTTAGTGCGAGCCCTCAGACGGCTTAAGTTGAACAAGCTACCATCAGTACGATAGCGTATATATATGCCGTCTTCTTCTTCTTCGAGGTCTGCCGTAGCCCTTTGGAGCATCATGCTGAAGAAGATTGTCAATAGGGTTGGTGCAAGAACACAACCTTGTTCCACTCCATGAGTTATGAGAAAGGGCTCCGAGAGAGCATCGCCGTATCTGACTTGACCGCGCTGGCCCTCATGATCAATACAATTAATATATTAATAATAACATAGTTACTATTATTATATTAGTACTAGCTGTACCTGGCATGCGTTGCTGTGCACTATTTAGGAGATGCTGTGGCATAGTCTTCTTTCCTTCCATCCATCCATCCTTCCTTCTATCCTTTCTTCCTTTTCTCTTCCCTCTTTCCTGGTATTCTTCCTTTTCCTCCCCCCTCCTTCCTTGCTTTCGTCCATTCTTCATGCCTTCTACCTTTACTTTCCCCTGACCTCATCTTCTTCCAAAGGCCTGGGCAAACTTGGGCCTTTTTGGGATTGTAGACCTGAACTCCCACATTTCCTCACAGCCCCAGGCCCCTTCCACAGGCCTCACTGGGTTTTGGACTTCACAACTGGGAAACTTTGGCCTGTGGGAGTTGAAGGGGCGTTTGGAAGGGGTTGGGTTTGTGAAGAATTGTGGGAGTTGTAGTCCAAAACCCCTAAGAGGCTCAAGTTTCGCTTGGGCAAACTTGGGCCTTTCAGGGGTTTTTCACTTGAACTCCTACAACTGGGGAGACGTGGGCCTGTGGGAGTTGAAGTCCAAAAACCCTTGTTAGGCCCAAGTTTGGCCAGGCCTTTGGGAGGGGACTGGGGTGAAGGAAAGATTTAGGGGGTGAAGTGGCTGCCCAGGGAGCACAGGCAGCCCCAAATCGTCCAAAGGGGGTGTGGGAGGCGGCAGCGGCCTCTCAGCAGGCGGCAGCTGGCGAGGGATGGAGGAGGAGGAGAGTATGGCGCTGGCCACCTTCTTCCGCCGGTGTGCCCGCTGAGGAGGCGGGCTAAGGAAGGGAAGCAGGCGCCTGCTTCTCCCTTCCTTAGGCCCACCCCTCCGTCCCTGGCTCCCAGGGCGCCGCGGATCACGATCTGGGCGGCGCCGGGAGCCGGGACGGAGGAGGCGGGCCTAAGGAAGGGGAAAGGAGGCGCCTGCTTCCCCCTTCCTTAGGCCCACCCCCTCCTTGTCCCACCCCCCTCCTTCCCACCCCACCAGTCCCACCCCCCTCCTTCCCTGGCTCCCGTGGCGCCGCGGATCGCGATCTGACGGCGCCGGAGCCAGGGAAGGGGGTGGGCCTAAGGAAGGGGAAGGAGGCGCCTGCTTCCCTTCCTTAGGCCCACCCCCTCTGTCCCTGGCTCCCAGGGCGCCGCGGATCGCGATCTGACGGCGCCGCGGGAGCCGGGACGGAGGAGGCGGGCCTAAGGAAGGGGGCAGGAGGCGCCTGCTTCTCCCTTCCTTAGGCCCACCCCCCCTTCCCTGGCTCCCAGGGCACCGCGGATCGCGATCTGACGCGCCGCGGGAGCCAGGGAAGGGGGGGGGGGGGGTTAAGTGAGGGGGAAGGAGGCGCCTGCTTCTCCCTACCTTAGGCCCACCCCCCTCCTTCCCAGGCTCCCAGGGCACCGCGGATCGCGATCTGACGGCGCCGCGGGAGCCAGGGAAGGAGGGGTGGGCCTAAGGAAGGGGGAGGAGGCGCTGCTTCTCCAGGGCCCACTCCTCCTTCCCTGGCTCCCAGGGCGCCGCGGATCGCGATCTGACGGCGCCGCGGGAGCCAGGGAAGGAGGGTGGTGGGCCTAAGGAAGGAGGTGCCTGCTTCCCCCTTCCTTAGCCCCACCCCCCTCCCGATCGGAGCGGCGAGGGGGAGGCGGAAGGAGGAGGCGGAGGAGGCGAGGGGGAGTGTTGGCTGCCATGTGCCAACGTTCCAAACGCGCGCTGGCAGCGAAGAGGCCGGGCTGGCAGGTTTAGTTGGCCGTTTTTGGGCTCTTGTGTTTGGGGTGTAGCGAGGTACCTAGGGCCGTTCTTTTGGCCGTCTAGGTACCTCGTGGTATATTGACATATGTTGCCAAGTTTCGTGCTTCTGGGGCTTATAGTTGTCTATGTCTCCCGTTGCACGACGTGAAGATTTATATATATATAGATATATAATATAATAATTTCTATGCCACCTTTCTCCTGGCATAGGATAACGACCAGTTGAAAAATATAAATTAAAACTATATGAAACATTATGAGGGCATTTAAAAAAAAAACAGTGTCTATCCTTAATCTGATGATCGCACAACACAACACTTTGAACCAGGACATAGTGTACATTCAAGGTTGCCTCATACGTTCCTCCAAGTTGTTATTATTTTCCTGTAAAATAACTTCAGAGTTGCAGGCTGAGAGCCAGGACCTAAACAGGACGGCTTGTCCGAGGCCCTCACATAAGTTTGTGATGTAGGTGAAATTTAAACAGGAGCTTTCAGCGTTGTAGTTTCATCCCTTTTGATGTCGATGTATTTAGATATTTGCATTAGAATGTATAAGAGTAGCAAAATTATTTATGAAGTACCAACGAAAATATGGTTGTGGGTCACCACAACATGAGGAACCTTATTTACTGGTCATGGCATTAGAAAGGCTGAGAACCACTGCATTAATACATAGATCTTTCTGTTTAATTGCTATTACATTAAAAAAAATTCTAGGGGGGCGGCGAGTAAAAAAATTTCTGGAAAGGGGGCGGTAGGCCAGAAAAGTTTGGGTGCCACTGCTCTAGATCAGTGTTTCCCAACCAGTGTGCCGTGAGCGATCATCAGGTTTGCCGTGGGAAATTGGAACCTCCAGGAAGGGGGCGGGGAGTCTAGTGTGTTGAAGTATAAAAACCTTAAGAAACATACCTCGATAAAGGAACAAAATTACAAACAACCCCCCCCCTCCCCACCCGTTGTCTACTTGGTCTCTCCCTCTCCATGCATTGGGAAGGCCCGCCTCCCTTTCCCCAAGTAGAGACCTCCTCTTGCCTCCTGGGGGTTCTGTGTGGGAAGTTTGGCCCAGTTCTATCATTGGTGGGGTTCAGAATGCTCTTTGATTGTAGGGGAACTATAAATCCCAGCAACTACAACTCCCAAATGTCAAGGTCTATTTCCCTGAAGTCCATCTGCGTTCATATTTGGGCATATTGAGTATTCATGCCAAGTTTGGTCCTGATCCAACAATGTTTGAGTCCACAGTGCTCTCTGGATGTAGGTGAACTACAACTCCAAAACTCAAGGTCAATGCCCACCAAACTCTTATAGTATTTTCTCTTGGTTATGGGATTTCTGTGTGGGAAGTTTGTGTCTTTCTGCCATTCCTGCCAGGATAGCTATATTGTGTTCATCGAAACAGGCCCAGGTTTCACACTGAGTGTATAAATACATTAAAAAAACATATTAACTATATGTATGACTGTGCTAGAGTGTCATTTTGTGTCATCTTGGTTGGTGGTGTGCCCCAGGATTTTGCAAATGTAAAAAGTGTGCCGCGGCTCAAAAAAGGTTGGGAAACACTGCTCTAGATTATAAGGCAACCTGGTCACATGAAATGATATCTTCCTGTTATTTTGGTTTGTTTTTCCTGTCTGTGCCTCATTTCAGAATATTTCATCTCACTTTCTGTCCCTGTGACAATTGGATTTTGAAAATGTTGGGTTGTCATGGCAGCAAGGGTTGGTGATAAAGCTTCAGTGGAGGCACCTTTAACTTTAACTAGGGGTCGGATGTAAGTTGGATGTTTGTAACTTGGGGACCGGCTGTAATGGCATTATGAACTTGTGCCCAAGTTTTCTTGTTGCCCTTTTCCCTCCCGCTCTTTTTTCCTATTGTTTTTCAGCTTTCAGAATGTTTATTTATTTATTGAACGTATTTTTATTTTTCCTTCATCAAGATCTCTTGAAGTAATGAACAAATAAGAACTAGTTAAAACAATACAAAAAGGGGAAAAAATCAATGGAATAAGAATTCTAATCTGCACATAGGTGTGACTATTATTATTATTATTATTAATTTATTTCGATTTGATAAACCGCCCTTCCCGAGGCTCAGGGTGGTTTACATATAAAAACAGCATATAAACAACATGAGAACAACATATAAAACGATTAAAACACATAAAACTCCATAATAAAACAGTCACATAAAATCATGGCCAGAAGGTAGCTCGTGGAGGGTGGTAGTGATATGGCAGGCTGGCAGGCGTCAGTTAAGCGCTGTCAGACTCCGAACACCTGTCTAAACAGCCAGGTCTTGCAGGACCTGCGGAACGCCATCAGGTCCTGCAAGGCTCTTGTCTCCGGCAGCAGCGGATTCCATAGAGCCGCCGCCGCCGCCGCTGAGAACGCTCTCTGCCTCATGGCAGAGAGCTTACAGAGGTTCATGCCCGGGACTTCGAGTAGGTTGAGCCCCTCTGAGCGCAGTGACCTTCTGGGTGCGTATGGGGTAAGCCGCTCCTTCAGGTACACTGGCCCCAAACCATATAAGGCCTTAAAAGTCAGAACTAACACCTTGAAGGAGACCCGGAATTCAATGGGCAGCCAGTGCAGTTCGCGCAAGAGTGGCGTTATATGTGCCGTTTGAGGGGCTCCCAGCAGCAAGCGTTCTGCCGCGTTCTGCACTAGCTTAAGTTTCCGGATCGCCGACAAAGGTAGGGCAATGTACAGCGCGTTACAGTAATCAAGCCTCGAGATGACCGTGGCTTGGATCACCGTGGCCAGGTCGCGACGGGAGAGATAGGGAGCCAGACGTTTCGCTTGCCGCAGATGGTGGAAGGCTGTCTTGCAGGCACAAGCAATCTGCGCTCCATAGACAGCTGTGGGTCCAGCCGACCCCCAAGCTCTTTACTGAGGACTGCGGGCATAATGCCACGCCGTCAAACGTCGGCAGCTCCCGGGCGGCCTAGCCACAAGATCTCCATCTTCGCGGGTTCACCTTCAACTTACGGGCTCGCAGCCATCCAGTTACGGCTTCTAGGCAGAGATGGAAATTATCGGGTACCGATTCCGCCCCGGGGTCCATCCTCAGAATGAGCTGGGTGTCATCAGCGTACTGATGACATTCCAGCCCAAAACTCCGCAGCAATTGGGTGAGTGGTCGCATGTAGATGTTAAATAACAGCGGGGAGAGGATGGCCCCCTGAGGGACCCCGCAGTATAAGACGGAGCCCTTGGAGACCACCCCTCCCCACTTCACTCACTGCAGGCGGTTTTGGAGGAAGGAGGACAGCCAGTTGAGGGCTGTCCCCCTCACCCCCGCCACCGCCAGGCGGTGTGTCAAAAGTTGGTAATCGACAGTATCAAACGCTGCCGTGAGGTCCAATAACACGAGCAGCGCCGGTCCGCCTCGGTCCAAGTGGCAGCGGAGTAGGTCTGTGATGGAGACCAGGACAGTCTCTGTCCCATGGCACGAACGGAAGTCGGACTGGAAGGGGTCTAGCCAGGTTGCATCATCCAAGAAAGCCTGCAGCTGCTCCATTGCTGCCCTCTCAATTACCTTGCCCAGGTACGGCAAGTTGGACACCGGGCGGTAATTGGAGGGAGCCGCGGGATCTAACCCTGGCTTCTTCAGCAATGGAGTTACCACCGCCTCTTTTAACTCCTCTGGAAAAGCTCCTTGCTCATTAAGGGGGCCATCCGCTCTCCTTTATTATTCAACATTTACATGCGCCCCCTGGCCCAGCTGGCCCGCGACTTTGGTCTGGAGTGTTATCAGTACGCTGATGACACCCAGCTTCTGCTGAGAATGGACGGCAGGCCGGATACCGTACCCGATTGTTTCCATCAATGCCTCGAAGCCGTGACTGGTTGGCTGCATTCCAGCCGGCTGAAGGTGAATCCGTCGAAGACGGAGATCTTGTGGCCTGGTCGCCCTGGGCTGGATGAGTGCCAGTTGCCTACCCTGGATGGTGAGCAATTAAGCCCATCATCCCTTGTTAAGAGCCTGGGTGTCCATCTGGACCCTTTGCTGTCCATGGAGACCCAGGTCTCCATGGTCAGCAAAGCATCATTCTTCCACCTTCGACAGGCTAGGCGACTGGCACCCTACCTGTCCAGGGGAGGACCTGGCCACGGTGATCCAAGCGACGGTCATCTCGAGGCTGGACTACTGTAACGCCTCTACGTTGGCCTTCCCTTGGCGACAATTCGGAAACTCAAGCTAGTGCAGAATGCTGCTGCTCGCTTACTGGTGGGAGCACCGGTGAGAGAGCACATTACTCCCATTCTGCGGCAACTGCACTGGCTCCCTGTCGAGTACCGAATTGCTTTCAAGGTGCTGGTTTTAGCCTTTAAGGCCTTACACGGTCTAGGGCCTGTGTACCTGAGGGACCGCCTTGCCCCGTATGTTCCCCGAGATCACTGCATTCTGAGGAGCAGAACCTGTTAGAAATTCCATCAGTCCGCTCCTGCCACTTGTCCACAACTAGGCAGCGTGCCTTTTCTGTTGCAGCCCCTGTGCTGTGGAATGCTCTTCCGCTTGAGACCCGCGCAATCCGAGAGCTTGCTCCTTTTCGGAGAGCGTGTAAGACTGCCCTTTTTAACTTCGCTTTTGGTTAAGTCGTGTTGTATTGTATGACCATGTCCATGAGTCCTAAGAACTTGTAACCACTGTGGTTTTTAATACCGTTGTTTGATGTTTTTATCGATCATTGTTGTGATCCGCCCCGAGCCTGCAGGGAGGAGCGGAATATAAAACTGAATAATAAATAAATAAATAAATATCAGTTGATTTGGCTAAACCTTGTTCTCCTGTGGGATGCAGGTGTAACCAAACGCTATCAAGCTCCAAGGATGGTGCGGATTTTGGCCAACGGAGATATTGTACAAGACGACGATCCTCGAGTAAGACAGAGCACTCAGAACAGGGAGAACTCCCGACCGGTGAGGCAATGTGAACATCTTGTGTTTTGTACTGTTTAAAGATGGTGATATGTATGAGACTTCACCATCTTCTTTCTATCTATCTATCTATCTATCTATCTATCTATCTATCTATGTATATAATAAAAGTCAGTGTTTGCGGTGGTGCGGTGGGAGGAATATGTGGCAGCGTTTCGATTGGCTGACATTGTGGGATTATTTGCACAAAGGGCTCTGATTGGCCAGCCTCAGAACTCCAACTTTCTACGGCCCCAGACAGAGGGGATTGGCTGCCACTAAAATGGGATTTGCATAAAGGACTCCGATTGCCCATCCAGAAGCTTGCCAGCTCTTCAACCCACCAAGGCTCCTTTCTGACTCAGTCGTTAGCCTATGAGTTATTATACTCTTGACTATTGATAGGGGAACACAGATCCTATTGGAATATTGTACTTGGCCCTATACCATTGTAGGGGCACTACTATTGTTATTATGTGAATCTGGAACACTGTGAATGAATTGCATTGCATTGTGCTTTTTGTGAGATTGTTATGCTATTTAGCACTTGAATTTGTTCATATGATTATACCTGTGATTTTTACCTCAAACACGTGTCTACACCTTCATTCCCATAGATCTGCCCCTTTATGCCCTGTGGTTTAGCTTTGTGTATAGTGAGTTGTTACCAGTGATTGCTCTGTTTGTGTATTGAAGTGTTAGCGCTTTAGTTCTTAGCAGGGAAGGAGGTGCGGACGCTCCTCCTTCCCTGCTAAAACCTAAACTGCGTCAAGGCTTGATGTGCGTTAGTTCTCAGCACAGCAGGGAAGGAGGTGCGGAGGACATAATAACAGGAAATAATAACGAATTTTCGTTAATAATGTTTCCATAACGAAATTTTACAGAAATTTTTCAGAACAATTTCTATATCGAACCACCGATGACAATTCCCCCCCCCTCACGCGAGTTTAGAAACAAATTTTTGATGGATCAACCACCCCTAGTGCGTTGTTTTTGTCTTTTGTTTGTATTGATTTGTTGACCCTCCGCATTTCCAGGTTTGATTCTTCTCACATTTGATTCTTCTCACGTGTGCTAAGTGCTGCAGTGTGATTCTGCGACCAGCTTCCACCTACATTTCTTGCTTTCTCCACAGGCCTTTTTCAACACAAATGCAGGCCCTGCTCCACAACAGCACTATGAGCAGCAACCGCAGCAGCAACGTCACCACCATCCGGGTGCAAGGCCAGGGGAACGCTCACCGTTTTCAGATATCAATCAACAGTTGGTCAACATGGGATTCCCCACCTGGAACCTTGGCAACCAGGTGGTAGAGCCGGTCATGTCCATCTTACTACTGTTCCTCCTCATGATGGTGGGTGTGCGTGGCTTGCTCTTGGTGGGTCTCATCTATGTTGTTTCCCACTTAAGCCAGCGGTGACAAGGACTTCTGTAGAGGCCATGACAGTGTCCTGGCTGAAAGAGAACCAATTATTCTTGAGGTGTGTGTGAGAGAGAGTGCAAATAAGTGAGAATGAGATAAATTGAAAATGTGGGTGATGTGCCCCTGTTATGGGCGTGCTTGCTCATATATATCCATTCCCCCCAAATCCTTTGTAAATCAACCTCATTGGGAACAGACACGACCACTGTGAAATGTGAGCCCACGAGGGTACCATTTTTGCACTTTGGTTGCCTTTTGTTATCAGTAACATGAGATTTATTTTGCTCTTTTATGGAAAGCAAATGTCAGGAATATGAGATTTTAGTTTTTGCTCTTTTATTTCTGGGGCATGGATGATATGAAGATGGGAAGGAGACTGCAGGATCGAAAAGGACAGCGGCTAGATCTCTTTGAGAGTCAAATAGCAAACCCAGGAAGGGAAATACAGTAGAAAGGCACTTTCACCTATGGCAGGGCTGTCCAACTGGCGGCCCTGGGGCCGGATACGGCCCCCCAGCCTGTTGGGCACGGCCCCAGCTATGCCCCCAGCCGCCATTTTTAAATTTTAAAAATTCTAAATTTTTTTAATAAAAAAATGGTGGCCGGGGGGGGGGGAGGCAGGGCAGGGAGGAGGAAGAGAGCTAGCTCCTCCCTCCCTGCACCGCCCCTCCATCCCTCTCTCCGTGCCGAAAAGGAGGAGTAGGCGGCGCCAGGGCAGCGTGCCACAGGCCTGGCGTGACGCGCTGCCCTTGGCGCTGCCTACTCCTCCTTGGTGGCTCCCGCCCTTCCTAGGGGCGGGGGAGCCGCCAAAAGAGCAGAAGGCGGCGCCAAGGGCAGCGCGTCACAGGCCTGGCGTGACGCTGCTGCCTTGGCGCCGCCTACTCCTTTGGCGGCTCCCGCCCTTCCTAGGGGCGGGGGAGCCGCCGAAAGAGCAGAAGGCGGCGCCAAGGGCAGCGCCGTCACAGACCTGGCGTGACGCGCTGCCCTTGGCGCCGCGCCTCCCCTCCTCCTCTTTCCCGGGCGCGCCGTGCCTTTCCGGCGCCGCGGGGCGCTGACAGCCGCGGTGCCCGGGAAAGAGGAGGAGGAGGAGGAGGGAGAATGACAGCTTTAGGAGGGGGCGGGGCCTGGGCTGAGGGCGGGGCCCAGGGGCGGGGCCGAGCGGCCCCCGAGGTCATCAGTGACCTCTGTTCCGGCCCTGGGCCCGGTAGAAGTTGGACAGCTCTGACCTATGGGATAACTAAGTGCATGTGGGAAGAATTCTGGAAAGTAGATGGCAACAGAAGTCTTGGAAGCAAGGATGGGAGTGGCACATCTGTCCAGATTGCTTTAAATGGGCTTGTGTTTGCGTAATAATTTTGTAAACGGAGGTTCTTCATTTGTGTCCGTTACCGCTCCAAAATCCCATCAAAGTAATTAAGATTTAGATCTGGTTCTTGGAACAATCCTAGTTATATTTCGGGAGGTATCTGGACTTTCAGCTAATCTTGAATAAGCCATTTTGAGAACTGGTTCCTCCATGTGGGGTCTGTCTGTGGCCTTGGTTCTTGCAAATAACGTGTGAGTGCTTGTTCCAAGGCAGCTCTTTGCCTACTTGGATGGGGTTTCCGCAGGTGTAAAACTCTTTCATAATATCCCCTGGGTGTATATGTGTGGTTTAAGTTTGTTGTATTGGAGTCTTACAGTGCAATGGACATGTGTGAAAAAATTCTTCATTCTTCAAAATAAATTCAATAAATGCAATTGATTGTATGTCCTTACATATTATTATTATTATGTAATAATAATAATTCCTCAAGGGGACGCAGGGCGGATTCCAGAATACACAAACACAAAGGCAAACATTCAGTGCCTAGAAACAACAAAAATGTTCTGTTCCTGGTTTGAACGTGTTATTTGCTGTTCAATTGTGCAGTCCTTACTTTGAAAGTAGTTGTTATGCTCCAAAAAACTGACTTTAGAAGATATTTGTGACGACTCTCTCTTTTATAACTTCTGCCAACCTTCAAAATGTTATTTATTTATTTATTTATTTATTATTTATTTATTATTCGGGCTTCTATGCCGCCGACTCCCTGAGGCTCGCGGCGGCTTACAGGAGCCGAAGGGCACAGTAAAATACAGGCAATAAGCAGTTAAAAACAATTAAAAACAACAGCAGTACAGTAATTAATAACACAGTTAAAACAATGAACAGCACATCATCCTCAGAAGAACGAATAGATGGCGGGGCATGGGCAGGACTTACTCACCAAAGGCCTGCTTAAACAGGTATGTTTTACAGGCCCGTCTAAACGGGAGCAAGTCCTTCATAGCCCGAGTTCCGGCCGGGAGGGCGTTCCACAGCGTAGGTGCTATGACAGAGAACGCCTCCGGCGGGTAGCAGTCAGCCTTGCGAGTTTAGCTGAAGGTATCTCCAGGAGATTGAGTCCTCAAACCGAAGTGATCTCGGAGGGCAATATGGGGTGAGACGGTCCCTCAAATACGCTGGCCCCAGGCCGTGTAAGGCCTTAAAGGTGAGGACCAACACTTTGAAGGTGATCCGGTGCTCAATTGGCAGCCAGTGCAGATCCTGCAAAACAGGTGTTATGTGTGGCGCCAGCTGGCGTGCCAGACAGGAGCCGGGCGGCAGTGTTCTGCACTAGCCTGAGCTTCCAGGTCACCGACAGAGGAAGGCCAACGTAGAGCGCGTTGCAGTAATCCAGCCTTGAGATGACTGTGGCTTGGATCACCGTGGCCAGATCGTTCCGGGAGAGATAGGGGGCCAGCCTCCTTGCCTGTCGCAGATGAAAAAAAGCGATCTTGCTGACCGCAGAGACCTGGGCCTCCATGGTCAGCTGGGAGTCCAAATGGACCCCAGGCTCTTTACGGAAGGCGATGGGCATAACACCGCACCGTCCAGGCTCGGAAGCTGGACATTAACATCACCCGGGCGACCCAGCCACAAGATCTCCGTCTTCGCCGGATTCACCCTCAACCTACTGGCTCGCAGCCATCCAGTAACGGCTTCGAGGCAGTGTTGGAAATTATCGGGGACAGAACCCGGCCTGCCCTCCATCCTCAGAATAGGAACGGAGGTATTTCTAATCAGGGATCCTAATGATAAATATCTCCAATTCTGCCTCAAATTAATGGAGGTGTGTGTCACCAAACTCTAATGATGCAACACCTTTGTAAATCTGCTGTCACCAGTGAGTACTTCTTGACCACCCGATGTTTCTAAAGTTTGCACCAAAAGAGGTCACTGAGAGAGATTTATGAATAGAGAACAGTTTATTTCCTAACAAAGCTTAAAGCGTGGAGGTTTTCAGGTACACAGAGCTTAGTTGGTTACAGTATCTACTTAGAGGTACAGATCTTAAGGTTACTAAGTTCCTAAATAGGGTACAATGTTTGACTGTATTTCTCCAAACTGACTCAACAATATTATAGATACTTTGATCACTTATAGGCCTTTTATCTATCTTCTAGGTTAGCTTTTCAGCCTAACCTACAAACAGCGGTCTTTAAAGGCTTTCTAAACCCTACTGCCTTTCTGCAGTATCAAAACACAGCCTTTATCCTGTTCTTCACAGAACTCCCAAAACTGCCACCAGCCAGTCTAACCATTACTAACTAACTGATGAATTTCAAATCTGAAAATTCTAAGGCTAGTTGTAGGCTCCGCCTCCTGTTGCTATGGCAACGGAACTTCTCAGAGGCCAGGCACTGTAGTATTCTCCGTTAACCGTTTGTGGTCTGTCTAACATTTAATCATCTAACACAGTACAAATGTAGTAATACAAACCACACATTTAACAATAAAATGAAGATAAAACCCGCAATACACATAGCGACTTCATTACAATATTAATTGAAAAACTATAGCAAAATGTGCTGCGTGATGTCCCACAAAAACAAAAGTTTTGCAGTTTTTCCATGTTTTTATGACAGAACCAATTAGGAAATTACATTTATAACCCAGGAACAATAATCATGTCACATAGTATTATCATTACACATGTTGTGGGGAAAGGAGGAAAGGATATGGGATACAATCCCAGTCCCACCTTTTAATAGCCATGCTTCTAAGAACTGCCATCTTCATTAACCATGCCTTATTTCCTGTGTTACACTGAGAAACAAGCCACAATTATTCTTCACATTCACATGGCTCATATGCCAGGGAGGTTCTCAGAATACATTCTTCGCATCACCTGTGAAAACACGCCAAGAGACTCACATATCCTGGTTTTCCAAACCCAATACTTTTTGCAGGCTCACAAAGCCATGTTTAATCAACTCAGAGACTCACGTGTAGGCACACACTCAGGAAAAATGCCCAGTTGGAAGTCACTACTTAGAGGTACAGATCTTTAGGTTACTCAGTTTCTAAATGGGGTACAATGTTTGACTCTCCTTGGCAGAGACCTGTTCACTAGGCCTGGGTAGGTTCGTCCGAATGCTCGTAAAATTGGAATGAAGTAGGATTAAATTCACTTTTGAAGCGGGTTTCGAGGCGATGTAAACAACTTCGAAGTGAATATGCCATTTCAAAGCCACCGCCGCCATTATCGGAAAGGAATAGTTTGGATGCGGATGTGCTTCCCTCCGCGTTAGACCTGGGGCGAGATGCAGAGGGAAGCACAACTGCATCCAAAATGGGTGTTTAACCCAGTTTGCACGCGGATGTGCTTCCCTTTGCGTTAGACCTGGGGCGAGACGCAGAGGGAAGCACATCCGCGTCCAAACTGGGTGTTTAACCAGTGACATTTCTTTCCTGCTGCCATTAACAAAGCCATTCCGAAATTTCCGCAAAATTCGTAAAATTTCCGCAATTTTTCGGAAAATTTTGGAAGTTATTTAGATTTGAACCATCAGCGCCCCCTACATCCACAACGAGTTTTGAACCATTTTTTTCCTTGATCAAACAGGTCTACTGTTGACTCTTGCTGCATCTGTTGGGTTTTCCAAATACTCTGAATCCCACACATACAGAGCCGCTTCCCTCCCACCCTTGGCCTTCCTTTGTGTAGCTGATGGATGGATGGCCTGTATGGCTTTCCTGTGCTACTACTGTTTTTGTTTTACTGGCAACATTCCCCTGCCCCCAATCTCAAAACTTGTCTGAATGGCCTATTAGGAAGCCCCTTTGTGATGTAATTGGATTTCTCCCCTTGTGAGTTTGCAATGAAGATGTTATCTAAATTGAGGGAGATGCCCATTCTTCCCAAATTAAATCCAGTCATTGGTTGGGCGAGCAGCAAGACTATTCAGGTTCATCAAGCAGCTGCGATCCCCAGAATTAAGCTCAGCTCCTCCTCTCATGTGGCACAACCATTTATATCCCACAGAACTGCTTTCTTCCAGTAGGACCTGCAGTCCCAAAATGGCATGTGGGGCTGCACTTAAAAGTCCAATATTTATTTATTTATTTATTTATTATTTCGCATTTGTGTGTCGCCCCCCCCCCCCCCAACGGCTCGGGGCGACTTACAACAGTTCGTAAAATACAATTGTCAGATAACTCATAATAACTCACAGTAATACCATTAAGATGGAATTCCAATTAGAACAGTTGAAGCAACAAATGGAGTCGCCGTGGGCTGACAGCTAGGCGGTGTGAGCTACAGTTTAGCTAACTCCGAAGGCTTGTTGGAACAGCAATGTCTTGACTGCTCTCCTGAACGGGAGGAGGCCCTGGGTGGCACGGATGCCGGCGGGCAGTGCGTTCCACATGGTAGGGGCTGCAACAGAGAAAGCCTGGCGGCGGGTTGCGGACAGATGGTAAGGTCCTCACATTTGGGATGACCAGGAGGTTTAGCTCTTCGGAGCGCAGTGATCTGGTGGGATGATATGGGACAAGGCGGTCCCGCAGGTACACTGGCCCCAGACCATGTAAGGCCTTAAAAGTCAGGACTAACACTTTGAAGGCAATCCGCATTCAATTGGGAGCCAGTGCAGTTTGCGCAGGATTGGCGTGATGTGGTGGCCAATCGGGACCCCTGCCAGGAGTCGCTGCAGCGTTCTGCACCAGCTTGAGTCTCCGGATTACCGACAGAGGAAGGCCAATGTAAAGAGCGTTACAGTAGTCCTGCCTCGAGATGACCGTGGCTTGGATCACTGTGGCTAAGTCACGCCGGGACAAATAGGGGGCCAGCTTCCTCGCCTGGCGAAGATGGAAAAATGCTACCCTGCTGACGCTGGAGACGTGGGCCTCCATCGACAACAGGGGGTCCAGGGTTACTCCTAAGCTCTTAACAGAGGGCGACGGACATAATGTCACGCCGTCCAGGGTTGGAAGCTGAACATCCCTACAGCCCGGAGGACCCAGCCACAGGATCTCCGTCTTTGCTGGATTCACCTTCAACCTACTGGCTCGCAGCCATCCAGTGACGGCCTCAAGGCAACGATGGAAATTATCGGGTACAGATTCGATGCTGCCCTCCATCTTCAGGATAAGCTGGGTGTCATCAGCGTACTGATGGCACACCAGCCCAAAACTACGCACCAGCTGGGCAAGTGGTCGCATATAGATGTTAAATAAGAGGGGGGGGGGAGAATAGCCCCCTGAGGAACCCCACAAAGAAGCGGGGAACCCCCGGAGACATCCTTGCCCCTCCTCACTCGTTGTAGCCGGTTCCGGAGGAAGGAGGTCACCCAATTAAGGGCTGTCCCCCTAACTCCGGCCCTGGCAAGGCGGTGAGTCAATAGATCATAATCGACTGTAATGGGTTTGTTGGCGAAAATGAATGCCAAGACAACTTCATGGATCTCATTTATTGGCAGCAGCAACCGTCCTTGTAATATTGATTGATTGATTGATTTACATCATTTATATTCCGCCCTTCTCACCCCGCAGGCGACTCAGGGCGGATCACAATGCACAAATACAGGCAAACATTCAGTGCCATGGACCAGACCTGGGCAACCTACAGCCCTCAGGCCGGATGCGGCCCGGCAGCCGATTCTGCCTGTCCTGGGGAGAAGGGCGTTGGGAGCGGGGCCAAGAGGAAGGGGTGCATCACGGGCTGTGGGGCCTGCGTCGGCAGACAGGCTGCCACTCTGGAGAACAATTGGAGGAGCTGTGGCTTTGGAGTGCCTGCCATCCCGGGAGGCGATTCGGGCCTGCAGCGGGAACAGTTGGCGAGCGGCGGGTGATCGCCCTGGTGACCTGGAAGACTTAATCATCTTCTGGTTCACCAGGGCGATCACCCGCTTCCCTTTCGCCGACTGCTCCCGCTGCAGGCCCGGATCGCTCCCGGGATGCCAGGCACTCCAAAGCCGGGATGGTAGGCACTCCATGGCAGGGCGATCAGTTGGGGAACGGCTGGGGGCGAGAGCGGGTGGAGGCCTGCAGCATCCGATCGTCTGCTGCTCTGCTCTGCTCTGCTGCGGCAGCGGCTGGGTCCGTCTTGTCATCCTCTGGGCTGGGTCCATTGGGCCATTCCATCTTGGGATCCTTCCTCTCTCGAGGATGTCAGCCTCTATCTTGGTTCGCACCTTGTCTTCTTGAATTTCATTTTATTTTATTTTAGTGGTTTTTATTATTTTATAATAATAATTTTATAATAATAATATAATAAATAATATAATATAATGTTATATTATATTATAATTTCAATATATTATAATGTGTATGTGTGTGTTTATGTATATATATATGTATATATATATATATACAGTGTATATATATATATATACAATATATATACAGTATATATACAGTATATATACTGTTGTGACCCAGCTATGGCAGCAATAAAGTCCGGGAGTAGAAAAGGATAACAAATGTTTATTTAACAAGACATGGGAGTTGGGCTAACAAAAAATAGCCTTTCATCGGCTGGAGAAAAACCCACACTAAACCCAGGACCCCCAAACCAAAAAATGTCGGAGATAAAAGAACTTCAAAGCAAATAGCAGACGTCCGTCTGTAGTCTAGTATTCACACGAGGATCAAGAGGCACACGGCAGTAGGAGTAGTCTTGGAAATCAGGAACAAGAATAAGGAACCAGGATGCATGAGCTAGAACAGTAATAACTCCTTGACCACCGCAGGGGATCAAGCCAAATACTCATAATTCTTATAGGACTTTCAATCAGAGTCCTCGGAGACCCCACCCAGCTCCAAAGCATCAGCATTCCTATTCCCTGCAGCTGTAGCATCAGACCCAGATCTCCAAGCCAGCCAAAGCTCTCCTTGGCTTAAAGGGACCCTCAGCCTCAGAATGCGAAGACGGGCAGTCCCGGTCCGTCTGGAACCCCAGAAACGTGCTGGTCCCCGAGTCCACGTTACATACATCCCTCACCTCCTGCACCAAGGCCGAATCCAGATCGGTATCACTTTGCTCTGACTGCAATTCTGCATTCCCTGTGAAACCCTCAAAAGAGCCAGACTCAGAAGGCTCCCTAAGTAAATGCTGGATTTTCCTCCTTTGTTCATTGTCTTCATTAATGCTCGAGTCCCTAGCCACCCTCTTTACTCCAGCTGTAGGAGCCTGGTCATTCAGAGCCGCGCCCCAAACTGAGCTATTGCTTGATGTTACTGTCTCCACACCTCCCTCCATGTTACTACCTGTAGCAACTAGAGGCTCATTCACAACATATACTGTGTGTGTGTGTGTGTGTGTATATACCGTGTTTCCCCGAAAGTATGACACCCCTGATTGTAAGACGTATCGGGGGTGTCAGAGGGGTCGGCTTATATAAGCCGTACCCCGAAAGTAAGACGTACCTTGGGCGGCATGGCGTGGCTTCTTGGCTGGGCGACGAGAGGCTCCCAGAGGGGCTCAAAGGGGCCCGGAATCCTCCTCCTCTTCTTTCCAGCGGCGCCTTCCATCCTCCTCCTCTTCCTCCCAGCAGCGCCTTCTCCCTCTCGCCGGCTCCGCCCCTCTTCCCTTCAGTGAAAGGAGGGAGGCGGAGCCGCCGCCGCGAGAGGGAAGAAAGCGCCGGCGGAAGTCCCGCCCGCACGGCGGCTCAGGCGCCGCGCGCGCCCGGCTCGCCCCACAAAGGGAGCCCTCTTGCGCCTGTCTTCCCTTCTCCGAAGAGGCGGCTGCAAGGATATCTCGCGGTTTCCCTGCAGCCGCCTCTTCGGAGAAGGGAAGACAGGCGCAAGAGGGCTCCCCTTTGCGGGGCGAGCCGGGCGGCAGCGAAAAGCGCCTGCGCTGAAGGAGGGGCGGAACCGGCGAGAGGGAGAAGGCGCTGCTGGGAGGAAGAGGAGGAGGATGGAAGGCGCCGCTGGAAAGAAGAGGAGGAGGATTCCGGGCCCCTTTTGAGCCCCTCTGGGAGCCTCTCGTCGCCCAGCCAAGAAGCCATGCCATGCCGCCGTAAGTCTTACTTTCGCCTTACTTTCGGGGTACCGTCGGCTAATGTAAGCCGTACCCCGAAAGTAAGCCATAGTGGGGATTTTGGGGGTCAAAAGAAAGTAAGACGCTGTCTTACTTTCGGGGAAACATGGTATATTATTATTATTATTATTATTATGCCAAATTTGGTCCAGTGAATGAACATACATCCTGCATATCAAATTTATATTACGATTCACAACAGTAGCAAAATTATAGTTATGAAGCAGCAACGAAAATAAAATTATGGTTGGGGGTTACCACAACATGAGGAACTTATTTATTTAGGTTTTATTTATTTTATTATTCTGCCTTTTGGCAAGTATCGACGTGGCAGTCCATCAACATCTGGAGAAGCAAAGGTTCTTCACCATAGAGCTCATACAAAATCAGAATGTTATTTATTAAATTTATTTATTTATTTATTTATTTTATTATTCACTTTTATATACCGCTCCTCCCTGCAGGCTCGGGGCGGTTTACATAAAAACAATAAAATAGACATAAAAGCAATCTGATTATGTAAAACACAAGGATATGGACAGAATGATCAGGAGGCGCCTAGATTGGAGGCCTGCTTAAACAGGAACGTCTTGCAGGCCCTCCGGAAGGGAGCTAGCTCTGTGATAGCGCGAACTCCGTTACCAGAGTTCTGGTAACTCGTTCCATAAAGTCGGAGCCACCACGGAGAAGGCTCTTTGTCTTGTTACTGAAAGGCGGCAGGAACGGACTGATGGAATCACCAGAAGATTTTGTTCTTCTGATCTCGGGGGAACGTATGGGGTGAGGCGGTCCCTCTTAGGTCAAAACCAGCACTCTGGCCCTAGACCAGTACAAGCTCTCTTGTCTTAAAGATCAAAACCAGCACCTAGAGGGTGAAGACAATCTGGTACTCTATAGGTGGCAGCCAGTGCAATTGCTGTAAAACCTTGGTGTAGTGTGCTCTCTTGTCAATGCTCCCAGCCAGCAATTGATCAGCAGCACGTGGTGAAGCCCGCCCACTGTCCACCAGCTTTAGTTTCTGGGTTGTCGAGCTTCTCCAAGGGGAAGGCCAATGGCTCTGGCACCGGGTGTTAGGCTGGAGTAGTCTAGCCCGAGATGACTGTCGCCTGGATCACAGCGTAGTTCTTTACTAGGTCATTCCTGGATAGGTAAGGAGCCCGTCGCCTCGCCTGTCGGAAAGAGAAGAATGCAGGCCTGTTAACCGTGGAGATCTGAGTCTCCATCGATAGCAGTGGGTCGAGTTGGACACCCAGGGTTTTTACCAAAGATGTCGGGCTTAACCGCTCGCCAGCCAAGGTAGGCAACTGGCACTCACCGACACCAGGACGACCCAGCCATAGGATCTCCGTCTTCGATGGATTCACCTTCAACCGGCCAGAACGCAGCCATCCAGTCATGGCTTCGAGGCATTGATGGAAACAATCGGGTACGGTGTCCGCCCTGCCATCCCTTCTCAGCACCAGCTGGGTGTCATCAGCGTACTGATGGCACTCCAGGCCAAAATTGCGAACCTGTCGGGCAAGTGGACGCATACAGATATTAAACAATAAAGGGGAGAGGATAGCTCCCAGGGGGACCCCACAACCTAATGGGTTGTTGATCAAATGTACATTTTCTTCCAGCACAGGATTCAAGGTCGTGTACAATTCGTACTTCATTTCCAGGTTGAGCACTATGGACCTCTGTGACCCGCAGGGCATGATGACAAAAGTTGCCTCCCATCCCTATCGTAATTGCCCAGTCCTGAGTTAGACCCTTTCCAACCCCTTGTATAGTATTATCAATCCTCAACTGTAGTCTTCTCAATTTCCTTGCTAATTGACAAGAAGCCCTTGTAACTGTCATAGGTGTCTGGAGGGAGCAGGGGCGGTCTAAAGTAATTTTATATGGTAAGCGAACATTATTTGGGCGCCCCCAACATTATTTTGGCACCCCCCATGTAAAATGAATATACAATTATAATATCACAATACCATTAGTAGTATTATATTATATCAATGTATATACAATATATTATAGTACATACTCATACTATATTATATCATAATTATATTATAAAACATTACAATATAATTATAATACATTGACATTATAATATAATATAACATTCTATTTTTTTATTATTATATAATAATAAATAAAATTATTTATTTAAATAAAATTATCCTCTACTAAATATTTTCATTACTCCTATAAAACTCAAATAACCCAAAATAAAGTAAAATAAAATATATATTACTATTTGCCTGCGCAGTTGCGCCTTTCTCTCCTTGATGCTCCCGGCAAGCGCACGCACGCGGGGAGGTGGGCGGGTATGGTAGGGTTCACACGTGATTGGGCCTGGCGAGGGAGTTCGCTTCAGCGCGCGGCAGCTACTTCCGGTGGTGGCTGTCAGGAGGCAATACGTCGCCAATACCCCTTTGGCTCCACTCCCCTCTCCCTTTATCTCCGCCCCCTGCCTGCCCAATTGGGTCAACAATATATACCAGCAAAAATACAGTTCCTGCCTACTTACACACTAATAACTCAAGAATCAGGAAAGGATAAATTTCATATATGTATATTGTAACTTTCAGATAAGTATATCATCTATTCATTCAACAATATAAAAATCATATGGTTCGTCTAAAGGCGCATGGAAACAGAGTATCAGTACAATAAACAATCAAATCCGCATTACTCACAGTACCCGTCGACTGGATAAGATAACACAAAGTCAAATATATATCACAATGATATTTGTGTCCCGGTAGTGAAGTCAATCATCAAAGAAAATTATAATCCTGGGCCCAATGGCCAAACGTAGAGTTGAAAATCTAGCAAAGGGTACATCCAGGGGTACGCAGTGTTCCAATGATCAATGTAGAGTAACTCTGTAGTATAAAGATCAATGGGATGTCCACCTACGGGTATATCCGTGTCTGGTAACCGACCCGTTTCGAATTTCTCTTCGTCAGGGTGGCCCCATATGGGTTGACATGCAAACGATAATATTTCTGTAATATAAGCATACTTAATAGTACTTGCCTGCTATTTTTTCAGGATACTATTAAGTATGCTTATATTACAGAAATATTATCGTTTGCATGTCAACCCATATGGGGCCACCCTGACGAATAGAAATTCAAAACGGGTCAGTTACCGGACACGGATATACCCGTAGGTGGACATCCCATTGATCTTTATACTACAGAGTTACTCTACATTGATTATTGGAACCGTGACACTGCATACCCCTAGATTTACCCTTTGCTAGATTTTCAACTCTACGTTTGGCCATTGGGCCCAGGATTATAATTTTCTTTGATGATTGACTTCACTACCGGGACACAAATATCATTGTGATATATATTTGACTTTGTGTTATCTTATCCAGTTGACGGGTACTGTGAGTAATGCGGATTTGATTGTTTATTGTACTGATACTCTGTTTCCATGCGCCTTTAGACGAACCATATGATTTTTATATTGTTGAATGAATAGATGATATACTTATCTGAAAGTTACAATATACATATATGAAATTTATGCTTTCCTGATTCTTGAGTTATTAGTGCCCAATTGGGTCACCATATTCAACGGCAGGGCGGAGACAAAGGGAGAGGGGAAGCACTCCCTGCCTGCCCGATAGGGAGTGCTTTGTTTAAAGGCTTCTGCGCACAGGAACTACTGGGCATGCGTGGAGAGGTTTTCGCGCATGCGCAGTTGCTCCTGCGCTCAACTTCAGCTCCGGAGCAACTGCGCCTGCACGAAAACCTCCGCACATGCCCAGAAGCGGCGTCGGACCGCACAAGGCCGGGGCACAAAAACAGGCAGCCGCCGCGCTGCCTGAGGAACATCGGCAAGGTCAGGACGCTATCTGGCGCCGGCGCTCAGTGGGCGGGGGAATTCGCCCCTTCCCAGATGGCGCCCCATGCGGCCGCTTCCTTGGCCTACCTGTAGGACCGCCCCTAGGAGGGAGGGTCAAGAAAGGAAAGCCCCAAGGATCAGATAACTCTTCAAGAGACCAGTTCCATGTTTGGGAAGTTTTCCATCTCAGCAGCAAATCATAAGATTTACTAAATCAGCAGAAAGCCTATTTGCTCCTCCGGGACTAGTGCATGAAATAACAAACATCTGTAAGTCATGAAGATTAAGTGCGTGGGCACAGGCACACAATGAGCACAGCCAGCTATGATTCCCTGGTACTGGGACTCTCCACGCATTTACTAGTGTTTCGGATGGCAGCTATGAGACCAAATCCACCCTTGAACTTGTGCTCCCTGACCTTTCAACAACCCGATCAGATAAGCTTCTGAGATGTGCATGAATAAGCAGATTTGTCGAAAGAACTCGGAAACAATTTTTCGAAAGAAAGCAGGAATTTAGCACTTCGCATGCCAGGTTCTGAATGAGCGGCCACCTCCCTTGTGGCATGAGATGTGTCCATCAACCTGCTCACGAACAAGCTGTTTCCAATTGGATCCACCATGGGAGCATTAAGGAAACACATTCACGTGTTGCTGTGTTTGCAATTCAAGCTTCAGGTGCCTGCATGATGCATTTTATTTATTTATTTATTTATTTATTTATTTATTTATTGTTCACTTTTATATTCCGCTCCTCCCAGCAGGCTCGGGGCGGATAACAGAAAATGCACAGGCAGCATGTCACAACATGTTGCCTTACACTTGATAAAACATAAAACATAAAACCACATTTAAAACATATAGCATCGTCAAGTACTGAATGAGAGGACATACGGCACAGTTCTTGGTCCGGTGTGCCTAATTAAAGGCTAAGCCGAAAAGGGCCGTCTTGCAGGCCCTCCAGAACGGGGCCAGTTCCGAGATAGCTCGAGTGCTATCCGGGAGGGCATTCCAGAGTACCGGTGCCGCTACGGAAAAGGTCCTTTGTCTAGTTGTCGATAGGTGGCAGGAGCGGACTGATGGAACTAACAACAGATTCTGTTCATCTGAGCGCAGTGATCTCGGGAGAGTACGGGGTAAGGCGGTCCCTCAGGTACGCAGGCCCTAGGCCGTGCAAGGCCTTAAAGGTCAAAACCAACACCTTGAAGGCAATTCGATACTCGATAGGAAGCCAGTGCCGTGGCCGAAGACTAGGTGTAATGTGCTCCCTCACCGGCAGTCCGGCCAGCCCGCGGGCGGCGGCAGTCTGCACGAGCTTGAGTTTCCGGATTGTCGACAGGGGGAGGCCGACGTAGAGGGCATTACAGTAGTCTAGTCTTGAGATGACTGTCGCTTGGATTACCGTGGCCAGGTCGTTTCTGGACAGGTAGGGTGCCAGTCGCCTAGCCTGTCGGAGGTGGTAGAATGACGTCCTGCTGACCACGGAGACCTGAGCCTCCATGGTCAGCGAGGAGTCCAACAGAACCCCCAAGCTCTTAACCGATGGCGATGGGCTAAGCCGCTCGCCATCCATTATGCTTTGGAGTTGGCCCAATAAAGATAAAGCTGCGATGCAGTTTTTGTTGGGATTATTAAGGGGATTATATCCGCAAAATTAAGATGCTCACAGCAATAAGAATGTCCCCATTGTCCTTCGATCACAGGAAGCGTCATAAGCATAAGAAAAAGCTGTTAACAGGATTAGTTCTGTCATTTTGAAGTCTCAGAAAAGGCTCTCAACTCTGAACGGCAGGAATGAATGGATGGAACTACTAATTTATTATTTACTAGCTGTACCCGGCACGCGTTGCTGTGCCCTATTTAGGAGATGCGAGATGTAAGGGTTGGAAATGATGTTACTTACGGTCTTGGTGGGGTCATGTAGGCATGAATTGCGCACTTTCTATGTGTGCTCCAAATGATGTCATCTGGAAGCATGAGTTGTATTGTCTTCTATAGCGGAGGAAGTGTTTGGATTCTGGAGTGTCTCCACTCAGCAAAGTCTGTAGTGGTTGTGGAGGAGTGGCAGGTGGTGGTCGAGTGACTTTACCGGCTAGGCAGCACATTCCTGTGTTTCTGCTGGGTATTTCAGGGCTTTGCAGTGTGTGCAGATGTGCGTTAGGGTGCCAGTGTCGGCCTCTGGCGCCATGCTGTAGTCTTCTGCAGCGTTGTATCTGAAGGCTAGGCGGTGGAATTGGTTGTGGTGTTTTTGAAGTTTGTTTTCTGTGTTGCGACGTCGTGTTTCTGCGCTCCTTGCGCGCTGCTGTTGTGTTGCATTTCTGCGTCTTTGTTGTTCCTGGCTGCGCTTCTTCTTGTCGTGCAGTTCTTTGCATTTGGTTCTCAGCTGTGCATCGTGCAGTGACCTGTTGTCTGTGTCTCTGCTGCGCAGGGTGTTTCTGTTCTGGCGGTTGTTCTGCCCTTTTTGTTTGATGTATGTAGCGTTGTGAGTGTGTCGTCCAATGCTGTTATTTTTATAAGGCATGGCTTGTCTTTTGGGTCAGTTTATGTCTGTGTGGAAGGAAGGAATGGTTTTTGTTTGTGGTGGTGGTAGGTGTTGTGTGTACGGGGTCCCGTAAGGTTGGTGGGATGGGTTGTGATTGGAAGTTGTGTTGTGTTGTGTGGGTAGGAATTTGCTGGAGAATTGCTCCCTCAGAGTTTGGTTTTGGCAGTTTAACCCTCAAACACCAACTGAAATCTCTCAGCATTCTATCCTAGCCTTGGATGGCTCTTGCCAGCGTTGCTATGGTTACAGCAGTTATGCAAATCTGCCCTTATTGGCAGCCAATCATGTTGTTCAGAATGTAGAGGCTGGGTGAGTCGTTGGCTGCCCCGGAGGATACTGGGAAATGTAGTTTTATTTTTACTCGTTGTTTTGGGGGCCTTTTAGGTTCTGGGGGGGAAAGTTTCTTTGCTACAAACGTACCTTGCTTGAGGCCTATTTCTGTTGGCAAGTATTGTGTTTCTGCGTCGTATGGTTTCTTTGTTTGAGGTATACATCACATGACATGAACCCATTTATATAATAGATTTATTTGCCACGTTTCTATACCGCCCTTCTCAGCCCGAAGGCGACTCGGGACGGTTTACACAGGCAGTCTCTGCCCTCAATACAACACAGCAACAAGTCAACCCCTCCCCCTGAAAAAAACATATAATAACAATTTAACAATTAAAAACATACAATTGCAGTGTCAGAGTCATGTTGAAATCAGTTTCCATCACATCATCGTCATTCCATATATCTCATTAAGCTTTATATTTCATCAACAAATGCCTGTTCAAATAACCAGGTCTTGACTTTCTTGCGAAACGTCAGGAGGGAGGGGGCCGATCTGATGTCTTTAGGGAGGGCATTCCAAAGCCGAGGAGCCACCACTGAAAAGGCCCTGTCTCTCGTCCTCGCAAGTTGCGCCTGCGAAGAAGGCGGGACCGAGAGCAGGGCCTCTCCGGATGATCTTAAGCATCTCGATGGTTCATAGGGAGAGATGCGTTCAGACAGGTAAGTTGGACCCGAACTGTTTAGGGCTTTAAAGGCTAAAGCCAGCACTTTGAATTGTGCCCGGTAGCAAACTGGCAGCCAGTGGAGATGGCACAGCAGAGGAGTTGTACGCTCTCTGAATGGCGCTCCTGTTATCAGCCTGGCTGCTGTCCGTTGGACTAGTTGCAGCTTCCGAACAGTCTTCAAAGGCAACCCCACGTAGAGAGCATTGCAGTAATCTATACGGGATGTAACCAGAGCATGGACCACCGTGGCCAAGTCAGACTTCTCAAGGTACGGGCGCAGCTGGCGCACAAGTTTTAACTGTGCAAATGCTCCCCTGGTCACCGCCAAAACCTGGGGTTCCAGGCTCAGCGATGAGTCCAGGATCACACCCACTACTAAGAGGTTTTGCTCTTCCGAGTGTAGTGATCTCGGGGGAACACATGGGGTAAGGCGGTCCCTCAGATACAACGGCCCTAGACCATACAAGGCCTTAAAGGTTAACACCAACACCTTGAAAGCAATCCGGTACTCTATTGGTAGCCAGTGCAGTTGCTGCAGAATAGGTGTAATATGCTCTCGTGCGGGTGCTCCCACCAACAGTCGAGCAGCAGCACTCTGCACTAGCTTGAGTTTCCGGATTGATGACAAAGGAAGGCCAATGTAGAGGGTGTTACAGTAGTCCAGTCTCGAGATGACCGTTGCCTGGATCACCGTGGCTAGGTCGCTCCTGGGTAGATAGGGAGTCAGCTGTCTAGCCTGGCGTAGATGGAAAAACGCAGCCCTGCATACCGTGGAGAGTTGCATCTCCATTGATAGCAGTGGGTCTAATTGGATCCTCAGGCTTCTTACTGAAGACGACGGGCTTAAAAGCTCGCCGTCCAGGGTGGGCAGCCGGCATCCATCCAACCCAAGGCGACCCAGCCATAGGATCTCCGTCTTCGGCGGATTCACCTTCAACCGGTTGGCACGCAGCCATCCAGTCACGGCTTCTAGGCATTGATGGAAACAATCAGGTACGGTATCTGGCCTGCCATCCATTCTCAGCACAAGCTGGGTGTCATCAGCGTACTGGTGACACTCCAGACCAAAGTCGCGAACCAGTCGGGCCAGTGGACGCACATAGATATTAAACAATAGAGGGGAAAGGATGGCACCCTGGGGGACCCCACAACTTAAAGGGAGTCTCCCAGAGACCGACCCTCCCCCCTCCACACGTTGTCTCCAATCTTGGAGAAAGGAGGCCACCCATTTAAGGGCAGTCCCCCTGACTCCTGTCATGGCTAAACGGTGGGTCAGTAGTGCATGATCTACCACAGGGCCGCCCAACAGATGGCCCGTGGGCCATATACGGCTCCCCAGCCTGTTGGACACGCCCCCCGCTACCCTCCTGAAATAATGGATTTTTTAAAAAAAATATATTTTTTAAAAAAAATTTAAATTTTTAAAAAAATGGTGGCCGGGGGAGGAGGCGGGGCAGGGAGAAGGAAGGGAGCCAGCTCCTCCTCCTCTGCCTCACCTCCGTCCCTCTCTCCGCCCCGCTGCTGCGATCCGCAGCGCAGGGGCGGGGGAGGAGGGGGGAGGGGAGGAATCCTCCTCTTCCTCTTCCTCCTCCGTCCGGCGCCGCTGGGGTCCCGATCGCCGCGGCGCTGGGGAAGGAGGAGGAGGAGGAATCCCTCCTCCCTCCTCCTCCTTCCCCAGCACTGCGGCGATCGGGACACCGGCGGTGCAGGGAAGGGCGGGAGGGAGCGATGGGGCGGGCCTGACCAGAGGGATGTGAGAGCCGGGAGTTTTTTGCCCCCTCGCGTCCCTCAAACCTAGATGGCTCGCGGGGGAAGCGAGCGCCCGGTTTTGCTTCCCCATGAGCCATCCAGGTGGGAGAGGCATCCTGCGCGTCCTGCCCCTTTTTGGCGGGGCTGGGTGACGTCGCCAAGCCCCGCCGAAACGGGACGCCGCGCTTGGTGACGCCGGCGTGGCGCTGGGTTCCTTCCACCTCTTCCTCCTCACCGCTGAGGAGGAAGAGGTGGAAGGAACCCGGCGCCACGCCGGCGTCACCAAGCGCGGTGTCCCTTTTCGGCGGGGCTTGGTGACGTCAGCAAGCCTTGCCGAAAAGGGGCGGGCCGCACAGGACGCCGGCGTGGTGACGTCAGGCGTGGTGACGTCAGCACGCAGCCCCCCCCGCGAGCGACTCCCGGCCCCCAGGTCATCAGTGACCAGAACTCCGGCCCCTGGGCCAAAAGAAGATGGACAGCCCTGATCTACCGTGTCAAAAGCTGCTGTGAGATCTAACAACACAAGCAGTACTGACCCCTCCTGGTCTACCTGGCAGCGAAGTTGGTCTGTAATGGAGACAAGCATGGTTTCCGTCCCATGCCCAATACGGAAGCCGGACTGGAAGGGATCAAGTCTAGCTGTATCATCTAAGAACTGTTGCAGCTGATCTGCTACTGCCCTCTCAATCACCTTGCCCAGAAATGATAGATTCGATACTGGGCGGTAATTGGAGGGAACCGGAGGATCTAAATTCGGTTTCTTCAGTAGCGGTCTTGCCATGGCCTCTTTCAAACCCCCTGGAAGCACTCCTTGCTCAAGGGAGCTGTTGATTATCCTACACAGGGGGTCTCGTAACCCCTCATGTCACAAGCGACTTGAGAAACTGCAAGTTGCCTCTGGTGTGAGAGAATTGGCCATCTGCAAGGACATTGCTTTGATGTTTATTACCATCCTTGTGGGAGGCTTCTTTCATGTCCCCACGTTGGTAGCCAGAGCTGACAGAGGGAACCCATCTGTGCTCTCCCTGGATTTGAACCTCCGACCTGTCGGCCTTTAGTCCTGCCAGCATAAGGGTTTAACCCATTGCGCCACCAAGGGTTTCTAGAGGTACAAATAAATAAGCACCATGCAATAAAACAACATGTGAAAGGCATCACTGATCACTATCCGTTATCTCAGTGTTTTTCAACATTTTTTGAGCCGCGGCACATTTTTTACATTTACAAAATCCTGGGGCACACCACCAACCAAAATGACACAAAATGACACTCTAACACAGTAATACATATAGCTAATATGTTTTTAAATGTATTTATACACTCAATGTGAAACCTGGGCCTGTTTCGATGAACACAATATCTATTGCAGGGGTGCTCACACTTTTTCAGCATGCAAGCTACTTATAGGGGAGGTGGCGGCCGGCGGAGCGCCGGACCCGCCATGCCTGGACCTGCTGCGCCTGGGCCCAGTGGAGAGGAAGACAAGTGAGGCGACTGCTTCTGGCTACCTGTGCGGCCACCGCTCGGGCCCGCCGAGTGTCCAGGCAGAGGAGAGGTGCACGGAGACCTCGAGGAGCACCCCGCTGGAGGGGCTCCTGGAGGATGGTTGGCTGCCTCTTGAGGGAGACCCCCTCGAGGAGGGGCCCCCATCCGGGCGAAGCATCAGCCAGACGGGTGGCGGTGCCGTGGTGGAGCCCGTGGAAGGCATTGGGACACCGGGCTCCCGACCCGATGGGAGAGGGCGTTGGCTGGCTGTATCAACATGGCGCCGACCCTGATCAGTTTGGCGTCTTTAGGCCCACACCCTCGTCCCACCCCAAGGCTGCGACCACGCCCCCTGCGGTCTCCATGCTGGAGCGGCCGCCACTGCCGGCTTTTCCACCGCCGGCCTTTTCACTGGAGGCCACAAGCACCGCCATACCGCTGCCCCCGGGGTTCCTGATGGGGTCCCTGATGGAGGCGCTTGACGTCTCAGGGGTCCTTGCAAGGGCCCCTGGGGAGCGGCACCGGCGATGAGCCGACCGATTACCAGCGATCCCCATGGTTATGACCAGCCCACAGGCTGCACCGCCACCGGCTGGTGACGGGCCTGCTGTCACCGGTGGCCCTGGGACCGGGATCACTGCTAACTCTGGAGGCCCTGAGGCTGGCCCTCCCCCCCAGTGCCCCGATGGAGTGCCTAGAGGCCATGGACAGCCGGTGGCCGCCGCGGGGCACGGTCCGAGATACAGCGAGAGGACTAGTAAACAATGGAAGAACCCTCTGCCACCTCAGACGAAACAGAGGAGGGGCCGAAGGCGCGGGCAGGGGCGGGGCCAGAGGAAATCCCAGCCCTGCCCTGCAACACCCAGAGGGTTCCGTCCCAGAACCTTCAGGAACACCAACCTCAGGCGCCGGGTTCCCCCATTGATGAACCCCCACCCCAGGAGGCTTGATAATCCGACGCTGGCGAACCCAGAGCCACAGGCTTGCGACGATCGCTACCGTATGGATCTCGGGTCCCTGAGGACGTTGTTCGATCTGTGGGACCCTCCTAGGCTTCCCCCATTCGACGGTCGAGCCTGATAGCTGGCCTTAGAAAGCTCCGACCCACATGGGCCCGAGCTTGGCTTCCCCTTCTCGTAAGTTTTGTCATTCCCTGTCGATGTTGTTTGTCTTGTTGTATGCTCTGTATTTTTTATGTCAAACTGTAAACCGCTCCGAGCCCTCGGGGAGTGGCGGTATAGCAAGTTTGAACTATAAATATAAATAAATAAATAAATAAATAAAACAACCAAGTCAAAATGATCTACCTACCCAGATTTTTATAGAAAAAATAAGGGACATTTACGTAATTTTTCGCAAAAAAAATAAGGGACACTACATATTAAATGCATTACTATCAATATCAGCATAAGTATAGTACTCTATTTTGACAATTATATACTTAGAGTGGAATATAATCCTGATTTTATAGTTGGATAATCTGGATTATACTAAAAATGAACATATATGGGGGTTTTTCATGTTTAATGCATTACTATCAATATCTGCATTAGTACTCTATGTTGCAACGTAAATATTGATATAGTACCCTGTTTGTTTTTTGGGATTTACAGTTAATCTATAATCAAAGAGCATTCTGACGTGGCACACAGGACTCCCTAACCAACAGAAAACACTAGAAGGGTTTGGAGGCCATTGACCTTAAGTTTGGGAGTTGTAGTTCACCTACATACAGAGAGCACTCTGGACTCAAACAATGATGGATCTGGACCAAACTTGGCACGAATGCTCAATATGCCCAAATGTGAACACTGGGGGAATTTGGGGAAAATAGACCTTGACATTTGGGAGTTGGAGAGTTGCTGGGATGTATACTTCACTTACTGTTGGAAGAGACGACCCACTTCTGTCTTTACCTCCTCCTCCCTCGCGCCCTGTCGAGGGAGGGAGGGAGGAAGTTATCAGAGATCACCATTTTTCTAAAGGGCACGTTATTAGGTTGGCACCTTACTTGGCACCTCTTTCCCCTGCCAAGAACTAACGCGCATCAAGCCTAATACAGTTTCTCACGTGGTGGTGACCCCCAACCATAAAATTATTTTTGTTGCTCCTTCATAACTGTAATTTTGCTACTGTTATGAATCGTAATGTAAATATCTGATATGCAGGATGTACATTCTGGACCACATTTGGCACAAATATCCGATATACCCAAATTTGAATACTGGTGAGGTGGGGGGGGGGGGGGGATTGATATTGTCATTTGGGAGTTGTAGTTGCTGGGAGTTATAGTTCACCTACAATCAGAGAGCATTCTGAACTCCACCAATGGGGGAATTGAAGCAATCTTGGCACACATGACCAACAGAAAATATTGGAAGGGTTTAGTGGGCACTGATTTTGAGTTTTTGGAGTTGTAGTTCACTATTCACAGAGAGCGCTGTGGACTCAAACAATGATGGATCTGGACCAAACTTGGCACGAATATTAAATATGCCCAAATGTGAACACTGGTGGAATTTGGGGAAAATAGACATTGACATTTGGGAGTTCTAATTGCTGGGATTTATAGTTCACCTACAATCAAAGAGCACTCTGAACCCCACCAATGATAGAATTGGGTCAAACTTCCCACACAGAACCAGCATGAACAACAAAAATACTATGCTTTCTGATAGTAATTGGCAACCCCTCTGACACCCCCTCACGACCCCCCGAGGGGTTCCGACCCCTAGGTTGAGAAACACTGATATAGGGTCAAAATAATGTCAAATACGAAATGTTAACGAATTTCAAAGTATTTAAATTGGAGATATCCACCCCGACAAGGGTCCAATTTTCTTCCATGTTGTACTCCAAAGCAGTCTGTACCTCCACGTGGACCTACACAGGCCCGGATTACCCATAAGGCCAACATTGGCCATGGCCTATGGGCACAGGCCTAGGAGGGCACCAAATCACGGACCAACCCCCCCTTTCTCTTCTTCCTTCCTTCTCCCTCCCTTTCATTCCTTCCCTCTTTCACCACATCCGAGTGGGGCGGGGGCCGCCGCAGGGGTGTGGGGTGGGGAAGGCGCCCTGGTTGCCTAGGCGACGTTGTCGGCTGCCTTCATCCCGGCACGCCTCTCCCACAACCAACCTGCAGGGCTGGGTGACGTCAGGCGCGGCGGCGAGAGCGAGGAGAAAGAGGCGGAGTGAATCCTCACCCCCGGGGTTGCTGCCGGGAATGCGCAGCAGGAGAGAGGGTGCGAACCTCTGCCTCCTCCGCCACGTTCCTGGGTGCCGAACGGCCCTGGGGGCATCCCTTCCTTCCTCTTCCTTCTCCGAGGAGGAGGAAGGAGGGGAAGCCCCCGGGGCCACTGCCGCGCATGCACGGTACCCAGGAACATGGCGGAGGAGGCAGAGAGGTTGCGGCGCTCGTGAAGAGGCACTGTGGCTTCCCTCCACCTCTTCCTCCTCCTCGCCACGCCCTCTCCTTCCTTGACTTTCGCGGCGAGGAGGAGGAAGAGGCGGAGGGAAGCCACAGTGCCTCTTCACGAGCGCCGCAGCCTCTCCTTCCTTGACTTCCGCGGCGAGGAGGAGGAAGAGGCAGAGGGAAGCCGCGGCACTCGCGAAGAAGCCTCTTCCTCCTCTGCCACGTTCCTGGGTGCCGCAGCGGCCGCCTGGGGGCTTCCCTTCCTTGCTCTTCTCTGAGGAGGAGGAAGGAAGGGAATCCCCGGGGCTGCTGCCGCGCATGCGCGGTACCCAGGAACATGGCGGAGCATGCCGAGGCGCTCGCGCCCTGCTGTGCATGCCCGGGGGCGGGGCTTAAAAAGTGTGGCCTAGGGCACCCAAAGCTGTTAATCCAGGCCTGGACCGACATCTGCAGATGTTCATCTATTTATGGTTCTTCCATCTGAGTTTTACAGGTAATATGTAGGGGTTGGATGAATCAAAGGGATGTTAGGTGTTACAATGTCATTTTGTATGGTGTTTTAGAGCAGGCCTGTCCAACAGGCAGCCCACGGGCCGTACACGGCCCGCCAGCCGCTTGGACCCAGCCCCCCAACTCTCCAGCAATTTTTTAAAAAATCCGAAAAAATTCCGAAAAAAATTCAAAAAAAAGTGCGCATGCACGCAAAGTGCGCATGCCCCCCCCCCCGGAGTGACGCTGTAGGAGGGAGGGGCGGAGCAGGGGGCTCCCCTTTGCTTCTCCCTCCCTTTTACAGCGTCACCCGGGCAACAGAAACGGAAATCGCCGTTCCTCTTGCCCGGTTTGACGCTGTAAAGGGAGGGAGGCGGGGAGCCCCTCTTTGCTCCTCCCTCCCTCCTACAGCGTCACTCCGGGCGGCAGAAGCAAAAATCCCCGCGATCGGCCCCGCCCCCCGCTTCGGCCCGCCAGGTGCTCAGTCACCGGAATTCCGTCCCGTGGGCCCGTTGAAGTTGGACAGCCCTGTTTTAGAGAATATGGGGACAGTATGTTATTGGTAAACAAATGAGGCTTGGAAGCTCAGAGGGGATTGGAGTGGACAGAAAAGGTTTGGAGGCCGCATGCAACGCTTGGGCAATACTTTGTTCTCTAGACTCATTTCAGTCTGGCTTCAGGTCTGGACATGTAATCACCTGGACATCCTAAGATGGGTTTGGACTGGCTTTAGAACTCCAATGAGGAGCCTGTATGATCCACACTCAATCGATGAAAAAAGGTTCAGGTTGCTGCATGTATCTCTCCACGTAACTGCCCATAGGTAGAGAAATAGATTGTAATACATATAGGGAGTCCCTGAGTTACAAACATCACAACTTACAAATTAAGAATGAGGGAAATTTTATTTATTTATTTATTTATTTATTTATTTATTTATTTCAGGATTTTACCCCGCTCTTCTCAACCCCCGAGGGAGGGGGGACTGTTGGAGGATGTTCTCATATGCCTTACTAAACTAAATGTCAAAAAATCACCAGGTCCAGACGGCATCCACCCCAGAGTTCTTAAGGAACTCAAGTGTGAAATTGCTGAACTTCTAGCTAAGATATATAACCTTTCTCTAAGATCAGGCACTGTACCCGAGGACTGGAGGGAGGCAAATGTAACACCGATCTTCAAGAAAGGATCCAGAGGTGATCCAGGAAATTATAGACCAGTCAGTTTAACCTCAGTTCCAGGCAAAGTGATGGAAACCATTATTAAAGAAAATATTACTAGGCACATAGAAGAACAGGCATTGCTGAAAGAAAATCAACATGGTTTCTGCAAAGGAAAATCATGTCTTACTAACTTGTTAGAATTCTTTGAGGGTGTAAATAAACACATAGATAAAGGGGACCCAGTCGATATTGTTTACCTTGACTTTCAAAAGGCTTTTGACAAAGTCCTCACCAAAGGCTCCTAAATAAGCTCTTCAGCCATGGAATCAGGGGACAGGTCTTGTCCTGGATTGGAACCTGGCTAAACTGTAGGAAACAAAGGGTGGTAATAAACGGACACTTCTCTGGGTGGAAAGAGATGAGAAGTGGCGTACCCCAAGGCTCAGTTTTGGGTCCGTTACTTTTTAATTTATTCATTAATGATCTGGATGTAGGAGTGAATTCTGAGGTAGCAAAGTTTGCAGACGACACTAAACTGTTCAGGGTAGTTAAAAATGAAAATGATTGTAAAGAGCTCCAGAAAGATCTCTCGAAATTGAGTGAATGGGCAACAAAGTGGCAAATGCATTTTAACCTAAACAAGTGTAAAGTCATGCACCTCGGGCAAAAGAACCCCAACTACACCTACAAATTGATGGGGTCAAAGCTTTCCGAGACAAACCAGGAAAGGGATCTTGGGGTTTTGGTGGACAGCTCAATGAAGATGTCAACCCAGTGCAGCAGCAGTGAAAAAAGCAAATTCTATGCTTGGCATGATCAGGAAGGGAATCGAAAATAGGTCGGCAAATGTTGTATTGCCTCTCTACAAATCTATGGTGAGGCCACATCTGGTCTATGGTGAGACAATTCTGGTCTCCGCACCTTAAGAAGGATATAACGGAACTGGAAAAGGTACAAAGAAGGGCAACAAGAATGATCCAAGGGATGGAGCGGCTCCCTTATGAAACCAGGTTGCAACGCCTTGGTCTTTTCAGCCTTGAAAGACGGCGATTAAGAGGTGACTTGATCGAAGTGTATAAAATCATGCATGGGATAGAAAAGGTGAATAAAGAAAAAATATTTTCTTTGTCACAAAACACTAGGACTAGGGGGCACTCCCTGAAGCTCCAAGGTAGGAAAGTTAGGACTAATAAAGGGAAATATTTCTTCACCCAGAGGGTCATTGGGTCATGGAACTCACTTCCAGAGGAGGTTGTGACAGCGGTCAGCCTGGACAGCTTCAAGGCAGGATTAGACAGATTCATGGATACCAAGGGAATCAGTAGTTACTGAAAAGGACATTCAAGTGCCACCTCGGAGTTGGTTGAGGTAGGCAGGATTTTCCCCGGGCACTGGTTGTGGGGGGTCGGGAGCAGGTCAGGGTTTGTCCTCCCTTCTGCTCGAGATCCCCGTGTACAACTGGTGGGCCACTGTGTGATACAGAATGCTGGACTAGATGGGCTGAGGTCCGATTCAGCATGGCTCTTCTTATGTTCTTATGTTCTTATGACTCAGAGCGGCTTACAGTAAGGCACAATTCGACGCCCACACAGTAACAATATAAGACCCCAGTACCCTTCAACAATTAAAATACATTAAAATACATTAAAATACAATTACCTAAACATCATGCGCATTCATTCCAGATTAAAACAATGTTCTGTCCATCAAAGCATTGGCCCTATTCATCCACTTTCCATGAAAATCCCATCTAAAGTGCTGCCTTGTGCTGGTGTGCAAACGCCTGGTCCCACAGCCAGGATTTTACTTTTTTCCTGAATGCCAGGAGGGATGCGGTGGATCGTACATCGATAGGGAGTGCATTCCACTTGCGGGGAGCCACCACCGAGAAGGCCCTATCCCTCGTCCCCACCAGCCACATTTGAGAAGTAGGCAGGAGCGAGCAGCAGGCCTCCCGGATTATCTTAGATTACGAGGTGGGACGTAGCGGCTGATGCGTTCGGACAAGTAAGCTGGGCCAGAAACGTATAGAGCTTTAAAGGTCAAAACCAGCACTTTGAATTGAGCTCGGAAGTGGACAGGCAGCCAGTGGAGCTGACACAACAGGGGGGTGGTATGCTCCCTGTATGTAGTTCTTGTTAGTAATATGGCTGCCGCCCGCGGGACTAATTGCAATTTCCGAACTGTCTTCAAAGGCAGCCCCATGTAGAGTGCATTGCAGTAATCTATTCAGGATGTGACAAGAGCGTGGACGACCATAGCCAGATCAGACTTCCCAAGGTACGGGCGCAGCTGGCGCACGAGTCTTAACTGTGCAAAAGCTCCCCCGGCCACCGCCGAGACCTGGGCTTCCAGGCTCAGCGATGAATCCAGGATCACTCCCAAGCTGCGAACCTGCGTCTTCAGGGGGAGTGTGACCCCATCCAACACAGGCTGTAACCCTCTGCCCTGTTCGGCCTTTCGACTGACCTGGAGGACCTCTGTCTTGTCTGGATTTAGTTTCAATTTGCTAGCCCTCATCCAGTCCGACACAGCGGCCAAGCACCAGTTCAAAGTCTGGACAGCCTCCTTGGTGACAGGTGGGAAGGAGTGACAGATCTGGACGTCATCCGCGTACAGATAACACCTTACTTCGAAACTCCGAATGATCTCTCCCAGTGGTTTCATGTAGATGTTAAATAACATCGGGGACAGAACTGAAAGAGTTTATCATAGGGAAAGGTTGTCTCTACTGGAGCTTTCTCACCAATCCTTGATTCCACAACAAGCCCCCGCCCCCCAAATCCAATTCTCACAGGGACGGAAAGTGAGGTCAAATCTTCTGAACAGGAGCACAGACAACAAAACAAACACCACAGGGATGTTGTCAAAGGCTTTCATGGCTGGAATCAGTGGGTTGTAGGTTTTTCGGGCTATATGGCCATGTTCTAGAAGCATTCTCTCCTGACGTTTCGCCTGCATCTATGGCAAGCATCCTCAGAGGTTGTGAGGTCAGACAAGACAGAGGTCCTCCTGGTCAGTCGAAAGGCCAAACAGGTCATAGGGTTACAGCCTGTGTTGGACGGGGTGGCACACTCCCCCTGAAGACGCAGGTTCGCAGCTTGGGAGTGATCCTGGACTCATCGCTGAGCCTGGAAGCCCAGGTTTTGGCGGTGACCAGGGAGCATTTGCACAGTTAAAACTTCAGCGCCAGCTGCGCCCGTACCTTGAGAAGTCTGACTTGGCCACGATGGTCCATGCTCTGGTTACATCCCGTATAGATTACTGCAATGCTCTCTACGTGGGGTTGCCTTTGAAGACTGTACAGAAGCTGCAACTAGTCCAACGGACAGCAGCCAGGTTGATAACAGGAGCGGCATTCAGAGAGCGTACAACTCCTGTTGTGCCAGCTCCACTGGCTGCCAGTTTGCTACCGGGCACAATTCAAAGTGCTGGCTTTAGCCTTTAAAGCCCTAAATGGTTCGGGTCCAACTTACCTGTCCGAACGCATCTCTCCCTATGAACCATCGAGATGTTTAAGATCATCTGAGAGGCCCTGCTCTCGGTCCCGCCTTCGCAGGCGCGACTGGCGGGGACAAGGGACAGGGCCTTTTCAGTGGTGGCTCCTCGGCTTTGGAACGCCCTCCCTAAAGACGTCAGATTGGCCCCCTCCCTCCTGACGTTTCTCAAGAAAGTCAAGACCTGGCTATTTGAGCAGGCATTTCCTGATGAAATATAAGGCTTAATGAGATATATGGAATGACGACGATGTGATGGAAACTGATTTCAACATGACGCTGAGGCTGCCATTGTATGTTTTTAATTGTTAGTTTGTTATTATATGTTTTTGTCTGGGGTTGACTTGGTGCTGTGTTGTATTGAGGGCAGAGACTGCCTGTGTAAACCGTCCCGAGTCGCCTTCGGGCTGAGAGGGGCCGTATAGAAACGTGACAAATAAATAAATAAATAAATAAATATGGCCATGTTCTAGAAGCATTCTCTCCTGACGTTTCGCCTGCATCTATGGCAAGCATCCTCAGAGGTTGTGAGGTCACAATCTCTGTGGATGCTTGCCATAGATGCAGGCGAAATGTCAGGAGAGAATGCTTCTAGAACATGGCCATATAGCCCAAAAAACCTACAACAACCCTACACAGGTGTGTTCACTCTTCCTTATGCTACCCATGGCACAGAGTAAACATCGTGCTACACAGCTAGTACAGTAGTATACATATAGTTACAAGGTTGGCAATCCATAGAATAACAGTACATACCGCATTGGCGCTTCTACATGCATATTGCTGTTGCAAATGCGGTATGTACTGTTATTCTATGGATTGCTAACCTTGTAACTATATATGTATACTACTGTACTAGCTGTGTAGCACGATGTTTACTCTGTGCCATCCCTCATTCAGCAACCTTCCGTTTTGACCAAGAGTCTAAAGTTGATGACAACAATCCCGGGGAGGAGTGGCTAAAAGACCCCAGCGCCCTGAGGAAGCGTGGTATACGCGAAACGGCCTTCTGGCGTCGTTACCTCTTGCCGTAGGCGCCTGCTCACCCAGCAGTGCCAGCTCTCCCGACTCCTAAGGCTCCCCCGACGACTCGGTCTCGATCCGTGAGAGAATTGCCTCCGGATTGCCCATAGGGGTAAAATAGACTGTATGTTTGCGTCGCTATGCCCGATGATTGTATGTAAGGGCTACATAACTGGATTGTGTTCTACTGTATAGACATTGCACGCACAGTGATATTGATTCTATAGAGAACAGACTGTTATGAGATAATACATTTTGATACGTTTTGCAACAGAGTGTATTGTGATCTTTGCAGCATACTGATCTGCCCCTGAAACTAAATAGGGGATTGCGTTGTGTATTAGCAGCTTACATATGGCACCTACACACTGCCTAAAACACGTAATGTTAACTTAAAAATAAATTGGATTAAAAGTAATACATATTAAACATAATTAAAATACATCTATTTTTTTTCTTTTTCTTACCACAAGATGGCAGTAGCTTACTGGTTGCTAGTTGACATGAATGTGGAAAGGACAAGTAAGACAGCTGGAAAAAAGAACAAAGTAAACTTGGGAAATGCTGAATGCAATCCTAAACGATCCCGTATAGACTACTTCAACGCGATCTACATGGGGTTGCCTCTGAAGACTGTTTGGAAGCTGCAAATGGTCCAACGTGCGGCAACCAGGTTGCTAATAGGAGCGGTGCTCAGGGAGCACACAACCCCTCTGTTGTGCCAGCTCCACTGACTGCATGTTTGCTTCCGGGCACAATTCAAAGTGCTGGCTTTAGCCTATAAAGCCCGAAATGGTTTCGGTCCAACTTACCTACCCAAACGTATCCTTATGAACCATCTAGGACGTTAAGATCTTCTGGGGAGGCCCTGGTCTCGTTCCCGCCTTCCTCGCAGGTGTGTTTGGTGGGGACGAGAGACAGGGCTTTCTCGGTGGTGGCCCCATGACTGTGGAACGCCCTACCTAGGGATATAAGATCGGCCCTCTCCCTGCTGACTTTTAGAAGGCATGTGAAAACCTGGCTTTTCGTACAGGCTTTTCCAAATACAGCATAGCTATACAAATTCACGGAACGACCTGACGACACGAATAACGACACGACAGGGTAATGCCCACGATAATCTATTATATAAAGGAGGTCCCGTCATCGAACGACTGACAGGGACAGAGAAACCATCCAAGGCAGAGACACCAAACTTGCCAACACAAATAGGCCTCAGGCAAGGAAGGTTTATAGCAAAAAAACTTTCCCCCAAAAAACCTTGAAGGCCCCCAAAACAACAATTTAAAAAAACTACGTTTCCCAGCATCCTCTGGGGCAGCCAGCAAAACCCATTGGCCAACATTGGCCCACACAAAATGCAGGGAGGCTGAGTAACCATAGTAACGCTGGCCAGAGCCAGCCAAGGCTAGGATAGAATGCTGAGTGATTTGAGTTCAGTCAGTTGGTGCAAGATCTAGGAGGGTGCAGGTTACCACACTCGAGAAACACAATCCAAAAGACCAAGCCAGCAAAAAATATCACACAACGCCAATAGGCAGAAGATACACAACTATGTGCACAGAGCACATACATACCACTCACAGGACAAAAGACACCCACAACAAAAGACGCCCACTTTACAAACACCACACCCACAACATGACAGCAACACAACTCGCGATGCTTACCTCTACAGACCCACTACGCAACTCACACACAACACACACAATGCAAACATACCACTGCTAAAAAGAAACCAGCACAGTACAACCAACTAACACACCCCACATACACACCGTACATCCACACCACACTACCACTGCACACTCACAACAACAAACTACACACTCAACACCACACACTCTTCTCCAACCACCATCCCAAACACACACCACCAATCTTCCACTTTACAAACACCACACCCACAACATGACAGCCACACAACTTGCGATGCCTACCTCTACAGACCCACTACACAACTCACACACAACCCACACACCACTGCTAAACAGAAACCTGCACAGTACAACCAACTAACACACCCCACATACACACCATACATCCACACCACACTACCACTGCACACTCACAACAACAAACTACACACTCAACACCACAAACTCTTCTCCAACCACCATCCCAACCACACACCACCAATCCTCCACTTTACAAACACCACACCCACAACATGACAGCCACACAACTCGCGATGCCTACCTCTACAGACACACAACACAACTCACACACAACACACACAATGCATACATACCACTGCTAAACAGAAACCTCCACAGTACAACCAACTAACACAGGAGGACATAACAACTACCAGGAGGACATAACACTAACACAAGTAGGGCACCAGGGACACAGGCACCACTGACCAACACATACCACCGGAATAACACAAACTTCCAAAACCCACAAAAACAAATTAACAATCCTGCAACACAAAAACCCAACCCAACCAAAATTCACAACAAACACCACTTGCAAAAGCCACACCCCCTCCACATCACAACCAGCACACAGCCAGACTGAGACAACTATGTCACCACAACACACACAAAATAAACCCCACAAATACCTGACAGCAACACCACACACGGACAATTCCACAGGACTTCAACATCCCATCCACCAGAACAACCCACAACGACACAGCCATGACCCCACCAAGACCGTAAGTAACATCATTTCCAACCCTTACATCTCGCATCTCCTAAATAGGGCACAGCAACGCGTGCCGGGTACAGCTAGTGTAATAAATAAATGACTTTAATACCCTAAAGAAGGCCTGCATAACCTATGGCTGTCCACGTATTTGGGCCTCCAATTCCCAGAAGCCCTAGCCAACTTGTTCAGTGGTCAGGAATTTTGGGAACTGAAGTCCAAAACACTTGGAGGGCTGTAGGTTGTGCAGGTCTTCCCTAAAGGCATAGATCCATTATGTAGGAAAAACTGGCAAAACCACCTCGGCATATTTCTTGCCTAAGAAAGCCCTATGAAATTAACGGGGTCACTATAAGTCAACAGGCAAGTTGAAGGTATATACCAGGCATGGGCAAACTTCGGCCCTCCAGGTGATTTTGGACATCAACTCCCACAATTCCTAGCAACCTAAGAGTTGAAGTCCAAAACACCCGGAGGGCCATATTTGGGAACTGCAATTCCCTTTTCCCTGGGCACCTGTGCCGCATTCTATGTTGTGCTGGTCATATTCGAGCTTGCGTGGAGGGGTTACGAGGCCCTCTGTTGAACATAGTCAACTGCTGCCTTGAGCAAGGAGCTTTTCCGGAGGTGTTAAAAGAGGCGGTGGTGGAAGGTGGCAACATCAGAGGCTATCACTATTAGGTAGAATTTCATTGGTTCAGATGATTATTTTACCAAAATTCCTCTTTTTATTTCAAAACCTGCCTATAATAAGGGAAGAAAGGAAATTCCTAGAATGGAGAAAAGAAATAACAAAGTTCATTTGGAATGGCAGACAGCCCAGAATAAAGTGGCTTAGTGTAGCACCCATGGGCCTGCTCGTGCCACTGGGGGGGGTGATCCGGGGGGGGTCGGTTTGGCAGTGGGACCCGCACAGCCTGGAAGGGACTCAGAGGATGAGGTGGAAGGCCCAGAGCAAGATTGGTCAGCCGTGCCTTTGCCCAGTTCACCTGTAGAGAGCTTAGCCTGGGATCTTGAGTGGGAGCATTCTCCCGGGGAAGGAGCGGACCAGGTGGAGATGGGAGGCAGCGAAGCAGATAGCGGAGAGAGTTATGAATTCCCAAACGGCCGAGGTTCCCAAGAGCTGGCCGGGCAGCAGATGGAGGCTAGCGGCTGGGAAACTCCGGGGGAGGCTGCTTCTCAGGAAGATAGCGATACTGGACTGGAAGAGCGGGGCCGTTCTCATAACAGGCGCAGGGACATAGAGGAGGGCAGGAGGAGCTGGCATCTGTCTCTAGACCGTCACCGTTCGGAAAGTAGAGACTGGAGACGCCGGGCCCTAGATCGTCGGGGTTCCAGGCCGAGGGATTAAGAACGGCCCCGTGGGAACTGATCGTCAGTTCTCCGGCCACGTCTGATCTGAAGGGCGTGAAAGCGGAGTGAATCCTGGAGCCTAGTTTGGCTCACCATAGACCAAAATCTTGCCTTGTTTTGCGATTCGCATTGGTGCGGATCCCTTGCTACGTTCCGGATTGAATCCGGGAACCTTGCCAAGCTTTTTACCACGTTTGCCTTTGAATTTACCTTTTGGAACTTTGCTTACTTTACTGAACTGCAGCTTCGTGCTGATTGCTTTATTCTATGAACTTTTTAAGTGAATTGCTTTTTTGGATTTGTTTTTACTAAATAAACATAGTTAGCCTTTGCTACGTCTCCGTGTGTGTGTTAAAGGGGCAGTTCTAAGTCGGCGATTGTGACACTTATTATGACAGACATCAAGGAAAGAGGGGGGGGGGTTCGGAGTGCTGGACTTAAAACTCTATTATGAATCTTGTGCCCTAGACTGGATTATTGAATGGACGTCCCTGAAGGATACAAGGCTTTTGGCCCTTGAAGGTTACGACCTTAGAATGGGTTGGCATGGGTACACCTGCTACGGAGGGACAGATTAGAAAGGAATTTTAAAGACCATTTTATAAGAGGATCTCTACTACGGATATGGCAAAAATACAAAAACAGAATTATGGATAAGACTCCACAATGGCTATCTCCGCAAGAAGCCTTCTATAGAAGGCAATATGGCAACACCAGTTGGCTGAGATACGAATCTATGTTTAAAAAAAAAACAGAATCGGGATTTATTCTAAAGACTTTTGAAGAAATTAATAATATGGACAATACAGTCAATTGGTTTCAATATAACCAAATCCATGAGATATATAAAAAAGACAGAATAAATGGATTTGAACCAAAACCCAATTTCTGGGATAATATGATAAAGAGGAAAAGTAAGAAAGTATCAATACTATACAGGGGCGGTCTAAGGTAATTTTAAATGGTAGGCGAGCATTATTTTGGTGCCCCCCAAAACATTATTTTGCCCCCATGTAAAACAAATATACAATTATAATATCACAATACCATTAGTAGTATTATATTGTATCAATGTATATACAATATATCATACCATACTCATACGATATTATATCATAATTATATTATAATACAATATAACATTCTATTATATTATTATTATAAAATAATAAATAAAATTATTTATTTAAATAAAATTATCCTCTACTAAATATTTTCATGACTCCTATAAAACTCAAATAACCCAAAATAAAATAAAATAAAATATTATATATTACTATTTTGTACAATACCACTATACTGCAATATTGTTTGTAATATTACATGTAATATAAAATATATCATTATTCTATTGTTATATTGTATTTTTATTATATTGTATGACAATATTAAGCAGAACTGTATAATAATCAACAAGAAATGCAATGTAAATGCATCAAAATCAGAATATATTACCTATCACCCGTCTCATAATTCATAGGAGTCTCCCATAAGTCCAAAATTAGGATCCCAATGTAAATGTAAATAGAAAAACAGCCAAAATGTTCAAATGAGGTCGAACACACAGGCAGCGGCCTGGGCAAACTTGGGCCCTCCCTCCCTCCCTCTAGGTGTCTTGGACTCCAACTCCCACAACTCCTCATAGCCTCAGGCCCTCAGGTCTAGGCAGAAATAGAGCCAAAGAAAGGAAGGAGGGAGAGAAGAGGTCGCAGAGGAGGAGGAGGAGGAGGAAAGCCCTTCATTCATTCCTTCACTTACACTTCCTTCACTGATTCTTTTCTCCTTCCCTGCAAATGCGCGCGCGGCGGAGACAAAAGGAGAGGGGAAGCACTCCCTGCCTGCCCGATAGGGAGTGCTTTGCTTACAGGCTTCTGCGCAAGGGAGCTACTGGGCATGCGCGGAGGTTTTCGCGGATGTGCAGTTGCTCCTGCGCTCAACTTCAGCTCTGGAGCAACTGTGCCTGCGCGAAAACCTCCGCGCACGCCCAGAAGCGGTGTCGGAGCGCACAAGGCCGGGGCCCAAAAGCAGGCAGCTGCGGCGCTGTCTGAGGAACATCAGCAGGGCCAGGATGGCGCCCATGCGGCCAGGATGGCGCCCCCTTCCCAGATGGCGCCCTAGGCGGCCGCCTACTTGGCCTACCTTGTAGGACCGCCCCTGATACTATATCAAAAGCTGTTGGAATGGGAAACTGAATCAGAAACAACAAAAACTATATGATTAAATGGGCGCAGGACTTCGAACACAATATAGCCTTTAATCGATGGGAAAGAATTTGGAAAACACACTTAAAATTTACCTACTCATTTGATCTCAAAGAAAACACTTTAAAAATAATGCATAGATGGTACCTCACGCCAGCGGTCATTGCAAAATATAGTAAAGATTACGATAACCGGTGCTGGAGGTGTAGGAAAGAAATTGGTAGTTTCTACCATAGTTGGTGGAACTGCTGTAAAATTAAAAGTTTTTGGAAAAAGATATATTTTGAAATGCAAAAAATATTAAAGATTAAATTTAATTTCAGCCCAGAATACCTGCTCCTAGGGCTACTAGACTTCCAAATAGAAGAAAATAATGAAAAATTGTTTATTTATTGTATAACAGCGGCGAGATTATCCATTGCAAGGAAGTGGAAGAACGAGGAAATACCAACTCTAGATGAATGGATAATGAAGCTCATGGAGGTGATGCAGATGGGCTGCCTTACACGGTCACTAAGAGAAAATACAAATATGGCCAAGACGGATTGGTCACAATTTATAAGCTACTTGGAAGAAAACAAATACGATTGGTTAATTAAGTTGGATGTTTAACAAGAGACTTTAGCTTTGATTTGATACCAGGCGGGCATGGAATAAGACCTAGATAGACTCTAATGAGTTCTACTTAAGTTGGAAAGAAATATAATGGAATTTGCGTGGGATGGAAGTACTTGCAGTGTATTGTTTTGTGTTTCTCCTCCCCCTTCCTTCCCTCTCAGCCCCACTTCCCTCACCCCCCTTCCTACCACCACCCTTGTGTGACTTGCCAATTGTTGTGTCAAACCCAAGGTTGTCATCTTTTTTAAAAATATATAACCATATATGTTTTTAAATGCAATTAAATAAAAAAAATTAAAAAGAGGCGGTGGTAACTCCATTGCTGAAGAAGCCAGGGTTAGACCCCGCGGCTCCCTCCAATTACTGCCCGGTATCCAACTTGCCGTACCTGGGCAAGGTAATTGAGAGGGCAGCAATGGACCAGCTGCAGACTTTCTTGGATGATGCAACCTGGCTAGACCCCTTCCAGTCCGGCTTCCGCTCAGGCCATGGGACAGAGACCGTCCTGGTCTCCATCACAGACCTACTCCGTTGCCACTTGGATCGAGGCGGATCGGCGCTGCTCGTGTTATTGGACCTCACGGCAGCGTTTGATACTGTCGATTACCAGCTTTTGACACATTGCCTGGCGGTGGCGGGGGTGGGGGGACGGCCCTCAACTGGCTGTCCTCCTTCCTCCAAAACCGCCTGCAGCGAGTGAAGTGGGGAGGGGTGGTCTCCGAGGGCTCCCCCTTACATTGTGGAGTTCCTCAGGGGCTGAAAATACTATTCAGGTATATCAATGAAAACAGTAAACTGTACTATATCAAATATTTATCTATTAGCGATAAATAAATCAATACGACGGCGGGAGCTCACTCCTAAGCCGGCGAAGGGCCGTTTCGTCTATAAGACTTCTTCAGAGGCATAAAGTAGGTGTCCTCAAAGATAATACATCATCAAGAGTTTCCTGCTGATGGAATGGTCCGTCCTCCACGCAGATTGGACAACTCTTGATGATGTATTATCTTTGAGGGCACCTACTTTATGCCTCTGAAGAAGTCTTATAGACGAAGCGCCCTTCGCCGGCTTAGGAATGAGCTCCCGCCGTCGTATTGATTTATTTATTGCTAATAGATAACTATTTGATATAGTACAGTTTACTGTTTTCATTGATATACCTGAATAGTATTTTCAGTTCCTACACTACGGTGTTACCTACTGTTTTTCTGGAGTTCCTCAGGGGGCCGTACTCTCCCCGCTGTTATTTAACATCTACATGCGACCACTCACCCAATTGGTGCGGAGGTTTGGGCTGGAGTGCCATCAGTACGCTGATGACACCCAGCTCATTCTGAGGATGGACCCCGGGGCGGAATCCGTACCCGATAATTTCCACCTTTGCCTAGAAGCCGTTACTGGATGGCTGCGAGCCAGTAAGTTGAAGGTGAACCCGGCGAAGACGGAGATCTTGTGGCTAGGTCGCCCGGGGGGGGGGGGTCCAGTTGCTGACGTTCGACGGCGTGGCATTATGCCCGCAGCCTTTAGTTAAGAGCTTAGGGGTCTGGCTGGATTCCCAGCTGTCCATGGAGGCGCCTGCAAGACAGCCTTTTACCACCTACGACAGGCAAAACGTCTGGCTCCCTATCTCTCCCGCTGCGACCTGGCCACGGTGATCCAAGCCACGGTCATCTCGAGGCTCGATTACTGTAATGCGCTGTACATTGGCCTACCCTTGTCGGCAATCCGGAAACTCAAGCTGGTGCAGAACGCTGCAGCACGTCTGCTCTCAGGAGCCTCGAGATCTGCTCATGCGACTCCACTCTTGCGCGAGCTGCACTGGCTTCCAATTGAATTCTGGGTCTCCTTCAAGGTGTTAGTTTTAACTTTTAAGGCCTTATATGGTTTGGGGCCAGTGTACCTGAGGGAGCGACTTACCCCATATGTGCCCAGGAGATCACTGCGTTCAGAGGGGCTCAATTTACTGGAGGTGCCTGGCATAAAGACGTGGCAGAGGGCGTTTGCTGTGGCTGTGCCGACTCTGTGGAACTCCCTGCCTGAGGAGACACGAGTCATACGGGACCTGATGCCGTTCCGCAGATCCGTTAAGACTTGTCTATTTAGGCAGGCATTCGGCCCTGACCGATGCCTCCCATAATCTGCCACTCTGCCGTGCCGCCACCATTAGCACTAGGCTGTCCTACCACAGTTTTAGTGTTGGAAACGGGGTTTAACTGGGGGTTTGAACTTGGTTTTATAATGTTTTTATGTGTTTTATTGATGTTTTTAGTGCTGTAAACCGCTCTGAGCTCCAGAGAGAGCGGTATACTAAGCCAAATAAATAAATAAATAAATAAATAAATATACCGCAATAAATCATTGATTTTATTTATTTATTTATTGTTTCAATTTATATACCACCCTTTCCAAATCATTTAGTGTGATGCCCAATCGAACAAATGATTTACAATTGGAAATATCTGTCTGTCATTACCTTCCTGAGACTAGGGTGTGATCACTGACTTCATAAGCAGGGGCGGTCCTACAAGGTAGGCCAAGTAGGCGGCCGCCTAGGGCGCCATCTGGGAAGGGGGCGCCATCCTGGCCACATGGAGCACTATCCTGGCCCTGCCGATGTTCCTCAGGAAGCGCCGCAGCTGCCTGCTTTTGGGCCCCGGCCTTGTGTGTTCCGACGCCGCTTCTGGGCATGCGTGGAGGTTTTCGCGCAGGCGCAGTTGCTCCAGAGCTGAAATTGAGCACAGGAGCAACTGCACATCCGCGAAAACCTCCGTGCATGCCCAGTAGCTCCCTTGCGCAGAAGCCTGTAAGCAAAGCACTCCCTATCGGGCAGGCAGGGAGTGCTTCCCCTCTCCTTTGTCTCCGCCGCCGCGCTGCACGTTTGCAGGGAAGGAGAAAAGAATCAGTGAAGGAAGTGTAAGTGAAGGAATGAATGAAGGGCTTTCCTCCTCCTCCCTCCTCTGTGACCTCTTCTCTCCCTCCTTCCTTTCTTCGGCTCTATTTCTGTCTAGACCTGAGGGGCCTGAGGCTATGAGGAGTTGTGGGAGTTGGAGGCCAAAACACCTAGAGGGAGGAGGGAGGGCCCAAGTTTGCCCAGGCCGCGCTGCCTGTATTCGACCTCATTTGAACATTTTGGCTGTTTTTCTATTTACATTTACATTGGGATCCTAAATTTGGACTTATGGGAGACTCCTATGGATTATGAGACGGGTGGTAGGTAATATATTCTGATTTTGATGCATTTGCATTGCATTTCTTGTTGATTATTATACAGTTCTGCTTAATATTGTCATACAATATAATACAAATACAATATAACAATAGAATAATGAGATATTATATATAACATGTAATATTACAAACAATATTGCAGTAGAGTAGTATTGTACAAAATAGTAATATATAATATTTTATTTTACTTTATTTTGGGTTATTTGAGTTTTATAGGAGTCATGAAAATATTTAGTAGAGGATAATTTTATTTAAATAAATAATTTTATTTATTATTTTATAATAATAATAATATAATAGAATGTTATATTGTATTATAATGTCAATATATTATAATATAATTATATTGTAATGTAGTATAATATAATTATGATATAATATAGTATGAGTATGGTATAATATATTGTATATACATTGATACAATATAATACTACTAATGGTATTGTGATATTATAATTGTATATTTGTTTTACATGGGGGGGCAAAATAATGTTTTTGGGGGGGCACCACAATAATGTTCGCCTACCATTTAAAATTACCTTAGACCGCCCCTGTTCATAAGAGCTGTGATTTTTCCCCCCTAAAGTAGTCAATTCAGATTTTGATTACTGGAAATCTACTATAATATCCCCCTTTGTTTACCAAATACTTGTATAAACAGTTGCGTGATCAACATCTGCTTAATTTTGCAAATAATCTTCAATCTGGAATTCCTTTTTTGAGATTCAATGTATTTTTTCCCATTGAGATCAGCCTGATTTTGGATGCTGTAATAATTAGAGGAAAAGTTAATTGAGAACAGAAACATTCCAGTGTTTGAATTCGATTTTATTTTTCGCCTCATTGCTTTTGGAATAGACCATGACTCTTTCAGTACAACATGTGTTTGTTATAACCTCAAATCCATGATAATTTTGGGATAGACAACAAAGCATTACTTCTCCCAGAGTTCCCACATGTGAAATTGCCAATGATAGGTAAATAGCATACTGGAAAACTGAACATGTTGAAATAAGATTTAAATCAAAAGTTTTCTTGGTTTTCTTCTCTCCATTCATCTCTACCTATGAACACTGCGTGACAATATATATTTTGAGGGGAATTTATATAAAATAAGCATTTAAGGTATATAAGTTATCCAAATTAACTTTAAATGTAATCACATTACTACAATATGCAACAGTCTATTAATTCATGAATCCCATAGTTGATAAATTATTCTATTATTGCTGAAAAAAGTGACTTAAGATGTCTGAGGGCTCGCACGAAGACTCTAAACTATCTAGTCCATGAGCTGCTTTTTGCTGACGATGCTGCCCTTGTCGCCCATTCAGAAGCAGCCCTGCAGAGCCTCACATCCTGCTTTGCAGCAGCTGCAGAGCTGTTTGTACTGGAAGTCAGCCTGAAGAAAATGGAAGTCCTCTACCAGCCCGCACCACAGGAAGAACACCATCATCCCCACGTCAGCATAGGCCAATCTGTGCTTAAGTCCGTTCACCTACCTGGGCAGCATCATCTCTTCAGACGCCAAGATTGATAATGAGATAGATCACAGATTAGCAAAGGCATAGAGTGCATTCGGAAGGCTTCACAAAAGAGTCTGGAGCAGGAGTGCTCACACTTTTTCAGCATGGGAGCTACTGATTAAAAAACCAAGTCCCAAAGATCACCCGCCCAGAAATGTAAAACGTATAACTATTTTCTTATTTATTTATTTATATTTATTATTCATTTTTATGTACCGCTCCTTCCAGCAGGATCGGGGCAGTTTACATGAAATGAAGTTATAAAACATCAACATTTCAATTTAATAACAACAATATAAAACAGAGCATAAAAATACATCCAACCACCCCATTTCTCCCACACTGCCATTTTACCACACATATTATCAGCCAGAAAGTAAGAAGAGACACTTTTGAACTGCAAGTCCATTTAATACTCAGCAAGGTAAACAAAGGGACATGCAAAAATACATCCAACCACCCCATTTCTCCCACATTTCCATATTCCCCAACATATATTTCTCAAGTAACAAAGCAAGCAGGGAGGCTTTGGAGCTAAAAGGCCATTTTTAAACATTAAAAATAAACAAAGAGACATGCCACAGAACAATCAAGCACCCACCCCAAAGTAAAAAGACCGACCTTTGAGATGCGGTAAGGAAATGACCCCAAAGCGTCCTTCTCCTCCTCCATCGTTGCTCCTATTTCCACGCCGCCAGCATGCGTGCCGCCTCCAAAAGCTCACGAGAAATCCGAGAGGCAAAATGGGTGCTTCTGCGCATGCGCGCGAGGCCAGCCATGCATCGCGCCATCCAGGCCCGCCCCCTTTGGTCTCCTACGACTCTGAGTGGCTGGAGAAGGACGGAGGGAGGAGGAGGAATTCAAAAAGAGGGGGCCCATTCTGCCTCTTGGACTCTGGAGCTTTTGGAGGCGGCGCGAGCAGGAGCGGGAGGAGCAACGATGGAGGACTTCTTTGCAGCGTGCAGGGGCGCATGAAGAGGACCAACAGCAAAAAATCTGGTCAGGGGCCTGAAGATCACCAGGATGAGGCCCGAAGATCACCCTGGTGATCGAGATCACCATTCTGAGCACCCCTGCTCTAAACTATCTAGTCCGTGAGCTGCTTTTTGCAGATGATGCTGCCCTTGTCGCCCATTCAGAAGCAGCCCTGCAGAGCCTCACATCCTGCTTTGCAGCAGCTGCGGAGCTGTTTGGGCTGGAAGGCAGCCTGAAGGAAACAGAAGTCCTCTACCAGCCCGCAGCACAGGAAGAATACCACCATCCTCACGTCAGCATAGGCACATCTGTGCTTAAGTCCGTTCAGCAGTTCACCTACCTGGAGCAACAAGCACCTGAGGCAAAGCACCAAAATCAGTGTGTACAGAGCTATCGTACTGTCTATTCTCCTTTATGGGTCTGAAACATGGGTCACCTATCGCCAACACTTACGCCTCCTCAAACGCTTTCATCAGCTCTGTCTTTGCACAATCCTAAACATACACTGGACCGACTATGTGACGAATGTTGCTGTCCTTGAGCAAGCAGGGATCACCAGCATTGAGGCCATGCTCTTGAGAACACAGCTGCGCTGGGCAGGGCACATCACTAGGATGGAGGACCACCGCCTCCCAAAGATACTACTCTATGGTGAACTCGCCACGGGTCAGCGCAAGAGAGGTGCCGCATATATATATATATATATATATATATATATATATATACACACACACACACACACACACACACACTCCCTGAAACAACATCTCAGGGTTGGCCAGATTGATCACCAACAATCGGGAGGCATGGAGACGCACTATCCGCAATGCTGCGGCCTCTTTCGAGAAGACACACCCAGGGGCGGTCCTACCAGTAGGCAAAGGATGCCGCTGTGTGGGGCGCGCCATCTGGGTAAAGGGCGCATTCCCCCGCCCTCCAGACAGAACCTCGACCTTCCCTCCAGGGGTTTTGAACTTCCACCATTCCCTCAGCTGGGGAAAAGGAAAGCCCCCCCCCGAGGCTATTAGGCTCATCTCGGGGGCCGTGCAGGGAAGCCCCAGTGCCAAGGAGGCGCTGCTCCTGCTCCGAGGAAGCAGGGAAGGCGGGGGCTCGCTCTCGCCCCTCAGGTAGCCAAGCTCGTGGAAAGGAGGGGGGGGGGCAGGCTGGCCCTGCTCAAGGCTGGGTGGGGGATCCTGGGAGCTGTAGTTCCACAAGGCCTTACAACAGGCATGGGCAAAACACGGCTGAGCGGGGAAATGGAAGGCACCTGTTAGGAATGGTGGGAGTTGGAGTCCAAAACCCTTGGCGGGAAGGCCGAGGTCTGCCCATGCCTGGTGTAAGGCCTTGTGGAAAAGGCCTGAGACTGTTTAGGAATGGTGGGAGTTGTGGCGAATGGTTTTTTTGGGGGGGGGGGAACCAAAATAATGTTTAGGTGGGCACGAAAATAATGTTCGTTTACCATTTAAAATTACCTTAGACCGGCCCTGGATACACCGAAAGGGTCTCGAAGAGAAACGACAACGCAGAAAGAACCGCAACTTGGAAACAACATCACCCAAGGAGACTTTCTGCTGTGCTTTCTGCAACCAAACTTGCCTATCTCAGATTGGCCTTGTTAGTCATCAACGCGCTTGTAAAAAGTGTGGGATGAGTCCTTCCTAAGAATCTTCGTTTGCGCAGTAATGCTGAGAGATTAATTCATGAATCCCAGAGTTGATAAATTACTCTTATTATTGCTGAAAAAAGTGACAGGTCCCAATCTTTCATTGAAATAGTCACAGATTTCTTCTTATTCAGCATAATCACTTTGGCCATCTTGGCTATTTCACAGATATTCACAAGCTATTTTTCTTGCAATGAGTGTATACAAGTCTTGCAAGAGTTATCACAACCTATTTTTCTCTCTACATGATTGTATGACGTTCCCAACAAATAACTCTCTGCAGGGGCGTAGCCAGAATTTTGATTTGGGGCTGATCCCCTCCAGCCCCCCCCTTCCAGCTACATGCCTGACTCTCTGGTCTCATTTAAAATTTGACCTTAACTATAACTTTCACCACCAAATGTATCTGAATCCAATATTTCTGGGCCTTTCTGCCAGACCAGGGGTGGGCAATTATATTTCCAAGGGGCCACACGAGAGCCAAAAAATATTATGGATGGCCGCACCTAAAGGTGGAACTATATTCTCATCTACTTTATTTATTTACTAGCTTGGGGACCCGGCAGTGCCCGGGTTATTTGAGAAGTGCAGCAGGTTGTAGAGTGGGTCATGGGGGCTCTGTGTGCCAAGTTTGGTCTTGATCCATCAGTATTGAGAGTTGCAGTGGTATCATGAAATTACTGAAGGTAGTGCAAGCCCCATCATCTGTGGTCCACCCTCCTCCAACCTGCAGCAGAATGTAGAGTGGGTCATGGGGGCTGTATGTGCCAAGTTTGGTCTGTATTGGTGATTGGATGAGGGTTGCATTGGTGTTAGGAAGTGAATGAAGGTACTTCAAGTCCCATCATCTGTGGTCCGTCTCACACAAAACTGCACCAGGATGTAGAGTGGGTCATGAGGGCTCTGTGTGCCAGGTTTGGTGTTGATCAGTCATTGGATTAGGTTTGTAACAGTCTTGGAAAGGGGAAGGTACTGCAAGTCCCATCATCCATGTTCTGCCCCCCTCCAAACTTCAATAGGATGTAGAGTGGGACACTGGGGCTCTGTGTGCCAAGTGTGGTCTTTATCAGTGTTTGTTGGGGGCCGCAGTGGTCTGTGGGAACAGAGGATGTGAAAGTACTACAAATCCCATCATCCATTGTCAGTCCTGCCCCAAACCTCACCAGGATGTGAAGGTAGTAATGGGGGTTATATGTGCCAAGTTTGGTCTCAATCAGTAATTGGATAAGGGTCGCAGCGGACTTGGGAAGTGAGTAGAGGTACTTCAAGTCCCATCATCCGTGGTCCACCCTCCTCCGAACTGCACCAGGACGTAAAGTGGGTCATGGGGGCTGTGTGTGCCAAGTGTGGTCTGTATTGGTCCTTTTTGGTGGCCTCAGTGGTCTGTGGGAACCAAAGTATTTGAAAGTACTACAAATCCCATAATCCGTGGGTCATGTCCCTCAAACCGCACCAGGATGTAAAGGGGGTCAGGGGGGTTTTGTGTACCAAGTTTGGTGCAGGTCCATCAACCGCGCTGGTCGCTGTGGCCTGTGAAAGTGACAGCCAATCAGAAAGCTGCCACATATCCTTCCGCCCTCCGGACACATACATACAAACATTCCGCTTTATAAAGGTATAGAGAAGAGATTTATTTAGTATAATTACTATATATTACACATAATTAATATTAACATATTAATAAATCAAGAAATATTCATATATTATTAGTATTAATATCATAATTATTATATTATAGTATATACTGTATATATATAGACATTATAATATATTGAAATTATAATATAATATAACATTAGATTATATTATTTATTATATTATTATATTATTATAAAATTATTATAAAATAATAATAAAAACCACTAAAATAAAATTAAATTCAAGAAGACAAGGTGCGAACCAAGATGGAATGGCCCAATGGACCCAGCCCAGAGGATGGCAAAGTGGACCCAGCCGCCGCCACATCAGAGGAGAGCAGAGGAGCAGGCGATCGGAGGCTGCAGGCCTACGCCCACACTCGCTCCCAGCCGTTCCCCAGCTGATCGCCCTGCTGTGGAGTGCCTGCCATCCCTGGAGGCACTCCGGGCCTGCAGGGGGAGCAGTCGGAGATCTGAGGCGGCTGATCGCCCTAGAGATCCGGAAGACGATCAAGTCTTCCGGGTCGCCAGGGCGATCAGCCGCCCTAGGTCGCCAAATGCTCCCGCTGCAGGCCCGGATCGCCTCCAGAGATGGCAAGCACTCCAAAGCCGCCGTTCCTGTCTGCCGACACAGGCCCCACAGAGCCCGCGATGGGAAGGCGGAATCACCCCTTCCTCTTGGCCCCACCCCTGACACCCTTCTCTCTGAGCCGGACAGAATCAGCTGCCGGGCCACATCCAGCCCGCGGGCCGTAGGTTGCCCACCCCTGTGCCAGACCATCAAATGTGATCAAATGTCCCAACATTGTGCTCACATTTCCAACATTTGCCATCAAATACCACCTGTATATTATGTTCTTTTAAAAGAAAAAGTAAACCTCTAACTCTTCATCCACTCCTTCTTCAACTGGATTTATGTACTATCTACGAGGGCTGAATGAAAAGTAATGCCTCCACCTTTGTAACTCCTCAACAGATGGCAGTGCTGGTATGTGGCAGGTACTGACTTGGTCAGTATACTCTCCTCTGCAGCTCCATTTTGGTGGGAAGTCTTAGCATTGAACGGTCGTGTTGTTAAAGTATGGAACCCTGTGCAGGTGGTCGGTCAATGCGACTTAAGCAACGTGCAGTCATTGAATTCTTGACAGCAGAAGGTGTCACCCCAAAGGAGATTCATCCGAGAATGCAAGCTGTTTATGGTGATTGTGTTGATGTGAGTACTGTGCGTCGTTGGGTGAGTAGATTTAAAGATGTTATTTATTTATTTATTTATTATTTCACATTTGTCTGCCGCCCCCCCAACGGCTCGGGCGACTCACAACAGTTCGTAAAATACAATTGACAGATATCTCATAAACCACAGTAACACCATTAGAATAGAATTACAATTAGAACAAATGGAGTCGCAGTGGAGTGTCAGCTAGGCGGTGCGAGCTACAGTTTAGCTAACTCCGAAGGCTTGTTGGAACAGCAATGTCTTGACTGCTCTCCTGAACGGGAGGAGGCCCTGGGTGGCACGGATGCCGGCGGGCAGTGCGTTCCACAGGGTTGGGGCTGCAACAGAGAAAGCCCGGCGGCGGGTTGCGGACAGATGGTAGGTCTTCACATTTGGGATGACCAGGAGATTTAACTCTTCGGAGCGCAGTGATCTGGTGGGATGGTATGGGGCAAGGCGGTCCCGCAGGTACACTGGCCCCAGACCATGTAAGGCCTTAAAAGTCAGGACTAGCACTTTGAAGGTAATCCGGTATTCTATTGGAAGCCAGTGCAGTTCGCGCAGGATTGGCGTGATGTGGTGGCCAATTGGGACCCTCGCCAGGAGTCGCGCTGCGGCGTTCTGCACCAGCTTGAGTCTCCGGATTACCGACAGAGGAAGGCCAATGTAAAGAGCGTTACAGTAGTCCAGCCTCGAGATGACCGTGGCTTGGACCACTGTGGCTAAGTCGCGCCAGGACAAGTAGGGGGGCAGCTTCCTCGCCTAGCGAAGATGGAAAAATGCCACCCTGCTGACGCTGGAGACGTGAGCCTCCATCGACAACAGGGGGTCCAGGGTTACTCCTAAGCTCTTAACAAAGGGCGACGGACATAATGTCACGCCGTCCAGGGTTGGAAGCTGAACATCCCTACAGTCCGGGGAACCCAGCCACAGGATCTCCGTCTTTGCTGGATTCACCTTCAACCTACTGGCTCGCAGCCATCCAGTAACGGCCTCAAGGCAACGATGGAAATTATCGGGTACGGATTCGAGGCTGCCCTCCATCTTCAGGATAAGCTGGGTGTCATCAGCGTACTGATGGCACATCAGCCCAAAACTACGCACCAGCTGGGCAAGTGGTCGCATATAGATGTTAAATAAGAGGGGGGAGAGAATAGCCCCCTGAGGAACCCCACAGAGAAGCGGGGAACCCCCGGAGACATCCTTGCCCCTCCTCACTCGCTGTAGCCGGTTCCGGAGGAAGGAGGTCACCCAATTAAGGGCTGTCCCCCTAACTCCGGCCCTCATGTTGAGGTGGGACCATCTGATTTTTGTGAGAAACCAAGAGTTGGATGTCCTGTGACAGCAACTACCGAGTTTCACAAGCAAAAAATTGAAAAATTGATTCAGGACGATCGTTGTATCACTCAGAGAGAAATTTCAAGCATAATTGGCATTTCACAAGAACGTGTGGGTCACATTATAGCTTTGCTTGGCTATCGGAAGATCTGTGCATGATGGGTACCCAGGATGCTGACGCCTGAAATGAAAGCGCACAGACTTGAAATTTACCAGGAACTATGACCGCTTCAGAAAACTTGTTCATCGTTGGCAGAAATGTATCCAATTGTCTGGTGATCCCCCCCGATTTATATACCACCCTTCCCAAAAGGCTCAGGGTGGTTCACAACAATGAATACACAACACAACGTAGGCCTGTAACTCCATTATTGCTCGTATCTCTGCCGGGAGGGCGTTCCACAGGGTAGGCGCTACTACGGAAAAGGTGCGCTGCCGAGTCAATGACAATCGGCAAATCTTGAGTGATGGAACCTCCAATAGGTTTTGGTCCATGGACCGTAGTGGTCTCTGGGGAACGTGCAGGGAGATTGGTCCTTCAGGTACACTGGCCCCAGACCATGCAAGGCCTTAAAGGTTAACACCAGCACTTTGAAGGCAATCCGGTGCTCGATGGGAAGCCAGTGCAAACGCTGGAGGACTGGTGTGATGTGGCATGTTAGTGTCACTCCAGCCAGCAGTCGAGCCGCAGCGTTTTGCACCATCTTCAGTTTCCGGATTACCGACAAAGGAAGGCCAATGTAAAGGGCACTACAGTAGTCCAGTCTCAAGATGACCGTGGCCTGGATAACCACGGCTAGGTCGTGACCGGAAAGGTAGGATGCCAGCCGCCTCGCCTGGCAAAGATGGAAAATGCTGCTCTGCTCACGGTGGAGACCTGAGCCTCCATCGTCAGCAGAGGGTCCAGTTGGACCCCCAGGCTTTTAACCAGCGGCGACAGACTAACCACCTCACCATCCATTATTGGCAGCCGGAGCCAACCCCCGAAGACCCAGCCACAGGACCTCCGTCTTCAACGGGTTCACCTTCAACCTGCTGGCCCGTAGCCAGTCATTCACGGCTTCCAGGCACTGATGGAAATAATCGGGTACAGAGTCCGGCTGGCCTTCCATCCTCAGCACCAGCTGGGTGTCATCAGCATACTGATGACACTCCAGACCGAAGCTACACACCAGTTGGACATGTGGACACATATAGATGTTAAATAATAGAGGAGATAGGATAGCCCCTTGGGGGACCCCACAATTAAGGGGACCCTTTCTGAGACCATCCCTCCCTTCTCCACCCGTTGTCCCCGATCTTGGAGAAAGGAGGCCACCCATTTAGCAAAAAGTGAATAGTGGTAGTTAAAGAGCACATTCTAAGGATTATTTCTGCGTTTGGTTTATTAAAATATTCCCATCCAAACCCAAGTAATGAAGGTGGAGGCATTACTTTTCATTCAACCCTCGTATATTCTGAGCCCATTTCACCAGGCGACCTTTCATTTATTCCTCCTCCATTTCATATTTTAACGTACACATTTTAACAGTCAGGTGATCATCATATAAACACAGTAAGTTTTCAAACTCTAATTTAACTGTTTTGAATCCATTTTTATCCATCTTAATTGTTCATTAATTTAATTTTAGGTAACCATTGAATTGAATATCCCTCTCTCATCTTCTATATATATAAAGGAAGAGTCGTCATGGAACGACCGTCCCAAACAGAGAAACCTTACAACGTAGAGACGGCAAACTTGCCAACAGAAATAGGCCTCAGACAAGGTACGTTTGTAGCAAAGAAACTTTTCCCCCAAAACCTAAAAGGCCCCCAAAACAACAAGTAAAAAAACCTACATTTCCCAGCATCCTCCGGGGCTGCCAACGACTCTCCCAGCCTCTACATTCTGGGAACATGATTGGCTGCCAATAAGGGCGGATTTGCATAACTCCTGTACTGGCCAGCCAACATGAACATTCCGACCCATAATAAACTGTCAGAGGAGGATAAGGCAAAAGGCTGAGGCACAAACACAAACACCCAATTCACTTCCCACAGAAAATTTACACCCCTACAAATCACAGACCACGCCCAAAAATGACAGTAAGGCTTCATTAACTTAATTTCCCTGACTAGGCCTCACTTAATGGGATGCTGTTTACGCTCTGAATTGACAGTAAGGCTTCATTAACTTGATTCTCCCAACTAGCCCTCAGCTCATTGGACATTGTGTATGGCCTGAATTGACAGTAAGGCTTCATTAACTTGCTGTTCCTAACTAGGCCTCAGCTCATGGGACATTGTGTATGGCCTGAATTTACAGTAACCTACCTTGGCACACAGAGCCCCTATGACCCACGCTACATTCTACTACAGTTTGGAGGAGGGTGGACCATGGATTATGGGACTTGAAGTACCTCCATGGATAATGGGATTTGTAGTACTTCAAAACCCATCATTCCCCACAGACCACTGTGTCCCAGAACCAAGACCGATAAAGCCCAAACTTGGCAAACAATGCCCCCATGACCCACACTCCATCCGACTGCAGATTAGAGGACACACCATGGATAATGGGATTTCAAGTACCTCCACTCACTTCCAAAGTACCCCACCCACACAAGCATCAGCCTCTACATCAACACAGCAGACGGAAAGACAAAAAACATTGTATATCCACAAGCTATGCAGAACGCCACGGAAGGTAACGACGCCCCATGCAGTCAAGCCGACCACAAGACCTTGCAGGTGTCTACGGCAGTGTTTCCCAACCAGTGTGCCGTGAGCGATCATCAGGTGTGCCGTGAGAAATTGGATCCTCCAATACCCTTTCTTCCCCCTCCTGCAAAACACTTTTTCTTCTCCACTCGGGCTCCCTTCTTCCCAGCCTCGCTCTGCTCCCTTTGCCTTACTTTGCTCTGGGGCGAGTCTGCGCAGTAGCGCCCGCACGGGTCACGTCTTCCTCCCTTCCCCCTCCCCTCCTGAACACACTCACGCTGCCCCCTCAGATCAAAATGGCGGCAGAAGCAGCATTGTAGAAGGAAATGTAAGTGTTTGGCAGGAGGGGAAGAAAGGGTGCAAAGGGGGAGGGGGAGGAAGAGGTCTTTGTCGAAAGCTGGCATGGGCAAACTTGGACCTTCCAGGTGTTTTGGACTCCAACTCCCACCATTCCTAGCAGCCTCAGGCGCTTTTCTTTTTCCCCCTCAGCCACTTAAGCAGGAAAGGACCTCAGGCTTTTAGGAATGGTGGGAGTTGGAGTCCAAAGCACCCAGAGGGCCGAAGTTTTCCCGTGCCAGTTTTAGGGACCTTAAAGTGGCGAGCCTCCTTCCAACATTGTGTTTCTGGATAGAAAACAAAACAACAACATAACATAACATTGTTTGAGTCCACAATGCTCTCTGGGTGTAGGTGAACGACAACTTCCAAACTCAAGGTCAATTCCCAAGCAAACCCTTTCAGAACTTTCTGTTGGTAATGAGAGTTCAATATGCCAAGTTTGGTTCAATTCCATTGTTGCAAGAGTTCAGGATGCTCTTTGATTGTGTGTTAACTATAAATCCCAGAAACTGTAACTCCCAAATGTCAAGATCTATTTTCCCCAAACTCCATCTGTGTTCACATTTGGGCATATTGAGTATTCATGCCAAGTTTGGTCCTGATCCAACATTGTTTGAGCCCACAGTGCTCTCTGGATATAGGTGAACTACAACTCCAAAACTCAAGGTCAATGCCCACCAAACACTTATAATATTTTCTCTTGGTTATGGGAGTTCTGTGTGGGAAGTTTGTGTCTTTCTGCCATTCCTGTCAGGATATCTATGTTGTGTTCATCAAAACGGGGTCCAGGTTTCACACGGAGTGTATAAATACATTTTAAAACCTATTAACTATATGTATGACTATGTTAGAGTGTCATTTTGTGTCATTTTGGTTGGTGGTGTGCCCCAGGATTTGGTAAATGTAAAAAATGTGCCGCGGCTCAAAAAAGGTTGAAAAACACTGGTCTACGGACAACTCTGGCTCTTTGGCTTAGAAATGGAGTAAAATCAAAAGCTTTTGGAAAAGGATATATATAGAAAGAAACACAAAAAATTCTAGAGATAAGATTCGACTTTAGACCAGAATACCTGCTCCTTGGGTTGCTTGACCTTCAAATAGACGAAAATAATGAAAAAAAATTCATATATTGCATAACAGCGGCAAGGCTAACCATCGCAAAGAGGTGGAAGAATGAGCAGCTGCTGGGAGTGCCAAAGCTGGGGAGGGGGCGGAGCCAGGCTGCACCATGCCCCACCCCCTACCCCCAGATTCACCTCTCCCAGCAGCTGCTCCAGCCTTGAGGGGGCAAGGCTTGGCACTGTCCCCTCAAGGCTGGAGCAGCTTCTGGTAGTGCCAAAGCCGGGGGAGGGGGCAGAGCCGGGTCGCGCCATGCCCCGCCCCCTCCCCCCAGCTTCAGCTCTCCTACAGGCTGCGCCATGCCCTGCCCCCTCCCCCCAGCTTCAGCTCTCCTACAGAGGAGGAGCATGAGCGGTGGACGGGCTTCAGTGGGTGGGGCTCCTCCTCCACACAACTTCAGCGAGCGAGGGGCGAGAGTCATGGTGGGAGTCATGGCGGATTGGAGGCTGGCTGGGGAAACGGCTGAAGGAGGCGGCGCCCCGGTCCCTTCTTCTTTTTCTTCGCCACTGCCCGGCCCTTCCTCCTCCCCCAAGCAGCAGGAGTTCGGCAGGAGGGGGAGAGGAAGGGGGGCAGAGAGCTTTTCTCGTGGCACAGCAGGAGGTCCGTCATGGCACACTAGTGTGCCACGGCACACTGGTTGAGAAAGACTGCACTACCCAACCCAACCCCCCTTCCTCCCCCCTCCACTGCTCCCAATGTTATACCTGTCAGTTGTTTCACTTTGTTCAATGTTTTTAAATATATATGTCAGGGCTGTCCAACTGGCGGCCCCCTAACCCCCTGCAGGACATCAGTTTTTATTTTTTAAATTTTTTGGGGAAAAAAATTTCCAAAATATCATCCTCCGGGGGCGGCGCGAGGAGCGGCGCGAGGAGCGGCGGGGCCAGCGCAAGGTAGGAGGAGGCGGAGGGAAGCCACGTCAGATGCCCTAGGGGCGGGAATTCCCCCCGCCTGTTCCTCGCTCGCGCAGGGCCGCTCGCAGGGCTGAAAAGGGGCGGGTCACGCAAGATGCCGGGCAGGCGCGCCAGGGCGGGAGGCGGGCCAGGGATCGGCGAGCCGCCCTCCGCCGTGACCCTAGCTCTTGCAGCAGCCGCGCCTGAAGGAAGGTAAGCCCGGGATCTTGCACGACCCGCCCCTTTTCGGCGGGGCTGGGTGATGTCAGGCGTGGCACCTGACGTCACCCCGCGGAAAAGGGGCGGGCCGCGCAGGGTGCTGGGCATGCGCGCCAGGGTGGGAGCGGCCCCACCCCGCAAGCGGCCACGCCCCCACTGCGGCCACGCCCACGAGCGGCCACGCCTCTGCTCTGGCCCCCAAGGTGATCAGTCACCTGAATTCCGGCCTTTGGCCCGAAGAAGTTGGACAGCCCTGATATATGTTTTAAAAGGAACCAAATAAAGCATTTTTTAAAAAAAAGAAAGAAAGAAATGGATATGAGCACCAACCCCCAGAGTCGGACATGACTGGACCTAATGTCAGGGGAAAACAGGGCTAACTTGCTGTGCTCGGAAGAAGCCTTCCCATATTTGTGTTGACCGAACCCTTCTATTGCGCCAGGTAATGATGAGAACCTATGGATGCCTCATAAAACATGAAGAGCTCCACATCAGTTCAAGAATGATTAAGGACTCTTGCTTGCTATTCCTCTGGCCCAGTGTTTTGCATTTCCATCCCCCCCCCTCATAGCTTTCCACAGCCACTTATTCCAGGTGGCATTTGTCATTCTAACGAGTTACTTGCACACTCTATTCCAGGGGTGCTCAGAATGGTGATCGGGATCACCAGGGTGATCTTCGGGCCTCATCCTGGTGATCTTCAGGCCCCTGACCAGGTTTTTGCTGTTGGTCCTCTTCACGCCCCTGCACGCTGCAAAGAAGTCCTCCGTCGTTGCTCCTCCCCGCTCCCTGCTCGCGCCGCCTCCAAAAGCTCCAGAGTCCAAGAGGCAGAATGGGCCCCCTCTTTTGGATTCCTCCTCCTCCCTCCGTCCTTCTCCAGCCACTCAGAGTCGTAGGAGATAAAGGGGGCGGGCCTGGATGACGCGATGCATGGCGGGCCCCGCACGCATGCGCAGAAGCGCCCATTCTGCCTCTCGGACTTCTTGTGAGCTCTTGGAGGCAGCACACATGCTGGCGGCGTGGAAATAGGAGCAATGACGGAGGAGAAGAAGAAGGATGCTTTGGGGTCATTTCCTTACCGCATCTCAAAGGTCGGTCTTTTTACTTTGGGGTGGGTGCTTGATTGTTCTGTGGCATGTCTCTTTGTTTATTTTTAATGTTTAAAAATGGCCTTTTAGCTCCAAAGCCTCTCTGTTTGCTTTGTTCCTTGAGAAGTATATGTTGGGGAATATGGAAATGTGGGAGAAATGGGGTGGTTGGATGTATTTTTGCATGCCCCTTTGTTTACCTTGCTGAGTATTAAATGGCCTTGCAGTTCAAAAGCCTCTCTTCTTACTTTCTGGCTGATAATATGTGTGGTAATATGGCAGTGTGGGAGAAATGGGGTGGTTGGATGTATTTTTGCATGCCCCTTTGTTTACCTTGCTGAGTATTAAATGGCCTTGCAGTTCAAAAGCCCTCTTCTTACTTTCTGGCTGATAATATGTGTGGTAATATGGCAGTGTGGGAGAAATGGGGTGGTTGGATGTATTTTTGCATGCCCATTTGTTTACCTTGCTGAGTATTAAATGACCTTGCAGTTCAAAAGCCTCTCTTCTTACTTTCTGGCTGATAATATGTGTGGTAATATGACAGTGTGGGATAAATGGGGTGGTTGGATGTATTTTTGCATGCCCCTTTGTTTGCCTTGCTGAGTATTAAATGGCCTTGCCGTTCAAAAGCCCTCTTCTTACTTTCTGGCTGAAAATATGTGTGGTAATATGGCAGTGTGGGAGAAATGGGGTGGTTGGATGTATTTTTGCATGCCCCTTTGTTTGCCTTGCTGAGTATTAAATGGCCTTGCAGTTCAAAGGCTTCCCTTCTTACTTTCTGGCTGAAAATATGTGTGGTAATATGGCAGTGTGGGAGAAATGGGGTGGTTGGATGTATTTATGCATGCCCCTTTGTTTACCTTGCTGAGTATTAAATGGCCTTGCAGTTCAAAAGCCTTACTTTCTGGCTGATAATATGTGTGGTAATATGGCAGTGTGGGAGAAATGGGGTGGTTGGATGTATTTTATGCTCTGTTTTATATTGTTGTTATTAAATTGAAATGTTGATGTTTTATAACGTCATTTCATGTAAACTGCCCCGAGCCTGCTGGAAGGAGCGGTACATAAAAATGAATAATAAATATAAATAAATAAATAAGAAAATAGTTGTACGTTTTACATTTCTGAGTAGGTGATCTTTGGGACTTGGTTTTTTAATCAGTATCTGCCATGCTATGGATCTGGAGGGCCCCAGTTTTGGGGAGACATTTCTCTGGAGCGTTGCCAGTACAACAGCTTATAGGATTGGACTGTTATCCCCTTGTTGAGCGTTGAATCAAACCACTGCAGCATTGGCTTATTGTAAGAATGTCAAATTTGTTCAGAGCTGGAAGCCAAATAGGAAAAGAAATCAAAGCTCCTTTGTCCAGGGAATCATTAAAAGTCAGGAGCATAGCTGGCGAAGCGGAACGCAGATTTCAGAAGCGATTCCGTTTTTAATCCTCCTAAGTGCTATTTGTCACGCAAGTTAGGGTTGCGCTCACTTTCTTTTGTTATCCAAATGAAAATCGGCTTCTTGTTTGGCAATGTCACTGTTGATTATGAACAGTATCGTTTCCTATCTCTATTCTGAAGAGTTGCAAAGCCATTTGCAGTACAAACAGGGGCTATTTCCTTGTTGTTGATTCTGCTAGCCATTTTGCAAATTATATATTTTTAAAAATGTTTTCCCCCAAGAAACTTCAGAAGACACATATTATGAGCAGCACTAATAAGAATCTGGCGGAAATACAAGAGTCGATTCTACCGATCTACGCCCCTCTGGCTCTCCCCCCTGGAAGCACACCAGAAAGATCTGTTAGGCTGGAGCAGGTGGCCCACGTACGGAGACCTAACCAGCAGGGTGGGAGGAAAGAGGCGTCTAAAGCCGCTAGAACAGATCCAGATGACCTTCAAAAATGTGACCTGGCTCCAGCTGCACCAGATCAGGAAGCGTTTCGAAGAGGACGACCTCCGGGGCTTTGAGGAGAAAGAGAACTTTTGGGGGCCCCTCCTCAAAAAACACCAGAAGCGGATCTCCAAACTGTACTCCAAGCTACTGGAGTGGGCCACAGAAACTGAGGTGGTGAAAGACTGCATGGTGAAATGGGCCAAGAACATCGGCAGACAAATCACGCTCCACGAGTGGGAAAAGGTGTGGAGGAAAAAGCTGAAGTACATCTACGCGATGGAGCTGACTGAGAATTGGCACAAAATGTTCAACCGGTGGTACATGACCCCAAACAAGCTGAGTCTCATGTCTAAGGAGACGCAAAACAAGTGCTGGAAGTGTGCCTCCCAGACGGGCACTTTTTATCATATGTGGTGGTCCTGCCAATGTGCTGCACAATACTGGAAGAAGATCCATCGCGCCACACAAAAGATCCTGGGCCTCTCGATGGAACTTAAACCTGAAGCCTATCTCCTTGGCCTTACGTCCGAAGACGACCTGCCGGATGAGAATGCCGAAAGACTATTTGCATATCTTTCAACAATGGCGAGAATAGTCTACGCGAGGAAGTGGAAGACCGAGGAAATCCCTGAACTGGAGGAATGGCTGGACAAACTAAGAGACATGGATAAACTTTCCTTCTATCTTTCCGAAGCAGGAGGCTACCCACTGAAGAAAACCGACTGGTCCCCGGTGAAAGCCTACTTAAAGTCACGGAGCTCGCCTTGACCAATCTAACTCCCAACCACCCTCTGCTCGCCCCTCCCATCGAGATCAGAAGGGGACAGTCATGAAGCCCACCAACAAAGAGGGCACTCAGTAGAGGATGATTACGAATTTGCAGGGCAATAGCTCATAGGACAAAAGGACTCCCCCTCCCACCAGAGGCTCAGAGGCCTCACCACACAGGAAAAACACTGCCCCCGCCCCCAGAGACCCCCTCACCCCACTCCCCCCCACGTTTACCCCACTACAGCCCCCGCCCCCTCTCCTTCCACCTCCTCCCACCCCCTCACTCCTGGTTAACCCCCTCCCCCGGCCTCTCCTCCCTCTATCTTTCCTACTGTTCTTTACCAAACATTGTTCCCCCTCTTTTTGCTCTTTATGGAAAAAACCTGAATAAATATATTTTTAAAAAAATGTTTTCCCCTATGATAACTCTTTCAGGAGTGAATTTCCCTTCCAAAGGGGTAGATGTCTCTCACCCTCATTTTTAACCATGTGTGTTCCTAAGTTGGATGTTTGTAACTTGGGGACTGCCTGTATATGGTTTTAATTAGTTTGACACTATTATAATATGGTGAACTGCTGAATGGACTTAAGCACAGATTTGCCTATGCTGACGTGGGGGTGTTCTTCCTGTGGTGCGGGCTGGTAGAGGACTTCTCTTTCCTTCAGGCTGACTTTCAGCCCAAACAGCTCTGCATCATCTCTTCAGATGTCAAGAGATGATGCAGAGCTGTTTGGGCTGGAAGTCAGCCTGAAGGAAAAGGAAGTCCTCTACCAGCCCGCAGCACAGGAAGAACACCACCATCCCCACGTCAGCATAGGCACATCTGTGCTTAAGTCCGTTCAGCAGTTCGTCTACCTGGGAAGCGTCATCTCTTCAGATGTCAAGATTGATAAAGTGATAGATCACAGATTAGCAAAGGCATATAGTGCATTTGGAAGGCTTCACAAAAGAATCTGGAGCAACAAGCACCTGAGGCAAAGCACCAAAATCAGTGTGTACAGGGCGATCGGACTGTCTATTCTCCTCTATGGGTCTGAAACATGGGTCACCTATCGCCAACACCTACGACTCCTTGAACGCTTACATCAGCGCTGTCTTAGCACAATCCTAAATATACACTGGACTGACTATGTGACGAATGTTGCTGTCCTTGAGCAAGCACGGATCACCAGCATTGAGACCACTGTGCTGGGCAGGGCACATCTCTAGGATGGAGGACCACCGCCTCCCAAAGATACTACTCTATGGTGAACTCGCCACGGGTCAGCGTTCGAGGAGTTGTATGTGTTGGCGATAGGTGACAATGTCAAAGAGTTCCACTATTACAATACTACACAGAGGAACTAAAGACAATATTGAGTGTCGAGAAATTATATATTGGTTCAATTCATTAAGAATTTATATTCAATGAACAATAAAGTATATATATTATATCAGTGCTGTCCAACTTCTGGCGGGTCCAGGGCCGGATAAGAGGTCACTGATGACCTGCGGGCTGCTCGGCCCCTCCCCAGGCCCGCCCCAGGCCCGCCCCCAGCCCAGGCCCCGCCCCCTCCTAAACCGGCCGACAAAGGGCAGAAGGCGGCGCCAAGAGCAGCGCGTCACAGGCCTGGCGTGACGCGCTGCCCCTTGGCACCGCCTACTCCTCCTTTTCGGCGCCCCCTCCTTCCTAGGCCGGGGCCACCGAAAGGAGGAGTAGGTGGTGCCAGGGGCAGCGCGTCATGCCAGGCCTGTGAGCTGTCGCTGGTTCGCCGCCTTCTGCCCTTTTTCGGCGGCTCCCCGGCCTAGGAAGGGAGGGGGCGCGAAAAGGAAGAGTAGGCGGTGCCAAGGGGCAGCGCGTCACGGCAGGCCTGTGACGCGCTGCCGTTGGTGCCGCCTTCTGCCCCACCGGCGGCTCCCCCGGCCTAGGAAGGGAGGGGCGCCGAAAGGAGGAGTAGGCGGTGCCAGGGGCAACGCGTCACGCCAGGCCTGTGACGCGCTGCCGTTGGCGCCGCCTTCTGCCCACTGGCGGCTCCCGGCCTAGGAAGGGAGGCGAAAAAAAGGAGGAGTAGGCGGTGCCAAGGGGCAGCGCGTCACGCCAGGCCTGTGACGCGCTGCCGTTGGCGCCGTCTTCTGCCCTTTGCCCTGCCTCCCCCTCCCCCCTGGCCGCCATTTTTTAAAAAAAATTAAAAATGGCGGCTGAGGGCATAGGTGGGGCCGTGTCCAACAGGCTACGGGGCCGGATCCGGCCCCCGGGCCGCCAGTTGGACAGCCCTGTATTATATCAAAACAAATCCCAGTAGGCTTGACGGAAGAGTGCTAAGTCTAAATAGATACAGTATATATATATCACCAGCGGCAAGTAGCCTGCTTATTACTCACGACGAAGAAAGGCAGCCGGAGCTCACACCCACCCGGGCGACCCAGCCATAGGATCTCCGTTTTCGATGGATTCACTCTCAATCGACAGGAGAAAATAAACCCTTAAAAGTTGTATTCCCTGCTTCAGGAAGGGAATTAACAGCAAATGAGAAATTGTTCCCAACCCAGTCCTTCCCTTGCAAAGCGGTGGTGTGGCACCTTTCCCACCCAAGCAGCCTGCCATAGTCCCTCTGCCTTCGCGTCACTGGCTCGCAATGAGCCCACGAGGCATGCGTGGCCCTTTTTAAAGGGGAGTGCCTGCTGTGCCGAAACCCCGCCCCTCCCGAGGTTGGCTGGAGGCAAACATTTGGATCGAGGCGGATCGGCGCTGGATCGAGGCCATTTGGATCGAGGCGGATCGGCGCTGCTCATGGCATCGTTTGATACTGTCGATTACCAACTGTTGACACACCGCCTGGCGGTGGCGGGGGTGAGGGGGACAGCCCTCAACTGGCTGTCCTCCTTCCTCCAAAACCGCCTGCAGCGAATGAAGTGGGGAGGGGTGGTCTCCGAGGGCTCCCCCTGACATTGCGGAGTTCCTCAGGGGGCCATTCTCTCCCCGCTGTTATTTAGCATCTACATGCGACCACTCGCCCAACTGGTACGGAGTTTTGGGCTGGAGTGCCATCAGCTGATGACACCCAGGATGGGCGCCGGGATGGAATCTGTACCAGATAATTTCCATCTCTGCCTGGAAGCCGTAACTGGATGGCTGCGAGCCAGTAAGTTGAAGGTGAACCCGGCGAAAACGGAGATCTTGTGGCTGGGCCGCCCGGGGGGGGGGGGGTAGAGACCCAGTTGCCGACGTTCGACGGCGTGGCACTCTGCCCACAACCGTCAGTAAAGAGCCTAGGGGTCCGGCTGGACTCCCAGCTGTCTATGGAGGCGCAGATTGCCTGCACCTGCAAGACGGCGTTTTACCACCTGCAACAGGCAAAACGTCTGGCTCCTTACCTCTCCCGCTGCGACCTGGCCACGGTGATCCAAGCCACGGTCATCTCGAGGCTCGACTACTGTAATGCACTGTACATTGGCCTACCCTTGTCGGCGATCCGGAAACTCAAGCTGATGCAGAACGCAGCAGCACGCTTGCTCTCAGGAGCCTCAAGATCTACTCACGTGACGCCACTCTTGCGCGAGCTGCACTGGCTCCCAATTGAATTCCGGGTCACCTTCAAGGTGTTAGTTCTAACTTTCAAGGCCTTATATGGTTTGGGGCCAGTGTACCTGAGGGAGCGGCTTACCCCTTATATGCCCAGGAGATCGCTGCGCTCAGAGGGGCTCAACTTACTGGAGGTGCCTGGCATTAAGGTCTACAGGCTCTCTAGTACGCGGCAGAGGGCATTCGCTGTGGCCGCGCCAACCTTGTAGAACACCCTCCCTGAGGAGATACGAGCCATCCGCGACTTGCTGCCATTCCGCAGAGCCGTCAAGACCTGGCTGTTTAGACAGGCATTTGGCCCGTAACCAGTTCCTGTTACCACTAGCGCTCTGCTACGTCACCGCCATCGCATTTCTGCTGCCTTATTGCAGTTTATTGTTGGGAATGGGATTTTAACTGGGAGTTTTATATTGGTTTTACTGTGTTTTATGTGTTTTACCTGTTGTTTTAATTTTGTAAACCGCTCTGGGCTCCAGAGAGAGCGGTATATTAAGTTGAACTAATAAATAAATAAATAAATAAATAAATAAATAAATAAATAAACAAAAAACAAACATCCCAGCATTCAACCAGCTGCTTGCCCCCAAAGGCTGATTCCTATCCGATTCACTTCCTGGATCGGAAAAAAGATGGCGGGAATGGCTTCGAAAGGGCAAATTTTCTTCCGGGTTCCCAAATCGCTTTGAAATCGATTCAAAAAATGGATTAATTCCGATTTTAATCCGATTTACGAATATTCCGATTGAACCTACTCATGCCTAGAAGAAATTATAGATTCGCTTTGGCAACTGCCACGAGTAAACACGTCTTTAGGAACTTTCTTCCAGTGTGTCTCTGTGGCAACTTTTTGAAGATATTGTCCATTGCCCCTATTATTGACAGTTTCCTGCCTCCAAGGAAAGTATTCTTCACAGATTCTGGGGCTGTACTGGGTCTCAGGTTAGGGATGTTTAGCTTGCTCTTTGGAGAAGGAATGGTTTTCTATATAGAACTGGAGTGATGTCTGACTTGTGGTATCAGGAATGTTGGAGCAGGGGCGGTCTAAGGTAATTTTAAATGGTAGGCGAACATTATTTTGGTGGCCCCCCCCCAAAAAAACATTTTTTTGCCGCCCCCCATGTAAAACAAATATACAATTATAATATCACAATACCATTAGTAGTATTATATTGTATCAATGTATATACAATATATTATACCATACTCATACTATATTATATCATAATTATATTATACTACATTACAATATAATTATATTATAATATATTGACATTATAATATAATGTAACATTCTTTAATATTATTATTATAAAATAATAAAATTATTTATTTAAATAAAATTATCCTCTACTAAATATTTTCATGTCTGCTATAAAACTCAAATAACCCAAAATAAAGTAAAATAAAATATTATATATTACTATTTTGTACAATACCACTATACTGCAATATTGTTTGTAATATTACATGTAATATAAAATCTATCATTATTCTATTGTTATATTGTATTTGTATTATATTGTATGACAATATTAAGCAGAACTGTATAATAATCAACAAGAAATGCAATGTAAATGCATCAAAATCAGGATATATTCCCTACCACCCGACTCATAATTCATAGGAGTCTCCCATAAATCCAAAATTAGGATCCCAATGTAAATGTAAATAGAAAAACAGCCAAAATGTTCAAATGAGGTCGAATACAGGCAGTGCGGCCTGGGCAAACTTGGGCCCTCCCTCCCTCCCTCTAGGTGTTTTGGCCTCCAACTCCCACAACTCCTCATAGCCTCAGGCCCCTCAGGTTTAGACAGAAATAGAGCCGAAGAAAGGAAGGAGGGAGAGAAGAGGTAACAGAGGAGGAGGAGGAAAGCCCTTCATTCTTTCCTTCACTTACACTTCCTTCACTGATTCTTTTCTCCTTCCCTGCAAACGCGCGCGGAGACAAGGGAGAGGGAAGCACTCCCTGCCTGCCCGATAGGGAGTGCTTTGCTTACAGGCTTCTGCGCAAGGGAGCTACTGGGCATGCACAGGAGGTTTTCGCGCATGTGCAGTTGCTCCTGCGCTCAACTTCAGCTCCAGAGCAACTGTGCCTGCGTGAAACCTCTGCGCGCGTGCCCAGAAGCGGCGTCGGAGCGCACAAGGCCGGGGTCAAAAAGCAGGCAGCTGCAGCACTGTCTGAGGAACATCGGCAGGGCCAGGATGGCGCCCCATGCGGCCAGGATGGCGCCCCCTTCCCAGATGGCGCCCTAGGCGGCCGCCTACTTGGCCTATCTTGTAGGACCGCCCCTGTGTTGGAGTAGGGATAGTATTTCCTCCTCTGTGTTTCTTATCACTCCCTTATACCAGGGCTGTCCAACAGGCGGCCCTGGGGCTGTACACAGCCCCCGAGCCCCTTAGCTCTGCCCCCCTAACTTGTTTTAATAAAATACAAATAAAAAATTAAAAATTAAAAAATTAAAAAAATACCTACTTCGGGGTTTCGAGGGAGGCAATCCCATCCGTCGTGAGCCGAAACTCGGTCCCGCAGCCAGCCTGGGCACGCCTCCCTCCTCCCTGGCGGCTGCTTCCAGGCCAGCCCCATTCCCTCAGAGAGAGGGGAGGGGAGTGAGGCAGGAAAGCCCCCTCCTGGCACCGTCCTCTTCCTGTGGAGGGCCCTCGCTTCCCCGCCCCGCGGATGGGAGAGCCGCCGCGCCCGGCCATGGCCTCGGCTCCAGCGGGACTCATCGGCGCGTCGTCGTTGGCGCTCGGCCCTGTGGCGGGGCTCCCGCAGTATGGCTAAGGAAGGGCCTGGCTCGACTCAATCAATCTAAAAACAGTGGGACGTTGGGTGAGAGGGGGGAGGGGTCCCTCAGCGACGGTTTCCTTGGCGACGCTTCCCTCCCCTCCTCCGCGCCCCCTCCCCCTTGTCGTGCTGCCTTCCCCCGCGTGCAGGGCACAACGTGGCTTCCCTTGCGCCTGCCCCCGCAGCTTGTTTTCCCTTCAGGGAGGGAGGGAGCTCTTTGGGCCTCCTCCACCCACCGCTGGGAAACGAGGCCCCATCAAGCCCTGCGACGGCATTGAGGTGTTTGGGGTTTTTTTTTTGGTGTGTCCCACTTTGAGTGTGGACTCAAATAACTCAAAGGTATTAGGAAACATTCCCCCAAATCCACCAGTGTTCCCATTTGGGTATATTGAGTATTCATGCCAAGTTTGGTCCAGAACCATCATTATTTGAGTCCACAGTGCTCTCTGGATGGAGGTGGACTACAACTCCACAACTCAAGGTCAATTGTGAGTAAATTGGAGCCGGGGAGGGGGCGGAGCCAGGGAGGGGGTGGAGCCAGGGGAGGGGAGGGGCGGAGCCGGGGGCGGAGGCAGACCCTTCGGCCCCCCAAAAGATCAGTGACCGGAATTCCGGCCCTTGGGCCCGTAGAAGTTGGACAGCCCTGCCTTATACCAAGTAGGTCTTCCACAGACATTTCAACTCTTCCAGAGACTGGAATGGCTAAAAAGAATTGGACCTTACAATATGATTCCTGGCTCTGCTCTTCAGTTTTTGAAATTAGGATTGTCAGCTGTTTGTAATTTTCAGACTTGTTCATGTTTCAGGATCTCTCATTAAGTACGTTTTCCATAGTTTAAAAAATAATCATGGCCAAGATGTGTGGGCCACACAGCCAAATCTTATGCATGTGTTTCCACAAACATTAAGTCTGTGTACTTATTAGTACATACAATGTGTTTTTAAGTGGTCCCTCATTGATCTCTTCCTACAGACAGGAAAAAAACATTCATGTTTCTTAGGCTGGATGTACTGTACATTGTCATATTATCCAGATTATCAAATCAGATAATCCAGATTATTTGCTTTGAACTGGATTATATGAGTCCACACTGCCATATCTCTCGGCATTACTTCGCGAACGAAGATTCTTAAGAAGGACGCACCCCACGCTTTTTTTACAAGCATGTTGATGACTAAAAAGGCCAATCTGAGATAGGCAAGTTTGGTTGCAGAAAGCACATCAGAACGTCTCCTTGGGTGATGCTTGTTTCCAAGTTGCGGTTCTTTCTGCGTTATCGTTTCTCTTCGAGACCTGTTCGGTGTGCCTTCTCGAAAGAGGCCGCAGCATTGTGGATAGTGCGTCTCCATGCCTCCCGATGTGAGGCCAGGGTGGACCATTGTTGGTGATCAATCTGGCCGAGCCTGAGATGCTGTTTCAGGGAATCCTTATATCTCTTTTTGGGGGCGCCTCTCTTGCGCTAACCCGTGGCGAGTTCACCATAGAGTAGTATCCTCCATCCCCCATCCTAGAGACATGCCCTGTCACCTATCGCCAACACCTACGACTCCTCGAACGCTTTCATCAGTGCTGTCTTCGCACAATCCTAAATATACACTGGACTAACTATGTGACTAATGTTGCTGTCCTTGAGCAAGCAGGGGTCACCAGCATTGAGGCCATGCTATTGAGAACACAGCTGCGCTGGGCAGGGCACGAGGTCTCTAGGATGGAGGACCACCGCCTCCCAAAGATACTACTCTATGCGCGGCAGTTCTGGTGGCCGGCAATGCGAAAGGACACCAATGACTATATTTCCGAATGCGACGTCTGCGCGAAGAACAAGCCAAAGACAGGCCGACCCATGGGGTTGTTGCAGCCAGTAGCCGATCCAGCCGAGCCCTGGAGCGAGATCGCCATGGACTTTGTGGTCGACCTCCCACCCAGTGGGGGGTACACCACCATCTGGACGGTGGTAGACCTCTTCTCCAAGCAGGCCCACTTCGTCCCCCTGCGACGGCTCCCCACGGCCCCCGAGTTAGGCCGCCTGTTCACACACCACGTCTTCCGACTCCACGGCTGCCCGCGCCGCGTCGTGAGTGACCGTGGGCCGCAGTTCACGTCGAAGTTCTGGAAGGCGTTCCTGGCGGGGCTGGGGTCTCGACGGGCCCTGAGCACCGCTTTCCACCCGGAGACGGACGGAGCAACGGAGAGGGTCCAACGAACCCTGCAACAGTACCTCCGGTGCTACTCCACCTATCAGCAAGACAACTGGGCAGAGCTGCTGGACGTCGCGGAGTACTGCTACAACAACTCCGAACATTCATCGACGGGGGCCTCCCTCTTCCGGGTCGTCTCCGGGCGAGACTTCCCCCCCTTCCTGGCTGCGGACCCGGTGGCAGACTCGGCCACACCGCCGACCGACTGGGGTGCCAAAGTCGCCGCCGCTTGGCCGCAGATCCAGGCCGCCCTCCACCAGACCCGGGACTCATACAAGCTGTACGCAGACAAGAAAACGTGTTTCTGTCCACCAAGCATCTCAAGTCTATACAGAAGTCTCGCAAGTTTGTGTCATTTTGTGTCATTTTGGTTGGTGGTGTGCCCCCGGATTTTTTTAATGTTAAAAGTGTGCCGCGGCTCAAAAAAGGTTGGGAAACACTGAGATAGTAGACACTAAAGGACAAAGCTGAGCTTGGAGCTTGGCTGTGCAGCTATACAAAATTTTATTATTTATTTATTTATTATTTATTATTCGGGTTTCTATGCCGCCGACTCCCTGAGGCTCGCGGCGGCTCACAGGAACCGAAGGTACAACTACACACAAGCAATGCGATAAAACATCTAAGACAATTAAACAGTTAAAACAGCAAAATACAAACCCCCCAGGTACAGTTCAGAAATTAGATAGCGTGACACCCCAGGACAGCGGCTAAAGCGGAACATGGGCAGGACCTACTCACCGAAGGCCTGCTTAAACAAATAAGTTTTGCAGGCGCGTCTCAGCGGGAGCCGGTCCTTTATAGCCAGCGTTCAGCCGGAGGGCGTTCCACAGCGTAGGAGCTATAACGGAGAACGCCCTCCGGCGAGTAGGTGTCAGTTTAGCCGATTTCGCCGAGGGTATCTCTAACAAATTAGCATCCTCGGAGCGTAGTGATCTCGGGGGACAGTGTGGGGTGAGTCGGTCCCTCAAGAGATCATTTGTATATTCATTTGCTTTATGAACTGTGGCCAACACTCCAACATCATGGCTTCTGACAAAACCCAAACTGGTTCCACCTGGAAAAAGTTGGCCAGGCTGCACACTATGGGAGAGCCTAGAGTCCCGTAAAGAGACCGACAGGCTGACTTACTGGCAGCAATATATTCAAGGTCTTGAGTAGCCCATACTAGGTTGGATGAAACATCTAAGAAGGACTCTCCCACGCTGAATTTTCTGCTTCATGCCCATCTGGACACACACACATATATATTATTTCCCCCCAAATAAGTCTCAGGAGACTACATACATGCCTGTTTAATCTTGCAGGAGGATGCTAGGCTTTTATTATCACATTTTATATTGGAACACAGTCCTTTCCCATCTGGAAATGAATTGGGGGGAAAAAAATCAGATGGATCCCCTGAATTTCAATCATTCGGGCTAATTGTTCCAAGGCTTCCCTCGGCAAAAAAAAAAAAGGCAAAAAATTGAAAATAAAATCTTGCTGGACAGTTTTTTAAATGATGAAAAGTATTTTAATTCTAAAAGGAAAGCAGGCAACGAAAACCAAAGTCTCCCTTCAAGATTTTCTTGGAATTGTAGCAACTGGGGCTAATAAAAACGAGGTTATGAAGTGACACACAGCCTGGAAGAGTCTGTCTCATTCCCTTATAGAAAGCACAACAGAAATCTATTCATAACCGAAGGTGGGGAGAATGTCATATGGAAAAACCGAGTCATTTCCGCCTATAGGCCGACTCTATGGCAGATGGCATGCAAATATCGATATCTGTTTAATACACTACGCACATGAAATTGCCAAATGTTCCTGATGTATAAAACATACATGATACAAAGATGTAAGCAGTGCAGTTAGTTACACAAACAGATATAACCTCAAGAGTACTTCCACTGGCTTTACCTTAGGGCTATCCCATGGCATTTTGCCACCTGAGACAAAGGGCAAAATGGGGGTCTTAATGCCCTAAAGCAGTGTTTCCCAACCTTTTTTTGAGCCGCGGCACACTTTTTACATTTACAAAATCCTGGGGCACACCACCAACCAAAATGACACAAAATGACACTCTTGTCAGCTCCGGCAAGGGGGGTCTAATGAACCACGCTCACTCCAAACGATGCTGAAGGATAAGTAGTTTAATAGGTCCTTAATCCAGGGCAAGCAAAGATAGACTAACTTTTTCCCGCGCAAGAGTTTCTTCAAAAGCCCTCCCCGGCCCGGCCCCCTGCTGGGCCCCTCCTTCCTCAGGGATGACCATCCGGCTCTCCACATATCAAGGTTCCTGGTACTTCAAAGGGCGGTTCCAGTTCAAAGCCCGCCAGATGTTGCTCTTATCTGATGGCGCGCGGGGCTTGGTCCGTTAGGTCAACAAACGGGCCAAGCGGCGCTGACACTCTAACACAGTAATACAGATAGTTAATATGTTTTAAAATGTATTTATACACTCAATGTGAAACCTGGGCCTGTTTCGACGAACACAACATAGATATCCTGGCAGGAATGGCAGAAAGACACAAACTTCCCACACAGAACTCCCATAACCAAGAGAAAATACTATAAGAGTTTGGTGGGCATTGACCTTGGGTTTTGGAGTTGTAACTCACCTATATCCAGAGAGCACTCTGGACTCAAACAATGTTGGATCAGGACCAAACTTGGCATGAATACTCAATATGCCCAAATGTGAACACAGGTGGAGTTTGGGGAAAATAGACCTTGACATTTGGGAGTTACAGTTTCTGGGATTTATAGTTAACACACAATCAAAGAGCATCCTGAACTCTTGCAACAATGGAATTGAACCAAACTTGGCATGTTGAACTCTCATTACCAACAGAAAGTACTGAAAGGGTTTGCTTGGGAATTGACCTTGAGTTTGGAAGTTGTCGTTCACCTACACCCAGAGAGCACTGTGGACTCAAACAATGTTATGTTATGTTATGTTGTTGTTTGTTTTCTATCCAGAATCACAATGTTGGAAGGAGGCTCACCACTTTAAGATCCCTAAAACAGGCATGGGAGAACTTAGCCAAAGCTGCGGCCCTCTGGGTGCTTTGGACTCCAACTCCCACCATTCCTAACAGCCTGAGGCCCTTTCCTGCTTAAGTGGCTGAGGGGGGGAAAGCAAAAGGGCCTGAGGCTGCTAGGAATGGTGGGAGTTGGAGTCAAAAACACCTGGAAAGTCCAAGTTTGCCCATGCCAGCTTTTCGACAGAGACCTCTTCCTCCCTCTTCGACTGGGGGCGGGTGGGGCCTTTCTTTCCCCTCCTGCCCAACACTTACTTTTTCTTCTCCACTGCCGCTTCTGCCGCCATTTTGATCCGAGGGGGCAGCATGAGCGAGTTCAGGAGGGGAGGGGGGAGGGAGGCGTGACCCGTGCGGGCGCTCCTGCGCAGACTCGCCCCAGAGCAAAGCGAGCAGAGCGAGGCTGGGAAGAAGGGAGCCCGAGTGGAGAAGAAAAAGTGTTCGGCAGGAGGGGGAAGAAAGGGGATTGGAGGTTCCAATTTCCCACGGCACACCTGATGATCGCTCACGGCACACTAGTGTGCCGCGGCACACTGGTTGGGTAACACTGCCCTATAAGACGATCAGCTAAAGCTTGCTTTGATGCATGAAATAATAAAGATTCAGTTTCTTTAAGACAGTTCTTTTTAAGCTATCCAAATAATGGAACGACAGAAGTTTTTTCAACCGATGTGCCATGGATTGGTACCATATCAATGCCCCATGTCATTTTTTCCTGGAGACTTGTCATTGACTGGCAACCAATGGGTTGTAGCATCAGGTTACGGATCATCACTTTAAGTAGCACTGCTTGAGGGTACCCAGGACGGTTTTATGGTTTTTATACCTTTCTGCCCAATGGGAAATTGCCAGGGAATTTTGGGAAACAACCATAAGGTTGCCACTACAGAAATTCAGAAATCACAGCATAAGGCAAGTGCTTCACTCTTCCTAATGGAGCTGCCTTGCTCACCGAATGTGTGTAATGCAAGCCCTACTTAGGCTTTCTCTTTTAGATTAAACTAGCTGTACCCGGCACACGTTGCTGTGCCCTATTTTGGAGATGCGAGGAAGTCTGAGTATGTAAGGGTTGGAGTTGTTGTTAGTTATGGTGTTGTTGGGGTCATGGCTGTGTTGTTGTGGGTTGTTTTGGTGGGTGGGATGTTGGAGTTGTTGTTATGTGGTGTTGCTGGCGTTCTGCATAGCTTGTGGATATACAATGTTTTTTGTCTTTCTGTCTGCTGTGTTGATGTAGAGGTTGATGTGTGTGTGGGTGGGGTACTTTGGAAGTGAGTGGAGGTACTTGAAATCCTATTATCCATGGTGTATCCTCCTCTAATCTGCAGTCGGATGGAGTGTGGGTCATGGGGTGCATTGTTTGCCAAGTTTGATCTGTATCAGTCTTGGTTCTGGGACACAGTGGTCTGTGGGGAATGATGGGTTTTGAAGTACTACAAATCCCATTATCCATGGAGGTACTTCAAGTCCCATAATCCATGGTCCACCCTCCTCCAAACTGTAGTAGAATGTAGCGTGGGTCATATGGGCTCTGTGTGCCAGGTAGGTTACTGTAAATTCAGGCCATACACAATGTCCCATGAGCTGAGGCCTAGTCAGGAACAGCAAGTTAATGAAGCCTTACTGTCAATTCAGGCCATACACAATGTCAAATGAGCTGAGGCGTAGTTGGGAGAATCAAGTTAATGAAGCCTTTCTGTCAATTGAGAGCGTAAACAGCATTCCATTAAGTGAGGCCTAGTCAGGGAAATTAAGTTAATGAAGCCTTACTGTCAATTTTGGGCGTGGTCTGTGATTTGTAAGGGTGTAAATTTTCTGTGGGAAGTGAATTGGGTGTTTGTGTTTGTGCCTCAGCCCTTTGCCTTATCCTCCTCTGACAGTTTATTAGGGGTTGGAATATTCATGTTGGCTGGCCAGTACAGGAGTTATGCAAATCTGCCCTTATTGGCAGCCAATCATGTTGTCAGAATGTAGAGGCTGGGAGAGTCGTTGGCAGCCCCGGAGGGTGCTGGGAAATGTAGTTTTTTTCACTCGTTGTTTTGGGGGCCTTTTAGGTTTTTTGGGGGGAAGTTTCTTTGCTACAAACTTACCTTGTCTGAGGCCTATTTCTGTTGGCAAGTTTGGTGTCTCTGCGTTGTAAGGTTTCTGTTTGGGACAGTCGTTCCATGACGACTCTTCCTTTATATATATAGATCAACACTCTCAATTAGGTTAAATTTAGGTCCTCTCCTGAAGAAGTCAGGCTTGGATCCATCAATTCCATCGAACTATCGTCCAGTTTCAAATCTCCCATTCCTGGGTAAGATGATCAAACGAGCAGTGGTGGGTCAACTTCAACAGTTCTTAGATGACACAAACAGACTGGACCCTTTTCAATCTGGTTTCCGCTCCGGCCATGGAACGGATACCATCTTATTTATTTATTTATTTATTATTTCGAAGTTCCATAACTGCCACTCCCCGAGGGCTCGGAGTGGTTTACAAGCTTGGTATAAAACAGCAACAAAGATAAGGGAGACAGCAGTAAGAGGGGGAAGAAGGGAGAAATAGTAGGGAAGACAGGGTCAGGCTGGCTCAAGGCCCAGCTGCTCACACAATGCCAGGAAGCAGTCCAGTAAAAGACTTAGGCCTGCCGTCGAAAGAGGGAGTTGTGGAGGTCTCAAACAGTCAAGTCAAGGTTCCTTGCAAGAGGGAGACGAAGCAGCTCTACCTCTGTGCCATGGTTCGGCTGGGAAGTTCAAACCTATCCGGAGATCTTTTTTCTTGGGCTTGGAGTACACCCAAGAAGGATCTAGCCGCTTGAAGTTAGAGTTCCAGAAAATCCTAGACTGGAGCGACTTGTGGGTCCGGGATGTAAACAATCTAGGCTTCTTCCCTTCCTGGACTCCGTGGTTCTGGGAGGACACTGGCCACGAGGGAATTGAAGGTGGAGACATGGCGACTTTTCCTCTTCCGGTGCCGCTTCATCTTCTTGTGGAGGCCATGTGACATCAGCTGTGGGTCGCTTCCGGGTCGCCAAGCCTCCCGCGCACAAGGCGTCTGGCTTGACTTGGTGTCTTCAAGGACAGTCGCCATCTTAGGTCAACCTTCCACCATCTGCCCTCCTCCTCTCCCCACCATACCATGGCAGCGGGGACGTGGGCTCTTGGTGGCTGACAGGATCTCCGAAATGTCCAGGGGAGCCACAGACTCACGGGGGTCAGGTCGGTTCCAGTCGGCATCAGGCGGCGAGGACCCCGACAGCAGCCCCCGGCCTGGGTCCGGGCCCGATCTGGTCAGCAAAGGTAGGTAGGTCATCAGCAACTTGTTGGTCTTGTCAAGATTCTGTGTCGGACCCTGCTTAGAGGCAGCTTTCATGCTCTTCCTCTTCGTGTTACCGACAGTGGCGGTTAGTTCGCTTTCCACTTTTGCCTCTGGGATTTCCTTCTGTTGGAAGGAGCGGTATATAAAATGAACAGTAAATAAATAAATAAATAAATAAATAAATAATGGAAAATTCTAGAGAAAGATACCAACATTAGAATTGCTTAAGTACAGGAGGAGTGAAATAGTCACTTGAGAACTAAGCTAATGGACTAAATTCGAGCATCATTCTGAGAGCGCCAGAGTGGGCTAAGCTCGAAAGGACGCTGGCAAATACCCGACATTGTCACAGCACCCAAACTGCCTGCCCTTACAGGGCGTCATAGAGGCAGGAAAGACCTAAAATGGAATTGGCATGGCCGAGAGCTAGCTGACTGCCTCAGCAAGGAGGAATGCTGCTAACCCATTTCAGTTCAGGGAAGGGAAGATTTAGTGGGAATGGGAGATGGGAGGGGCTGCATGGGGGATCATGCAAAGGTTTTCTGTGGAGTGGTTTAGAACTTAAGCAGAACCCTCGGACACAATCCCTGCAGCTGACGTCAGGGGCTACAGCTCTGATTTAATATTAAATATGCTTGTCTGCTCTTTATTACGTGCTTGACATTCTTCTCATAGAGGGGCTCCTGATACCTCCAGAGCAAGCAGCCGCAGGCGCTCCAGCAGGGGTCACTTATGTGCTGGTAAAGAGAGACAATGATTTTTTGACCTTGCAAAAAGCCAGTTACTTGTCCCGAAGTGCTTTGCTGATCCACAAAGATTCAGATGGAATATTACAAGCATATTCTGCAGCAGAAAACATTATATGGGTGCGATATTTGATGTTTGCTTATTAATCTATATATAAAAAAATCCTTCATGTGGTGGATCCAGTCTTATAGACAAAGAAACCACACAAGGCAGACACACAAAAACAGCCCACATACCCAGAAAACCCTACGAGGTATGTTTACAAAAACACCCCCTTCCCCAAAAAAGAGCCAACGGCCACAAATCCAAAAAAAAATGGACTACAACTCCCATGATCCCCTACGCCAGGTGTGCTCAGAAAGGTGATCGCGATCACCAGGGTGATCTCCGGGCCTCATCCTGGTGATCTTCAGGCCCCTGACCAGGTTTTTTGCTGTTGGTCCTCTTCACGCACCCCTGCACGCTGCAAAGAAGTCCTCCGTCGTTGCTCCTCCCCGCTCCCTGCTTGTGCGCCGCCTCCAAAAGCTCCAGAGTCCAAGAGGCAGAATGGGCCCCCTCTTTTGGATTCCTCCTCCTCCCCCCGTCCTTCTCCAGCCACTCAGAGTCGTAGGAGACCAAAGGGGGCGGGCCTGGAGGCATGGCTGGCCCCGCACGCATGCACAGAAGCGCCCATTCTGCCCCTCGGACTTCTCGTGAGCTCTTGGAGGCGGCACGCATGCTGGCGGCGTGGAAATAGGAGCAACGACGGAGGAGGAGGAGAAGGACGCTTTGGGGTAATTTCCTTACCGCATCTCAAAGGTCGGACTTTTTACTTTGGGGTGGGTGCTTGATTGTACTGTGGCATGTCTCTTTGTTTATTTTTAATGTTTAAAAATGGCCTTTTAGCCCCAAAGCCTCTCTGCTTGCTTTGTTCCTTGAGAAATATATGTTGGGGAATATGGAAATGTGGAGAAATGGGGTGGTTGGATGTATTTTTGCATGCCCCTTTGTTTACCTTGCTGAGTATTAAATGGCCTTTCAGTTCAAAAGCCTCTCTTTTTACTTTCTGGCTGATAATATGTGTGGTGATATGGCAGTGTGGGAAAAATGGGGTGGTTGGATGTATTTTTGCATGCCCCTTTGTTTACCTTGCTGAGTATTAAATGGCCTTTCAGTTCAAAAGCCTCTCTTCTTACTTTCTGGCTGATAATATGTGTGGTAATATGGCAGTGTGGGAGAAATGGGGTGGTTGGATGTATTTTTATGCTCTGTTTTATATTGTTGTTATTAAATTGAAATGTTGTTTTTTTAAAACTTCATTTTATGTAAACTGCCCCGAGCCTGCTGGAAGGAGCGGTACATAAAAATGAATAATAAATATAAATAAATAAATAAGAAAATAGTTATACGTTTTACATTTCTGGGTAGGTGATCTTTGGCACTTGGTTTTTTAATCAGTAGCTCCCATGCTGAAAAAGTGTGAGCACCCCTGCCCTACGCCACCTCCCTCTGGCAGTTTAGAGCATCGGAATGTTAGTGGAGCTGACCAATTAGAGGCCTTATGCAAATACTCTCTCAGAATGTAGACTGGGAGCCCCCCCCCCCTGGCAGTTTAGAGTATCGGAATGTTGGTGGTGGTGCTGGCCACTCATAGGCATTATGCAAAACAAACAGGTAATAAAAGCCAATCCAAGCGATAGAAGCTGGTGAAGGGACTAGCAAAAGGAAGGAAAAAAAGGTAGGGAGGGAATGGAGGAAGGGAGATAAGGAGAGCAAGAACTGAAACAGAAAGGGGAGGGATGGCAGGAAGGAGGGAAAGGAAAGATGGAAGGGAGGGAGAAGAGGCAGGAGGACAGAGAGAAGAGAAAAGCTGAGGGATGAGGGGGAGAGGGAAGAAAGGAAGTATAAAAGGCAGGAAGCGATGTTACTATTGGTCTTCGCCACATGCACACACGTATGTACATATAGACATGCACACATACACACATATATACATGCACTGAAATATACACATGCACACATACATACACACATCTGTACTTACACACATCTACACATATACACGCATATACATATACACATATACATAAGTACACACACACATACACACACACACATATGTACACATAGACACAAATCCATATACATACATACATACACACACAAAACACACATATATAGACTGGGACACAGGAAAGAGAAAAAGCCACAGCAGCGCGTGGCCGGGTTCAGCTAGTTACTTACAAATGTTAAAGGATTAAATTAATTTTATGTTTTTTATTAAAAAAATTAAGATACTAGTGTTGGTGTTGTTGTGTGCCTTCAGGTCATTGCTGATCCTAAACCAAACCTGTTAAAAGTTTTTCTTGGCAAAATTTCACAGAAGCACAGAAATCGAAGAGATCGCATCCAGTCCAAGCATCAGCTATGCATGAATATATAGTGAAAGCACTCCTACCCAGTCTGATAAGGAGACACACTATTTCACTGTCAAACAGCTCCCACAATCAAGACATCCTTTCTAATGTTTACGTGGAATTGCCATTGCCTTCTACTGAGGACAAAGGAGCGTGACTTGCCTAAGGCAGTGAGATTCATGGCCAAGAAAGTCTTTGAACCCTGGTGTCCAGAGTTCTGGTCCAGTACTTAACCATTACAGGTTCTATACTGATTCTTGGCAATCAGCAAAAGCCACACAATTGATATTAATGACTTTGACCAAAATGAAAGCGGCAGAACTATTTCATTTAAATACATAGATGGACTTTCTAAAGTTACAAAATAATCTGTTTCACTGAAAAATTCTTTCTCAAAATTGTGAGACAGTTTAATGTGTGTGTGTGTGTCTATATATATATATATATATATATATATATATATATATATATATGCTCTGTCCATAATGAGGCTGAAGTAAACAAAAAACCACTGGACAAAAACACACCAAATTTGACAACAAAACTCCTCACAATGCAAGGTGTGACCAACAAAAAAAACCAAACTAAAACTAACTAAAAATAACACTTAAAAAGGAGAAAATGCCACTAAGGCCCTTTTCTTTCCACCCTCAGCCACTTCGGAATGTTAGAATGTTGAGGTGGACCAATCAGAACCCATATGCAAATAACACCACAGTGGCAACCAATCACCATTTCTGACAGCGTCAGGCCCTTGCCTTTCTCCTCTCAGCCACTTCAGAGTCTTAGAATTTTGACGCTGGCCAATCAGAAGCCATATGCAAATAATACCACAGTGGAAACCAATCAAAAACCTGCCACATACATACATACATACAATCAGCGGCGCTGGCTGATTAAGAGCTAAAAGGAGGAGGAAGGCCCGCTGTCTTCACCGAAGCCGGGGCCTCTGGAGGACTCCGCCGCAGCAAACAGGTACAGCGCCCCTCCCACCTCCTCCCGGCCTCCTCCTTACCCCCCCCCCCAAAGGAACGAAAGAAGGGAAAAAAGGTAGGGAAAGGAATGGAGGGACTGAGACAAGGGGAGCAAGGACTGATACAGAAGGGGCAGGAAGGAGGGAAAGGAAAGAAGGAAGGGAGGGAAGGAAGGAAGGAGGGGAGAAGAAAGGAAAGGAAGGTTAGAAGGAAGAATGGGTGGAAGGAAGGAGGAGAGAAGAAAGGAAGGAAAAAGGAAGGATAGCAGGAAGGAGGGGAGGGGAAAGGAAGGAAAGGATAGAAGGATGAAGGAAGAAAAGAAAGAGGGGAGAAGAAAGGAAGGAAAAAGGAAGGATAGCTGGAAGGAGGGGAGGGGAAAGGAAGGAAAGGATAGAAGGATGAAGGAAAAAAGGAAAGAGGGGAGAAGAAAGGAAGGAAGGAAAAAGGATAGAAGGGAGGGGAAAGGAAGGAAAGGATAGAAGGATGAAGGAAGAAAGGAAAGAGGGGAGAAGAAAGGAAGGAAAAAGGAAGGATAGCAGGAAGGAGGGGAAAGGAAGGAAAGGATAGAAGGATGGAGTGAAGGAAGGAAAGAGGGGAGAAGAAAGGAACACAGAAACACATACACACACACATATATACATGCACAGAAATATACAAATATACACATACACACATACATAAACACACCTGTACTTACACACATCAACACATATACACGCACATACATATACAAACACACATATACATAAGTACACACATATACACGCATACACATATACATAACTACACACAGTCCCCAAGTTTAAAAAATCCCACAGCAACGCGTGGCCGGGTCAGCTAGTACATAATATAATGTTACTACTATATATTACTATATTAAATACACTCATAGACTAGAGTTAGAAGGGACTCTACCATGGTATTAGGGGAGAAATGACAGGAAGGAAGGAGAGGAGAAAGGAGGGAGGGAAAAAGGGAAGGAATGAAAGAGGGAAAGGGGGAAAGAAGGAAAGAGAGAAGGAGGGAGGGAAAGAAGGAAAGAGGGAAGGAAAGAAGAAAGAAAGAGGTACCAAAGGAAGGAAGAAGAGAAAGTAGAAATGAAAGGAAAAGAAAAGCAGGAATGAGGTAAAGAAGGAAGGGAGGAGAAAAGGAAATAAAAGTGAAAGAAGGAATGAAACAGGGAGGGAAGAAAGGAGATGAAAAAGTAGAGAAAGGGAGGGGAAGGAAGGAAAGAGAGAGAAGGAAGGATGAAACCAAAGAGTGAACAAAGGAATAAAAGAAAGATACTTTTGCATTTTAGGATATTTCCTTCTTAAGAAACCCTGCAACCAGGGCCAAAGATACAACTAGCCGTGTGTTTTGGTGGCTGGAACACATGCAACTCTCCGATTTTTGTCTTTCCTCTGGTTTAAGGATCCTTCTGTTCTGGGTGTAAGTAGTAACCTGCAGGAGGAGCTGTCTTTCAGCACTCAGAAATGCTCTCTGTGTGTGGAAAAGTCATCAGGAGTAGACCAGGGGGAGTGTGTAGCCACAGACCTCATTTCCTGGCAGAAATGATATAGACAGACTGAAATGACTAGGAGGAACCAGCAGACTCAGAGTTCACACATTGCCTGGTAGATTGTACACATTTGGTTGGGAAGCCCCAAGAAAACTAAAATGGTGAGGCATTCCTTTGGAGATCTGTCTATAGAAGACTCCCGCAAAGCTAGTGGATCCGTGCAGCCGGTTTCAAAACTATTACCGTAGATACCGGCGTACTAGACGACTTTTTAGCCCTGAAAAATCTTATTACAAGTTGGGGGTCGTCTAGTACGCCGGATATAAAATGTAAAAACCTAAAAATAATTAAAATCTATTATATAAAGGAGGTCCCATCGTCGAACGACTGACAGAGACAGAGAAACCTTCCAAGGCAGAGACACCAAACTTGCCAACACAAATAGGCCTCAGGCAAGGAAGGTTTTTAGCAAAGAAACTTTCCCCCCCAAAACCTGGAAGACCCCCAAAACAATGATACAAAAAAACTACATTTCCCAGCATTCTCTGCGGCAGCCAGCGAAACCCATTGGCCAACATCAGTTACCATAGTAACGGTGGGCAAAGCCACTTAGAATGCTGAGTGATTTCAGTTGAGGGTTAAACTGCCACGGTCAAGATCTAGGAGGGAGACAAATAGGGCACCAGGGACACAGGCACCACTGACAAACACATATCCCCAGAATAACACAAAGTAATATCTACACACTACACAATACTCACATAAAACAACCTTGCGACTACTTCACAACCCATATCTATGCCTTTCCTTCCTTCCACACAGGCATAAGCTGACCCAAAAAGACAAGCCATGCCTCCTAAAAGAACAGCATCGGACGACACACTCGCAACACTACATACATCACACAAAAAAAGGGCAGAACAAACGCCAGAACAGAAAGACACTGCACTACACTAGCTTTTTGCCATCACCATAAACAAGGCTCAAGGACAAACACTACAAATCTGTGGCATAGACCTTGACACAGAATGCTTCTCCCACGGACAACTCTACGTAGCATGCTCCAGAGTTGGGAAACCACAGAACCTCTACATCAACACAGCAGACGGAAAGACAAAAAACATTGTATATCCACAAGCTCTGCAGAACGCCAGGAACACCACACACCGACAACTCCACAGGACTTCAACATCCCACCCACCAGAACAACCCACAACGACACAGCCATGACCCCACCAAGACCATAAGTAACATCAATTCCAACCCTTACATACTCAGACTTTCTCGCACCTCCTAAATAGGGCACAGCAACGCGTGCCGGGTACAGCTAGTAAAATAATAAAATTAAACTATCGTACCTTGGGAGGAGGAAGAGGGCGGAGGAAGGGCACTGGGAGGAGCTTTCTCTTTCTCTCACCGCCGCTCGGCGAGATGGAAGGTCGCCATCCGGGGGGGGGGGCTTACAGATGCGCGCGTGCGCAGCAAGCCGATCCCTTCCTATTTCCTGAAGCGTGCATGGGATGGGCCCGCCCAGGCAGTATGGGAGGCATAGGAGTCAGGAAACTATGCTTCCCATACTGCCTCAGAGGGTCCATCCCACCACGCTGCAGGATGCAGGAAGGGATCGGCTTGCTGCGCACGCGCAAAACAGGAAGCTCCCCGGATGGTGTCCTCCTGCCTCGCGAAAGTGGCGGCGAGGAGATCGAGAGAGAGCACCCCGTAGAAGGTGCTGGCAAGGCTGGCCAGCAGCAGCTTCTGAGCCAAGTGAGGTGGAGGAGGGGCAGAGCTGCGTTTGCCCTCCTTTGCCTTAAATCAGCTGTGCGCACAACTAATTTGAGGCAAAGGAGGGCGAACGCGGTTCTGCCCCTCCTCTGTCTTGCTTGGCTCAGAAGCTGCTGCTGGCCAGTCTTGCCAGCCTAGCCAGCACTTCCCTCCTTCCTTTCTCACCTGCATCCAAAGAAGACTCTCCCATGCCTCCATGCCGGCATGCCGGCTGCCCCGCCTCCACCTTCCTTGTGCCTTCCTGCTCAAGGGCTTCCTTGTGCCAGGGACGCACGCACCCTCCAGCCAAAGCAGCCCTTGCTTCGAGGCAGAGTCAACTTAAACGGCGAGTATATCCCTAACTCATTATTTTGAGATGATAACTTAGGGGGTCGTCTTATAGCCCCAGTCACCTAGTACCCCAGTATCTACGGTAAATACAAATTATGGTGTTCAGGGGTTATGTTTGGTTCTGGTGCAATTTTGAAGAGCTAGTAGTCCTTCAGGTTTCGGGCACAAAAATCATCCCGAATTGTCAGAGCTCCTAGTGCTTTCAGCTCCTATTCCTTCTCAGCTTCACTGCTTCCCTGTGGCATTTCCAGGAAAGAGATTCACTAAAAATAATTTCCATATATTTGAATGGATACGTTTGATTCTGAATGGTCTAAAAAGACCTTCCTTCAAAGGTTAGCTGTGACAAATAAGTATTTGGGCTTAAACTAAAAAAATAGTGTCACTGTTGTGTGCTTTCTCTCCTGACAGTCTGCGACCCTTTTATTTTCCCTCTCTGCCACCTAAGAATGTTAGAATGTTGAGGCTGTCCAATCGGAAACCGTATGCAAATTGTATCACAGTGGCAACCAATCCCCTCTCTGCCACCTTGGAATGGTGGAATCTTGATGCTGACCAATCAGTAATCATATGCAGATTCGCCCTCAGTGGCATCCAATCATAACATTGGAATGTGCCGGCTTTCTGGGAGCCAATCAGAAAGCTGGCACACACAAACATACACACAGACACAAACATACAATCAAGCATTCATATATATATATATATATATATATATATATATATGAATGTTTGTTTGTATGTTTGTGTTTGTGTGTTTGTTTACACACACACACATATATACTAGCTGTACCCGGCATGCGTTGCTGTGCCCTATTTAGGAGATGCGAGAAAGTCTGAGTATGTAAGGGTTGGAATTGATGTTACTTATGGTCTTGGTGGGGTCATGGCTGTGTCGCTGTGGGTTGTTCTGGTGGGTGGGATGTTGAAGTCCTGGGGAGTTGTCGGTGTGTGGTGTTGCTGGCATTCTGCAGAGCTTGTGGATATACAGTGTTTTTTGTCTTTCCGTCTGCTGTGTTGATGTAGAGGTTCTGTGGTTTCCCAACTCTGGAGCACGCTACGTGGAGTTGTCCGTGGGAGAAGCATTCTGTGTCAAGGTATATGCCACAGATTTGTAGTGTTTGTCCTTGAGCCTTGTTTATGGTGATGGCAAAAGCTAGTGTAGTGCAGTGTCTTTCTGTTCTGGTGTTTGTTCTGCCCTTTTTGTTTGATGTATTTAGCGTTTGCAGTGTGTGTCCGATGCTGTTTTTTTAGGAGGCATGGCTTGTCTTTTGGGTCAGCTTATGCCTGTGTGGAAGGAAGGAATGGCATACAATGGGTTGAGCAGTAGACGCAAGGTTGTGTTATGTGCATATTGTGTTGTGTGTAGGTATTACTTTTTTGGTGAGTTAGTGGGTGCGTGGTGGCATTGTGGGTGGTAGTATGTTGTGGAATGCTTGTGTGGGTGGGGTGTTTTGGGTGTTTGTGTGTGTTTGTAGGGTATCAGTGCAGTGTTGTGTTGTGTTGTGGTTGGAGTATAGGTGGAGTTGTTTTTTGCTTGTGGTGGTGGTAGGTGTTGTGTGTGCGGGGTCCCGTAAGTTTGGGGGGATGGGTTGTGATAGGAAGTGTTGTGTTGTGTGGGTAGGAATTGCTGGAGTATTGTGCCTGGGACGTGTGTGTATTTGGAGGTGTGTGTGGTGGTGAGTAGTGAGTGGAGTCCTGGGTTTTGTGTTGGGGTAGTTGTCAGGTATTTGTGGGGTGTATTTTGTGTGTGTTGTGGTGACATAGTTGTCTTAGTCTGGCTGTGTGCTGGTTGTGATGTGGAGGGGGTGTTGTTTTTGCCAGTGGTGTTTGTTGTGTATTTTGTTTGGGGGTAGGTTTTTGTGTTGCAGGATGGGGTTTTTTTTGTGGGTTTTGCAAGTTTGTGTTATTCTGGGGGTATGTGTTTGTCAGTGGTGCCTGTGTCCCTGGTGCCCTATTTGTCTCCCTCCGAGATCTTGGCCTTGACAGTTCAACCACCAACTGACTAAACTCAAATCACTCAGCATTCTAATCTAACCTTGCCTGCATTTTGTGTGGGCTGATGTTGGCCAATGGGTTTCGCTGGCGGCCGCAGAGGATGCTGGGAAATGTAGTTTTTTAAATCATTGTTTTGGGGCCTTCTAGGTTTTTTTGGGGGGAGTTTCTTTGCTAAAAACCTTCCTTGCCTGAGGCCTATTTTTGTTGGCAAGTTTCGTGTCTCTGCCTTGGAAGGTTTCTCTGTCTCTGTCAGTCGTTCGATGACGGGTCCTCCTTTATATTATACTAGCTGTACCCGGCACGCGTTGCTGTGCCCTGTTTTGGAGATGCGAGGAAGTCTGAGTATGTAAGGGTTGGAGTTGTTGTTAGTTATGGTGTTGTTGGGGTCATGGCTGTGTTGTTGTGGGTTGTTTTGGTGGGTGGGAAGTTGGAGTTCTGTGGAGTTGTTGTTGTGTGGTGTTGCTGGCGTTCTGCATAGCTTGTGGATATACAATGTTTTTTGTCTTTCCGTCTGTTGTGTTGATGTAGAGGTTGATGCGTGCGTGGGTGGGGTACTTTGGAAGTGAGTGGAGGTACTTGTGGGTCATGGGGGGCATTGTTTGCCAAGTTTGGACTTTATTGGTCTTGGTTCTGGGACACAGTGGTCTGTGGGGAATGATGGGTTTTGAAGCACTACAAATCCCATTATCCATGGAGGTACTTCAAGTCCCATAATCCATGGTCCACCCTCCTCCAAACTGTAGTAGAATGTAGCGTGGGTCATAGGGGCTCTGTGTGCCAAGGTAGGTTACTGTAAATTCAGGCCATACACAATGTCCCATGAGCTGAGGCCTAGTCAGGAACAGCAAGTTAATGAAGCCTTACTGTCAATTCAGGCCATACACAATGTCCAATGAGCTGAGGCGTAGTCGGGAGAATCAAGTTATTGAAGCCTTACTGTCAATTCAGAGCGTAAACAGCATTCCATTAAGTGAGGCCTAGTCAGGGAAATTAAGTTAATGAAGCCTTACTGTCAATTTTGGGCGTGGTCTGTGATTTGTAGGGGTGTAAATTTTCTGTGGGAAGTGAATTGGGTGTTTGTGTTTGTGCCTCAGCCCTTTGCCTTATCCGCCTCTGACAGTTTATTATGGGTCGGAATGTTCATGTTGGCTGGCCAGTACAGGAGTTATGCAAATCCGCCCTTATTGGCAGCCAATCATGTCAGAATGTAGAGGCTGGGAGAGTCGTTGGCAGCCCCGGAGGATGCTGGGAAATGTAGGTTTTTTTTACTCATTGTTTTGGGGGCCTTTTAGGTATTGGGGGGGAGTTTCTTTGCTCCAAACGTACCTTGTCGGAGGCCTATTTCTGCTGGCAAGTTTGGTGTCTCTGCGTTGTAAGGTTTCTCTGTTTGGGACGGTCGTTCCATGACGACTCTTCCTTTATATATATGTAGATGGCGGGGGCGCTGTGAGGCAATGGAAGAGAGGTTTTCCTTGTTAGTACTCCTTATCAATTAGGAATTACGAATTCCTTATCAATTAGGAATTTTCTTAAGAGTTTCTTTTATTTGTCCAAATGGTGCAAGAGGCTATTCAATTCAAAAATGGTAAATGGAAGGAAATATACTTAAGAAAATAAATAAATATTGCTCCCAGAAGCTTCACAATGTGATTCCTGAAAAAGAGGCTTCCTAAGTATCACTTCATCTGTGTCAGGTTAATTTACGGCGCTGGCTAGAAACATTCAGTTTGGTTTCAGCGTCTAGCCTGAAGATGACTCAGGAGATCATGATAAATTGCCCTCCCTGCTAGTAAAGCACCAGTAGCAATACCAAGGGGGATTTCTAATGACAGATCAGCTTCCCAGCAAAGCCAAAGGCAGCCTGGATGGGCGACTACCGTTTTGTGACTCAGTCGGAAGAATCCATATGTCTTTGGCATATGCCTTTGGCAGTTTGTTATTCCCATTAAGGAGCGCAGCATTGCGCTCCCAGAGGACTCCACGGCAAACCTGAGGTCAGAAGTGTGTTCTTATAGTAAGTGGTCTGCAAGGGGAGGATTCTTAAGGAGACCTGGCTTAGCCGTTCTTCTGCTAAAGATCACGCTGAGCTCTCATCTTGGTTAAACAGAAGCATGCTGGGGAGGTTTTCTTTGCACCTCGATGGAGATGTCACAGCAGACAGTTCTCAGTTGCTATAAAAAGTAGAGCACATGCGATTGGTCTGTGTTGTATACAACAGTGATTTTCAACCTTTTTTGAGCCGTGGCACATTTTTTACATTTACAAAATCCTGGGGCACACCACCAACCAAAATGACACTCGTAACACAGTAATACATATAGTTCAGGGCTGTCCAACTTCTACCAGACCAGGGGCCGGAATTCCGGTCACTGATCACCTGGGGGGCCTAAGGGTCTGCCTCCGCCCCCGGCTCCGCCCCTGCCTCAGCTCCGCCCCCGCTCCTCCCCCGGCTCCACCCCCGGCTCCGCCCCCTCCACCGGCTCCAAATAAGGTGCCTCCACCACAGTCCTGGGCAGAGAGTTCCACTGCTTTTTATTGCTTCCCCCTTTTTAATTATATTTAATTATATTTTTAACATCAATTACAATACAATTATACAGCAATAATAATAAAATAAAAGAATCAAAGAGAGGAAGGAAGGAAGATGGATGGAGGAAGGGAATACATAAGGGAGGGAAATAAATATAAATACACTAGCTGTCCCGTGCACGCGTTGCTGTGCCATAGTCTGTGGCTAACCCCTTCTGCCCACATGGTGTGTGTGTGTATCTGTGTGCTGATGTTTGTGTGTATATGTGTATATGTGTGTGTTCTTATGTATATGTGGATGTATATATGTGTGTATGTGTGCATGTCTTTATGTATATGTGTGTGTATGTGTGTGCTGATGTTTGTGTGTATGTGTGTGCTGATGTTTGTGTGTATGTGTGTGCTGATGTTTGTGTGTATGTGTGTGCTGATGTTTGTGTGTATATGGGAGAGGAGGGGGAGCTTTCTGGGGAGTTTGTTTTTGTTTGTGGCTGAGATCGGGAGGGGGAAAGGGAGAGGTGTTTGGGGAAGCTTTCTGGGGAGTTTACGTTTGTGGCTGAGATCGGGAGGGGGAATGCGAGAGGGAGCAAGAGGCGGCGCGGGGGGGGGGGGGAGGGAAGGAGGAGGAGGGAGCCTGCTCCTCCTCCCTGCCCCACCCCGCCCCTCCCCGCCGCGAAAAAATATATTAAAAAATAATTAAAAAATTTAAAAAATATGTTAAATTGTTGATTTCTTTTTAAAAGGGTAGGGGGCCGTAGGGAAGGGGCTGGGGGGCCGTACACGGCCCGCGAGCCGCCAGTTGGACAGCCCTGATATAGTTTATATGTTTTTAAATGTATTTATACACTCAGTGTGAAACCTGGGCCTGTTTCGATGAACACGAAATAGATATCCTGGCAGGAATGGCAGAAAGACACACACGAAGCTCTTGCTCAACAGCTGTCAGTCTACCTTTGTGGTTTTTCTCAAAGAATTTGCCTGTTTCATATTGTTTGTATGTAAGCGTACAAAACGGAAGGGTGTTTCATTTGGAGATGGCATTTAAGCTTGCTTGCTATACACATGGTACTGTGGGGTACAGTCTACAAAACACACGAGACTAGGATTACATACAAAATGTACAATTATATTATTGTTTCAATGGGCTTAAAGCTTAAATTCCATGAATATCATACAACACAATACGATATGGTAGTAATCACACCAGTCGCAAATACACAGTACCTGGGGGGTGCAAGTGGGGTGGGTGTGCACGACGGGGGACAGGTAAGACTTCATGGGCCACAATAGCAATAACAGCGTCCCCTTGTCCAATAATGCACTCAGTCCCTCCAACACATCTAGGGGGAGGGGGTGCACGACGGGGGACGGGCGAGCGGCCAAATCGAAGAGCGAACAAGTTTGTCCCGGCAGTCCAATAATGCGCATAATATCCACTGAATTGTAAATATATTTCCACAAGCTCCCGATGGAGAAAGGGCGGTTGGGGAGCGTTGGAAGGAGTGGCTTGAAGGAGTGGCATGAAGCCCAAGGCGAAACGCTTGTGAAAGCACTGCAGCTCAATCGCTGCGGCTTTTGGCGTTCTTGCTGCTCCCATCTCGGGTTTCAAGCCACTCCTTGCAACGTCTTACCTGTCCCCCGTCGTGCACACCCACCCCACTTGCACTCCCCAGGTACTGTGTATTTGCGACTGGTGTGGTTACTACCATATCGTATTGTGTTGTATGATATTCATGGAATTTAGGCTTTAAGCCCATTGAAACAATAATATAATTGTACATTTTGTATGTAATTCTAGTCCCGTGTGTTTGTACTTTGCTTGCTTGGCACCACGGTGCTATTGAATCCAAATGAAGGATAGCTTTCGCTGTATTGCCTCGAGCTCACCGTCTTTTCTTTTTTCTTTTGTCCACCACTCATATTGGGGCCTTCATCTGTGTCATAATTTTGTCCAGGGCCCAGTTCGGCATTTGCATTTTCCCTTCTCAAAAACTTCTCCGTCACTGTCACTCGCTTGTCTTGCTGTGATCCCAAATTGCCACTCTCACTTGACGCGTAGCTGCAGCACTCACTCTAACTTTGTTTACTTAGCCGCGTCTGAGCAAATCCAAGATGGCACGACCATAGCACTCTCACGTCACTTCTTAGGTGACGCGAGAGTGCTATGGTTCCATTTCTTAAAGGGACAGATGTGCCTTATACAGGGGCGGTCTAAGGTAATTTTAAATGGTAGGCGAACATTATTTTGGTGCCCCCCCAAAAAAACATTATTTTGCCCCCCCATGTAAAACAAATACACAATTATAATATCACAATACCATTAGTAGTATTATATTGTATCAATGTATATACAATATATTATACCATACTCATACTATATTATATCATAATTATATTATACTACATTACAATATAATTATATTATAATATATTGACATGATAATATAATGTAACATTCTACTATATTATTATTATAAAATAATAAAATTAAATATTTAAATAAAATTATCCTCTACTAAATATTTTCATTACTCCTATAAAACTCAAATAACCCAAAACAAAGTAAAATAAAATATTATATATTACTATTTTGTACAATACCTCTATACTGCAATATTGTTTGTAATATTACATGTAATATAAAATATATCATTATTCTATTGTTATATTGTATTTGTATTATATTGTATGACAATATTAAGCAGAACTGTATAATAATCAACAAGAAATGCAATGTAAATGCATCAAAATCAGAATATATTACCTATCACCCGACTCATAATCCATAGGAGTCTCCCTGAAGTCCAAAATTAGGATCCCAATGTAAATGTAAACAGAAAAACAGCCAAAATGTTCAAATGAGGTCGAATACAGGCAGCGCGGCCTGGGCAAACTTGGGCCCTCCCTCCCTTTAGGTGTTTTGGACTCCAACTCCCACAACTCCTCATAGCCTCAGGCCCCTCAGGTCTAGGCAGAAATAGAGCCGAAGAAAGGAAGGAGGGAGAGGTCACAGAGGAGGAGGAGGAAAGCCCTTCATTCATTCCTTCACTTACACTTCCTGCACTGATTCTTTTCTCCTTCCCTGCAAACGTGCGCGCGTGGCGGAGACGAAGGGAGAGGGGAAGCACTCCCTGCCTACCCGATAGGGAGTGCTTTGCTTACAGGCTTCTGCGCAAGGGAGCTACTGGGCATGCGTGGAGGTTTTCGTGCATGTGCAGTTGCTCCTGCGCTCAACTTCAGCTCCGGAGCAACTGCGCCTGCGTGAAAACCTCCGTGCGTGCCCAGAAGCGGCATCGGAGCACACAAGGCCGGGGTCAAAAAGCAGGCAGCTGCAGCACTGTCTGAGGAACATCAGCAGGGCCAGGATGGCGCCCCATGCGGCCAGGATGGCGCCCCCTTCCCAGATGGCGCCCTAGGCGGCCGCCTACTTGGCCTATCTTGTAGGACCGCCCCTGCCCTTATAGTTTATATATGAATGAAGTTCAAAATAATTTCCCACGGCACACCTGATGATCTCTCATGGCACACTAGTGTTCCGCGGCACACTGGTTGAAAATCACTGGTATACAGAGATATCAGGGTCTGCCATTTTGATCGTACTTTCAAAATGCAGAAGAGATGGATTGTGTGAACAATATGTCCCAGATTTTTTGTATACTTTCTGTCTGATGGTCTTGCATATGTTGAGCTAAAATGGTCCCACAAATCAGTAGCTTTATTTGCACTCTCATCCTGAAAATTAGGGCAAGGAATCGTGGAATATGTACATTAGAACTGTTCTACAATTTTGGATATGCCCAAATTTTGGAAGTTTTTTCAGATACTTCCGAATTCTTTTAGCAATTTCGATAGCAACCCTCCCAAAGGGAATTCTGAACCGAAATCCCGAAATTTTTCTTTCATTCTTTTTCCTCCCTCTCTCCCTAGCTTATTTCCTCCCTCCCTCCCTCCCTCTTCATTCCTTCCTTCCTCTTCCATTCTTTCCTTCTCTCCTTCCTTTTCCCTCCCTCTCTCCCCTTCCTTCTTTCCTCCATTCTCTCCCTTCCTTCCTCTTCTATTCTTTCCCTCCAAGTTTTCCTTTCCTTCTCTTTCCTTTCTTTTCACTTCCCTCTCTCTCCCCTTCTTTCTTTTCTTCTTTTCCCTTCATTATTTTACTTTTTCCTTACTTCCTTTCCTTTCTTTTCCCCACCCTGTCCTTTCCTTCCTTCCCATTTCCTTCATTCTTTTCCCCTCCTTGTCTCTCTCCTGCTTTTCTTTTCTTCCTTTTCCACAGTTTGTTCATCTTTTCTTCCTTCCTCCTCCCCCTCCCTCCTTTATTTCCTCTGTCTATCTTTCTTTCCCCTTCCTTCCTTCCATCTTCTTTTCCTTCCCAGAGTCCTGAGCATGCCTTTTGCAGAGACAGGTCTGAAGTGTCCTGTCATTCTGCCGGGGGAATGCTTTTCTCGTAGTATGTATGTATAGACTCACATTTAGTTGAATGCAGTCTTAAAATATACTAGCTGTACCCGGCACGTGTTGCTGTGCCCTATTTAGGAGATTTGAGAAAGTTTGAGTATGTAAGGGTTGGAATTGATGTTACTTATGGTCTTGGTGGGGTCATGGCTGTGTCATTGTGGGTTGTTCTGGTGGGTGGGATGTTGAAGTCCTGTGGAGTTGTTGGTGTGTGGTGTTGCTGGCGTTCTGCAGAGCTTGTGGATATACAATGTTTTTTGTCTTTCCGTCTGCTGTGTTGATGTAGAGGTTCTGTGGTTTCCCAACTCTGGAGCACGCTACGTAGAGTTGTCCGTGGGAGAAGCATTCTGTGTCAAGGTCTATGCCACAGATTTGTAGTGTTTGTCCTTGAGCCTTGTTTATGGTGATGGCAAAAGCTAGTGTAGTGCAGTGTCTTTCTGTTCTGGCGTTTGTTCTGCCCTTTTTTGTGTGATGTATAGCGTTGCGAGTGTGTCGTCCAATGCTGTTCTTTTTAGGAGGCATGGCTTGTGTTTTGGGTCAGCTTATGCCTGTGTGGAAGGAAGGAATGGCATACAAATTGGTTGAGCAGTAGACGCAAGGTTGTGTTATGTGCGTATTGTGTTGTGTGTAGGTATTACTTTTGTGTTATTCTGGGGGTATGTGTTTGTCAGTGGTGCCTGTGTCCCTGGTGCCCTATTTGTCTCCCTCCTAGATCTTGACCGTGGCAGTTTAACCCTCAACTGAAATCACTCAGCATTCTAAGTGGCTTTGCCCACCGTTACTATGGTAATTGATGTTGGCCAATGGGTTTCACTGGCTGCTGCAGAGGATGCTGGTAAATGTAGGGTTTTTTGTATCGTTGTTTTGGGGGCCTTCCAGGTTTTGGGGGGGAAAGTTTCTTTGCTAAAAACCTTCCTTGCCTGAGGCCTATTTGTGTTGGCAAGTTTCGTGTCTCTGCCTTGGAAGGTTTCTCTGTCTCTGTCAGTCGTTCGATGACGGGACCTCCTTTATATAATAGATTCTATATATTATATGGCTCTCACTGAAATAAATTTCCAGATATTTTGCTTTCATGCCTCTCTGAGTCAAAAAGGTTCCCGACCCCTGTACGAAGGCCTCAGTAAGGCTGTTTTAGAGAAGGCTGTCAGCGTAAAAGAAGAGTAACTTCTGCTCTACTTACTTCCATAAGGACAAAAAGGTAGTTCAAAAAACACCATGCTTTTCATGTTTGTCTGGGAACTGAGTTACTACGGGCCGGTAAGCGTTCTAAGGATTTTTCTGGTGTCCTAATTTGGCAGGAACGAACACACATAGCTGTGGTTTGTGTTGCGCGAGATGTTCAGACACTTCCCTTCTTTCTATAATCTTTTAAAGTTCGGTGGACTCCGAGCCATATTCTTTCCGAAAGCGGTGGCTCTGACCTTCCTACCTCCCCCAGCTCAGTGCTTTCACAGGTCTTGAATGGTTTCCCTCCTTGTCTGCGTGGATAATCCATTAAACAGACAGATGACTCTTGCTGGGCAGGAGAGAGCCCTGTGGTCAGGAGAAAGGGTTCTCTGGTTACGTCTAGGCAGGTGGATAGACTGTCTAGCCAAATGTAAACACAGCCCATGTTTTCATTTTCTGCTCACACCTGAGAACGAGTACTCCCACACAACTTAAAAAACCCCTAGGAGGTCCGGAGGATCTGGAATCTGAAGCAGCTCCTGCCAAAGGAAGCGAAAAGACAGAGGAATTGGGAAAAGGAAAGAGGATCTTCATTGTCAAGTTAGTCCGAAAGAAGTTGTGAGCTTGAAGAAGCGCCTTCCGCCATGGAAGAGACAGCTCGCTCTCTTTGACGGTAAAGCACCATCTGTGAAAACATTGTTCAGGAGTCTGTTAAGCGGCTGTTATGTAAAACATTCCTCGTATCCTGCCTTTTGTCACTTTGAACCAAGTCAAATAAATATCAGTATAAAATGTCAGTTTCTCTGCAATGCTTTCTAATATTTTTGTGAATGCTCATATATCATAAGAAGGATGTTAAGGTTAAATTAGTAGAATATTATGACTCAGACTGTGTGGCAAAAACACAGATCAAAGTCAGGGAAATGGAAATTAACCTTCAAAAGGCCATTGCCGGTAAGGTGGTGAAAGATGATTTTTGATATCATCATCATCACTTGTTAATCGCCCTCCATTAAAATGCTCCAGGCGATTTACATAAAACAGATTGTATTAAAACATTACAACAATCTAGATATATAAAGGAAGCGTCGTCATGGAACGACCGTCCCAAACAGAGAAACTACATTTCCCAGCATCCTCCAGGGCTGCCAACGACTCTCCCAGCCTCTACATTCTGACAACATGATTGGCTGCCAATAAGGGCGGATTTGCATAACTCCTGTACTGGCCAGCCAACATGAACATTCCGACCCATAATAAACTGTCAGAGGAGGATAAGGCAAAGGGCTGAGGCACAAACACAAACACCCAATTCACTTCCCACAGAAAATTTACACCCCTACAAATCACAGACCACACCCAAAATTGACAGTAAGGCTTCATTAACTTAATTTCCCTGACTAGGCCTCACTTAATGGCCTCGATAGGGAGCCGACCCACACTGCTGCTCCAAGGTAAAGTCAGGGGGAGGGAGTCTGCTGAATCTCGGCTTCCAGCACCGCTTCCGCTTCCTCTGACGGCCATGTGGCTTGACGGCCATGACGGCCATTTGAGTTTCTGGCTGAATTTCTGGGGAGCCAGGTGGAGGTGCTAGTCCGTCCGCCATTACGCCGTCTCTAGGGGCCAACACCATCAAATTGGGTTCGGCCTGAGGCCCCTGGATTGGGCGCGGGCTCACCTGGTGCCGTGGACACTTCTCCGGGGCCCTCACAGGGACCTCCGAGGTGTCCACGGCTCCGGATGCGTCCTCAGTGATCTCGAAGGATGGCACCCGGGAACACCGGATGCCAAAAAGGGTCCAAGGGCAACTCCCCAACCCTGCAAAGGGACAGATTCAAGTTGCTGTAGTTTTGCAACATACCGCGGTTTTCACATACCGCCATGTAGCTTCCTTTTCAAACTCTGCCAATCATCTGCAAGTGCATTTAAGGGAGCCCATCTGCGCAAGAAGGGATTTTAGTTTTCCAGAACTTTCCTCTATGGCTTGAGTATTCCACCCCCACTCCATTTGCTTTGGCAGTGAAATGGGAACACTGGCTGGACAATGCCAGAGATTGCCTAGATTGGCACCTTTCTTCAATGCAGGCATCCAAAGAGACAACCCCAAAAACATCTGTACAACAGAAAATGTCAGAGGAGAGATTAGCCTCCTGGAAGTCCACATGTGCTGATCGAGCATCATATACAAAATGACAATTCCACTTCTGAGCACTTGGGAAGCCAGCAAATGGCAATACCAGCATGTTTAGTGCATAGTAGCAGAGTTTTGTGGGATGGACATACATTTAGTTCTTTGTGGAAGAAGCATTTCGGGTGATAAAAGGCTTGGGAGATGATCGCTCCAGAGGAGGAAATACTAAGCATTTTTCTCCTTTATTAGTCAGGCCAATTTTTTTTATTATTAATTTGTTTTCCCAGTCTTGACATAGTTTGAGTGCTGTGCAAGTTCACATCCCTGTTTTTCTGCCTGAAAGCTCCCAAGACACATTTCTGCCAACAACACTCAATTTTGATAGACATGAAGACTTTGTGCTATGATCCGTCTCCACACTAGCTATGCCTTTATTGTAGTTATATTTCAGGCACACCGCGCCACTGATCCCAGCCTTAGTCTGTGAACTGCCGACTAGTACCAGGACATGGTCCATTGTACTTGGTACTATACCTTTCTGGGATCACTCCTCACTTGAAATTGGAAGGATATTGGACATTGCTTCTTCTTTGGAGGGTGTTTAATTTTATATTAATAATAATGGGCATGGGTTTAAAGCAATGGCTACCTTTTGTTCTCTGTGTTAGTTTTTGTTTTTACTTCTTACACTTTTGAATAGAAAAGTCTGGTTCAAAAAAGTATATATGAATGACTGATGTGGCAGTTTTAAGCAGATTTTTCTTGGCTTTTCTTCGCGAACGAAGATTCAGGAAGGACTCATCCCACGCTTTCTACATGTGTGTTGTTGATTTGGAGGTTGGATGCATCCTTCGAGCCTGTGCAATGGACTTTTCTGGTGGAGCACAGAACTGGCCTCACCCTTTAAACCAGTGTTTCTCAACCTTCCCAATGCCGCGACCCCTTAATACAGTTCCTCATGTTGTGGTGACCCCCAACCATAACATTATTTTTCTTGCTACTTCATAACTGTAATTTTGCTATTGTTATGAATCATAATGTAAATATCTGATATACAGGATGCATTTTCATTCACTGGACTAAATTTGGCACAAATACCCGATACACCCAAATTTGAATACTGGTGGGGATATTGTCATTTGGGAGTTGTAGTTGCTGGGAGTTATAGTTCACCTACAATCAGAGAACATTCTGAACTCCACCAATGGGGAAATTGAACCAATCTTGGCCCACATGACCAACAGAAAATACTGGAAGGGTTTGGTGGGCATTGACCTTGAGTTTTTGGAGTTGCAGTTCACGTACATACAGAGAGCACTGTGGACTCAAACAATGATGGATCTGGACCAAACTTGGCATGAATATTAAATATGCCCAAATGTGAACACTGGTGAAATTTGGGGAAAATAGACATTGACATTTGAGAGCTTTAATTGCTGGGATTTATAGTTCAACTACAATCAAAGAGCACTCTGAACCCCACCAATGATAGAACTGGGTCAAACTTCCCAGAACCGCCATGACCAACAAAAATACTATGTTTTCTGATGGTCATTGGTGACCCCTCTGACACCCCCTCACGACCCCTCCAGGGGTCTCGACCCCCAGGTTGAGAAACGCTGCTTTAAACCAAAGGTTCATCTGCCAAGGCCTAGCAAGCTTGGACGGTGGCAGCGAGGTCCTCAGGTCATAGGTTTGATTTGAGTTTACCTCTCTAGATGGTTGACCTTACAGGGTTAGACGACTCAGAGACATCTGCCCGGGTTTGAAATCAGGGTTTTCCTTCTCCTAGGATGGTTGCCAAAAGGCTAGAGAGCCTATCTTGCCCTTTGACGCTCTTTGTCAGACCTGTCTGGCATGGGAGGCCCTACCAGTGGCTATTATGCCACTGCCAGCATAGCTCACAACCTCATTAGGATACGCAAGTCTCTCCCCCACGACAAGTGGGCGCCAACAGAGAGGTAAGCAGATTTACTAAGCAGTAAAACCCACAGAGAGCCAACTAGGGTTCCCATATGTCCCTTATTCTAAGGTAGTGCTGTCCAACTTCTATAGGCCCAAGGGCCGGAATTCCGGTGGCTGAGCACCTGGCGGGCGGGGGGCGGGGCCGACCACGGGGGCGGGGCCGATCCCTGGAGTGACGCTGTAGGAGGGAGGGCGGAGCAAAGAGGGGCTCCCCTTTGCGCCTCACTCTTTTCTTCAGCGCCAAACCGGGCAAGAGGGACGGCGATTTCGCCATGCCTCTTGCCCAGTTTGACACTGTAGAGAAGGAAGGGGGGAGCAAAGAGGAGAATTCTCCCTCCTCCTCTTTCCCCGGCGCTGCGGCGCACGGGACAGCAGCGGCGCCGGTGGAAGAGGAGGAGGAGGAGAGTTCTCCTCCTCCTCCTTCATCCTCCTCTTTCCCCCGCCCGTGCCCTTGCCGGATCCGGGCGCCGGCGGCGCACGAGGAAAGAGGGAAGGAGGAGGCAATCAGCTGACTGCCTCCTCCTTCATCCCTCCTCTTTCCCCCCGCCCGTGCCCTTGCCCCGATCCCGAGCGCCGGCGCGGGGAGGGGAAGGAGGAGGGACGAAGGAGGAAGAAGGCAGCCAGCTGACTTCCTCCTCCTTGCCCCTCCTCCTCCCTCGACGCGCGCCGCGGCTCCGATCCACGAGCCGCGGTGGGAGGGGAAGTAGGATGGGTAAAGGAGGAGAAGCTGGCTCCCCTCCTCCCTGCCCCGCCCACCCTGCCCCCAGCCGCCATTTTTTTAAAAATTTAGAATTTTTTTTAAAAAAATTAAAAATGGTGGCCGGGGGCATAGTGGGGGCTGTGTCCAACAGGCTGGGGGGCTGTGTACGGCCCCCGGGCCGCCAGTTGGACAGCCCTGTTCTAAGGGACGTCCCTTATTTTGGCCCTAAAATTTGTGTCCCTTATTTTCAGGCCCTGTCCCTTATTATTGACTCGCAGGACAGGACTGGGCGGGGTTGACCAGAGGAAGGTGCGCGCTGCGGTTTCCACGGCAATGCCTGCCCGGGGATTCCCACTCACAGGGCAGCCTGCGTCCCCGTTGGAAGGAAGAGGCGAGACAGGACTTTTTCAAAGTACAGTAGACTACTTAACCGTTACCCAAGGAGAATGTTGGCTCATGTTGGATAAAGATAGTTTCTGGTTGCTTGAGAGTTACTCTTAAAATAGGCCTAGCTGTGCATCCCAATACTATACAATGCTGTGTATCCCATACTATACTATACCATTAACTACTGACTATTAACTATTAACTACTAATAATCATGAAGATGTACTGTCTTATAAAATTTTATTTTAATGTTTAGACAGTGCACTTTTAAAGTCAGCAAAGTCAAGGACTAAATGCAGATGGAGAAAATTAGGTAGTTCTAAGAATGTTTTTTCTGCATGACAAAGCATGCAGAAGCATACCATGTCCTGTTAAGAGGGTATAAGTCAATTTCTTTTGAGTTTCAATCATTATCTTATTCTGTTAATAAAACTATTCCTACCTAATGTTTGAGTTTCAAGTGTTTAACGAAGTGTCCCTTATTTTTGTGAAAAATCCCGTAAATGTCCCTTATTTCTTATATCAAAAATGGCAACCCTAGAGCCAACACAGAGAAGTGATTTCAGTGTTGAACTAGGACACTGGGAGAATCCCTGCTCAGTCGTGGAAACCTACTGCTGATCTCTGGCAAGTCACATTCTCTCAGTCTCAGAAAGAGGCAATAGCAACCTGCTCTGAACAAATTTTGTTAAGAAAATCCTGTAATAGGTTTATCTTGGGGTTTCCTGACTTCAGCAGTGGAACTCTCTGCCCCGGAGTGTGGTGGAGGCTCCTTCTTTGGAGGCTGTTAAACAGAGACTGGATGGCCATCTGTGCTTTGAATGCGATTTTCCTGCTTCTTGGCAGGGGCTTGGACTGGATGGCCCATGACGTCTCTTCGAACCCTATGATTCTATGAAAACACACAACAACAGTAACAAGACCCATAGGATACAGAGGCAGTCTCCAGGTTACAGGGAGCTGTCAATCCCCCTGTTTAAGGAGCTCCATTGGCTGCCGTTTATTTTTCGGTCCCAATTCAAGGTGCAGATCATCACCTATAAAGCCCTAAACGGTTTGGGACCCTCCTACCTTCATGGCCGCATCTCCTTCCACTTACCGGCCTGATCCCTTCGATCCTTGGGCGCAGCCCTTCTTTCACCTCTACCGACATCCAGGGGCGGTCTAAGGTAATTTTAAATGGTAGGCGAACATTATTTTGGTGCCCCCCCCCAAAAAACATTATTTTGCTGCCCCCATGTAAAACAAATATACAATTATAATATCACAATACTATTAGTAGTATTATATTGTATCAATGTATATACAATATATTATACCATACTCATACTATATTATATCATAATTATATTATACTACATTACAATATAATTATATTATAATATATTGACATTATAATATGATGTAACATTCTATTATATTATTATTATAAAATAATAAAATAATAATAAAATTATTTATTTAAATAAAATTATCCTCTACTAAATATTTTCATTACTCTATAAAACTCAAATAACCCAAAATAAAGTAAAATAAAATATTATATATTACTATTTTGTACAATACCACTATACTGCAATATTGTTTGTAATATTACATGTAATATAAAATATATCATTATTCTATTGTTATATTGTATTTGTATTATATTGTATGACAATATTAAGCAGAACTGTATAATAATCAACAAGAAATGCAATGTAAATGCATCAAAATCAGAATATATTACCTCCCACCCGACTCATAATTCATAGGAGTCTCCCATAAGTCCAAAATTAGGATCCCAATGTAAATGTAAATAGAAAAAACAGCCAAAATGTTCAAATGAGGTCGAATACAGGCAGCGTGGCCTGGGCAAACTTGGGCCCGCCCTCCCTCCCTCTAGGGGTTTTGGCCTCCAACTCCCACAACTCCTCATAGCCTCAGGCCCCTCAGGTCTAGACAGAAATAGTGCGAAGAAAGGAAGGAGGGAGAGAAGAGGTCACAGAGGAGGAGGAGGAAAGCCCTTCATTCATTCCTTCACTTACACTTCCTTCACTGATTCTTTTCTCCTTCCCCGCAAGCGGGGCGGAGACAAAGGGTGAGGGAAGCACTCCCTGCCTGCCCGATAGGGAGTGCTTTGCTTACAGGCTTCTGCGCAAGGGAGCTACTGGGCATGCGCAGAGGTTTTCGCGCATGTGCAGTTGCTCCTGCGCTCAACTTCAGCTCCAGAGCAACTGCGCCTGCGTGAAAACCTCCAGCATGCCCAGAAGCGGCGTCGAGTGCACAAGGCCGGGGCCCAAAAGCAGGCAGCTGTGGCACTGCCTGAGGAACATCGGCAGGGCCAGGATGGCGCCCCATGCGGCCAGGATGGCGCCCCCTTCCCACATGGCGCCCTAGGCGGCCGCCTACTTGGCCTATCTTGTAGGATCACCCCTGCCGACATCACAGGCTCGCCTTGTGGGAACAAGGGAGTGATCCTTCTCCTCTGTGGCCCCCTCGACTCTGGAACTCATTACCCGCTGAGATTAGGAAAGCCTCCACTCTAGCAACCTTCAAGAAGGATCTTAAAACCTGGCTTTTCCATTGCGCATTTGGAGATTAACCTTACACCCCCCCCCCCTTTTAGCTGCACCTTCAATCCCTATCCCTATAGAATAATTATCCCCCACGATTAGAAGCCCTAGCCCTATGGCTCCATTTTATGAGTCTCTCCCTTACAGGTTTTCTGCTCGACTCCTATCTCACCCTGGGTTTTTAACATTTTATCTTTTACACGTGGCCCGCCCATTGTTACTGTGTCTGAATGATTTTATTTTGTTGTGTTATTTTATATTGTTTAGGGCATTTTTAATGATTTGTTTACTGAATGATTTTATTTTGTTGTATTGTTTTGCATTGTTTAGTACATTTTTATGATTTATTTACTTGTGTTTTGTTTTGTATTATTTTATGGTGATGCACTGTTGGGCTTGGTCTCATGTAAAGCCTTGTGTGGCCAGGGGGCAGCGTACCTCAGAGACCGCCTCTCTTCTTTCCACCATCAATGGTCGCCTCGTTCCACTCAATGAAATCTTTTGTATGTACCAGATCCCAGAGAAGTATGTCTTGATAGTACAAGACGCAGGGCCTTTTCTATTACTGCTCCTGTCCTATGGAACTCTTTGCCCCCTTATCTGAGAGCCATGCGCAATCTGAGATCCTTTGCGCAGGTACTTAAGACCTGGCTTTTTAACAGAGCTTTTGTTTTATAATTCTGATTTTAATACTTGTCTGTTGTAATCTTGTATCTTTATGTAAATCACCCGGAGCATCTGGGATGGAGGGCGATTAACAAATATTAAGCCAAATGAATGAATGAATGAATGAATGAATGAATGAATGAATGAATGGAAGCCACCCTGAGTCCCTGTTGGGGAGATGGGGTGGGGGGTATAAATAAAGATTATTATTATTATTATTATTATTATATGACTTACATACAACGCCTAGTTACAAACAGGGGTGAAACAACAAGACATGAGAGGAAATCTATCCCTAAATAGGGAAATGGTTATTTTATTTAAGAACATAAGAAGAGCCATGCTGAATCGGACCTCAGCCCATCTAGTCCAGCATTCTGTATCACACAGTGGCCCACCAGTTGTACACGGGGATCTCGAGAAGAAGGAAGGGCAAAACCCTAACCTGCTCCCCCGACCCCCACAGCCAGTACCCAGGGAAATCCCTACCTCAACCACTCCGAGGTGGCACTTGAATGTCCTTTTCAGTAACTACCGATACACTTGGTATCCATGAATCTGTCTAATCCTGCCTTGAAGTTGTTCAGGCTGACAGCTGTCACAACCTCTTCTGGAAGTGAGTTCCATAACCCAATGACCCTCTGGGTGAAGAAATATTTCCCTTTATTAGTCCTAATTTTCCTACCTTGGAGCTTCAGGGAGTGCCCTCTAGTCCAAGTGTTTTGTGACAAAGAACATATTTTTCTTTATTCACCTTTTCTATCCCGTGCATGATTTTATACACTTCGATCAAGTCACCTCTTAAACGCCGTCTTTCAAGGCTGAAAAGACCAGGCGTTGCAACCTGGTTTAAATGAGGGAGCCGCTCCATCCCTTGGATCATTCTTGTTGCCCTTTTCTGTACCTTTTCCAGTTCCGTTATATCCTTCTTAAGGTGCGGAGACCAGAATTGTACACAGTACTCCAGATGTGGCCTCACCATAGATTTGTAGAGAGGCAATACAACATTTGCTGACCTATTTTCGATTCCCTTTCTAATCATGCCTAGCATAGAATTTGCTTTTTTCGCTGCTGCTGCGCACTGGGTAGACATCTTCATTGAGCTGTCCACCAAAACCCCAAGATCCCTTTCCTGGTTTGTCTCGGAAAGCTTTGACCCCATCAATTTGTAGGTGTAGTTGGGGTTCTTTGCCCGATGTGCATGACTTTACACTTGTTTAGGTTAAAATGCATTTGCCACTTTGTTGCCCATTCACTCAATTTCGAGAGATCTTTCTGGAGCTCTTCACAGTCAGTTTCATTTTTAACTACCCTGAACAATTTAGTGTCGTCTGCAAACTTTGCTACCTCAGAATTCACTCCTACATCCAGATCATTTATGAATAAATTAAAAAGTAACGGCCACTTCTCACCTCTTTCCACCCAGAGAAATGTCCGTTTATTACCACCCTTTGTTTCCTACAGTTTAGCCAGGTTCCAATCCAGGACAAGACCTGTCCCCTGATTCCATGGCTGAAGAGCTTATTTAGGAGCCTTTGGTGAGGGACTTTGTCAAAAGCCTTTTGAAAGTCAAGGTAAACAATATCAATTGGGTCCCCTTTATCTATGTGTTTATTTACACCCTCAAAGAATTCTAACAAGTTAGTAAGACATTATTTTCCTTTGCAGAAACCATGTTGATTTTCTTTCAGCAATGCCTGTTCTTCTATGTGCCTAGTAATATTTTTTTTAATAATGGTTTCCATCACTTTGCCTGGAACTGAGGTTAGACTAACTGGCCTATAATTTCTTGGATCACCTCTGGATCCTTTCTTGAAGATCGGTGTTACATTTGCCTCCCTCCAGTCCTCGGGTACAGTGCCTGATCTTAGAGAAAGGTTATATATCTTAGCTAGAAGTTCAGCAACTTCACACTTGAGTTCCTTAAGAACTCTGGGGTGGATGCCGTCTGGACCTGGGGATTTGTTGACATTTAGTTTAGTAAGGCATCTCTATCTGTTTATCTCTATCTGTTTTAATTCTTTTAATTCCCTCCCTGAAAAAACTGACTCAGCTGCAGGCATATGTTGTCTGCAGGCATAATATATTTATTCATTTATTTATTTGAACTTATTCACCGCCACTCCCAGCTGGCGGCTCACATACCAATCACAATAAAAACAATTAAAACATCACATTAAAACAGCAACAACACATTAAGGAGCATCAAAATACAACAGTATTAGCAACAGAAGGGAAATCCAGCAGTTGTTCAGGACCAGAAAGCCTGCCGGAACAATAACGTATTGCAGGCTTTCCGGAATGCTGGAAGGCTCTGAAGGGCACGGGTTTCGGAAGGCAACGCATTCCAGAGAACCGGGGCTATGATTGAAAATGCCCTTCTCTATGTTGCTGTCAGATGGTATACTTTAACACTTGGTACAGCAAGGAGATTTTGTTCCTCAGAGCATAAAGATCTAGTGGGACAATATGGGACAAGGCGGTCCCTTAGGTACACTGGCCCCAGACCATTCAAGGCCTTAAAAGTCAAAACTAACACTTTGAATGTAATCCGGCATTCAACAGTTAGCCAGTGCAGATCCCGCTGAATCGGTGTAATATGGCAGCTCGTCGGGACTCCTGCGAGCAGCCGAGCTGCGGCGTTCTGTACCAGCTTAAGTTTCCAGATCACCGACAAAGGAAGGCCAATGTAGAGAGCGTTACAGTAGTCCAACCTTGAGATGACCGTAGCTTGGACCACTGTGGCCAGATCGTACCGGGACAGATAGGAGGCCAGCTTCCTCGCCTGATGGAGACGGAAGAACGCCACTCTGCTGACGGTGGAGATGTGAGACTCCATCAACAGCTGAGGATCTAAGGCAGGGGTGGGCAATTACCAGCCTTCCAGGTGTTTTGGACTTCAACTCCCAGAAATCCTAACAGCTGGTAAACTGGCTAGGATTTCTGGGAGTTGAAGTCCAAAACACCTGGAGGGCCAGTAATTGCCCACCCCTGATCTAAGGTAACACCAAGGCTTTTTACAAACGACGACAGACATAATGTCACGCCGTCCAGGGTTGGAAGCTGGACATCCCCATCGCCTGGACGGCCCAGCCACAGGATCTCTGTCTTCGCTGGATTCACCTTCAACCTACTATAATTGCTTCAACTGGGGATCTAATAATTTTCAAAAGTCTGAGCTGAACACACCGTGATTGTTCGTATATTCAGTGCCCTACCTGGCTTGGTTAAATAGATTTTGCAGGCTGTTTTTGTGAAAACTCTACAAAGATCTGTGGTTGCGGCACTTGGACATGGTGCTTGTTAGAGGAGAGTATAGGAATGCACTCCTATAAGAGGGAAAATAACTTCTGCAGCTGAAAAGGAGGTACTTATTCTTTTCAACCTAAGAAAGCAAGCAGCTTGCTGATTTTTAACCTTCTTTCCTAATTTGTGGGGTCCCTCAGGGGGCCATCCTCTCTCCTCTATTATTTAACATCTATATGCGACCACTTGCCCAGCTGGTACGCAGCTTTGGGCTTGAGTGTCATCAGTACGCTAAAGACATTCAGCTCATTCTGCGGATGGAAGGCCGACCCGACTCCGTACCTGATAATTTCCATCTTTGCCTTGAAGCCGTCACTGGATGGCTGCAAGCCAGTAGGTTGAAGGTGAATCCAGCGAAGACGGAGATCCTTTGGCTGGGTCGCCCGGGCGGTGGGGAACTCCAGCTTCCAACCCTGGACGGCGCTGCGTTATGCCCGTCGTCATCAGTAAAGAGCCTTGGAGTCCATTTGGACACTCGGCTTTCTATGGAGATTCATATCTCCATGGTTAGCTGAGTTGCGTTTTTCCATCTATGCCAGGCTCGGAGGCTGGCCCCCTACCTGTCCCGTCGCAACTTGGCCTCGGTGATGCAAGCGACGGTCAGCTCAAGACTAGACTACTGTAATAGTAGTCCTTTTCGAAGAGCCTGTAAGACTGCCCTCTTCAGAACAGCGTTTGGCTGACCTGAATGAAGAGGCCTATTAGGGTCCGAACTAAGACCTAAGATCAGTTGACTACTGGCGATGTATTACTGTTTTTATTGAATGTTGTTGTATGTTTTTACTGTGCATTTTATTCTTGTTGTGATCCGCCCCGAGCCTGCAGGGAGGAGCGGAATATAAGATTGAATAATAAATAAATAAATAAATAATACTCTTTACATTGGCTTTCCTTTGTCGGCGACCCAGAAACTAAAGTTGGTGCAGAACGTGGCAGCTCATTTGCTTGTAGGTGTGTTCGCATGCCACCACATTACACCTATCCTCCAGGAGCTGCACTGGCTGCCTGTTGAATTCCGGATCACCTTCAAAGTTTTAGTTCTGACTTTTGAGGCCTTGTATGGTCTGGGGCCAGTGTACCTGAGGGACCGCCTTACCCCATATTGTCCCATGAGAGCACTGAGATCAGAAGAGCAGGACCTTCTCTTTGTACTGAGCGTCAAAGCCTTTCGCCTGACTTCGACGAGGAGAAGGGCATTTTCCATTATTGCGCCCACACTTTGGAACTCCTTACCGCCGGAGATTAGATCATTTCGCGACCTCGTGGCGTTTTGGAAGGCCTGTAAGACCTGGCTGTTCCGGCAGGCTTTTGTAACCTGAGTTAGTTCAGTGGTATATGTTGATTTTATTGCTAAATGTTGCTGTTTTAAATTGTTTTAATATGTATTGTGTGTTGTGATTCTTTCGATTCGTGTGCCGCCCCGAGCCATCCGGGAGTGGCAGCCAAGAAATTCTGGCCGCTCCTCCCCAGTGTTGTAGTAACACAATAAGGACTCAAAGTCGATACAGGAGATTTCGCGTTTCCGCGTTCTAATACATGTCAATGCTGTGAGTCATCTCCCGGGCTGGAATCATTTTGAGCGCCCTGAGGAAGCGGAGTTTACGCGAAACGGCCATCTTGGTGTCGCCAGCTTACCTCCAGCCGTTGGCGCCTGCCCATCCAGCAGCTTGCCAGCTCTTCAACCCACCAAGGCTGCCTTTCTGACTCGGTCGTTAGCCTATGAGTTATTATACTCTTGACTATTGATAGGGGAACACAGATTCTATTGGAATATTGTACTTGGCCCTATACCATTGTAGGGGCACTACTATTGTTATTATGTGAATCTGGAACACTGTGAATGAATTGCATTGCATTGGGCTTTTGTGAGATTGTTATGCTATTTAGCACTTGAATTTGTTCATATGATTATACCTGTGATTTTTACCTCAAGCACGTGTCTACACCTTCATTCCCATAGATCTGCCCCTTTATGCCCTGTGGTTTAGCTTTGTGTATAGTGAGTTGTTACCAGTGATTGCTCTGTTTGTGTATTGAACAATACTTCAAGCCTGTGGCCTTTTGGCCCAGATGGGTCGAAACCCTGTGATGGATGTTTGAAGTTGGCCTTGAACTGCAAAAACGGTATTGCAGGCAATTCCTTGGGTTTAAAGAACTTTCTGGGAATTGAGAAGGCACCCACAGGTCAGTGGAAGTTTGTGTTATCTCTCTCAACGAGAAGTGGGGATGGCAGCAAGGGAAAACCCTTCCTAACAAGGAACAGGAGCCTGGCTTCCAATCGGCAGGAAAGGCAGGTGCAGCCTTCAGCGAGCAACATATGTTCAATTGCTTTGAGGAAGCTTTCAAGGCTCCCTTGTAAAAACCCACATCTTTCTCTCCCTATTTAAAGCATCTTTGTACAGACACTAATTCCTCAAGTATCCAATCCGGGATTGACTTTTAGTGTGTTTGTCCAGGCCGGCTGCCAGCACAACCATTCCTACAATGCTCCCAGGCTCTGACATTTTTGTTAACGCTGCAGTAAATCACAGCAACTGTTCGAGTTAGGTTTTTCACAGAGACGTCGAAGGGGGTAGCGCCACCGCAGAAATACAAACAGAGCTGTCTTTTCTTTAAAAAAAAAATCCCCAATCCAAAGAGAAATAATTGGGGTGAAAAAAAGGACCACCAGATGGGAGATGTTAAGGCATGGAAATACTATTGTCGCCCACGTTTGGTGGCCTGAGTGACTGCGGAATGACTTATTTATTTATTTTATTTATTTGTCACGTTTCTATACCGCCCCTCTCAGCCCAAAGGCAAATTCGGGATGGTTTACACAGGCAGTCTCTGCCCTCAATACAACACAAACAACAAGGAAAAAGACCCCCCAAAAAACACATATAATAACAATTTAACAATTAAAAACAAACAACTGCAGCCTCAGCGTCATGTTGAAATCAGTTTCCATCACATCGTCATCATTCCATATATCTCATTAAGCCTTATATTTCATCAACAAATGCCTGCTCATATAACCAGGTCTTGACTTTCTTGCGAAATGTCAGGAGGGAGGGGGCCGATCGGATGTCTTTAGGGAGGGCGTTTCAAAGCCGAGGAGCCACCACTGAAAAGGCCCTGTCTCTCGTCCCCGCCAGAACTGGAAAAGGTACAGAAAAGGGCAACAAGAATGATCCAAGGGATGGAGCGGCTCCCTTATGAAACCAGGTTGCAACGCCTTGGTCTTTTCAGCCTTGAAAGACGGCGTTTAAGAGGTGACTTGATCGAAGTGTATAAAATCATGCATGGGATAGAAAAGGTGAATAAAGAAAATTTATTTTTTTTGTCACAAAACACTAGGACTAGAGGGCACTCCCTGAAGCTCAGAGGTAGGAAAATTAGGACTAATAAAGGGAAATATTTCTTCACCCAGAGGGTCATTGGGTTATGGGACTCACTTCCAGAGGAGGTTGTGACAGCTGTCAGCCTGGACAGCTTCAAGGCAGGATTAGACAGATTCATGGATACCAAGGGAATCAGTAGTTACTGAAAAGGACATTCAAGTGCCACCTCGGAGTTGGTTGAGGTAGGCAGGATTTCCCTGGGTACTGGTTGTGGGGGGTCGGGAGCAGGTCAGGATTTTGCCCTCCCTTCTGCTCGAGATCCCTGTGTAGAACTGGTGGGCCACTGTGTGATACAGAACGCTGGACTAGATGGGCTGAGGTCCGATTCAGCATGGCTCTTCTTATGTTCTTATGTTCTTAGTCGCGCCTGCGAAGAAGGCGGGACCGAGAGCAGGGCCTCTCCGGATGATCTTAAACATCTCGATGGTTCATTGGGAGAGATGCGTTCAGACAGGTAAGTAGGACCCGAACCGTTTAGGGCTTTAAAGGCTAAAGCCAGCACTTTGAATTGTGCCCGGTAGCAAACTGGCAGCCAGTGGAGCTGGCACAACAGAGGACCTGTGCGCTCTCTGAATGCCGCTCCTGTTATCAACCTGGCTGCTGTCCGTTGGGACTAGTTGCAGCTTCCGAACAGTCTTCAAAGGCAACCCCACGTAGAGAGCATTGCAGTAATCTATACGGGATGTAACCAGAGCGTGGACCACCGTGGCCAAGTCAGACTTCTCAAGGTACGGGCGCAGCTGGCGCACAAGTTTTAACTGTGCAAATGCTCCCCTGGTCACCGCCGAAACCTGGGGTTCCAGGCTCAGCGAGGAGTCCAGGATCACACCCAAACTGCGAACTTGCATCTTCAGGGGGAGCGTAACCCCGTCCAACACAGGCTGTAACCCTATGCCCTGTTCGGCCTTTCGACTGACCAGGAGTGCCTCTGTCTTGTCTGGATTCAATTTCAATTTGTTCGCCCTCATCCAGACTTGGGGCCGTACTTAGTGGAGGAAAAAAATGGCATATACATGAGCTGTGATGAGAGTACAAAAACAATCTTGAGCTGGGTTAGCCTTTGCCTGCTAAACGGAAAGGGCTGGGAAGGCATGCTGAGGTTGTGGTGAAATTGCTCGAAGTCTGTAATGCGAACTCCCGTTTTACAATCTCTCCATCCCCACCAGGCACCAGGGGAAATGATGAGGACCATTTAATCCGGTGGACTAACAGTAGTGGTAGTTTCATACCAGATTTCAGCAGGGAAAATATAAATGTGTCTGTGTGTTTGCATGGAGTGGAGGGGGAAAGGGGACACACACAAACCGTGGTGTTGTTGAATCCCACCCACCTACTTACCCACATATTGGAATCGAGCCTATAAGCAAACATGCTTGTAGTCCTGCCAGTATTTTGTTCCAGTCCCCAGACTATGCAGAGAGACACATTTATAGGCACACATATAAAAATATATGTTTCTTGTCACTCTGATCAGAGGGTGCATTTGCTGAAAACGGATGTAGGAGACAGAAGCCTCCTAGCATTTAATTCTCTACCAAATTAATGTGTGACGCCCCCACAGGGGATTTTCCATTTACCTGTATTAGTTCTTTGTTCTCTGACCATGCGGTCCTGATCATGTGACTTTTGACCTCATCATGTGGTCACTTGGGGTCACCTGCCCTATAGCCTTTACCTGGTGACCAGCCTTTACCCCACCCAGGGGCGGTCCTACAAGATAGGCCAAGTAGGCGGCTACCTAGGGCGCCATCTGGGAAGGGGGCGACATCCTGGCTGCATGGGGCGCCATCCTGGCCCTGCCGATGTTCCTCAGACAGTGCTGCAGCTGCCTGCTTTTTGACCCCGGCCTTGTGCGCTCCGACGCCGCTTCTGGGCACGTGCGGAGGTTTTCACGCAGGCGCAGTTGCTCTGGAGCTGATGTTGAGCGTTGAAGCCTGTAAGTAAAGCACTCCCTATCGGGCAGGCAGGGAGTGCTTCCCCTCTCCCTTTGTCTCCGCCCCGGCGCGTGCGTTTACAGGGAAGGAGAAAAGAATCAGTGAAGGAAGTGTAAGTGAAGGAAAGAATGAAGGGCTTTCCTCCTCCTCTTCTTCTGTGACCTCTTCTCTCCCTCCTTCCTTTCTTCGGCTCTATTTCTGTCGAGACCTGAGGGGCCTGAGGCTATGAGGAGTTGTGGGAGTTGGAGGCCAAAACACTTAGAAGGGGGGAGGGCGGGCCCAAGTTTGCCCAGGCCACACTGCCTGTATTCAACCTCATTTGAACATTTTGGCTGTTTTTCTATTTACATTTACATTGGGATCCTAATTTTGGACTTATGGGAGACTCCTATGAATTATGAGACGGGTGGTAGGTAATATATTCTGATTTTGATGCGTTTACATTGCATTTCTTGTTGATTATTATACAGTTCTGCTTAATATTGTCATACAATATAATACAAATACAATATAACAAAAGAATGATATATTTTATATTACATGTAATATTACAAACAATATTGCAGTATAGTGGTATTGTACAAAATAGTAATATATAATTTTTTATTTTACTTTATTTTGGGTTATTTGAGTTTTATAGGAGTAATGAAAATATTTAGTAGAGGATAATTTTATTTAAATAAATAATGTTATTTTTTATAATAATAATATAATAGAATGTTACATTATATTATAATGTCAATATATTATAATATAATTATATTGTAATGTAGTATAATATAATTATGATATAATATAGTATGAGTATGGTATAATATATTGTATATACATTGATACAATATAATACTACTAATGGTATTGTGATATTATAATTGTATATTTGATTTACATGGGGGGCGGCAAAATAATGTTTTTTTGGGGGGGGCACCAAAATAATGTTCGCCTACCATTTAAAATTACCTTAGACCGCCCCTGACCCCACCCCCTTTCCCTGAGCCTACTTAAGGGGTCGCTCGGCCACGCCTCTGCCTCTTTCGCCAATTACACCAGGACGGAGCTAGTCTAAAGGCCAGAAGGTTGCAAAGGGCAACCATTCTTTATCTACTGGCTTTCCTACGTTTTCACCCAGAACTTTCAGCATACAGGAAGAATTCATCTTCACCAGAGGCTGGATTTTGGGGGCTTTGCTACAGAACTCCGGATCTGCAGAGCCAGAGAACAACAGGACGCTTTGGACTTTATTTATTTATTTATTTATTATTCGGGCTTCTATGCCGCCGACTCCCTGAGGCTCGCGGCAGCTTACAGGAGCCGAAGGGCACAGTAAAATACAAGGCGATAAAACAATTAAAAACAACAGCAGCACAGCAAAACAATAACACAGTTCAACAGTGAGCAGCACATCGTCCCAGGACGAACGAACAGATGGCGGAACATGGGCAGGACCTACCCGCCAAAGGCCTGCTTAAACAGGTAGGTTTTACAAGCCCGTCTAAACGGGAGCAAGTCCTTCATGGCCCAAGTTCCGGCCGGGAGGGCGTTCCACAGCGTAGGCGCTATGACAGAGAACGCCCTCCGGCGGGTAGATGTCAATCTTGCAAGTTTCGCCGAAGGTATCTCCAGGAGGTTGGAGTCCTCAGACCGTAGTGATCTCGAAGGGCAGTATGGGGTGAGACGGTCCCTCAGATACGCTGGCCCCAGACCGTGCAAGGCCTTAAAGGTGAGAACCAACACTTTGAAGGTGATCCGGTGCTCAATTGGCAGCCAGTGCAGATCCTGCAAAACAGGTGTTATGTGGCTGCCTGCTGGCGTGCCAGACAGGAGCCGGGCGGCAGTGTTCTGCACTAGCTTGAGCTTCCGGGTCACCGACAGAGGAAGGCCAACGTAGAGCACGTTGCAGTAATCTAGCCTTGAGATGACCGTGGCTTGGATCACCGTGGCCAGGTCATTCCGAGAGAGATAGGGGGCTAGCCTCCTTGCCTGTCGCAGATGAAAGAAGGCAATCTTGCTGACCGCAGAGACCTGGGCCTCCATGGTCAGCTGGGAGTCTAAGTGGACCCCCAGGCTCTTAACGGAAGACGATGGGCATAACGCCGCACCGTCCAGGCTCGGAAGCTGGACATCTACATCACCCGGGCGGCCCAACCACAAGATCTCCGTCTTCGCCGAATTCACCCTCAACCTACTGGCTTGCAGCCATCCAGAGGTACCGCCACTGTGCTATTAATAGCATCGTGGCAGACTCCCTTTTTCTTAAGGACTCTTGCAACCAACTCAAGCTCTTCTAAGCCATCAGATTCTTGTCTCCGATTGTACTAAATAAACTTGTTTGGCCCCTTACCTGGAGTTAAGCATCCCTTTTTTAGAGGTCCAAGGTTTCCTGTAGGTGGGGAAACCTTAATTCCGTTCCCCGGGGTCAGAGTTCGCTTTGTCCTAGCTGTAAAGCCCCTTTTGGGACCCTGGAGGACAGAAGATAATGAAACAGAAAAACTGTCTAGGGAAGGTATGGGCATACTTGCACAGGAAGTGGGGGCCAATCTACCTCCCAGTGCTCAGCTCAATCTGAGGATGGAAAGCCGGCCGGAATCCATACCTCTTCTGCCTCCAGGGTCAAAAAGGGGCTTTAAAAGGATGGACGTTGCAAGCTATGACCCTGAAGATAGAGTGTAGAGCCTTCCCACATGCAGGGAGACCCAGGATCTCTATAATAATGAGTGCTGGACTCAGAAATAGTGAACCAAAACAGGATTTATTAGATAACAACCAGTATCAATAAATCAAAACTTTATTACGGTCACAGACCAGCACAAAGCGGGCACAAGCGCCCTAAGAGGAGAAAGACAACTCCTCAGTAAACAGTTATTTAAAATCAGACTAGGATAAAAATATATTTTAAAAGACAGGATATTGTTGCCTTACGATGTCAATCATCACCCGTCTGATGTTAAGGGCAGCAGCACAGAACTTAGCAACACTGTAAGTCATTGCAGTGCTGGAGTCCGAAAGCAGCAGGGTGGAATGACATCTTTCACTGCGCCCCGGGTACTTTCAAAGCCATGGTCCAATGAGATTGGATCGAAGATCTCTGTAGAACATGCATTGAAGAAGCACGTGCTCAGTTGTTTCCACATCACCAGACCCACAGGGGCATAGTCTCTGCTTGAAGGGGTCTTCTGATACCTCCCTCCAATACAGCCGATGGGAGGGCATGGCATCTTGCCAGGGTAAAAGCCCTTCGGTGTTTGGGCACCTCCAGGTCTGTTAGGTATGCCATGGGGGCAGTGAGGTATCTAGTGGCTTCTCTAACAATGAAGGCTGGGGAAGAGGCTAGGTCGGATTGGCGCTCTCTGTCCAGGATCCGTTGCTTAATGAGATCCTTGGCTTGGTCCCATCTCATGCTTAGCAATTGTCCTTGGGAGAAACCTAGCGTTGCGATCTTTGCTGCTACTGTTTTAATCCATGTGGACTGGAAGTCGTCTCTCATGATGAGGGGGGCAAGACCACATGGGGGAGAAGCATAGGTGTAGCCAGTAGTAGAGAATAGCTGTCCATATTCTCGCTTCCACTTTCACGAAGCCTGTCTCCAATCGCAGGGTAGCGTTAGGGACACACCTGGGAGCCTGTAGAGCCGCTCTTAGGAATTTCGATTGGACACGCTCTAGTGGGGCATAATTTGAGAAGGGTCCAAGCTGGGTTCCATACAGCATTTGTGCGACTGATTTTACTTCAAAAAGTTTAAGTGCCGCCGGTATAAAGTGACCTCCTCCCGTCCTGATAACAACCAGTGGAAAATGCTGGTGGCCCAAAATGCCTGGTTGGTTGCAAAAGAATCCTTTGAACAAAGGGAAAGCGTTCACTTGCCTCATGCAAAGCGAAGGTACCTTTCTTTGGACCCCAGGTATGCTGTTCCTCTCTGGTCTTTGTAGGCCCACGAAGTCCTGTAAAACCCCCAAAATCTGCAGTCTCTGTTGAGGACAGGTCCCCCTATGCACTGCAGCTTGATTGAGAGCACAGGTAGACTCAGCAGGTGAACTAAGAATGCTATTGTCCCAGCAAGCTTAGGTTCCAGCCTTGCTTCGTCCGTGAGTTCTTTGGAATGAGGGCGGAGAGGACGTCCGGCACCTTGAAGAAACTCCGGCACCTTGAAGAAACTCCGGTAAAGGGTGGAGCTGAGGGCAGGTCACCAGGTAGGAGCCAGGATGCAGCCCCTCCCCTGTGGTGAGCACATGGTAATACAAAGAAGCACATGGCCAGACAAAGGGCTACAGAACAAAGAGACATGCAGGTGAATGGCAAACCAAATACAGATATAAACATATTGTTGTTTGATATTCCCTTTGGGAATCGGGGGGAGTGTGACACCCCCTAGAGCAGTGTTTCTCAACCTGGGGGTCGGGCCCCCTATGGGGGTCACGAGGGGGTGTCAGAGGGGTCGTCAAAGACTATCAGAAAACACATTTTCTATTGGTCATGGGGTTTCTGTATGGGAAGTTTGTCCCAATTCTATTGTTGGTGGGGTTCAGAATGCTCCTTGGTTGTAGATAAACTATAAATCCCAGCAACTGCAACTCCCAAATGTCAAGGTCTATTTTCCCCAAACTCCACCAGTGTTCACATTTGGGCATATTCACTCTGCGTGCCAAGTTTGGTCCAGACCCACCATTGTTTGAGTCCGCAATGCTCTGGATGTAGGTGAACTACAACTCCAAAACTCAAGATCAATGCCCATCAAACCCTACCCGTGTTTTCTGTTGGTCATGGGAGTTCTGTGTGCCAAGTCTGGTTCAATTTCATTGTTTGTGGAGTTCAGAATGCCCTTTGGTTGTAGGTGAACTATAAATCCCAGCAACTCTCCAACTCCTAAATGTCTCAGTCTATTTTCCCCAAATTTTCCCAGTGTTCACATTTGGGCATATTGAGTATTTGTGCCAAGTTTGATCCAGATCTATCATTGTTTGAGTCCAAAGTGCTGTCTGGATGTAGGTGAACTGCAACTCCCAAACTCAAGGTCCACCAAACCCAGTATTTTCTGTTGGTCGTGGGAGTTCTGTGTGCTAAGTTTGGTTCAACTCCATCGTTGGTGGAGTTCAGAATGCTCTTTGATTGTAGGTGAACTATACATCCCAGCAATTACAATTCCCAAATGACAAAATCACCCCCCACAACCTCACCAGTATTCAAATTTGGACATATCGGATATTTGTGCCACATGTGAATGAAAATACATCTGATATCTTACATGATGATCCATAACATTAGCAAAATAACAGTTATGAAGTGGCAACGAAAATGATTTTATGGTTGGGGGTCACCAAACAAGAGGAACGGTATTAAGGGGTCGTGACATTGGGAAGGTTGAGAACCACTGCCCTAGAGGCTGTTTATATCTGTATTTGGTTTGCCGGATGGCTCACCGAGTTCTTTCTCTCTCAATGGCGTTGAGGTGTGGACACTCGCAGCCCCAGTCAGGTGGCTAAAATTGAAGGCACAAAGTCTTCCTCTAGATGCCAAATGACTGGTATGAAGGCGCTTGAGACTCCTCAGGGTTGCTCAGCCTTCCGATATGCTGAACGTTCTGCTTGAGTCCCAAGGAAAATCAGTCTGGTAATGGAAGATGGCCTGACCAAGGCCTGGTCTGGCAAACCTTCAAACACGTCCTTTACAGGAGGAGTTCTGGAAAGCTCTGGCTGTAAAAAAGGCTTGCTCCTCAGATCCCTGGGAAAGGGGCGGAACAAACTCAACTGGGCTCTGCAAACGATGATTGGCAGTTGCTAGGGACCAATCAATGCAACTAAACCTTTAGCAAACTGTGCAGGCTACAAAACACATTTAACCAAAAAAAAAACCCTTTGAAACTCAAAATCTTTTATGCAGGTGGCGCTCACCACGCCGTCACATTAGAAAATCAGCTCACATGTTCAACCACAAGCTTCCAACTGGTATTAATATAAATATGAACAGGCCTATACCTCTCTTTACAGACTTATGGCAGCAGAATTATGTGTCTGGTGACTTCTATGCACTAGTAACTTTGAACTCTCTATGTCTGTATGTGCAGGAGTGTGCCAGTAGGGCACTGTGCATGTTTTACATCCTACTGTCCTTTCCACTACACAGGGCTGGCAGGATTCCTCCTTTTCCCACTATTTATTTATTTATTTATTATTTGGACTTGTACGTAACCACTCCCCGAGAGCTCGGAGCGGCTTACAATGAGGTAAAACACACAGAGATAAAAGCATACATATTAAACGAGCTTAAAAAAGATTTCTGGCCTAGCAATCAAAGGCTAGCCGGAAAAGATGAGTCTTGCAGGCGTTGCGGAAGGAAAAAAGGTCCTGCATGGCCCGTACATCGCTAGGAAGGGTATTCCATATTGACGGCGCCACTACAGAAAAGGCGCTGAGCCGGGTCGATGTAAGACGGATGGCTTTGAAGGTCGGTACTTCAAGGAGGTTCATTTGTTCGGAACGAAGTCACCTCTGGGGTTGGTAGGGGAGGAGACGGTCCCTCAGATACAGCGGCCCCAGGCCATGCAAGGCCTTGAAAGTTAACACCATCCCCTTGACTGGAAGCCGATGAAGCTGATGGAGGATGGGTGTTATGTGACATCTCACTGGAGCCCCAGTGAGAAGTCGGGCAGCGGCATTCTGGGCGAGCTTAAGTTTCCGGATCACTGACAAGGGCAGGCCGATGCAAAGGCCGTTACAGTAGTCCAGTCTCGAGATGACCGCGGCTCGGAGCACCATGGCCAGGTCGTCTCTGGATAGGTAGGAGGCCAGACGCCTAGCTTGCCGCAGATGGAAAAAGGCGGTTTTGCTGACGCTGGAGACCTGGGCCTCCATCGACAGCAACGGGTCAAAAACGACCCCAAGGCTCTTAACTGAGGATGTCGGGCATAATGATTCAAAGAGTGGTAACTCTAGTAAGTAAAGTCCTAGTAGGGAGGAACTTACAGACTATTCAGTCAACAAATAGCAGTTTCAAATAATATATTGTATGATGATATATATACTCATAAACATATCAAATCATTCTTATCATCATAATGTTTTGCCCGCAACCGGGTAAGCATACACATCAGTAATTTCATGCAGTGATCAGTACACTGATATTCACAATAATTCATAGATATTCATTCAATTACATAAATTCAACACATTCTGCATCAGTCCCATCTCATGAGTCCCATAGTCCATTATTGCAATATTCACAATTATAAGGCAATCTTGGGTAAATACTGTACGCTGATGACACCCAGCTTCTGCTGAGAATGGACGGCAGGCCCGACACCGTACCCGATTGTTTCCAATTATGCCTCGAAGCCGTGACTGGTTGGCTGCGTGCCAGCCGGCTGAAGGTGAATCTGTTGAAGACGGAGATTCTGTGGCCTGGTCGCCCTGGGCTGGGTGGGTGCCGGTTGCCTACCCTGGATGGCGAGCGGCTTAGCCCGTCATCTTCGGTTAAGAGCTTGGGTGTTCGGTTGGACTCCCTGCTGACCATGGAGACCCAGGTCTCTGCAGTCAGCAGGGGTGTCCTCTTCACCTACGACAGGCTGAGGGGCGACTGGCACCCTACCTGTCCAGGAGGCGACCTGGCGACGGTGATCAGCGACGGTCATCTCGAGACTGGACTACTGTAACGCCTCTCGTTGGCCTTCCCTTGTCGACAATTCCGAAAACTCAAGCTAGTGCAAAATGCCGCCGCTCCGCTTGCTGATGGGCTCGTTGGTGAGGGAGCACATCACGCCCATCCTTCGGCAGCTGCACTGGCTTCCCATTGAGTACCGAATTACCTTCAAGGTGTTGGTATTGACCTTTAAGGCTCTACACGGCCTAGGGCCTGCGTACTTGAGGGACCGCCTTACCGCGTATGTACCCCCGAGATCACTGAGCTCAGATGAACAGAACCTGCTGACGATACCACCAATCCGCTCCTGCCACCTGTCTGCGACTAGACAGAGAGCCTTTTCTGCGGCAGCTCCAGCGCTGTGGAACTCTCTACCGGACAATGCTCGAGCCATCTCAGAGCTGGCTCCTTTCTAGAAGGGCCTGTAAGACCGCCCTCTTTGGATTAGCCTTCAATTAGGCCCAGAAGGATTGTACCCTAGGAAACTTTATATGTCACCCTGCACCTCGTGATGTGATGTATTGTGTTTTAATGTGTTTTATGTTTTTATTGTAGGGCTGCATGTCTGCGACATGATGCCCATGTATGTTGCTGTTATCCGCCCCGAGCCTGTGGGGAGGAGCGGAATACAAAATCAAATAAATAAATAAATAAATAAATAATAGTTCAAAGTAGGCTCATTGCGGTCTGACGATCGCGTCAATACCCGCGCTGAAATCATTTCGCTGTTACCAGCTTTATCAAAGACAGGGACGATTCCTGTTGCTTTGATGTGATGTGTTGAGGATCTATAATGAAAACAATATGCCACAACCATTCTCAATATATACATGGAAGCAAGTTTCTCATAGAGTGACCATAGAGGTGAATATGAAAATAAATATATACATACCAAATATAACAGAAGTATATCTTAATGAGGCACTGAGCCTTCCTGGGGCACTAAGCCTTTCTGGGCATAATGCCTCACCATCCAAGCTAGGCAGTCAAGCCTCCCCACCCACCGGGCGGCCCAGCCACAGTATCTCCGTCTTTGCTGGATTCACCTCAATCTACTGGCACGCAGCCAACCATAGAAAACATAGCTCCCCTCCACTCCCTGCCCTGCTTTCATTTCTCAGAGGGCTGCCTACATATTTCATTGTCAAAGCGAAGGCATTTTTTTGCCAGCTTTCCTTTTTATTCTATTTTCTTAGCCTTATTTATGGTTCTTCCCTTTCAACTCCCCACTGTCTCATCCTGGACCTTTGCTTTATGCTCTTTCCCATCTAGGAGGCATTAATCTGCTGGAGCAGCGTGTGGAGTGATGGACTTCCCCCATCATCATTAATTCTCTTTCAGCTTCTGGATCCACAGCAGCTGGACATGTTCTGCTGGCAGCTTCCTGGATCCCAATGCCATACATTAAAAACGCCAAATGAGAGAGGCCCATTGTCTCTTTCTCTCTGCCATCAGAAGTTCATTCACGTTGGTCAGACAGACAAATAACACATTTGGCCAAGACTTTGAATGAACACCCTCAAGTCTGTCCTTGGGAGGGTGTGTGTTTTGTGCTAAATAAGTACAATTTATGCATTAAACTGTGTGTGTTTCTGCTATTCAGAATTGGATTGAGTCAAAATAGTAAGCTTCAAAATATAAGCTCAAAAAAATGGCATAAGGCAGGGCTGTCCAACTTCTACCGGCCCAAGGGCCGGAATTCCGGTCACTGATCACCTGGGGGGCCAAGCCCCCAGCTCCGCCCCCTCCCCCGGCTCCGGCTCCGCCCCCACCGGCGCGGCGAGGAGGAGGAAGGAAAGCCCTAGGGGGCCGCAGTGTGAAAAGACCTCTGAGGATGGCTACATGTGGGTGAAACATCAGGAGAGAATGCTTCTGGGACATGGCCAGGCAGCCCAGGAAACTCACAGCCACCCATTATTATTGTTATTATTATTATTATTACACTCACATTATTATAATATGTTATTATGTGAGTTTAATAATAATAATAATAATAACAATAATGGGTGGATGTGAGTTTCCTGGGCTGCCTGGCCTTCTCTCTCTCTCTCTCTCTCTCTCTCTCTCTCTCTGCCTCTCTCTCTCTCTCTCTCTCTCTCTCTCTCTCTGCCTCTCTCTCTCTGCCTCTCTCTCTCTCTCTCTCTCTCTTTCTCTCTGTCTCTTCCTCCTCTCTTACCTTTCCGGGTGTGGCAGAGGGGCGAGGAGAGGCCTGCTATTTAAAGGGGAAATAGCAAGGGAGGGTGTAATCCAAGGTGAAAGGATTACACCCTTGCTACTTCCCCTTTAAATCCCAGTGTTTACATTATTCCAGGCTTCAACTTGCCTGGCGACCCAGCTCATCCCCGCTGCTTTTTTACTCTTCTGGGAGGCGCAGCGGGACCAACCTCCTCCGCCTCAGCAGCCCCAACTGCCGCCTCAGCAGCCGCCCCCACCGCGCCTGGCCCTGATGAGCGGCGGGAGCGCCGCGATAGGTAAGGCCGCAACGACTGGGGATGGCCGGCTGAGGCTGGGCCTGCGCGGGAGGCGGCGGAGGAGGAGGGGAGGGAGCCTGCTCCTCCTCCCTGCCCCACCCTGCCCCTCACCCCCCCGCCGCGAAAATAATAATAAATAATAATAAAAATATTCAAAAAAATAATTAAAAAATTTTTTGATCTTAAAAAGCAGATATCTTGCAGGAGGGTAGGGGGCCGTAGGGAAGGGGCTGGGGGACCGTATACGGCCCACGGGCCACCAGTTGGACAGCCCTGGCCTAAGGCATTCATGAGTTCCATAGGACAGGGGCAGAGACAGAAAAGGCCCTGCATCTTGTACTTTCAAGATGCACTTCTCTGGAACCTGGACGGTACAGTAGGTTTTGTTGGGAGGAACGTGGCGACCACTGATGATGAAAGGGGGAGAGGCGGTCTCTAAGGTACATTGGCCCCTGGCCATACAAGGCTTTGAAGGTCAAAAACAGCATCTTGTACAGGGCCCGGTGCTCAGTTGGGAGCCAATGAAGATGTTGCAGAGTTGGTGTAATATGGCATTTTATGGATGTTTTTGCAAGTAACCTGGCTGCCGCATTTTTTATTATTTATTTATTTATTATTTCGATTTGTATATCGTCCTTTCCGGTTGGCTCAGAACGGTTTACAACATATCGAACTACTAACAAGAAGACATAAAAACAGTAAAATATGAAACAATTGAAACAATATAGAGGCTAAGGATTGGATGCCTGCTGGAACAATACTATCTTACAAGCTTTCCGGAAAGCAGGCAGCTCGCTAATTGCTCGCACCTCCGATGGTAGATTATTCTACAGACATGGCGCTGCCACAGAGAAAGCTCTCTGTCTGGTTGTCGATAGGTGGATAGTTCGCAGAGAGGGAATCTGCAACAGATTGAGGTATTCGGATCTAAGAGATCTCTGGGGAACGTATGGGAGTAGACGATCCCGCAGGTACACCAGCCCCAGACCATGCAAGGCCTTAAAGGTCAGAACCAACACTTTGAACATGATCCGGTGCTCAATTGGCAACCAGTGCAGGCGCTGCAGTGTTAGAGCAATATGGGCCCTGGCTGGCACTCCAGCCAGGAGCCTCGCTGCAGCATTTTGCACCAGTTTGAGCTTCCGGATGACCGACAAAGGAAGACCAATGTAAAGGGCATTTGAGTAGTCTAACCTCGAGATGATCGTTGCCTAGGTCATTTCCGGAGAGATAGGGCGCCAACCGCCTAACATGCCGCAAATGGTAAAAGGCAGACCTGCTGACGGTGGAGACCTGGGCCTCCATCGTCAGCAGAGGGTCCAACTGGACTCCCAGACTCTTTACTAAAGATGACGGGCATAATGCCTCGCTGTTCAGAGTAGGCAGTCGGAGCTCACATCCCCCCGGACGACCCAGCCAAAGGATCTCTGTCTTCGATGGGTTCACTCTCAACCAGCTGGCTCATAGCCAACGAGTCACAGCTTTGAGGCATTGTTATTTAAAATTGTTTGAGCCATGACCAATTCAGCTCCTTCGGTCCAGGATCCAGCAACTTCGACTACCACAGCGGAGGCATTCCCGAGGTTTTTCATTGATAAGATCAGCTTACTCTGGCAGAAACTGCCCCCTACAGCTGACACTCTGTGTGAGTTGGAAACTCCCTGGCCATCCGGTGGGCCCATTTTAGATCGGTTCACCCCACTGGATATGGCAGCCGTCACCAAAATCCTGGCTGCTGCAAAATCAACCACTTGCCCCCTTCATCCGTGCCCCTCTTGGCTAATTAAGAACTGTTTGAAAGGACTACAAGATCCTCTGAGGAAGATAATTAATGGCTCCCTTGAACAAGGGGTCTTCCCGGACAATCAATCAATCAAAAATTTATTACGGTCACTGACCAGCACAGCCCGGACAATCTAAAAGAGGCCATAGTCCATCCTTTGCTGAAGAAGCCAAGCTTGGATGCCACAACCCTCGCCAATTATCGTCCAGTTTCTAATCTTCCATTTTTAGGCAAAGTGATTGGGCGGGCTGCACTGGGGCAATTGCAGCAGATCTTTTCCAGTCCAGTTTTCGCCCTGGCCACAGGACAGAGATTGTTCTGGTCACCATTACTGATGAACTTCGTCGCCAAATACCCCGGGGGGGGGGGGGTCGGCGCTGTACCATTTAACTGTACCATTTTTGGAGTTCTAGAGATCAATACCCTCCATCATTTCACAGATGAAAACTGGACACACAGCCCAGGGAAGGGATGGAAGAGTGTAATGCCCTTCCTGGTGACAGTTAAAGCAAACGACTTTCTGGGTGGCTTGACCAGAGCTGGCGTCCCCCTTCCTAGGGCTCTGACTATTCCTGTCACATCTCAGATCCATCTCTTGCTCTCCTGCACTTGCTTAGATGGGTCTGAGGAGATGTTATGCCTCTCTGGGCCTCTGTTTGCCTTACTGGTCTCACCGGCAAGCACGACAGGCGCTGTGGAGACTGCACTGACAACAATTTCTTCGGCCCCCGGCAGCTGGTTGGAGGGCAGTAAAGTTGGCAGGAATAGTCAGAGCCAGGCATGTAGCCAGGGGGGGGCTAAGGGGGCTTCAGCCCCTCCCCCCCCAAAATTCTCAGGGGGGTCCGCGAAAAGTACATTATTTACTGGTACATTATTTAAACTGTTATGCTTATTCGTATCATGATCTGATCCCCATGCTCATTATATCCATATTAATGGGGTTATTGGGATAACAATACAAAAGGTTTGCTAGGGTAGACCCTCTTCCACCCAGTCTCAGCCCCGAAACAAACTCAGCCCCGAATCAAAATCCTGGCTACGGCCCTGGTCAGAGCCCTAGGAAGGGGACGCCAGCTCTGGTCAAGCCACCCAGAAAGTCGTTTGCTTTAACTGTCACCAGGAACGGCATTACAAGGCGGCTTCTGGGTAAGAAAGCAAAGGAGGAGCAGCAGCTGTCCTATTTGTGAGGCTGGTCTGTCCACATGCCATTGCTGCCTCAGTTAGTGTGTTGGCACAAACAACAGTGTGAGGGTGCCAAATGGTCATCAGACTGTATCCCCTGAAGGTTAAATGAAAACGCAACCCCAAATTATGCAAAATATAGCTATCTGTAATAGTGGGAAGTATCAAATACATACATAGAAGAAGATACAATATCTCAATGCAATTGAGAGGCGCGAGTTTCTCCCCCCCAAAAAAGATTCAAAGTAGTACTTGCGATGGAGCTGTGAATCTGCTGATAAGAATCCAATCCTTGCTGTGTGTAAACAGCAAGGCCGTCACGGCTCGGCGTGAGCCGGCGTGGGGGAGGACGACGCCGGGTGATGGCGTCGGACCGGCGCTGGCAATACCGTCGTGCGTGCTTTGTTGTGATGACGACGATGCGTAATGGGCGGGGAGAAGGATAGCCCGAGACGAGCAAATAGTAATGTCGGGGAAATCCCTGAAGTGGGGATCCCGGGGAATCCTCAGCGTCCTTCTCTGTGGTAGCCAATGATCTTGGACCCCTCCCTTGCCGGGTGAGCGGCAAGGCCCGTCAGTGGAGCTCCTCAGGAACGATCAGGGAACCAAGCGCGGGAGGGGATGGTGGGATGTCCCGGCAGGGTGGGTTGGATCACAAAACATTCAGTAGTCTAATATAGGCGCCAATGCTCCGTATGGGGAAATCCCCAGGACTGGTGTATGAGAAGAGGCGGTGTGGCTCCTTCTTCATACAAAGGCTCGGTGGTTAGCAGAGCCGACGGCCAGCATGATGCTAAATATATCCGCGGCTTTATTCAACCATTTCGGGCTTATTTTATAGGCTCCTTTATCAAGGCTCTATGGCTAGTACCAAGCAGTAGTCTCATATCAAGTGTTGGATAACACATAACCCCGCTCTGTGTGGAGTAGGGTGACTCCTTTGGGTCACCCTACTCACGCAAGCGAGTAGCTGTTATCAACTGATGTGAACCTGCTGTAGCTCATAAACTATAAACAAGCAAGCCGAAGCATGACAACGCGGTAGCATCATGCTACGTCGTCTACTACCGACCTTGTGAAGAAGGGCCACCTCTCACCAGTCCGGATTTCTATGCGTATTAACCTGGTGCTTTTGTGATCAACCCGCCCGCGGCTCCCTCTCACGCGTGGTTCTGGTGCTCACTGAACTGCTCCCGCGAGAGTCAGATCTGCTCAGAGAGGCGCTGGTCGGATGCTCGACAGTTCCACGTCTGCTGTCCGATCTCAGTGCTCGCCCGTGCACCTCATCAAAGCTCTCGACATTGCGAGATCGACATCGATCTCGGCTGATCCTACTGCCCGGCTCGGCATGGCTTCTGTTTCCACAGCAGATTCTTATCAGCAGATTCACAGCTCCATGGCTACTACTTTGAATTTTTTGGGAGAACTTGCGCCTCTCAATTGCATTGAGATATTGTATCTTCTTGTATTTGATACTTCCCACTATTACAGATAGCTATATTTTGCATAATTTGGGGTTGCGTTTTCATTTAACCTTCAGGGGATACAGTCTGATGACCATTTGGCACCCTCACACTGTTGTTTGTGCTAGTTTACAGACCAGCCTGCTCGTTTTTTTCATTGTTGGTTCAGTTAGTGTGTTGCTCAGTCCCATTGGTCCCCATTAGCCTCCATTACCCAAAAAGATACAGCTACTGTGATCTGTACCGTGTTTCCCCGAAAGTATGACACCCCCGATTGTAAGACGTATCGGGGGTGTCAGGGGGGTCGGCTAATGTAAGCCGTACCCCGAATGTAAGCCGTACCTGGTCGCCGCCGCCGCCGCAACCGGCCCATCGGCCGCGGCACACCTCTGCGGCGCACCTTTCTGCTAGGCCTCTCCAAGGAAGGGAGGGGGAAAGAGTCCCAGAGGCGTGGCAAAGCGGCGCTGCGTCAGAGTGACGCGTCGCCGCTTAGCCACACCTCTGGGACTTTTCCTCCTCCCTCCCTTTGTCCAACGAAGGGAGGGGGAAGAGTCCCAGGGCGTGGCTGGCGGCGCACGCGTCACTCTGGACGGCGCCGCTTGCCACCTCTGGGACTCTTCCTCCTCCCTCCCTTTGTCCAACGAAAAGAGGGGGCGGCATGGCGGCGGCGGCGGTGTGGGCGTGGCGACGGGGTTCGTCTTTGTTTATATAAGACGTACCCCGAAAGTAAGACGTAGGGGGACTTTTCGGGGGGAAAAGAAAGTAAGACGCTGTCTTACTTTCGGGGAAACACGGTACCAGCTAAGACTTTGACTGCCCAGCACCAGGCTCGTTTTCATAGTTTTGGCAACTAAATCTACTGAACCATCTGAATCCGGTGCACAAAAACGAAATCATGCACATCCCTATGGATCATATGGAAATTGGAAGGGTGTTCAGGGATCAAAGGGTGTTCGGACTTCAATACAAGTGAGTGATTGGGAGAGGGGATTGACCTTGTTCCATGGAAGGAATGAGGAGAGGAAGATCTTGAGAAAAGGGTTTTTTAAAACAAAATTTACAATTCTCATACTGTGAGCATAGCCATGTGATACGTTTAGCTTTCATGAGTAAAATGTAGTTTAATGCCCTGATTAAAATAATTCTAGAAGGAATGGGGAGTTTGGGATTTCCACAACCGAGAACACATTCCTGGAGAATCAGCCCCCACTTGCTCACCCACCCAAGTCTGAACAAGTGGCTTTGAGCTTCAAGCCACTTGTCTACCCAATGACAAACTAAAGCTCTCCTTGCATTTGTTGGGAATTTGAGAAGACATTTGTCTACAACAGGGGTGTAGGGCAGGATCAAAGGGGCCCTTAGACTAAATCCCCAAGGTAGTCATCTGAGCCGTCCTGGAGTGAAGTATCCCAGATGAATGGAGTCGGAAGCCTGGGAGTCACAGCAAGTCGACTGCCTTCCTCCCGCCCTGAGGAATCTCACTCACTCAGCTGCTCCCAGGGGCAGCTGCCTGGGGCGATCCACCTGCTACTATTGTGTCTGAGAAGAACATCACGAACGTACTTGCTCTGAGTTAAACTTGCTGGAAATCAGTAATATTACTTAGCATTCATGCTGCATTTCTTCTGAAGCATTTCAGCAATCATTGAAAAAAAAATCTGCAGTGTTTTCGGCAAATGAGGCAAATTTATTAATCAGTTTGTGGAAAGGGGACAAAGAGCCCTAGAGAGGGACTGCCAAAGAACCACTGAGGAAGGATGGAATTTGACATACTGCTGCTATCTCTTAATCCCACCATCTGAAATCAGATTTAGGGAAGTTTTCCTCATATCTTCTGTTATGTTGGACCATACAGGCACTAATGGCCCAAGATATTGGGCTGTCTGCGGGGAAGTAAATAATGGTACTCCTCGACTTGACCAAATCAAGGTGCATCGTCTCAAGAGCCAGGCATTAGAATTACAAACACCCCTCCCCAGGGCCGTAGCCAGGATTTTGGTTCGGGGGGGGGGGGGCTGAGTTTGGTTTGGGGGGCTGAGACTGGGTGGAAGAGGGTTTGCCCTAGCAAACCTTTTGTATTGTTATCCCAATAATCCCATGAAGATGGGATATAATCAGGGGCGGTCTAAGGTAATTTTAAATGGTAGGCGAACATTATTTTGGTGCCCCCCCTGTAAAACAAATATACAATTATAATATCACAATACGATTAGTAGTGTTATATTGTATCAATGTATATACAATATATTATACCATACTCATACTATATTATATCATAATTATATTATACTACATGACAATATAATTATATTATAATATATTGACATTATAATATAATGTAACATTCTATTATATTATTATTATAAAATAATAACATTATTTATTTAAATAAAACTATCCTCTACTGAATATTTTCATTACTCCTATAAAACTCAAATAACCCAAAATAAAGTAAAATAAAATATTATATATTACTATTTTGTACAATACCACTATACTGCAATATTGTTTGTAATATTACATGTAATATAAAAGATATCATTATTCTATTGTTATATTGTATTTGTATTATATTGTATGACAATATTAAGCAGAACTGTATAATAATCAACAAGAAATGCAATGTAAATGCATCAAAATCAGAATATATTACCTATCACCCGTCTCATAATTCATAGGAGTCTCCCATAAGTCCAAAATTAGGATCCCAATGTAAATGTAAATGTCTGAGGAACATCAGCAGGGCCAGGATGGCACCCCATGCGGCCAGGATGGCGCCCCCTTCCCAGATGGCGCCCTAGGTGGCCGCCTACTTGGCCTATCTTGTAGGACCGCCCCTGGATATAATGAGCATGGTGATCAGATCATGATATGAATAAACATAACAGTTTAAATAATGTACCAGTAAGGCCTTCTTGCGGACCACCCTGAGAATTTCGGGGGGCTGAAGCCCCCTTAGCCCCCCCCTGGCTACATGCCTGCCCCTCCCCACCCACCCTAAAATCTGACTGGTAATAATGGCACAGTAAACAGGCAACAGTTTGCTGTCTTTCATCCCAAACCTACTGCTTGAGGTAGCTACTAGTTACCTTATCTTTCTGATGTTAGGGCTGGCCCTTCAGTCAGGCAGTTGATCCATTTGGACCTTTTCGTTCACTCTTTCTACTAAGACAGTGATTTTCAACCAGTGTGCCGCGGAACACTGGTGTGCCATGAGAGATCATCAGGTATGCCGTGGGAAATTTTTTTTAAAGTATCTTTATTGGTTTTCACACACGATTAATAATAATAAAAAAAACACAACACAAACAAGACATTTACATAGCGCACTACAGACGGCTCCTAACATTGCCTACTACAGAACAGGACAATAAAACATTGAAGAGTACTTCCAACCTGCAGACCCACCTCCTGTAACACCCTATATTGTGTTACCTGTGTAGATTACACCTCTATATAGGTGTACTGAGACTAGGCATCCTTGCACACGTGAGTACTACCGTGTTTCCCCGATAGTAAGACACCCCCGATTGTAAGACGTATCGGGGGTGTCAGAGGGGTCAGCTAATATAAGCCGTACCCCGAAAGTAAGCCGTACCCCCAGCCGCCGCGTCACTCGGTCCCGCCTCTTCCTCCTCCGCCGCCGCCGCCCTCCCTGCGGCCGCCTCTTCTCTGATCGGAAGAGAGCCGGCTGAGGAGAGCCCTCAGCCGCCTCTGTTCCTTTCCCGAAGAGGGGCTGCAGGAAACCGCTCGATCGCTCTCCTTGCAGCCCCCTTTTTCGGGGAATGGAAGAGAGGGCAGAGGGCTCTCCTCTGCGCCTCTGTTCCCTTCCCTGAAGAGGGGGCTGCATCGATCGCGCTTGTTTCCTTGCAGCCCCTCTTCAGGGAAGGGAACAGAGGCGCAGAGGAGAGCCCTCTGCCCCTCTCTTCCATTCCCGAAAAGGGGGCTGCAGAAACCGCGCGATCGCCCCCTGCAGCCCCTCTTCGGGAGGGAACAGAGGCGCAGAGGAGAGCCCTCTGCCCCTCTCTTCCATTCCCGAAGAGGGGGCTGCAAGGAAACCGCGCGATCGCCCCCCCTGCAGCCCCCTCTTCGGGGAAGGGAACAGAGGCGCAGAGGAGAGCCCTCTGCCCCTCTCTTCCATTCCCCGCAAAGGGGGCTGCAAGGAAACCGCGCGATCGCCCCCCTGCAGCCCCCTCTTCAGGGAAGGGAGAAGAGGCGCAGAGGAGAGCCCTCTGCACCTCTCTTCCATTCCCCAAAAAGGGGGCTGCAAGGAAACCGCGCGATCGCCCCCTGCAGCCCCCTCTTCGGGGAACAGAACAGAGGCGGCTGAGGGCTCTCCTCAGCCGGCTCTCTTCCGATCAGAGAAGAGGCGGCCACAGGGAGGGCGGCGGGGCGGTGGAGGAGGAGGAGGCGGGACCGAGTGACGCGGCGGCCGGGTACGGCTTACCGTCGCCCAATGTAAGCCGTACCCGAAAGTAAGGCGTAGTGGGACTTTCGGGGAAAAGAAAGTAAGACGCTGCCTTACTTTCGGGAAACACGGTAGTAATGCAAGAAAAAAAATCAATAAATGTCTTATGGCTCAACTTCCACCCACATTTCGTGGTTCTCTTGTTTTAGAAACAGCGTCACCTTGGACCAGTCAGTTCTCTTGGGGGTATTTGTTTGTGACAGCTCCTGTGTTAAAATGTCCATTTTCATGATGTCAAGAAGCTTTGTTGACCAATCTCCTATGCTCGGGATGCTGCCTTCTTTCCAGTTCTTTGCCAGGGTCAACCTGGCAGCTGTGATATAATAAACAAAGATTTTCTCTGAATTTCTGTCTATATCAAAGTCCAATAAGCCCAGCAGGAAGTATTCAGGTTTTAATGGGATCGTGATCTCTAACATATTTGTCATCACTTTATACAATAGGGACCAAAATTTTTGAACTGCATTCATATATAAACTATAAGACGCACCTGTCCCTTTAAGAAATGGAACCATAGCACTCTCGAGTCACCTAAGAAGTGATGCGCGAGAGTGCTATGGTTGCGCCATCTTGGATTTGCTCAGATGCGGCTAAGTAAATAAAGTTAGAGTTAGTGCTGCATCTCAATGACATATCTGTGTGAGATGAGTTTCTCAAGCTTGACTGCGATAAAAACTAAAAACAGAGAGAGAATGGTGTCTTTCTGCCATTCCTGCCAGGATATCTATTTTGTGTTCATGGAAACAGGCCCAGGTTTCACACTAAGTGAGTGTATAAATACATTTTAAAACATATTAACTATATGTATTACTGTGTTAGAGTGTCATTTTGGTTGGTGGTGTGCCCCAGGATTTTGCAAATGTAAAAAGTGTGCCACGGCTCAAAAAAGGTTGAAAATCACTGTTCTAAGAAAACAAAATTACACTGTCTTGACTATATAATGAAATATCTTGTTAGTCAGGCAGGATGCCTATCTTAGAAAATACAGGGTGCCCTCTGGTGGTATTATATATTTAGGATCTTTTTGTTGTTTTTAAATTTTGTTTTAAAGGAGCGTGATGCTAAAATTTCACTGATTGAATTTGACTGTATAAATAGTTTTTCTATCGAAATGTTTTTAAACATGCCCGCCACAACCAAATTAAACACTTAAAAACGTGCAGATACTTGGTTATTTATAGCAGTGTTTCCCAACCTTTTTTGAGCTGCGGCACATTTTTTACATTTACAAAATCCTGGGGCACACCACCAACCAAAATGACACAAAATGACACTCTAACACAGTAATACATATTGTTTATATGTTTTTAAATGTATTTATACACTCAGTGTGAAACCTGGGCCTGTTTCGATGAACACAACATAGATATCCTGGCAGGAATGGCAGAAAGACACACACGAAGCTCTTGCTCAATTTATAGTTAACACACAATCAAAGAGCATCCTGAACTCTTGCAACAGTGGAATTGAACCAAACTTGGCATATTGAACTCTCATTACCAACAGAACGTACTGAAAGGGTTTGCTTGGGAATTGACCTTGAGTTTGGAAGTTGTAGGGTAGGCAACTGGATCTCCCCCCCCCATCTGGACAACCCAGCCATAGGATCTCCGTCTTCTCTGGGTTCACCCTCAACCTGCTGACACGCAACCATTCAGTAATGGCCTCAAGGCACTGATGGAAATTATCGGGTACGGAGTCCAGCTGGCCCTCCATCTTCAGAATGAGCCGAGTGTCATCAGCGTACTGATGACACTCAAGCCCAAAGCTACGTACCAGTCGGTCAAGTGGTCGCATATAGATGTTAAAAAACAAAGGGGAAAGGATAGCCCCCTGAGGCACCCCACATATAAGAGCGGACCCAGGGGCGGCCCCAGTGATTCCGCGACCTACGCGGTCGCGTAGAGCATCATCGGCTGGGAGGGGCGCTGCCGCGCCGACTCCGCGCCCCCACCGCCGCCGCACTGCCCTGCGCTGCCATCCGCGCGTGCGTAGAAGCACCTACAGGCGCTATAGCGCCTGTATACATTTCTGCGCACATGCGAACGTTCGACCACGCACACTCCCTCTCAAGCGCCTGCCGCTTTGGAGCCAGCGCGCATGCGCAAAACCTGCACTGCACGCATGCGCGCTGGCTCCAAAGCGGCAGGCGCGCTTGGGAGCAAGTGCGCGTGCGTGCTTTCACGATCGCGCGCAGAAACATCTACAGGTGCTAGCGCCTGTAGGTGCTTCTGCGCATGCGCGGCCGGCAGAAAGGTGCGCCGCGGAGGTGTGCCGTGGCCAATGGGGCCGGCGGCGGTGGCAGTGTGGGTGTGGCGGCGGCGTGGGCGTGGCGGCGGCGGTGAGTGACGCGGCGGCGGGGGGGGCGACAATATTTCTTCGCGTACCCCCCCAAATTAGGTCGGGCCGCCCCTGAGCGGACCTCTCGGAGACCACCCCTCCCCTCTCCACACACTGTCCCCGATTTTGGAGAAAAGAGGACACCCATTTAAGGGCTGTCCCCCCTCACTCCAGTTACGGCTAAGCGGTGGGCCAATATGAAACGGACCACTGAATATTACAAATCATATTCATTCAAACTGACTCAGGCCCAAACCGACTTCCTACAAACCGTTACCTATTAATTTTCTTTAATAACCTTCTCCCCCTCTCCCTCCAACTCCCCCCCCCCAATCTTGGGAGGAGATTCTGGGAGTTGCAGTCCAAAAGGTGATTGATCCAAAATACATGGACCTGAAATAGATGGATATGAAAACGAAATGACTAGCACAAAGAAAGAAACCAAGAAATCGCCCAAGGCAAGTGTGAGTAGAAGAAAACCAACGTGTCCAATGTATAATAAAATAACATGGCAGGGCAAGGGATGAAAGGTTTGTTCCTTCCTTCTCTCGCATGAGGGAAGGCTGTTAGCATGCGGCAGCTTCCAGACCGTATTTTTAGGACTGGCATTTAGACTTGGCTCAAACACAAATGGCCAAGAAATGTATGGTATTTCCACTTCCTGCCAGACGATATGCTGTGTGTGTGTATATATGTGAGTGTGTGTATAACCTCCTAACGCAGAGAAATCAGTTTGCTTTGTTAGGTGGTACAGGCTTGGGGAACATGTCGCTTTTCAGAAGTTCTTGGACTGCAACTCCCAGCAGCCACCCAGCAAATTTAATGACAAATGATGATAATTTATTTATTTATTTATTTACTATTTCTATATGCCACCCTTCTCAACCCCGAAGGGGACTCAGAGTGGCTTACAGAAAACAACAATACTGCCAGAGTGGCTTACAGTATACATATAACAATATTGCCGGAGCGGCTTACAACAAACTGAAAAAACAACAATTAACATTAAGAACATAAGAACATAAGAAGAGCCATGCTGAATCGGCCCTCAGCCCATCTAGTCCAGCATTCTGTATCACACAGTGGCCCACCAGTTGTACACGGGGATCTCTGGCAGAAAGGAGGGCAAAACCCTCACCTGCTCCCGATCCCCCACAACCATTACCCAGGGAAATCCTGCCTACCTCAACCAACTCCGAAGTGGCACTTGAATGTCCTTTTCAGTAACTACCGATACACTTGGTATCCATGAATCTGTCTAATCCTGCCTTGAAGCTGTCCAGGCTGACAGCTGTCACAACCTCCTCTGGAAGTGAGTTCCATAACCCAATGACCCTCTGGGTGAAGAAATATTTCCCTTTATTAGTCCTAATTTTCCTACCTTGGAGCTTCAGGGAGTGCCCTCTAGTCCTAGTGTTTTGTGACAAAGAAAATAATTTTTCTTTATTCACCTTTTCTATCCCATGCATGATTTTATACACTTCGACCAAGTCACCTCTTAGACGCCGTCTTTCAAGGCTGAAAAGACCAAGGCGTTGCAACCTGGTTTCATAAAGGGAGCCGCTCCATCCCTTGGATCATTCTTGTTGCCCTTTTCTGTACCTTTTCCAGTTCCGTTATATCCTTCTTAAGGTGCGGAGACCAGAATTGTACACAGTACTCCAAATGTGGCCTCACCATCGATTTGTAGAGAGGTAATACAACATTTGCTGACCTATTTTCGATTCCCTTCCTGATCATGCCTAGCATAGAATTTGCTTTTTTCACTGCTGCTGCGCACTGGGTTGACATCTTCATTGAGCCGTCCACCAAAACCCCAAGATCCCTTTCCTGGTTTGTCTCGAAAGCTTTGACCCCATCAATTGGTAGGTGTAGTTGGGGTTCTTTGCCCCGATGTGCATGACTTTACACTTGTTTAGGTTAAAATGCATTTGCCACTTTGTTGCCCATTCACTCAATTTCGAGAGATCTTTCTGGAGCTCTTTACAATCAGTTTCATTTTTAACTACCCTGAACAATTTAGTGTCGTCTGCAAACTTTGCTACCTCAGAATTCACTCCTACATCCAGATCATTAATGAATAAATTAAAAAGTAACGGACCCAAAACTGAACCTTGGGGTACGCCACTTCTCACCTCTTTCCACCCAGAGAAGTGTCCATTTATTACCACCCTTTGTTTCCTACAGTTTAGCCAGGTTCCAATCCAGGACAAGACCTGTCCCCTGATTCTATGGCTGAAGAGCTTATTTAGGAGCCTTTGGTGAGGGACTTTGTCAAAAGCCTTTTGAAAGTCAAGGTAAACAATATCAATTGGGTCCCCTTTATCTATGTGTTTATTTACACCCTCAAAGAATTCTAACAAGTTAGTAAGACATGATTTGCCTTTGCAGAAACCATGTTGATTTTCCTTCAGCAATGCCTGTTCTTCTATGTGCCTAGTAATATTTTCTTTAATAATGGTTTCCATCACTTTGCCTGGAACTGAGGTTAAACTGACTGGATCACCCCTGGATCCTTTCTTGAAGATCGGAGTTACATTTGCCTCCCTCCAGTCCTCGGGTACAGTGCCTGATCTTAGAGAAAGGTTATATATCTTAGCTAGAAGTTCAGCAATTTCACACTTGAGTTCCTTAAGAACTCTGGGGTGGATGCCGTCTGGACCTGGTGATTTGTTGACATATCGCAATATTGTTGTAATAACATTACAACATATCGCAATATTGTTAGCAATATTGCATGTAATACAAATATATAAATTATAATATCACGATATAATTATTGTATCACACTATCATTGGCAGTATTATACTGTGTAACAATACAACACCACCAATACCAAATGCATATACCACATACCATACCGTAATCATACTATTATTATTATTATTACATTACAATTATTATACTATAACATAATACAATATATTGACATTATATTATATATCAAATTACAATGCAAGGTAACACTTATATATTATTATATTATATTATATTATCTTTAAAATAATAAATAACATTATTTATGTAAACAAAATAAAATTACTTATTTAAATAAATAATTTTATAGAATCATTTTAAACAATTATTTTAAATTATAATGCAATGTAACGCTACATTATATCATATATTATTACATTACACCATACTTTCTATAAAACAATACATAACATTATTTATTTAAACAAATAAAATTACTTATCTAAATAAATAATTTTATAGAATTATTTTAAACACAGCAAGAGGGGCCCGTAGCTGACGGAATGTCAGGAGGCAAGATGGAGCTGCCTTTCTTCCCCTTCAGCCTTTTTTTTTTATATAAATGTTTATTAGGGTTTTCATAAATTTTATAGACAATACAAGAACATAAAAATTGACAATACATAGATACAAGCGGAAAGGGGAAGGGGGAAAAAGGGTAAGGGTTTATAAAATTGACTTCCGTTCTAGTTCCATACTTCATCATATTACATAGTTTTAATATTTCTTTCCTTTTGGGCATCCTAAGGTACTCTTAAACTCGTAAGTTTTTTTTTATTGTGTTGTGTGACAGAGTGTTTCAATCCATTTTTATTGATTTTATATATTCTTTAATCCCAGACCAATCTGTCATCGTATTCCCTTTACCATTGTTCTGGCGAAGCCAGTATGTTAGTTCATCCATTCCTTTAATTTCCAGCACTTTCTCCACCCATTGTTCTTTGTCTGGGAGGAGATTTTGTTTCCATACTCTTGCGAAGACTATCCGTGCTGCCGTGGCCAAATACACAAACAGTTTTTGTTGATTTTCATTTTGAAAAATATTCTCACCCATTATTCCTAATAGGTATAGTTCCGGGGTTTTAGGAAAGTCTATTTTTAACATTTGTTTACATTCCTGGTGAATCATTGACCAGTATTCTTTTGTTTTGGGGCATGTCCACCACATATGGTAAAAGGTACCTTCCTGAGTTCTGCATTTCCAGCATTTGTTGTCCATGTTTTTATACATTACATTCAATTTTTGCGGTGTGATATACCATCGGTGGATCATTTTTAACCAATTTTCTTGTAAGTCTGTAGCGTATGTGATTTTTAGGTTTTTCCGCCATATTGTTTCCCATTCTCTAAGTTGTATTGTTCTCCCAATATTTTGGGCCCATTTTACCATTGTCTGCTTAATTACCTCTTCCTCTGTTAGCCAGGCAAGAAATATGGAGTATATCTTCGATACTATTTTCTTTTCTGATTTCAGAACTTTGTCCCAATTTCCTTCATTTTCACTAAATCCTTTTACCTTGTCCTTATTAAACCATTCTCTCAATTGAAAATAATGGAGCCACCGTACGTTGACGAAATTTCTGGATATTTCCTCCTGTGACATCAGCAAGTATTTGTCATTTTGTTTCTTTAGGATATCTTTGTACTTGGGCCATTCTGTCCATCCTAATAATCTGCGTTGGTTCGCTTCCAATGATGAAAGCCATAGTGGTGTCTTCATATATATCCGATTTTTATATTTATTCCAGATCTTCATTAAAGAGGAGCGAATGAAATGGTTCCCAAAATTTTTCTCCTTTTTGGTGCCATCGTACCAGAGATACGAGTGCCAACCTTTCCTTAAATCAAACCCTTCTAGGGTCAATACTTTAGTGTTGGACAATAATATCCAATCTTTTAACCATGCCAGGGCACAGGACTCATGATATGTTTTAAGATCTGGGAGGCCGAAGCCGCCATTTTCCTTAGGCATTATCATTATATTATATTTTATCCTTGGTTTTTTCCCCTTCCAGATAAATCTCATTATGTCTCTGTTCCACTTTGCAAATGTCTCCTTATTTCTGATTATTGGTAGGTTTTGAAATAGATATAACATTTTCGGTAGCAAGTTCATTTTAACCGCCGCAATTCTCCCCAATAGCGATAGATTTAGTTTCTCCCATTGTATCAGATCTTTCTTCATTTTCTCCCATTGTGGCACATAGTTATTCTTTAACAGGTGTAGATTTCTCGACGTTAACCAGATGCCTAGACTCTGTCCCAGAGCAGCAGTTGGTGCCGGGGGAGGGGCTCTGAGCTGATAAGATATGTAACATTCAGAAGGACAATGTTTTCCAGCCCTGAAATACCACATGATGTAGATGTGGGCTCTCTAAGTTCAATAGCGTCTGTGGCAGGGGTGGGCAATTATTTTTTCCAGGGGGCCACACGAGAGCCCAAAAATATTATGGAGGGTCGCACCTAAAGGCTGAACTACATTCTAATCTACATTATTTATTTATTTATTTACTATACTTACTATATATTACACATCATTAATATGGGGCGTCACATGCTGGTTTTGACCTTTAAGGCCTTGTATGGTCTAGAGCCAGTGTACCTGAAGGACCGCCTCACCCCATATGTTTCCCCGAGATCGTTGCGATCAGAAGCCCAAAATCTTCTGGTGATGCCATCAATCCGTTCCTGCCGCCTTTCAACGACAAGACAAATACAATATAATATAGTGTTACATTGCATTACAATTTGATATAATATGATATAATATAATGTCAATATATTGTATTATGTTATAGTATAATAATTGTAATGTAATAATAATAATAATAATAGTATGATTACGGTATGGTATGTGGTATATGCATTTGGTATTGGTGGTGTTGTATTGTAACACAGTATAATACTGCCAATGATAATGTGATACAATAATTATATCGTGATATTATAATTTATATATTTGTATTACATGCAATATTGCTAACAATATTGCGATATGTTGTAATGTTAATTGTTGTTTTTTCAGTTTGTTGTAAGCCGCTCCGGCAATCTTGTTATATGTACACTGTAAGCCACTCTGGCAGTATTGTTGTTTGCTGTAAGCCACTCTGTGTCCCCTTCGGGGTTGAGAAGGGTGGCATATAAAAATAGTAAATAAATAAATAAATAAATAAAGAGCCTTTTCTGTGGTGGCGCCGACTTTATGGAACGAGTTACCAGACGGAACTCGCGCCATCACAGAGTTAGCCCCTTTCCGGAGGTCCTGCAATACGTTCCTTTTTAGGCAGGCTTTCAACCTAGGCGCCTCCTGATAATCCTGTCCACACCCTTGTGTTTTTGTATATCCAAACTGTTTTTATGTGTATTTTATTGTTTTTATGTAAACCGCCCTGAGCCTGCAGGGAGGAGCGGGATATAAAAATGAAAAATAAATAAATAAATAAATAAGAAAGAAAGAAAGAAAGAAAGAAAGAAAGATATAAAAATCGTTCTTTTCTTGGATGATAACTTAGTGAGAATCTGGAGTCTGCAGAACCTGTAAAATCTGTTGCAATGTTGTTCTCCTCTCCGTTGCTGTCGCATGCCTTGGATTTACCAAGAGGGAAAGGCAAGCAAAAATAAAAAGAAAGTGAACCTCCGTTAAGGTCAGAGCTAAGTTTAAGTAAATGTGACTACTGGACAGGTTTCTGAAGAAGAAGGATTTCCGTTGGCTCAACCTGTTCCTCCTATGAACAAAGGAAATGTCCCTGCTGTGCAAGTGGCCAAGGCAATATATAGGAGCTCATTACTTGCCAAGGAGAACAGAACCACCTGCCAAAGCTTCAGCTGAACATATTCCTGAAAGAAGAAAACAACAAGAACCAGTCCCACCCATCTCCCCTTGTTTCAGATCCCGCTGTTCACCTGGAGGCAAAAGTGGGAAAGAGAGAATGGGGATGAAACTCTCATCTGGGAAGTACTTTACTAGGGAAAGATCATAAATCTCAGTTTAGCCTTCTGACCTTTGGGCCCCTAGAGAGCCATACAGATGGGAAGCAAGCATTTTTTCCTGCTGTGGCGACACACCGGATGGAGGTCTCTCTTTGTCAAAGCAGATGTTACATGGATAGGTACAGCTGTCACAAAAGCTGCCTAAGCTCTTCCACTAGAGAAGCGGATATTTGAATTGCAGCTTTGATAATAGAGAAGAGGCTAAGTTTGATTTCAAGGTCGAGAAGGAACACCCCTGGATGGCAACTTAGGGTGCGAAATCCAAGAGTTTAAAGTTTCACAGGTACTTAGGATTTATGAGTCAGGATGCAAAAGGGTTTCCAGGTCAAGGCAGAAGAAGATTATTCAAGCTCTGGATACCTTTGAAGTACCTAGTTCAATATATCCACCCACTTAGGGAAAGTGGCAGATTAAAGAGCAGTTTGGGTCTGCATTCAAGCATGGAGTCGATACAGGGAAAAAATGAGAATGATCGATTATTGATGCTAACACGAAAGGGAGCACCACAGGAGTTGGATGCTTTGTTGTAAGTGATGTCTTTGCTTGAGACATGAAACCAAGAAAACAACTGGATTTGGACACTCAGCCAGAGACTAGTACATTCACTTAATGCAGTGTTTTTCAACCTTTTTTGACCCGCGGCACACTTTTTACATTTCCAAAATCCTGGGGCACAGCACCAACCAAAATGACACAAAATGACACTCTAACACAGTAATACATATAGTTAATATGTTTTTAAATGTATTTATACACTCAGTGTGAAACCTGGGCCTGTTTCAATGAACACAAAATACATAGTTATTAGGCATGAGAAAAATGAAACGGAAATTAAAAGGATTCGTAAGAGATTAGTATGTACTGGGACTTTTGAGCTTTTACGGATCGCTGCCGCGAACCCGGAAGTAGACTTCCTTTTACGGTCCTTGAGGCCAACAATTTGCGTTATGATCGTAATAAATTCTTAATTATTGTACTACGTACTCACTTCTCCCTGTCTTCTCCCCCTCATTTCCTTCCCGCCTTCATTCAGCTTCTTCTTTTTCCCGCATTTCTATGGGGAACTGGAAGTGACGCTGCTGCTAGGTAGGCAATGCATTCTGGAAAGTGTAGTCCTCCACGCTTTCCCCCCCTCCTTCTCTTCCCCGTTGCTCTGCCTTGCCCCATCGCAGGGGCCAGCTTCACACACACACACGCGCGCGCTTCTCCTCCTCTCTCTCCCTGCGCTCTCTCAGATGCTTCTCTTCCCCGTTGCTCTGCCTTGCCCCATCGCAGGGGCCAACTTCAGCCCTCCAGGTACATGTTTTGGACTTCAACTCCCACCATTCCTCACAGCCTCAGGCCTCTTCCTTTTCCTCTCAGCCTGGGCAAACTTGGGCCCTCGCTCCCTCAGGATCGGGGTGAGAGAGAGGCAGCGAGGAGCGAGGGGGCTCCTCCTCCCTTTTGCTGCTTCCAAGAATAGAATACCCCCTCCCTCCCTCCTTCCCTCCCTCCTTCCTATTTTGAGAGTCCCATCTAGAATTCAGTGTGGTTTATTCAAGTTTTGGCCTACAACTCCCAGAAATCCCAGCCAATTTACCAGCTGTTAGGATTTCTGGGAGTTGTAGGCCAAAACGGCATACGAATTACTAACGAATTTCGTTAGTACTTAAGTTACATTTTAGAAATTTTGAAATTTTTGTAAGTCTTTCTTTTACTAATCAAAAAAAAAATCCCCCCCCCCCCCCATTTGATTTTAGAATCGCCGTTTTTGGATTCGAAACCATGCCTAATAGTTATATAGTATATTATTATATTGCATTACATTACAACATTATCAATATTATATGTATACATAACATACACATACCATACTATATTATACTATAATATCAAATACAACATACTATGTCATTGTCACAGTACAACAATTACATACCACATTGTATTATAACAATTATATCGCAATATTATTCGCAATATTACATGTAACATAAATATACAATTATAATATCTTAATTTTAAATTGTGGTGCCCAGAACAGGACACAGTGTTGGAGTTGAAGTCCAAAACACCTGGAGGAAGGCCCAAGTTTGACCATATCTAGTCTAAACCTTCTTCCAAGCCCTTAATAAAGATGCTGCCTGCCTTAATGTATAGCCAGAGTCTCCATGCCCATCTGTCGGGAGGGCTTGGGTGGTGCCTTCCTGCTTGGCTGAAGGGGGTCAGGCTGGATGGACTTTGGGGGACCCATATTTCTCCCATGAGTTCCCTTCCCTCCTTTCCCCCGTTAGCTGGCTGACTCCCTGCCTGTCTGCCTACCTACCTGCCCCTCCGGCAGCTTGCCTGCCTGCCTGCCTTCAGCGCTTGGGCTCCGCTGCTCTCTGGCTCTTACCTCGCACAGCGCCAACAGGGCTGGGCTGGACCAGAAGTGCTCCCCGCCGGAGCGGAACGGAAGGGAATGGGCCCAAACAGGTCCGTCCTACTGTGCGGCCCTCCCAGAAACAGGGACCCGCGCGCTGAGGTTTCGGAGACAGAGTAGCAAACTTTATACATGACATCAGATAGATTATAATCTAATTTCCCACGGCACACCTGATGATCTCTCACGGCACACTAGTGTGCCCCGGCACACTGGTTGGGAAACACTGACTTAATGCACATGCCTTTTTAGACAAAAGTTTTGCAAGGTGAAAAGAATCAATGGTTGCATTTGGGAAAATAAACCGATTGGATCCATTGAAGAAGCTTATTTAATTTTAAATGTGCTATGGATGCATGTAAGAACATTATAATAAGGTTACAGCAGTGGTAATTCTCAACAGTTACTATATGCACGTTTACTCTAAAGTACGATGTAAAGTACGATGCTCCAATTCTACAGCATCTACATTGACTGGCAATTGAATACCGGGTTTCTTTATAAAGTGTTGGTCCTGACTTTCAAGGCCTTATATGGTCAGGGGCCGTTGTACCTCAGGGATCGCCTTTCTCCCTTTCACGATCAGTGGTCGCCGCGACCCTCCCAAGAAAACCTTCTCTTTACACCGGGTCCCAGAGAAGTACGCCTAGAAACTACAAGGCGTAGGGCTTTCTCAATCTCTGCTCCAGCTCTATGGAATTCGCTGCCACCTTATATGAGAGCCATGCGTGACCTACAGTTATTTGTCCAATCACTTAAAACATAGCTCTTTGGTAGAGCATTTAACCTGTAATCTATTTTAAATTGCCACTTGTTGTGTAGTGGGTGTCCTGGTAGATCGCAGGCAGGGCGGGAGGAAGGCTCAGTCCTGCCCCACAGGCTCCCGCTGCCGCCCAGGTGCTGCTGGCCAGTCAGCGTGGTGGCGGCGTGACCAGTGTCGCTACAGCCCATATGGGAGCCATACACGGTTTGTATGGCTCCCATGCCATTTCCGCCGCCGCCATGATGTCACGCACACCATTTTCTATACCATTTCGTGGTCTTGCCAGAAGAAGGGCATGGGGGAGGGGAGCAGCTAGAGCCATCTCCAACTGCGGCTGCTGCAGCATGGACTGGGACTCAGAGCTATTGGTAAGCCAGTGGAGGGGCTTCCTCCTTTCTCCTTCCCTGTCCCTCCCCCTCACTCTTTCCTTCCTTCTTCCCTTTCTTCCTTCCCTCTTTCCTTCCTTCCCTACTTCCCATCCTTTCTTCCTTCCCTTCTTTCCCTCCCTCCCTCCCTTCTGTTATTCCTTCCTTCCTTCCTCTCTCTCTCCCCCCTCCTTTCCCTTCGTTCCTTTCTCATCGCCTTTCTTCTTTTCATTCCTTTCTTCCTTTTCTTCCTTTCTCCCCTCCTTCTTGCCTTGCCTTCTTTCCTTCCTGTTTCCTCCCTCCCTCCTTCCTTCCAAGGAGATTCCTGAGCGGCTAAACGACTTCTTTGCCTCCGTTTTCACACAGGAGGACAGACAACATATGCCTGCAGCTGAGTCAGTTTTTTCAGGAGGAATTAAATGAATTAAACCAGATAGAGATAAACAAGGAAGATGTTCTCACATGCCTTACTAAACTAAATGTCAACAAATCACCAGGGCCAGATGGCATCCACCTCAGAGTTCTTAAGGAACTCAAGTGTGAAATTGCTGAAATTCTAGCCAAAATATATAACCTTTCTCTAAGATCAGGCACTGTACCCGAGGACTGGAGGGAGGCAAATGTAACTCCGATCTTCAAGAAAGGATCCAGGGGTGATCCAGGAAATTATAGGCCAGTTAGTCTAACCTCAGTTCCAGGCAAAGTGATGGAAACCATTATTAAAGAAAAATTACTAAGCACATAGAAGAACAGGCATTGCTGAAGGAAAATCAACATGGTTTCTGCAAAGGCAAATCATGTCTTACTAACTTGATAGAATTCTTTGAGGGTGTAAATAAACACATAGATAAAGGGGACCCAGTCGATATTGTTTACCTTGACTTTCAAAAGGCTTTTGACAAAGTCCCTCACAAAGGCTCCTAAATAAGCTCTTCAGCCATGGAATCAGGGGACAGGTCTTGTCCTGGATTGGAACCTGGCTAAACTGTAGGAAACAAAGGGTGGTAATAAACGGACATTTCTCTGGGTGGAAAGTGGTGAGAAGTGGCGTAGCCCAAGGTTCAGTTTTGAGTCCGTTACTTTTAATTTATTCATTAATGATCTGGATGTAGGAGTGAATTCTGAGGTAGCAAAGTTTGCAGACGACACTAAATTGTTCAGGGTAGTTAAAAATGAAACTGATTGTAAAGAGCTCCAGAAAGATCTCTTGAAATTGAGTGAATGGGCAACAAAGTGGCAAATGCATTTTATCCTAAACAAGTGTAAAGTCATGCACATCGGGCAAAGAACCCCAAATACACTTATCAACTGATGGGATCAAAGCTTTCTGAGACAAACCAGGAAAGGGATCTCGGGGTTTTGGTGGACAGCTCAATGAAGATGTCAACCCAGTGCGCAGCAGCAGTGAAAAAAGCAAATTCTATGCTTGGCATGATCAGGAAGGGAATCGAACATAGGTCGGCAAATGTTGTATTGCCTCTCTACAAATCTATGGTGAGGCCACATCTGGAGTACTGTGTACAATTCTGGTCTCCGCACCTCAAGAAGGATATAACGGAACTGGAAAAGGTACAGAAAAGGGCAACAAGAATGATCCAAGGGATGGAGCAGCTCCCTTATGAAACCAGGTTGCAACGCCTTGGTCTTTTCAGCCTTGAAAGACGGCGTCTAAGAGGTGACTTGATCGAAGTGTATAAAATCATGCATGGGATAGAAAAGGTGAATAAAGAAAAAATATTTTCTCTGTCACACAACACTAAGACTAGGGGGCACTCCCTAAAGCTCCAAGGTAGGAAAGTTAGGACTAATAAAGGGAAATATTTCTTCACCCAGAGGGTCATTGGGTTATGGAACTCACTTCCAGAGGAGGTTGTGACAGCGGTCAGCCTGGACAGCTTCAAGGCAGGATTAGACAGATTCATGGATACCAAGGGAATCAGTAGTTACTGAAATGGACATCCAAGTGCCACCTCTGTGTTGATGGAGGCAGGCAGGATTTTCCCCGGGTACTGGTTGTGGGGGGTCAGGAGCAGGTGAGGGTTTTGCCCTCCTTTCTGTTCGAGATCCCCGTGTACAACTGGTGGGCCACTGTGTGACACAGAATGCTGGACTAGATGGGCTGAGGCCCGATTCAGCATGGCTCTTCTTATGTTCTTATGTTATGTCCTTTCCTTCCTCTCTGCCTTGAACATTTGCTGTTGCTTGTGGGGGTCTCTGTGTGGGGAGTCTGCCCCAATTCCGTTGTTGGTGGGGTTCAGAATGCTCTTTGATTGTAGGTGAACTATAAATCCCAGCAACTACAACTCCCAAATGACAAAATCATTTTTTTCAATGATGGTCACTCCTTGTAGGTGTCTTGTGGCCAAATTTGGCAGCAATTCGTCCAGTAGTAAGAAATCGGTTTGTGTGTCAACTGTAAAATAGGATGTGTGGAAAGGCCCTGGGTTATCTGAGGTCCTTTCCACACCGTTGAATAAAATCCCATGTTATCTGCTTTGAATCAGATTATATGGCAGTGTGGACTCGGAAAACCCAGTTCAAAGCAGATATTGTGTTATATGTTTCACATTTTTGTAGTGGGTAGGTAGGTCATTTTGATTAGGTTGTTTTATAAGTAGCTTGCATGCTGAAAAAGTGTGAGCACCCCTGCAGTAGAGCATGCATCCACCCTGGCATCTTCACTGTCCCTTCTTTAAGAATTAATTCCAACCAAAGCCTGGCTGGTTGGATTTTTGTGTTTGTTCACTCTACATGTGCAGGGTTTTTTTTAGTGTATCTGGTCTCTTTTGACCAATTTGGAACGTTGTGACGCTGCAAATTAATTCCAACCAAAGCTGGTAAATGTGTAAAAAACACATATTGATTTCCTTTACCATTCGTAATTTTCTTAGATTTTTTTTAGAACTATTGCGATGTGACTGTGTTCTGTGTGTATTTGATATGGCTTTCGGCTAATCAATAAAATTCTGATTGATTGATTGATAGTATTTGGCAACATAGAAACATCTTCATATATAATTCTATTAAATACTACCTTTTTAAACTTCCTTGACATCAAGATAGGAAGATTGTCTCATGAGGGCATGTTTCCTGCAGGTGTCACTGTCAGACACTGTTGACCAGACTGTCACTGAGATAACTATGCACCATCCTACCCACAAAGGATTGTTCTCTCTTATACCATTTAACAGATATAGGCTTTCTTCAAATTAACAAGTGCCGTCTTATGTCAATTTACCCTGAAGTAAGCCTTGCTAAGTTCAGTGGGGCATCATTTTTGGTAAAGGTGTTTAATCCATATCAACATTTTCAGAAGTTCTCTACCAGCCCACATTACAGGAAGAACACCATCATCCCCACATCAGCAGAGGCAAATCTGTGCTTAAGTCCAGCAGTTCACCTACCTGAGAAGCATCATCTCTTCAGACGCCAAAATTGATAAAGAGATAGATCACAGATTAGTAAAGGCATAGAGTGCATTTGGAAGGCTTCACAAAAGAGTCTGGAGCAACAAGCACCTGAGGCAAAGCACCAAAATCAGTGTGTACAGAGCTATCATACTGTCTATTCTCCTCTATGGGTCTGAAACATGGGTCACCTATCGCCAACACCTACGACTCCTCAAAGGCTTTCACCAGTGCTGTCTTTGCACAATCCTGAATATACACTGGACCGACTATGTGACTAATGTTGCTGTCCTTGAGCAAGCAGGGATCACCAGCGTTGAGGCCATGCTATTGAAAACACAGCTGCGCTGGGCAGGGCACGTCTCTAGGATGGAGGACCACTGCCTCTCAAAGATACTACTCTATGGTGAACTCGCCACTGGTCAGCGCAAGAGAGGCGCCCCCCAAAAGAGATATAAGGACCCCCTGAAACAACACCTCAGGCTCAGCCAGATTGATCACCAACAATGGTCCACCCTGGCCTTGCATCGGGAGGCATGGAGACACACTATCCACTATGCTGCAGCCTCTTTCGAGAAGACATGCCAAACGGGTCTCAAAGAGAAATGACAACGCAGAAAGAACCGCAACCTGGAAACAACATCACCCAAGGGGACTCTCTGCTTTGCTTTCTGCAACCAAACTTGCCTATCTCAGATTGGCCTTTTTAGTCACCAACGCGCTTGTAAAACGCGTGGGATGAGTCCTTCCTAAGAATCTTCGTTCGCGAAGGGCGTTAGCTCAATCTAGTTCTGAGGAAGAATTGTGAATAAAGAGGGACATGGAATTAACCATTCTTTGCAGCTGGCAAAGGATCGAACTTGCTGCCCGTGTTCTGCCTTGTGTTGCTGCGTTGCTGTAGAACTGTTTCTTGGACGTGAACACTGGATCTTGGACCTGCTTCTTGGACTGGTATCGTATCTGGTGGGATCCACATCTTGTACTTTCTCATCGGCTACACTTATTTAAATCCCTGTGTGCTAGATTCTGCTGTTCCTGTTTCAACTCTGGTTTGCCTTGGCTGCTGCTCTACGTTGGTTTTCCCTCTGCACATCCACCCAGGACTGCTTGACAATGCTTCTCTGCTTACGCTCCTCCCAGATTGAGGACTACGGACTGACTGATGATGCGCTGCTTCCGGTTTCCGCGTTTTTTGCTGTGTTTATGTTTATCGCGGGTTTTCCGGAGATTTAATCCGGTTCTTTTGTGTACTGCTTACTTTTGACCTGGCTGGTTGGATTTTTGTGTTTGTTCACTCTACATATGCGGGTTTTTTTTTTTAGTGTATCTGGTCTCTTTTGACCAATTTGGAACGTTGTGACGCTGCAAATAAACGTTTACTTTTAACCCTTGTGGGTTTGGCTCCTTTAAGGTGGTCTGTTCACGACACTCGAGGTGACTTTAAAAGTGGTATTAAATATAAGCAATACCAAATCCTGCTTATCAGTGTGACAAGTGGTTGTTTCTTGTGCTCTCTTCCTGTTGCCCTCTTTCTTCTATATCAGAGCTTCTTATATTATCTGAAGTTGAGCATCACATTTCCCCCATAATGTGCCAAGGACTGGCACCTTATTTGGTTATTGTTGGCTAACATGTTTTTTCCAAGGTCGGTCGAACCTTTCGATTGTAAATATGGGACACTATTATGCCACATAAACGCCTTGAAAAAGCCAAGCGGCGAAACGGTTTTTCAGTGGCCAAAAACACAGCGAATGCTTTCCGTCTGCGTATCTTCAACACGATCCTATTCGAGGAGACTGCCATCTCTTGTCTCCCGCGTCCTGGAATTTTTCCCTATATGTCTACCATTATCCCGATCCTTTGAACATCTTTCCTATTTCCCATCTTTGGATTTACAATTGATCGAAACCTAGTGGAACTGACTCTTTGGCACCACAGGACCATATCACCTACTGGATTGAAACTTTGGGACTTCCCCAGCGTGGGGCATATTGCCTTTATTTGCTTGGACTATATCTGTACCTGGGAATTTTCCCTCCTCTCCTTGGTGCCTGGGATTTCTACCCAGGATTGTCATACCCTAGGTGCACGTATGTATATATGAATAACTTGAATTATCTATATATATAAAAAATGAATGGTCGTGGTACCCGGCAAATGGACACGAAAACTATAAGCCCCAGAACCACCACACACACCAAACACATTCCCCCAAGGCACAAGGTTCCTACAGGGCACAAAAACCCACCTCCCTACCTTCCAACCCCCCAAACACAGCCCCCAAAACCGCCCATTGGAAATAGCAGCGCATGCTGCACGGCAATTGCCTCCTTCCCCCGCAAGGCCACTGGAGAGGAAAGCCCTGTTTGACAATGGTAGCGATGCACACAGGCCCGCCCCCCAACCCCTCACCAACAGCCCTCCCTCACCACTACCTCCTCCTTCATGCCACCAACCAGCTCAAAAACGGCCGCCCGGCTGTGCGGTCTCTCTCCCTTCGCCCTCCTGTTCCGAGAGTGGCAGGGAGGTGGGGCGCAGCCTCATTGCCCTCCTTCGCCACTTCCTGCCGAAGGGGGCGAAGAGGGACCTCCGCCTCCTCCATTGCCTTCTCGCTCTCCTCCACCGCCCCCGCCGCTCCCAGAAGAGGAGGGCGAAGGGAGACAGATTGCGCGGCCCCTTTCGCCTCCTCTTCAGAGCGCCGCCGCCATCATCGCTCCCCCTTCGCCCCTTCCCTGCTGAAGGGGGGGGCAAGGAGATCTTCGTCAGGAGGATGGGTGCGGCAGAGACCGGGGGGTGGTCAGTTCCTCTGTCGCCTCCTGACGATTGTGGACCCGGGCCGCGTGGGTCGGGTCCGGGAGCGTTTGGGAGGCGACGAGGCAGGTGGAGGAGGAAGTTGAGGAGGTGGGCACGGGAAGCGACCACCGCACGGTCTCCGCCCTTCCGCCAACTCCATGTGGAAGGGGGAAGGGGCACGTTGCGGCGTATCCGTCTCCTCTGTTGCCTAAAGCTGTCCTCCGCTGCCTCCCTTCTGCTCCCAGAAGAGAGGGCGAAGGAAAGAGATCGCTTGGGCCCCTTCGCCCTCCTTTCAGAGCGCCCTGCCGAAGATCCCCTTCGCCCCCTTCGGCAGGGAAGTGGCGAAGGGGGAGCAATGGCGGTGGCGCCTGAAAAGAAAGGCGAAAGGGGCCCAAGCGATCTCTCCCCTTCGCCTCCTCTTCTGGGAGCGGAAAGGAGGCAGCGGAGGACACCGAGAAGGCAACAGAGAGGAGACGGATACGCCGCAAACATGCCTTTGGGGCCCCTTCCACATGGAGTTGGCGAAGAAGGGCGGACAGGGAGAAGAACAGACGGACATGGAAGAGACAGGCAAGCTTACCAAAATAAAAAAAACCCATTATAAAAAAAAACAAAACTCCTACACAAAACAACACAAACCCACACATATACACACACATACACATATATAAACACACATATACACACGTAAACATATATAAACATACATACACACATATACGTACACACACACACATACATATATATACACATAAACACACATACACACAAATACACACATACATATATTAACACACACACACATACCCCCACATATAAACACACACATATACATACACATACATTTATATACACATAAACACACATACACACAAATACACACATACATATATATACACACACAAATATATACAAACACATACACATACACATATATGCACATACATATATAAACACACACATATATACACATACACATAAATACACAAACACATATATTAACACACACACACACACACCCACATATAAACACACACATATACATACACACACATACATACACACAACCATACACATGTATACACCTTATCTTCTCCTTTGATCTTCAAAACGCATATTTAGACCCCGTGGCTCCCTCCAATTACCGCCCAGTGTCCAATCTTCCGTACCTGGGCAAGGTGATTGAGAGGGCAGCAATGGACCAGCTGCAGGCATTCCTGGATGATGCAACCTGGCTAGACCCCTTCCAGTCCGGCTTCCGTTCGGGCCATGGGACGGAGACTGTCCTGGTCTCCATCACAGACCTACTCCGCTGCCACTTTGCCTTAATCAAGACTTCAGTAGGGTAACCTCTCAGTGTGAGGTTATGTAGTAGTCTATCGGTTTCGCTTTTGTAGTCGTCTTCTCTTGTGCGGTTGCGCTTTAGTCTAAGTAGCTGTGCATACCGTAAGTTATTCTTTAGGCTATGATAGCTCTTATAATGTAGCAGTGAGTTCTTTTGAGTGGGTTTCTGGAAAAATTTTAACCTGTATTCTGGAGTTGTTAACATACGTTGTGACATCAAGGTAGTTTATTTTATGTTGATCGTACTCATACGTGAAGGTTATGGCTTCATGTCAGTTGTTGAGCCAGGTTCCAAATTCCTCCATGTCCTGGTCCCCCATTATCACAAAGTAGAGGTCAACTATATATCTATAGGTGGTGCGTATTCTAGAGACCACCGTGTCTTGGGTAGAGGAGTAGAGTTTCTGTTTTTCTAGATGGATCATAAATATATTTGCTATTGTAGGAGCTACACTACTCCCCATTGCAACCCCATTTACTTGCAAGTAGAACTGCCCATTGAATGTAAAATAGTAAATGTAAAATGGTATTGTATTTATTTATGCTTTTTGTAGCTTGTTGAACTGTATACTCCATTGCTTATATGCATTTTGCTGTTTGTATAACTGAATGTTTGTGATACAGATGTAATACCTATGAATTTTCATGCTACATGTATATGTTTCACTGCTATTCTCACACTGTGAGTTCTTTGAGAGATATTTAAAGCTATTTTGATTATATACTGCCTTAGTAGTTTTTTGTATCAGACAGTGTTGCCCCCTGTATATAGTTTGGGATTTATAGTTCCCCTACAATCAAAGAGCATTCTGAACCCCACCGATGATAGAACTGGGCCAAACTTCCCACACAGAACCCCCAGGAGGCAAGAGGAGGTCTCTACGTGGGGAAAGGAGGCTGCCTTCTAATGCATGGAGAGGGAGAGACCAAGTAGACAACGGGTGGGGAGGGGTGTGTTTGTAATTTTGTGCCTTTATCGAGGTAGGTTTCTTAGGTTTTTATACTTCAACACACTAGACCCCCCTCCTGGAGGTTCCAATTTCCCACGGCACACCTGATGATCGCTCACGGCACACTAGTGTGCCCCGGCACTAGGATTGCCATATGAATAAGGGACAGGTACCTAAAATAGGGAATTTTTCACAAAAATAAGGGACATTTCCTAAAAACTTGGAAATCATCGATTGATTATCAAGTTTTTAGGAAGTGTCCCTTATTTTTGTGAAAATTTCCCTATTTTTAGGTACCTGTCCCTTATTCATATGGCAACCCTACCCGGCACACTGGTTGGGAAACACTGCCCTAGAGGCACCAAATCACATCTGACCTTAGAAGCTAAGCAGAGTGAGCCCCTGTTTGGAGGAAACTGTGAGCAAATATCAGGTGCTGTAGGCCAGTCTTTCTCAACCAGTGTGCCGTGGCACACTAGTGTGCCATGACGGACCTCCTGCTGTGCCGCGAGAAAAGCTCTCTGCCCCCCTTCCTCCCTCCCTTCTGCCGAACTCCTGCTGCTTGGGGGAGGAGGAAGGGCCGGGCAGGCGAAGAAAAAGAAGAAGGGACCGGGGCGCCGCCTCCTTCGGCCGTTTCCCCAGCCAGCCTCCAATCTGCCATGACTCCCACCATGACTCGCCCCTCGCTCGCTGAAGTCGCGTGGAGGAGGAGCCCCACCACTGAAGCCCTTCCACCGCTCATGCTCCTCCTCGGTAGGAGAGCTGAAGCTTGGGGGAGGGGCGGGGCATGGTGCGGCCTGTAGGAGAGCTGAAGCTGGGGGGAGGGGCGGGGCATGGCGCGGCCTGGCTCTGCCCCCTCCCCCGGCTTCGGCACTCCCAGCAGCTGCTCCCAGCAGGCCACCAACCCCCAACCGTTCTTTACTGTGTTAGAGTGTCATTTTGTGTCATTTTGGTTGGTGGTGTGCCCCCGGATTTTTTTAATGTTAAAAGTGTGCCGCGGCTCAAAAAAGGTTGGGAAACACTGCTGTAGGCTATATTTCAGAGGAAGGAACTAGCAAAACTCCTACTGAATATCCCTTGCCTAAGAAAACATGATGAAATTCATGGGGTCATCACCATAAATCAATAGGCAATTTGATGGCATACACACGCGCACACATGCCCACAATTTTTTAATTATCAAATTCTAAAAGGTAAAGGTTTCCCTTTGACATTAAGTCTAGTCGTGTCTGACTATGGGCGTGGTGCTCATCTCCATTTCTAAGCTGAAGTTGTCCATAGATGCCTCCAAGGTCATGTGGCTGGCATGAATGCCCGGAGAGCCGTTACCTTCCTGCTGGAGCAGTGCCCGTTCTTCTACTCATATTTGCATGTTTTTGAACTGTTAGGTTGGCAGAAGAATTAAATTATACTTTACTGTAAATCAGTGATATTTTTTAAATTCCAACATTATTCATCCTGATCATTCACTGTACTTGGTAGGCTAGGATGATGGAAATAATAATACTTTATTTATACCCTGCCACCATCTCCCCAAGGGGACTCGGGGCGGCTTACATGCCCAATGATGCATAATAACAACACAACAGCAAATAATACAACAATACAATCTATATAACTTTCACATAAGCAATACTCTCAGCATTACTTCGCGAACGAGGATTCTTAGGAAGGACTCATCCCACGCTTTTTACAAGTGCGTTGATGACTAAAAAGGCCAATCTGAGATAGGCAAGTCCGGTTATAGAAAGCACAGCAGAAAGTCTCCTTGGGTGATGTTGTTTCCAAGTTGCGGTTCTTTCTGCGTTGTCGTTTCTCTTTGAGACCCATTTGGCGTGTCTTCTCGAAAGAGGCTTTAGCATTGTGGAGAGTGCGTCTCCATGCCTCCCCATGTGAGGCCAGGGTGGACCATTGTTGGTGATCAATCTGGCCGAGCCTGAGATGTTGTTTCAGGGAGTCCTTATATCTCTTTTTGGGGGCGCCTCTCTTGCGCTGACCCGTGGTGAGTTCACCATAGAGTAGTATCTTTGGGAGGCAGTGGTCCTCCATCCTAGAGACGTGCCCTGCCCAGCGCAGCTGTGTTCTCAATAGCATGGCCTCAATGCTGGTGATCCCTGCTTGCTCAAGGACAGCAACATTAGTCACATAGTCGGTCCAGTGTATATTTAGGATTGTGTGAAGACAGCGTTGATGAAAGCGTTCGAGGAGTTGTAGGTGTTGGCAATAGGTGACCCATGTTTCAGACCCATATAGAAGAATAGACAGTACGATAGCTCTGCACACACTGATTTTGGTGCTTTGCCTCAGGTGCTTGTTGCTCCAGACTCTTTTGTGAAGCCTTCCAAATGTACTCTATGCCTTTGCTAATCTGTGATCTATCTCTTTGGCAATCTTGGCGTGTGAAGAGAGGATGCTTCCCAGGCAGGGGCACGGGACGGAGACGGTCCTGGTCTCCATCACAGACCAACTCCGCTGCCAGCTCGACCAAGGCGGGTCTGCGCTGCTCGTGTTATTGGACCTCACGGCAGCGTTTGACATGGTCGACCACAATCTTTTGATCCACCGCCTGGGCATGGCTGGAGTGAGGGGACTGCCCTTAAATGGCTGACCTCCTTCCTCCGCCAGCGGTCTCAGCGTGTGAGGAGGGGCGAGGTGGTCTCTGAGGGCTCCCCATTAGTTTGTGGAGTTCCACAGGGGGCCATTCTCTCCCCTCTGTTATTTAACATCTACATGCAGCCGCTTGCACAGCTGGTGCGGAGTTATGGGCTGGTCTGCCACCAGTACGCTGATGACACCCAGCTCATTCTGAGGATGGAGGGCAGGCCGGAGTCCGTCCCCGATAATTTCCAGCATTGCCTCGAAGCCGTTACTGGATGGCTGCGAGCCAGTAGGTTGAGGTGAATCCGGCGAAGACGGAGATCTTGTGGCTGGAGTCGCCCGGGTGGGGTGGGTGCCCGGCTTCCGACCCTGGATGGTGCGGCGCTACACCCAGCGCCGTCTGTGAGAAGAGCCTGGGGTCCACCTGGACTCCCAGCTGACCATGGAGGCCCAGGTCTCTGCGGTCAGCAAGGCTGCTTTTTTCCACCTCCGCCAGGCAAGGAGGCTGGCCCCCTACCTCTCCCGGAACGACCTGGCAACGGTGATCCAAGCCATGGTCATCTCAAGGCTAGATTACTGTAACGCGCTTTACGTTGGCCTTCCTTTGTCGTCGATCCGGAAGCTCAAGCTGGTGCAGAACACTGCTGCCTGGCTCCTGTCTGGCACCCCAGCAGGCTGCCGTATAACACCCATTTTGCAGGATCTGCACTGGCTGCCTATTGAGCACCGGATCGCCTTCAAAGTGCTGGTTCTTACCTTTAAGGCCTTATACGGCCTGGGGCCAGCGTATCTGAGGGACCGCCTCACTCCATATTGCCCTTTGAGATCACTACGGTCTGAGAATGCCAACTTCCTGGAAATACCATCAACGAAGCTGGCACACCTGACATCTACCCGCCGGAGGGCGTTCTCCGTCATAGCCCCTATGCTGTGGAACGCCCTCCCGGCTGAAACCAGGGCCCTGAGGGACCTACTCCCGTTCAGACGGGCCTGCAAAACCCATCTGTTTAGGCAGGCCTTCGGAGAGGGTCCGCGCGCTTTAAGTACCACGCTGCTGCACCTGCTGCTGCTCTGTTGTTTTATTGCTGTTTGCTACTGTTTTAATTGGTTTTATGTTTTTAATTTCTTTTTTATTGTGCCATTGGCTCTTGTGAGCCGCCGCGAGCCCCCGGGAGTCGGCGGCATAGAAGCCTCAATAATAAATAAATAAATAAATAAATAAATAATCCTGGTGAGGGAGTTGAATACTCCAGAGGGGGAAATTCCCCGGATGCGGACTTTCCAACCTTTCACTCTTTACCTTTGGGTCACCCTATTTGATGAGAATAGGGTTATGTTTGGATCATCCATTCTAATGGTACGTATATCTACTGTATATAAAAGGGCTATGGTTTGGTGTAATTGTACATGTATACTGTATTTCTTATTGATAATTGTCTTAATAGATTTATGGACACCTGCTTGATATAGTGTGAGCCTTGAGAAAGAGTCTCGAAACGGTTTTTCCGTGGCCGCTAATCAGAGCATCTGTATACCGTCGGCTCTTCTCTTGGATCATCCATACTCACTGGAGATGCCCACACTGCTCTCTCCTCTGCGTCCGGGGGATTTCCCCCTCTGGAGTATTCAATTCCCTCACCAGGATTATGTGCCTTTGTGTCGGATTTTAGACTTTCCGTTTGGGACACCCACGTTTAATCCGCAACTTGGACAATTGGTCGGACTAAGTATTCAGGCTTTATATACGGACCTACTAACATCAGAATCGTGGACTCTTATTGCGGACTATTTGGAAACCTTCTCAGGTTCTGTAACTGTTTGGATTACACCATGGGTTTTTCTCAAACCACTACGTCTTGAAATTGGATAATATATTTTATATGACTACAAACCGTATGCATGATTTTTGTCTTATCCTTCACTGCCATAACTTATTAGACCTGGTGGATATATTGTGAATACACCGTTGTAGCTCTGTAGGGAAGAACCTGCACCTTGAATTGGGACCGGAAGATTAATGGCAGCCAATGGAGCTCCTTAAACGGGTGGGTTGACCGCTCCCTGTAAGTCTCTCCAGTTAGGAATCTGTCTGCCGCCTGTTGGACCAATTAAAACGTCTGGGCCGTCTTCAAGGGCAGCCCCTCGTAGAGTGCATTACAGTAATCCAATCTGGAGGTGACTAAGGCGTGGACCACCGTGGCCAGATCCGACTTCACAAAGTATGGTCGCAGCTGGCACACGAGTTCCAGTCTAACAACATTTAGGGTCACTCATCCTTGCCCTAAACACACCCTGTCACCAAAAATAGCAAGTGCATGGTTAGTTCCCATTTCTTCTATGTAATATTTCATGTAAGGCACATTGTGACAGTTTCTTCCACCCTGCTGCAGCCACAGCCAATCATAGAGAAGTTTAGAAAGTGGTCGCCATATAATTTTGTGCGAGAGTGTGAGGAAACTTGCTATTTTCAAGGCATTTCTATGTTTTCCAGTTTTCTGCAAGCATTTTGCTGTGTCTCTAAGAAGCTTGTCAGTTTTAAATGACTGTTGTGAATTTTGTTTTAATCTGTGTATTATTACACAAATGATAAATGTCAACATTAAGTGAACCTTCTGTGCTGGATAAAATTAACGATCCAATACAGAAACAGCTTGCAGGAAAGTACGACCAAATCAAGCATCTGTAGTTAGTTGTAAAGGACACGGTTGATGAATGTGCATTTCAAAATCCGCTGTGTTATAGATGTAGCTACAAAAATGACTGAACCAGACGCAGCAGATGGTAACAAAATAAATAGCTGTCCTTTAAAATAAAGGCCTCTTGGGGTATAGTTAATGGTCCTTTTTCCAAATATTACAGGTCAGCTGAGGACCATAGAAAAGTTTCCTAGATCTCCGTAAAGCGTCTTTCACTGGCATCTTGTCATGTGTCACCTGTATAACAAAAGGCAAAACGATACATCACAACAGAAGTAGCAGAGTTGAAGAAAAAAACATCACCGAGACACATTTTCTCCTCTTTCATTGTAAAATGTAGTCTTGTTGATATTATACAACAGGGCTGTCCAACTGGTGGCCCGGGGGCCGTATAAGGCCCTCCAGCTCCTTCCCTCCGGCCCCCTAAGCTTTTTAATAAAAAATAAAAATTGAAAAATACAATAAATAATAAAAATTAAAAAAAATACCTACTTCTGGGTTTGGAGCAAGTATCGCAAGAATACGCAATCCACATGGGATTTCGCTGTCAACGCGAGATCACGCTGGCGTTGACAGCGAAATCCCATGTGGATTGCGTATTCTGGCGATACTCTTCGGCTACTCTACTACTGGATCGCTGAGGCCCACAGACGCGATTAGGACCTTCTTCGACTCAGTCGGTCGTCGCCTCTCTCGTCGTCCGGGTACTCCTGGATCCTGCGCGTTTGGAAAAGGTAGGCCAAGAAGGGGGCTCCTCAGGGGCTCCTCATTCCCTCCCCCATCTCCCTCATGTATTAAATATAAAATTAAATATATTTAAAGATGAAATAAGGGGAGATGGGATACATTAAAATAAGGGGAGAGGGGAGGATGGAATTAAATATTTTTAATATTAAATAAAAATAAGGGGAGAGGGGAGGATGGAATTAAATATATTTAATATTAAATAAAAATAAGGGGAGAGGGGAGGATGGAATTAAATATATTTAATATTAAATTAAAATAAGGGGGAGGGGAGGATGGAATTAAATATATTTAATATTAAATTAAAATAAGGGGAGGGGAGGATGGAATTAAATATATTTAATATTAAATTAAAATAAGGGGGAGGGGAGGATGGAATTAAATATATTTAATATTAAATTAAAATAGGGGAGAGGAGAGGATGGGATTAAATATATTTAATATTAAATTAAAATAATTTAATATCTTATCCCTGCATTTTATCTCAGTAAAAGATTATATTTGACTGTATGCATTCAGGGGCGGGGGGCGGAGCTGGGGGAGAGGGTGGAGCTGGGGCGGAGCCAGGGGCAGGGGGGCAGACCCTACGGCCCCCCAGGTCATCAGTGACCGGAATTCAGGCCCCTGGGCCGGTAGAAGTTGGGCAGCCCTGTTATACAATATTATCACACTGTGGGTTTCCTCTCCAAAGCACCACCGGCTGCTGGCAGAAGGGCGACAACAGCAGAGACACACATGCCATGCCACAAAGAGAAACTGTCGCCGCAGACGCCAGTTCAGAGAGCCAAACCCAATTGAAGTGTAAATAGTTTGTTTTAATATTCACAGAGGCTCTGGAGATAAGTATTTGCAAAACAAAAGCACTTAATGGTCAGTGAAAACGCTCACAAAAGGAAGCCTTAACCGGCATGAAAACAAACAGCCTGCATTCAAAACGCCAAAACTCTTTAGCAAATTCAAAGCAAAACAAACAGAGAAAGGCACGCTGAGGGCAGCAGAGAAGATGTCGTCAGAATCAATCCAAGGTCATCAGCATTGAAGTCATCCAAGGGTTGTCCAAGAAGGTATCCAAAGGGGCGTAGGAGAGACGTAATCCAGGAGCCAAGCCAAGGTCAAGGAGAGGAGCTAGGCGTAGAAGCGAAGACACAACCCACAGTCCAACTGGGGAGCAATCCAGCAGAGTTCAAACCCCACCACAGGAAGCAGCGGAATCAGTCTGGAAACAAGGCTTCAAGATACAAGATGACAGGATACAAGATGCAAGAGTCCTAGGATCCAAAGGCAACTCCTTGCTAGCCACAGAGGTTAGTCCCAAAATGCCCACCTTTTAAGCTCACTACAAGTCAGATCCACTTGATAAGGTCGACGCCCTATCATCATCATGCTCAGGTGTTACTCTCCCAGCAGCAGCTGCTGCCCTTTGACTGACCCTCCAAGATTTCCACCTGTGGTTAAGACTTAGAACATCCCCCCGCCAATTGTCTGGGGACTCTGAGGGCCAATCCTGATCATCAGTGAATCCTATCCAGGCGTCTGAACTTGTGGGCTCCTCACAAGCCCTCTGAATTTCTCTTACTTGAGTCCAATCCATTTCAGTAGAAATGTCATCTGTACTCTGACTCCCATCATTCCCAGAGAATCCCTCAAATGCCTCAGAGTCTGTAGGTGCTGTAATTATTTGCTTGACTCTCTTGAGTTGCAAGTGATCCTCTTCACTTGACTCACTTGACTCATGAGTAAGCCTCTTTCTGCAAACACCAGTACTCCTGTTGCAAACGGCCCCACCCAGTTCCATACTCTCCCCAGATGCTGAGCCATCAGAGTCTTCTGAATCACTACTATCAGTAGCAGCTGGAGGCTCAATCACAACAGAAACAATATGCTTATGGGGATAGAGAGAGTAAACCATGACATATCAAGCTCTTTTTAGGTGGCAACCTCCTTAATATATTGGTGTGGAGCCCCCGGTGGCGCAATGGGTTAAACTAGTGGTTCCCAAAGTGGGTGGTACCGCCCCCTGGTGGGTGGTGGGATGATCCAAGGGGGCGCTGGGAGGCTCAGGAGAATTTGGAGGGTGCTGAACCCCTGTAAGGGGGCGGTGGTGTGAGCCAGGCTTTCCACTTGCAGGGTCGTGCACCTGCAAGGACGTCCCTCTTGGAAGAAGGAATGTGCCCTCGGCGGGGTTGACGAGAGGAAGGAGGCGCTCGCTGCAGTTTCCATGGCAATGCCTGCCCAAGGATTCCAACTCGCAGGGACACAGTCGCAAGCACGTGATCCCCGGGCAGGCATTGCCATTTGATTCAGATCTGTCATTCATGGGGATCTTAGTGGTCTGTGGAAGTCAGCTGAATTAGCTGAAGGTACTGCAAATCTCATCATCCATTCCTCATACTCCCCAAAACATATTGTTTTGGTGATTATTTCTGGAATTCAGTGTCATTCCGGGACAGATAGGGGGCCACACGCCTCGCCTGTCGCAGGTAGAAGAACATAATTCTTGCCCGGTGTTGTTGTGGAACGCCTTACCGCCTGAGACTCGGGCTCTGTGTAACTTGGACACCTTCCGCAGAGCATGCAAGACACATCTATAACAGGCAGGCCTTTGAGTGATGTGGGAACTTTTCTTTGTTTTTATCAGGTATTGTTTTATTCTAACTTTTTCTGTAAACCGCCCGAGCCTCCGGGAGTGGCGGTGTAGAAATCGAAGAAATAAATAAAAATAAATAGATAAGGCAGCGTCCATAGTGCTGGGTATTGGGTGAGGTGTAGAGAACAAAATCTTATCTGGTGACCTAGGGCCTTGGATGCCCTTCCTTTCCCTTCCCACATGCTTTAATTTTACCAGCATTTAATAACAAGGGGTTTATTTGGAATTAAAAAAATTTGAACAGTTTTTTTGACTTTTTTTCCCTTCCCATTTTTTTTCAACGGGGCTTTTTTTCCCCCAAAAATAACCTTTGGGGAAAACCAGGTTTTCCCCCCCTCTTGGGGTTAAACACAACCCTTTTACATTTTTTTCTTTTAAAAATTTTGGCCTTGGAAAAGTTTTTTTCTTTGGGGCCCCGGGAAAATTCTCCCAAGCAAATTTTCCCCCAAAAAAAGGGGGTTATGGGGTTTTTAAAAGCCCCCTTTTTCCAATTTTCCCACCCTTTTCGGGGCCCTTAATAAAGAAAAGGGCCCCAGTTTCACCCATAAGGGACCAGTAAAGAATTTTTGGGGTTTTGGAATTTTCCCCCTCTTTTTTAAAAATTTTGTTTTAATTTAAATAACCAAAAGGGGGTTTTATTTCCCCCAATGTGCATTGGGAAAATCTTATTTTTGGAATTTTTGGGAAATTACTTTTTTAATTTTGGGCCCCATTTAATTTGTTTTACCCTATTAAACATTAAAGGTTGGTTTCTCCCCCCAATCTCTTTTAAAAGCTTTAAAAAACCCCTCGGGCGGAAGGCGGGACTGGAAAAATTAACAAAAAGGTTTCCTATTAAATCACCCGGAAACCCGCTAAAGGAAAAGGGGGCCCCTCTTTTGGATCCCCATTCTGGGGGGTAATCCCTCTTGTTCCCCCTTTTTTTTTAATTTTTAAAAAATTTTTTAATTTTTTGGCCATTTTGCCCCATTTAAAAAAGGGAGGGGGGGGGGGGTTGGGGAAAGAGGGAAATTTTGCCCTTTTTTTACCAAAGACAAAAATTTTTCCTGGGGGCCCCTTGAAAAAAAATTCACTTTCCTTTCTTCCATTCTTAAATTTCCTCAAAGGGAAATTTTTTTAAATTTTTTTGAACTTTAACCTGTTTTCCCATAACTTTTTCTTCCATCCCTTTTTGGGGGTTGATTTTTAAAGGGCCTTTGGCTTTTCGGGTTAAAGATTTTTAGCCATTTAAAAAAAATTGTTTTAGCGGAAAAATTTAAAGGTTTTCAAACCCCCTTTTCAAAAAGAACACCCTTTTTTTGGGGGCCCCCTAAAATCCCCCTGGAAAGAATTTTTTTCCAAAAATTTTTAAAGGGGGAAAACCAAGGGTTTCTTTTACCATTCCCTACAATGTGCGGGTGATTTTAAAATGGAAACCCCCCCAATTTTAAACTTTCCCCAATTTTTGGAATTTTATTTTTAAAATTTTTTGAAAAAATTAAACCTAAAATTTTTAATTTTTCCCCACTAATTTAAATTTTGGGCCCAAGTTTTACAAAAAAAAAAACCATTCTGGCTGGAAGTAAATTTTCCCAAAAAATTTTCCCCTTCAAATTTTTGAAAAAGCCAATTTCAAAAAGAAAAGGGCCCCCCTTAAACCCAAATATGACGAAAAGGGAAATCCACCCCCCAATAAATTCATTCTAATTAATATCAGTTTTCTCCTTCCTGGATTTTTAATTTTTTAAAATTTCCCTTTTTAAATTTTGGGGCCCTTAAATTCCTTTGACAAAATGTTTTTATAAAAGGTGGGCCGCAAATTTTTGGTCCCCCCCCTGGCCCCGGGCCCCCCTTCGTTTGCCCTTCTTTAAGGGAATTTTTTTATTTATTTATTTTTTTATTTGGCGACCCGCTCTTCTCCCCTTGGGGGGGGACTGGGGGGTTTAAAAAACACAATTTGATGCCTACATCACAATGGCAGTAAAAAAACACAATAAAAAACCCCGGCATTGGCACAAAAATAAATTAAATAAAATTATATTCAAAACCCCCTATGCATTCCCTATTTTAAAAAACCCATTGTTCCGTCCATAAAAGCATTGAGCCCTTTCCCAATTTCCCCATTAAACTACAAAAGCTCCGGGCACTTCTAGCCGGCCCCAAAAACCCCAGGCTTTCACTTTTCCTAAATGCCCAGGGGGGATGGGGTGATCGTATGTCGCTAGGGGCGCATTCCCCAGGGGGGAGCCACCCCCAAAAGGGCCCTCCCCCTTGGGTCCCCCACCACCCGCACCTGGGAAGCCGGGGGGGAGCAAGAGCAGGGCCTACCCGGGTGATCTTAAATTACGAGGTGGGGGCCGTAGTGGCAAAATGCTTTTGGACAAAGGTAAGCTGGGCCGGGAACCGTATGATTTTAAAAAGGTCAAAACCAGCATTTTGGGTTGGGGCCCGGGGTTGGCCCGGGCCCAAATGGAGCCGACACAACAGGGGGGGGTTATGCCCCCTGTATGTAGCCCCAGTTGGGAAATCTGGCTGCCCCCCTTTTGGACTAGTTGTAATTTCTAAATTTTGTCTTAAAAAGGGAACCCCCGTGGGCGGTTGCAGTAATCTTTGGGGGAGGGCCCCAGGCGTGGATGACCGGGCCGGATCAGATTTCCCCAAAGGTGCAGGCAGCGGGGCGCCGAGTCTTAACTGTGCAAAAGCTCCCCGGCCACCCGAGACCTGGGGTTCCAGGCTCCCCCCGGTGAACCCGGGGTCCTCCCAAGCCCCGAACCTCGTCTTCAGGGGTGTCCGGCAAAAACCCCCCTATGCCCTGTTGGGCCTTTTGGGGGACTGACCGGGAGGACCTCTTCTTGTCTGGATTAAGTTTAAATTTTGCTAGCCCCATCCAGTCCCCCCAAAAATTTTTCCCCCCCCGGGTTTTTCCCCCTTTTTTGGGGGTTTCCCGGAAAAAAAAAAGCCCCCGGGGGGGGGGTTTTTTTTTTTTTTCCCCCCTTTTTTTTTTTTTTCCCCCCCCCCGGGGGGAAAAAAAAAGGGGGTTGGCCCCCCCTTTTTTTTTGGGCCCCAAAAAATTTTTTAATATTTTTTTTTGGGGGGGGGGGGGGGTTTTTTTTAAAAAAAAAAACCCCCTTAATCCCTTTTTGGGGTATTTTCCCCCCCCCCCTTTTCCCCTTTGGGTTTTTTTCCCCCCTTTCCCCAAAAATTGGGGGGGGCCGGGGTTTTTAAACCCCCCCCCAAAAAAAAAAAAAAAACCCCTTTTTTTGGGGGGCCTTTGGAACCCCTTTTTAAAAAGGGGGGGGTTTGGGGCCCCAAAAACCCAAAAAACCCCCCCCCTAAAACCCCCCCCAAAAAAAACCCCCCCCCGGGGGGGGGCCCCCCCCCCCCCCCCTTTTAAAAAATTTTTTTTTTTTTTAAAAATTTTTTTTTTTTTTTTTCCCCCCCCAAACCCCAAAACTTTAGGGGGGGCCCCAAAAAAAATTTTTTGGGCAGGGGGGGTTGGGGCCCCTTTTTTTTTTTAAAAAAAAATTTTTTTTCCCCCTTTTTTTTTTTTTTCCCCCCCCCCCCGGGGCCCCTTAAAAAAATTTTAAAATTTTTTGAACAGGGGGGGTTTTTTTTTTTTGGGGGCCCCAAAAAAAAAAAGGGGGTTTCCCCCCCCCCCCTTTTTTTTAAAACCCCCCCCCCCCCCCCCCTTTGGGGTTTTTTTTAAAAATTTAAAAGGGTTTTTTAAAAAAAGGAAAAAACCCCCCTTTTTCCCCCCCGGGTTTGGTTCCCAAAAAGGGGGGTTAACCCGGTTTTTTTTTTTTTTGGGGGTTTTTTTTTAAAATTTTTAAAAACCCCGGGACCCCCTGGCCCCCCTTTTCCCTTTTTTTTTTTGGGGGGGGTTTTTTTTCCTTAAGGGTTTTTCCCCCCATTTTCCAAAGGGCCCCCCCCCCCTTTTTTCCCGGGCCCCCAATTTTCCCCCTTTTTTTTTAAAAAAGGGGCCGGGGCCCCCCCCCCCTTTTTTTTTCCCCCTTTTAAAAAAGGGGGGAAGGGGAATTGGGCCCCCCGGCCCCCCCCCCCCCCCCCCCGGGGGGGGGGGGGGGGTTTTAAAAAAAGGGAAATTAAAAGGGGGTAAGGGGAAAAATTTAATTTCCCCCCCTTTCCCCCCCCTTTTAAAAAGGGGGGGGCCCCCAAAAAAAAGGGGGCCCCAAACCCCCCCTTTTTTTTTTTGGGGGGTTCCGGGGGGTTTTTGGGTTTTCCCCCCCCCCGGGGGGGGCCCCTTTTTTCCCCCCCCCCCCCCCCCCCTTGGCCCAAAAAAAGGTTTTTTTCCCCCCCGGGGGGCCCCCGGGGGGCCCCCCCCCCCCCTTTTTTTTTGGGGGGGGCCCCGGGGGAAAACCCCGGGGTTTTTTTCCCCCCTTTTTTTTTGGGGTTTTTTTTTTTTTTTGCCCGGGCCCCCAAAAAGGGGGCCCCAACCACGCCCCGGCCACACCCCCCAGCCACACGCCCGGCCCCTCTCCCAAAGCGTCACAATAGCCTTGGAAGTGGGCGATTTCGCCGCTTCCGAGGCTGTTGTGACGCTTTGGGAGAGAAGGAGGAGCCACGGGGGGAGCCTTCCGTGGCTCCGCTCCTCGCCCAAAGCATCACAACAGCTGTTGTGACGCTTTGGGGGAGAGGGCGAAGCCGCGAGGAGCCTTCCGCGGCTCCGCCCCTCGCCCAAAGCATCACAACAGCTGTTGTAATGCTTTGTGCGAGGGGGTGAAACCGCGTGGAGCCTTCCGCGGCTCCACTCCCTCGCCCAAAGCATCACAACAGCTGTGGTAATGCTTTGTGCGAGGGGGTGAAACCGCGAGGAGCCTTCCGCGGCTCCGCTCCTCGCCCAAAGCATCACAACAGCTGTTGTGACGCTTTGGGGGAGAGGGCGAAGCCGCGAGGAGGCTCCCCGTGGCTCCGCCCCCTCACCCAAAGCTGGCGTGATGCTTTGGGAGAGAGGGAGGAGCCACGGGGGCTCCCCCGCCCTCCCAAAGCGGGCAAAACCACGCGCATGCGCACTTTTTTGGGGGGATTTTTTTGGATTTTTAAAATATTGTTTTTCTTTTTATTTTTTATTAAAAAGCTTAGGGGGCCGTAGGGAAGGGGCTGGGGGGCCACCAGTTGGACAGCCCTGGTCTATATGGTATTGTTGTAATGTTTTTATGCAATCTGTTTTATGTAAATTGCCTTGAGCATTTTAAATGGAGGGCGATTAACTAGTGAGAAGATGATGATGATGATGATTTAAAACTATATTATCAGAGTTCCAATCTCTGCTCAGCTATGAAAACCCACTTATTGACCCTTGATAAGTCATATACCTTCAGAGACAGAACGCCCTGTGACAGAGACGCTTACCTCAAAGTTGCCATAAATCAGAAACAACTTGAAGGCACACAAACCCAATAATAAACTGTATCATGCTTTAACTCAGCCCATTTGTTAGATTTGTTTGTTTTTACAACAGTGTTTTTCTTGTAGTGAGATGATTCCAACATAGACAGTGTAATGTTCATGTTTAGTCTTTTAGGGACTAAAACCAACTGCTAATCCCAACTGGAGCAGATTCACAAAACAGTGGGATAAGCATAATTGTTGCCATATTACGCTGCAGTTGAGTCACTGGGTTTATGCTTGTTAGGACAAGCAATTACATTTAGATGCAAGTCTTTATACTAGATTGGGAACAATGAAGCTGCCTAGATCAATGCTTCCCAAGTCATCTGATGTGTGGAACCAACAGACATCACAATCTCTGAGGGTGCCTGCCACAGATGTGAGCGAAACATCAAGAAAGAATGCTTCTAGAACAGGGGTGCTCACACTTTTTCAGCATGGGAGCTACTGATTAAAAAACCAAGTCCCAAAGATCACCTACCCAGAAATGTAAAACGTATAACTATTTCCTTATTTATTTATATTTATATTTCCTTTTTATGTACCGCTCCTTCCAGCAGGCTCGGGGCAGTTTACATAAAATGAAGTCATAAAACATCAACATTTCAATTTAATAACAACAATATAAAACAGAGCATAAAAATACATCCAACCACCCCATTTCTCCCAGACTGCCATATTACCACACATATTATCAGCCAGAAAGTAAGAGGAGAGGCTTTTGAACTGCAAGGCCATTTAATACTCAGCAAGGTAAACAAAGGGGCATGCAAAAATACATCCAACCACCCCATTTCTCCCACACTGCCATATTCCCACACATATTACCAGCCAGAAAGTAAGAAGAGAGGCTGTTGAACTGCAAGGCCATTTAATACTCAGCAAGGTAGACAAAGGGGCATGCATAAATACATCCAACCACCCCATTTCTCCCACATTTCCATATTCCCCAACATATATTTCTCAAGGAACAAAGCAAGCAGAGAGGCTTTGGAGCTAAAAGGCCATTTTTATACATTAAAAATAAACAAAGAGACATGCCACAGAACAATCAAGCACCCACCCCAAAGTATAAAGACCAACATTTGAGATGCGGTAAGGAAATGACCCCAAAGCATCCTTCTTCTTCTCCTCCGTCGTTGCTCCTATTTCCACGCCGCCAGCATGTGTGCCGCCTCCAAGAGCTCACGAGAAGTCCCGAGAGGCAGAATGGGCGCCGCGTCATCCAGGCCCGCCCCCTTTGGTCTCGTACAACTCTGAGTGGCTGGAGAAGGACGGAGGGAGGAGGAGGAATCCAAAAGAGGGGGCCTATTCTGCCTCTTGGACTCTGGAGCTGTTGGAGGCGGTGCGCGAGCAGGGAGCGGGGAGGAGCAATGACGGATGACTTCTTTGCAGCGCGCAGGGGCGCATAAAGAGGACCAACAGCAAAAAACCTGGTCAGAGGCCTGAAGATCACCAGGATGAGGCCCGAAGATCACCCTGGTGATCCCGATCACCATTCTGAGCACCCCTGTTCTAGAACATGGTCCTACAGCCTGGAAAACTCACAACAACCCAGTGATTCCGGCCATGAAATCCTTCGACAACACAACAAAGTTGAGAGTTTATATACTCAAAGAAAGTCCAGGAGAAAGGGGGTAAGATTGAGGACCATCTTCTATAAAGAGCCCTATCGAGGATCTTATCACATGCCCTCCCCCTGCCATTACGCCAGCAAACATGGCAAAATGGCAGCAGGGCCGGACTAAGGTAATTAAAAATGGTAAGCGAACATTATTTTTGCGCCCCCTCGCTCTCCGACCTCGTGGAGGGTGTGCATGCACGGAGCCAGATAGTCCCACGCATGCATGCTGGGGTGCACATGTGCGGGGCTAGGTAGTTCCGTGCATGCGCCTTTGTTGCGGCGCGACTCCAGCTGGCTGGTGACGTGAATCGCCCTCCACGTGGCCGAAAAGGAGGAGCATTGAGCAGCCGGAGGCGGAGCCTCTGGCTTCAAAACACTCCTTCTTTTCGGCCTAGTGTTGGGCGATTTGAGTCTCTGACCAGCTGGAGTCACGCCGCAGCAATTGCGCATGCACGGAAGTTCCACGCATGCGCCATTGCTGCGGTGCGACTCCAGCTGGACTGAGACACCAATCGCCCTATGTGAGGCCGAAAAGGAGGAACTTTTTGCAATAAGTGGCGCAGCTGGCTAAGTCAACAAAACACAAGTGGGGATCCGTGTGAGTAACTGTAGTGTAACACTGGTCAAATTGTAGTGAATATATGAGTCAATATCTCTACTCTAATGTAAATCATGCAAAGACATATATTCACTTATGTCTCTATTTATCCATCATAATACATACAACTTATAGCATTTCAAAGCCCAAATGGCTGTAAACTGAAACAGTTTAAGTGAATATATGTCTTTGCATGATTTACATTAGAGTAGAGATATTGACTCATATATTCACTACAATTTGACCAGTGTTACACTGCAGCTAGCTAAGTGTCAGCTGCATAAGATCTCTCTGACCAGTAGGTCATGAGTTCGAGGCCTGCCTGGGTCGTGGTGGGTGCTCGACCTTAAGTGTAGCCTGCTGTCGACCTTTGCAGCCTGAAAGACAGTTCATTTGTCAAGTAGGAGATAAAGGTACCACATTAAGTGGGGAGGCAAATTTTGACTGATTTATGAGGCCATAAAGAACTCCAGGAATTGCTGAGGAATGCGGAAGAACAACAAGGGACGCTGGAAAACGCTGAGAGATGAGGTGTTGAGACTCCCACAGATGGCTCACAGACACGCCAAGCTAGTAAAAGTATTTACAGTTTATTCAAACAAAAACATAGCCACAGTCCGGCATGAAAAAACCCACACCCAAAAAAGCCTATAAACAAAACAGAGAAGACGTCTGTCTTTCGTAGTCTTTGGCCTTTATCCCGGCTCGAAGTCTGTGTAATGCGAAGGTCCGTCCGAGAAGGAAAGGAGGAGTGCTTCTCAAATTCCAGGAGCTAAGTATACAAACAAACACATCAAAGCCCCCGCAACCCACAGCAACCCCCTTCCACCCATTATACAATACCAAAAGAGACAGGCACTCACAGCAACACAGGAAATGATCAAACAAAACGCAGTAGTCACTAAACATAAAAACACACATTAAAGCCCCAACCCCCCAACAAACAACAGTGTTAGCTAGAGCTGCCATAGCAGCTCACCCAGAACCCAACATGAAAACAGCCCAATACTCACAGCTCGCTGGGAATCAGGAACTAAGACACGAAGAATCAAGAGCACCAGATACAGGAACTAGCAACCCACCAGCAACACCTTGGCTGACCGCAGAGTCCCAAATCCCCAGACCTTACTTTTATACCCTTACAACTCAGAGTCATCAGACTCCCCACCCAAATCTGCCTCAGTCCCCACAGCTGCAGCCCTGGGTGTGTTCCTCCAATCCTCCCACCTTTGCTGAACAGTTAAAGGACCCCAATCCGACTCAACATTCCCACTAGGCCAATCAGGATCACTTGAAAAGCCAAAAAATGAGCTTTCGCTTGACTCAGCATTTAACATATTCCTGACATCCTGCACCAACGCTGAGTCCAGCTCTGTATCACTCTCTTCTGAGGTTAACTCTGCTTCAAACCCCTCAAAAGTATCATCACTGGTAGGCTCCCTAAGTATTTGTCGGACCTTTCTCCTTTGTTCTGCACCTTCCAAACTCACAACACTTGCAGCTCTCTTCCTCCCAGCTGCAGTAATTCTGCCCAAACCTCCCTCTTCAAGTGACATGTCCGACAAAGTATCCTCCTCCCTGTTACTACCTGTAGCAACTACAGGCTCAGCTTGCTCAACTACAACATGAGGAGTGCGTCAGCTCCCCCTGGTGGCCAGAAGTTTGCCTCTCTTTGTCTATATATGTCTAAATACGTCTATATATGTTGTCTATATATGTTGAACTGCAGGGATTGTCTGCAAGTATGTGTACTGTAATCTGCTCTGAGTCCCCTTCGGGCTGAGAAGACCGGAATATAAATAAAGTAAACTCGACAGGGGGAGTGTGTCCCTGTTGGTTCTGCTGGACCACTCAGCGGCTTTCGATACTGTTGACCACGGTATCCTTCTGAGTCGCCTTGCTGATATGCGACTTGGGGGTACTGTTCTGCAGTGGCTCCGATCCTTCCTGGAAGGTCGTACCCAGAAGGTGTTACTGGGTGACACCTGTTCGGCTCCGCAACCTTTGTCTTATGGAGTCCCTGAGGGTTCAGTTCTGTCCCCGATGTTATTTAACATCTACATGAAATCACTAGGAGAGATCATTCGGAGTTTTGGAGTAAGGTGTTATCTATACGCAGATGACGTCCAGATCTGTCACTCCTTCCCACCTGTCACCAAGGAGGCTGTCCAGACCTTGAACTGGTGCTTGGCTGCTGTGTCGGACTGAATGAGGGCTAGCAAATTGAAACTTAATCCAGACAAGACAGAGGTCCTCTTGGTCAGTCAAAAGGCTGAACAGGGCATAGGGTTACAGCCTGTGTTGGATGGGGTTACACTCCCCCTGAAGACACAGATTCACAGCTTGGGAGTGATCCTGGATTCATCACTGAGCCTGGAGCCCCAGGTCTCTGTGGTGGCCAGGGGAGCTTTTGCACAGTTAAGACTCATGCGCCAGCTGCGCCCGTACCTTGGGAAGTCTGGCTACGGTCGTCTACGCTCTGGTCACATCTCAAATAGATTACTGCAATGCACTCTACATGGGGCTGCCTTTGAAGACAGTTTGGAAATTACAACTAGTCCAACGGACAGCAGCCAGATTACTAACTGGAGCTACATTCAGGGAGCATACCACCCCCCTGCTGTGTCAGCTCCACTGGCTGCCTGTCCACTTCCGAGCTCAATTCAAAGTGCTGGTTTTGACCTTTAAAGCTCTATACGGTTCTGGCCCAGCTTACTTGTCCAAACGCATCAGCCTCTATGCCCCACCTTGTAATTTAAGATCTTCCGGGGAGGCCCTGCTCTCGCTCCCGCCAACATCTCAAACGCGGTTGATGGGGATGAGAGAGAGGGCCTTCTCGGTGGTGGCTCCCCGTCTGTGGGACGCGCTTCCAAGCGACATACGATCAACCCCATCCCTCCTGGCATTCAGGAAAAAAGTGAAATCTTGGCTGTGGGATCAGGCGTTTGGACATTAGCACAATGCAGCACTTTGGACTGGATTTGTAATGGCAAGTTGATGGATATGGCTCAATGCTCCTGTTATGGACGAAATACTGTCTTAAGAGAATGTGTATGATGTATTAATGTTAATTGTATTTTAATGCTGTATGTTTTTGGTTTTATGTTGTATTTTATTATGTTGGCATCGAATTGTGCCTCTTCTGATTCCCAGGGTCTAAAAGGGCCTTTAAAGGTTGGACAAAAGCAAGCTTTGACCCTGGGAACAGAGATAAGGTCTTCCCACATGCAGGAAAGCCCTGGATCTCTATAAGAATGAGTGCTGGATTGAAAATAAGGTGAACCAAAAGGATTTATTGGTTTACAATCAGCAAAACTGATGGTCCAAAAGCTTAGTTGGTTGCAAAGTCCTTTAAAGAAAAGGGAGTCTATCACTATGCCTCGTGTGCAAAGCGACAGTACCTTTGTTAGAGCCAAGGTTTCCTGTTGTCCTCTGGCTTGAAGATACACAAAGTCCTGTATCAGGCCCCAAATCCACAGCGTCTGTTGAGAGCAGGCCCTCCTATATACTGAATATTTGGTCGAAGACAAAGGTAGACCAGTAGGTGAAATAAGGTTGTCCTTTCCCAGCAACCCAACTTCCAGCCTTGCTTCGTCCGTGAGTTCATTGGAATGAAGGAGGAGGGGACCTCTGGCCCCTTAAGTAAACTCCGGAAAAGGGTGGAGTTGGGGGCGGAGACACCAGGTATGGAGCCAGGAAGCAGCCCCATCCGAGTGACCACATGGCCAGACAAAGAAGCACATGGCCAACAAAGTGGATGTAAAACAAAGGGTTCATGCATGCACATGGTGAACCAAATACAGATATAAACAGCCCCCTAGGGGGCGCCACAGTGCCTTTTGTTAGGCCGCTCTGAGTCCCCCCTCGGGGATAGAGAAGAGTAGAAATGTTGGAAATAAATAATCTAAATATATAAAGGAAGAGTCATCATCGAACGACCGTCCTAGGCAGAGAAACCTTACAAGGCAGAGACACCAAATTTGGCAACAAAAATAGGCCTCAGGCAAAGAAGGTTTTTAGCAAAAAAAACTTCCCCCCCAAAAAAACCTAGAAGGCCCCAAAACAACGATGAAAAACCTACATTTCCCAGCATCCTCTGCGGCCACCAGCAAAACCCATTGGCCAACATCAGTTACCATAGTAATGGTGGCCAAAGCCAGCCAAGGCTAGATTAGAATGCTGAGTGGTTTGAGTTTAGTCAGTTGGTGTTTGAGGGTTAAACTGTCAAGGCCAAGATCTAGGATAGAGACAAATAGGGCACCAGGGACACAGGCACCACTGACAAACACATACCCCCAGAATAACACAAAAGTAATACCTACACACAACACAATACGCACATAACACAACCTTGCGTCTACTGCTCAACCCATTTGTATGCCATTCCTTCCTTCCACACAGGCATAAGCTGACCCAAAAGACAAGCCATGCCTCCTAAAAAGAACAGCATCGGACGACACACTCGCAACGCTACATACATCACACAAAAAAGGGCAGAACAAACGCCAGAACAGAAAGACACTGCACTACACTAGCTTTTGCCATCACCATAAACAAGGCTCAAGGACAAACACTACAAATCTGTGGCATAGACCTTGACACAGAATGCTTCTCCCACGGACAACTCTACGTAGCGTGCTCCAGAGTTGGGAAACCACAGAACCTCTCCATCAACACAGCAGACGGAAAGACACAAAACATTGTATATCCACAAGCTCTGCAGAACGCCAGGAACACCACACACCGACAACTCCACAGGACTTCAAGATCCCACCCACCAAAAAGAAACAAAATGGTGAATATATCCTGAAATCACAGGAAGAAATATCTAGAAACTTCGCCAGTGTTCGATGGCTCCATTATTTCCAACTGAGAGAATGGTTTAACAAAGATAAGGCTAAAGGATTCAGTGAAAGTGAGGGAAGCTGGGACAAAGTTCTGAAATCAGAAAAGAAAACAACATCAAAGATATACTCCATGCTACTTGCCTGGACAACAGAGGAAGAGATAATTAAACAAACAATGGTGAAGTGGGCTCAAAATATAGGGAGACCAATACAATTTAGAGAATGGGAATTAATATGGCGGAAAAATTTAAAAATCACATATGCAACTGATTTGAAGGAAAATTGGCTTAAAATGATCCACCGATGGTATCTCACACCGCAAAAATTGAATGCAATGTACAAAAATTTGGACAATAAATGTTGGAAATGTAAAACACAGGAAGGTACCTTTTCTCATATGTGGTGGACTTGCCCCAAGACAAAAGAATATTGGTTAATGATACATCAGGAATGTAAACAAATATTGAAAGTAGACTTTCCAAGAACTGCGGAATTATACCTATTAGGATTAATAGGTGAGAACATATTTGAAAATGAAAATCAACAAAAACTCTTTGTGTATCTGGCCACGGCGGCACGGATAGTCTTCGCTAAACTTTGGAAGCAGAATCTCCTCCCGGACAAAGAACAATGGTTGGAGAAAGTGCTGGAAATCAAGGGAATGGATGAATTTATTTATTTATTTATTTATTTATTTATTTATTTGTTCCATCTTGTATTCCGCCCCTCCCTGCAGGCTCGGGGCGGATAACATCATAAAATTCGGCAGGCATGTACATCCATGTCGCCATACAATAAAATGCAACATAAAACATACAATAAAACAAAATACAATAGGTCCCGAGATTAAAATTATGTGCATGCCATGGCATTCCCTGAACCAGGGTGCTGATTAGGAAGATGAGTACATTCGGCTTACTCGCCTAGCCGAAGGCCAGTCTGAACAGGGCGGTCTTACAAGCCCTGCGGAACGGGATGAGCTCCGTGGCAGCTCGGGAGAGAGTTCCAGAGTACCGGAGCCGCCACAGAGAAAGCCCTTTGCCTGGTAGCAGACAGGTGACAGGCGGGGACCGATGGAATCAGGAGCAAATTCGACTCCTCAGAACGTAGTGATCTCGGGGGAATGTATGGGGCAAGGCGGTCCCTCAGGTACGCAGGCCCTAGGCCGTGTAGAGCCTTAAAGGTTAACACCAACACTTTGAAGGCAATTCGGTACTCAATAGGCAGCCAGTGCAGCTGCCGGAGGATGGGCGTGATGTGCTCCCTTACCGACGTTCCCGTCAGCAAGCGAGCAGCGGCATTCTGCACTAGCTTGAGTTTCCGAACTGTCGCCAAGGGAAGGCCAACGTAGAGGGAAGGCCAATTAACATACTGGCTCCGCCAGAATAATGGCAAGGGGAATACGATGACAGATTGGACTGTACTTAAGGAATATACAAAAGCAATGAAAATAGATTGAAACACTCTGTCAATGACTATACTAAAAATATATAAGAATAAGAGCACCTTAGGATGCCCAATGTGAAAGAAATAACAGAATAATGTAATATGATAAAGTATGGAACTAGAACGGAAGTCAATATTGCCCCCCCTACCCCCTCCCCTCCCCTTTTTCCTTCTGTTTCGGTATGTGTATACTTGTATGTTTGTAATGTTTACAAAACTATGGAAATTTCAATAAAAATCATATTAAAAAAAAAAGATCCCACCCACCAGAACAACCCACAACGACACAGCCATGACCCCACCAAGACCATAAGTAACATCAATTCCAACCCTTACATACTCAGGCTTTCTCGCATCTCCTAAATAGGGCACAGCAACGCCTGCCGGGTACAGCTAGTAAATAAATAAAATAAATAAATAACCTCATGTTTAGTTTGTCTCCATAAAGGTCAAAGTGCATAAGAATACAGGCCTGGTGATGTGTGCAGTGAATTTTTTTTGGAAACAATACATCCCATCAATTATTCCCCCAGTCTCCAGGAATGGGGGGGGGGGGGTTAGCCAGATTTGCCATGTGAAGCCTGGCTATTTCCAATTAAAAAGCCTAATGTTCTTCTCTGAGACAGGTAACCTGGGAATTAGAAACTCTTGTGCCCAGTGTTTTCTGAAGCGGAAACTTTCCCTCTTCCCCCCCTTTATCATTCTACTTCTCCTCCCGTATTCAAAAGCAGATGCTCCATATGGGATGTTGCAGTCACACCTGAGACCGAACAATGCCCACTTTCTTTTCCAGAGAGCCACGTGAGAACAGAGGCTTTGGAAAGGGAAGATTTATAAGGTGTCCCACTCCAAAGGATGTTGCCAAACGTTAATTGCTTCTGTTCCAGACTTGCTGAGGAAGAAAAAGGAAGGCCACTGTTTTCTCGTCCTTCATAAATGCTGCATTTGTGGTTTCTCATCTTTAAATGGAATATCTGGATGCGCTAGCTGTGCTTGATCAATACCAAGTGTTACCATTTCTGCCTAACTTTACACAGGCATATATATCTCTAACTCAGACAGATAACAAACTGCAACAGTTTGACCTGGTGTAAATGTGGCGTCTTGCTAGAACATATGTTACCTTGTGAATTTTTATCACCCAATGCCTGCTAGGAATGTGATTTGAAGAATGAATAATCTCATTAACTCGAAAGGATAATGGAAGTTGTCACTTTTGTGGCATTGTTTAACTGGGAAAATAAATGGAGTTTTAATCTACAGGAACTGCGCTGATGGTGGTAAAAGTCAAATTTGGTCACGGGAGGTGGAAGAAGAGGAACAAAAACATTTATTCCCTTGAGAACTGCAGAGTTGTCAAGTTTATAGCACAAGCCTCTGCCATTACTGAGTCCCTTTTGGGGGATAGGGCAGTATAGAAATAAAGTATTATTATTATCAGGGGCGGTCTTTGGCATTACGCGGCCTACGCGACCGCGTAGAGCGCCATCTTGGACGCTGCGGGGTGGGGCGCCCTCGTGAGGCGCCGTGGCGTCGCCCGTCCTGCTGCTGTGCTGCGCTCCGCGGTTTCGCGTGCATGCGCTGTGCCTACGGGCCTCTCTTGAGGTCCGTAGGCACTGCGCATGTGCACTGAGACTTACGCGCACATGCGCAGTGCCTACGGACCTCAAGAGAGCTCCGTAGGCACTGCGCATGCGCACTGCACATCTCTGCGCACATGCGCAGTGCCTACGGAGCTCTCTTGAGGTCCGTAGGCACTGCGCATGTCTTGCCTATGATTCAAGAGGCGCATGCGCAGTGCCTACGGACCTCAAGAGAGCTCCGTAGGCACTGCGCATGTGCGCGCAGATCTCGGCGCACATGCGCAGTGCCTATGGACCTCTCTTGAGGTCCGTAGGCACTGCGCATGTCTGCGCTGAGCGCATGCATGCGCAGTGCCTACAGCCTCAAGAGCGCTCAGACCTCAAGATGCCCAGTGCCTACAGACCTCAAAGAGCCTCTTGAGGTAGGCACTGCGCATGTGCGCGGCCAGAGAGTGCCTACGGACCTCAGAGAGGTCCAGGCATGCCCAGTGCCTACAGACCTCATGGACCTCTCTTGAGGTCCGTAGGCACTGCGCATGCGCAGTGCCTACGGACCTCAAGAGAGCTCCGTAGGCACTGCATGCCCAGCATGCACAGTGCCTATGGACCTCTCTTGAGTAGGCACTGCCTCAAGAGAGTTGCGCAGTGCCTACAGACCTCAAGAGAGGTAGGCACTGCGCATGTCTTGAGATTTTGCGCGCATGCCCAGTGCCTACGGAGTTCACTTGAGCCCGTAGGCACTGCGCGCATGCCCAGTGCCTACGGAGTTTACTTGAGCTCCGTAGGCACTGGGTATGCGCGAAAACCTCCGGTAAGTCAGGGAAGGCGAGAGGGGTGGCGGAGAAGAGGGAGCTGAGTGAAAGGAGCCGGAGGAGCGGGGGGGAATAATGTTTTTTTGGGGGCCCAAAATAGTGTTCGCTTACAACTTAGAATTACCTTAGACCGCCCCTGATTATTATTATGATTAGTAGTAGTAGCATTTAAGTATCTAGTAACTAATTTAAAGTTTAATGTAAGATGTGCAATAGTAACTTAGAGCTAAGATAAAGAAGTAACAATTAATATGAAATCATTAAGCCATTGACTCGCTGTATCAAAAATGGAAGTCTTTTTTTCTTTTAATATATGCACTATGTTGTTTCATATTCTTTTTTCTCTCTCTCTCTCTCTCCTCCCCACCCTCCCAAATGTTTACACAACCAATACTCCCCTCCCCATTTCCTACCCTTCCTGTTCTCCTTACCATATATATTTTTTCTTTTTCTTTTTTTCTTGTCAGATCACTTTTCTTATGTATTTGCATCACAAAGTCCTTAATAAAAATGTAAGATAAATAATAATAATAATACTAACCATCTTTATTTATAACCAACCTCCCTCTCCCCAAAGGGGACTCGGGGCGGCTAACATGAGGCCAAGCCCAAAAAACAATACAACACAATCTATATATATAAAGGAACAGTCGTCATGTGAAGACTACCTCAAACAGAGAAACCTTACAACGCAGAAACACAAAACTTGCCAACAGAAATAGGCCTCAAGCAAGGTACATTTGTAGCAAAGAAACTTTCCCCCCCAAAACCTAAAAGGCCCCAAAACAACGAGTTAAAAACTACATTTCCCAGCATCCTCCGTGGCTGCCAGCAAATGCCATTGGCCAACATCGGCCCACACAAAATGCAGAGAGGAAGAGTAACCATAGCAACGCTGGCAGGAGCCATCCAAGGCTAGGATAGAATGCTGAGAGATTTCAGTTGTCAGTTGGTGTTTGAGGGTTAAACTGTCAAAACCAAACTCCATGAGGGAGCAATTCTCCAGCAATTCCGACCCACACAACACAACACAACTTCCAATCACAACCCATCCCACCAACCTTACGGGACCCCGTACACACAACACCTACCACCACCACAAACAAAAAACATTCCTTCCTTCCACACAGACAGAAATTGACCCAAAAGACAAGCCATGCCTTCTAAAAATAACAGCATCGGACGACACACACTCGCAACGCTACATACATCAAACAAAAAAAAGGGCAGAACAAACACCAGAACAGAAACACACTGCGCAGCAGAGACACAGACAACAGGTCACTGCACGACGCACAGCTGAGAACCAAATGCAAAGAACTGCACGACAAGAAGAAGCGCGCAGCCAGGAACAACAAAGAAGCAGAAATGCAACACAACAGCAGCGCGCAAGGAGCGCAGAAACATGATGTCGCAACACAGAAAACAAATTTCAAAAACACCACAACCAATTCCACCGCCTAGCCTTCAGATACAACGCTGCAGAAGACTACAGCATGGTGCCAGAGGCCGACATTGGCATCCTAACGCACATCTGCACACACTGCAAAGCCCTGAAATACCCAGCAGAAACAACAGGAATGTGCTGCCTCGCCGGTAAAGTCTCTCCACCACCACTTGCCACTCCTCCACAACCACTACAGACTTTGCTGAGTGGACACACTCCAGAATCAAAACACTTCCTCCGCTATATAAGACAATACAACTCATGCTTCCAGATGACATCATTTGGAGCACACATAGAAAGTGCGCAATTCATGCCTACATGACCCCACCAAGACCGTAAGTAACATCATTTCCAACCCTTACATACTCAGACTTTCTCGCATCTCCTAAATAGGGCACAGCAACGCGTGCCGGGTACAGCTAGTTGAACATAAAACAGCAAAAGATAAAGAAAAAGGACAAATAAGATAACCAATATATCAACACATAGTATAAATTGATTATTGTTGTTGTTGTTATTTATTCTTGTACAACTATTAAAGCAATGTAAGCCTTGCCCTTTGCTTAGTTTATCATTCTCTCCATTAATGAGGAAGCCAGTACTTCTTAGTGGTTAGGGTATTGGATAGGACTTGAGTTTCCTAACTAACTCTATTATTTAACATCTACATGCAGCCGCTTGCACACCTTTCTACCATGTGGACAAATGGGAGGGGCTGTGTCTTGGCTCCAAACCTGATGCCACAGCCCTTGACTCCTCCTCTTCTAGAGGTCACCTGAGAGGCTGGACTTCCTTTATGACCTCATTCCAAGCATAGAACATGGACGAAGCAGGTGGAAATCTGGAGCTAAGGCTCAGACAAAGCACCTTCGTTCACGTATAGCTTTCTCCCAACGCTCTCAAGCCAGGATTGCAGTGAAAGGAAGGCCAGCCCTTCACCCAAAGACTGTAGTTGCTGGGGACCTCAGGACTTCGTGTGCCGAAGGACCATTTGAGGAGCAACAAAGGAAACCTGGAATCTAGGAGAGGAACCTTCACTCTGCAAAAGCAAAGTGAAAGCAATCCCTTTGTTTAAAAGACCCTTTTTTTGCAACCTACTTCAAGCTTTTGGGCCACCAGCACTTTTACTGGTTGTTATTCAATAAATCTTGGTTTTGGTTCACTATTTTGAGTCTAGCATTCATTCTTAAAGCTACTCCAGGTCCCTTGTACATGGGAGGGTTAGAACGCGAACCCCAGGGCCTATAGAATTCGTCTATCCTTTTAAAGTCCCTTTTTTATTTATTTATTTATTTATTCGTTTAACTTAATATACTGCTCTCTCTGGAGCGGTTTACAGAGTTAAAAACAGATAAACACATAAAATGCAATAAAACCAGATTAAAACCCCCTGTTAAAATCAAATTCCAGCAGAACTGCGATGGCAGTAGGAATATGCTGACAACGACACAACAGGATGCTGAAAACACGGCATTGGTTATGGACCAAATGCCTGTCTGAATAGCCAGGTCTTTACGGCTCTGCGGAACGGTATTAAGTCTCGGATGGCTCGCAGCTCTTCGGGGAGGGTGTTCCACAGGGTTGGCGCAGCTACGGCAAACGCCCTCTGCCGCGTGCTAGCAAGTCTATAGACCTTAATGCCCGGCACATCCAATAGATTGAGCCCCTCTGAGCGTAGTGATCTCCTGGGCACATAAGGGGTAAGCCGCTCCCTCAGGTACACTGGCCCCAAACCATATAAGGCCTTGAAAGTTAAAACTACCACCTTGAAGGCAACCCGGAATTCAATAGGAAGCCAGTGCAGCTCGCGCAAGAGTGGAGTCACGTGGGCAGATCTTGATGCTCCTGAGAGCAGACGTGCTGCAGCGTTCTGCACCAGCTTGAGTTTCCGAATCGCCGACAAGGGTAGGACAATGTACAGCGCATTACAGTAATCGAGCCTCGAGATGACCGTGGCTTGGATCACCGTGGCCAGGTCGCAGCGGGAAGGTAAGGAGCCAGGACGTTTGCCTGTCGTAGGTGGTAGAAAGCTATCTTGCAGGCGCAGGCAATCTGCGCCTCCATAGACAGCTGGCGTCAGCGGACCCCTAGGCTCTTTACTGACCGGTTGCGGCGAAGAGCCACGCCGTCGGCGTCGGCAACTGGATCCCCCGGGCGGTCCAGCCACGAGATCCGTCGTCGCTGGGTTCACCTTCAACTTACTGGCTCGCAGCCATCCAGTTACGGCTTCCAGGCAGAGATGGAAATTATCGGGTACAGAAGCCACCCCAGGGTCCATCCTCAGAACGAGCTGGGTGTCATCAGCGTACTGGTGGCACTCCAGCCCAAAACTCCGTACCAATTGGGCGAGTGGTCACATGGAGATGTTAAATAACAGCGGGGAGAGAATGGCCCCCTGAGGGCCCCCACAACAGAACGGGGAGCCCTCGGAGACCACCCCGCCCCACTTCCCTCGCTGCAGGCAGTTTTGGAGGAAGGAGGACAGCCAGTTGAGGGCTGTCCCCCTCACCCCCGCCACTGCCAGGCGGTGTGTCAAAAGTTGGTAATCAACAATATCAAACGCTGCCGTGAGGTCCAATAACACGAGCAGCGCTGATCCGCCTCGGTCCAAATGGCAATGGAGTAGGTCTGTGATGGAGACCAGGACGGTCTCTGTCCCATGGCCCGAACGGAAGCCGGACTGGAAGGGGTCTAGCCAGGTTGCATCATCCAAGAATGCCTGCAGCTGGTCCATTGCTGCCCTCTCAATTACCTTGCCCAGGTACGATAGATTGGACACTGGGCGGGACGCCACAAGAATAGTAAAACATCAAAACATCTGGGCGTCCCCTGGACAACATCCTTGCAGATGGCTAATTCTCTCACACCAGAAGCAACGTTATTATTAAACTTTGTTTATACCCCGCCACCATCTCCCAGAAGGGACTCGGGACGGCCCGACAACACAGTAAAATAACACAACAGCAAATAAAACAATACAATCACTATAACTTACAAGAGGGATATCTGGTGCCTGGCCGCTGTGTCGGACTGGATGAGGGCTAGCAAATTGAAACTAAATCCAGACAAGACAGAGGTCCTCCTGGTCAGTCGCAAGGCCGAACAGGGCATAGGGTTACAGACTGTGTTGGACGGGGTTACACTCCCCCTGAAGACGCAGGTTCGCAGCCTGGGAGTGATTCTGGACTCATTGCTGAGCCTGGAACCCCAGGTCTTGGCGGTGGGCAGGGGAGCTTTTGCACAGTCAAGACTCGTGCGCCAGCTGCGCCCGTACCTTGGGAAGTCTGATCTGGCTACGGTCGTCCACGCTCTGGTCACATCCCGAATAGATTACTGCAACGCACTCTACGTGGGGCTGCCTTTGAAGACAGTTCGGAAATTGCAATTAGTCCAGCGGGCAGCAGCCAGATTGCTAACGGGAGCTACATACAGGGAGCATACCACCCCCCTGTTGTGTCAGCTCCACTGGCTGCCTGCCCAATTCCGGGCTCAATTCAAAGTGCTGGTTTTGACCTTTAAAGCTCTATACGGTTCTGGCCCAGCTTACTTGTCCGAACGCATCAGCCGCTATGTCCCACCTCGTAATCTAAGATCATCCGGGGAGGCCCTGCTCTCGCTCCCGCCTACGTCTCAGATGAGGCTGGTGGGGACGAGGGATAGGGCCTTCTCGGTGGTGGCTCCCCGCCTGTGGAATGCGCTTCCTATTGATGTACGATCCACCACATCCCTCCTGGCCTTCAGGAAAAAAGTAAAATCCTGGCTGTGGGACCAGGCATTCGTACACCAGCACAAGGCAGCATTTTAGATTGGTTTTTAATGAACGTGGGTGATTATGGCCAATGTTTTAATGGACTGAACATCGTTTTAATCCAGAGTGAATGCGTATGGTGCTAATGTAGTTGTATTTTAATGTATTTTTAATATATTTTAATTGTTGAAGGGTTTGGGGGTTTATATTGTTATTATGTGGGCATCGAATTGTGCCGTACTGTAAGCCAGTGTTTCTCAACCAGTGTGCCGTGGCACACTGGTGTGCCTTGAGAGATCATCAGATGTGCCGTGAGAAAAGCTCTCTGCCCCCCTTCCTTCCCCCCTCTTCCTGCCAAACTCCTGCTGCTTGGGAGAGGAGGAGGAAGGGCCAGGTGGCGGCGAAGAAAAAGAAGGGACTGGTGCGCCGCCTCCTTCGGCCGTTTCCCCAACCAGCCTCCAATCCGCCATGACTCTCGCCCCTTGCTTGTTGAAGCCGCGCGGAGGAGCCCTGCCTACTGAAGCCCGTCCACCTCTCATGCTCCTCCTCTGTGGGAGAGCTGAAGCCAGGGGGGAGGGGGGCATGATGCAGCCTGGCTCCACCCCTTCCTCCCGGCTTCAGCACTCCCACAGCTTTGCCAGCCTTGAGGGGGCAGTGCCAAGCAAGCGGTGGCAGAGCCAGCACAATGCTGGCTTGGTACTGCCCTCTCAAAGCTGGCGCACCTGTGGGAGAACTGGAGCCGGGGGGAGGGGGCAGGGCATGGTGCGGCCTGGCTCTGCCCCCTCCCCGGCTTCAGCACTCCCACAGCTTCGCCAGCCTTGAGGGGGCAGTGCCAAGCCAGAGGTGGCAGAGCCAGGACAATGGTGGCTTGGCACTGCCCCCTCAAGGCTGGCGAAGTTATGGGAGAACTGAAGCCGGGGGAAGGGCGTGGCATGGCGTGGCCTGGCTCCTCCCCCTCCCCGGCTTCGGCACTCCCCACAGGTCACCAGCCCCCAGCCGTTCTTTACTGTGTTAGAGTGTCATTTTGGTTGGTGGTGTGCCCCCGGATTTTTTAAATGTTAAAAGTGTGCCACGGCTCAAAAAAAGGTTGGGAAACACTGCTGTAAGCCACTCTGAGTCCCCCCTTGGGGGTTGAGAAGAGCGGGGTAAAATCCTGAAATAATAATAATAAATATTACAAAATATATTTGGGAAGGAAAGAGGTCCAGGATCAAACACAAAAAACTTACGGACAAAATGGAAAGGGGGGGGGGGATTATCCCTTCCCAACCTTCACATATATTATGAGGCAGCTGCCCTGAGTTGGGTAAAGGACTGGGCCTTATTGGAAAAAACAAGAATATTACATCTGGAGGGCTTTAACATCAATAGAGGCTGGCATGCATACATGTGGTATGGAAAAGCCAAAGTAGAAAGAGCCTTCAATAATCACCATATTAGGGCAGCCCTACTAAAAGTATGGGTTAAGTACAAGGATCAATTCTATACGAAGACTCCGCTTTGGATCTCGCCCCTGGAAGCGCAACACAAGAAGGAAATACCCATGTCCAAATGGTATACATACAAATCATTAATCAGGAAATCAAATACAAAGTGGGAATTGAAAACACTAGAAGATTTAAGAGAATCTGGGGTCGAGATCTCATGGTTTCAATACGCACAAATAAAAGAATATTTCAGGACAGACATTAAAAAAGAGTTTAATATAGGAGAAAATGGATGGGAATGTGTGTTGAAGCAAAAGAAAAAACATATAAAAACATTGTATAATACAGTGTTTCTCAACCAGTGTGCCGTGAGCGATCTTCAGGTGTGCCGTGGGAAATGGGAACCTCCAGGAAGGGGGAGAGTCTAGTGTGTTGAAGTATAAAAACCCTAAGAAACGTACCTCGATAAAGGCACAAAATTACAAACACCCCCCTCCCCACCCGTTGTCTACTTGGCCTCTCCCTCTCCATGCATTGGGAAGGCCCGCCTCCCTTTCCCCAAGTAGAGACCCCCTCTTGCCTCCTGGGGGTTCTGTGTGGGAAGTTTGGCCCAGTTCTATCATTGGTGGGGTTCAGAATGCTCTTTGATTGTAGGGGAACTATAAATGTAATGCTCCGGAAAGGGGGTTCCGATAAACCAAACTCACTCCAAGCAGATTGGAAGATAAATCATTTATTGGCTCCTTACTCCAGGCTGAACAAAGATAGACTAAAGAAAAGCCCGCGCAAACATTCCTCAAGAATCCCTCCCCGGCCCGCCCCCCGCTGGGCCCCTCCTTCCAAGGCTTGACCAAATGGCCAGTCCACATATCAAAGACCAGGAAGGTATCTGGCAGATCAAAGGGGATGAGCCTGGTGGTTTCCCGCTCGGCAGTGTCCATATCAATTGGCGCGATCGGCTTGGTCCGTTATGGCATGAAACGAACCAACCGGAGCTGACATAGCGCCCCCCTCCGCAAGATAGTGACCTGCAAGGGAAAGAACAAAGAAAGAAAAAAGAAAGGGATCAGGGACCCGGCTTGTCCGGGAAAGCGGCGTGAAAAGCCTTAACTAGTCTTGGGGCGCTAACGTGGGGTGCCAACACCCACTCAGGGTGTAAGTCCTTGGCAGTCCATTTAACTAAGTAACTAAGGCGGCCCTTGTGGCGCCGCGAGTCCAAGATGTCTTTAATCTCAAAGTGGGTGTGGGATCCCACCATAATAGGCACCGGCGCGCCCTCTTCGGCGGACCACTTCCGGGCGGCCACAGCTTTTTCAATAAGCTCACATGGAACACAGGGTGGACCTTGCGCCAGGTGTGCGGCAGGTCCAGCTTGACCGCCACGGGGTTGATTATTTCCACCACGCTGAGGGGCCCTACAAATTTGCTGGCAAACTTGCGGGACGGCTGAGTCGACTTCAGGTTCTTGGTGGAAAGGAACACGCGGTCTCCCACTGCATACGTAGGCTGGGGCCCCCTCTTCTTGTCAGCGTACAGCTTGTAAGAGTCCCGAGCCTGTCGCAGCGCCGTCTGGATGGCCGGCCAAGCTGCCGCCACCTTGGCTCCCCATTCGGTGACCGGAGTTGCCGGGTCGGCGGCGGGGCTCGCCGCAGGGAAGGGCGGAAAGTCGCGCCGGAGACAATGCGGAAAGGAGAGGCCCCCGTCGAGGCGTGCTCGGCATTGTTGTAGCTGTACTCCGCCACCGCTAACAACTCAGCCCAGTTGTCTTGCTGGTAGGTTGAGTAGCACCGGAGGTATTGTTGCAAGGTGCGCTGGACCCTCTCCGTGGCGCCATCCGTCTCCGGGTGAAACGCCGTACTCAAAGCCCGTTGGGACCCCAACCCTGCCAGGAACGCCTTCCAGAACCGGGACGTGAATTGAGGCCCTCTGTCACTCACCACTCGTCGCGGGCAGCCGTGGAGCCGGAAGACGTGTTGGGTGAAGAGGCGTGCCAACTCCGGGGCCGTGGGCAATCTCCGGAGCGGGACAAAGTGTGCTTGTTTTGAGAACAGGTCCACCACCGTCCAAATGGTGGTGTATCCGCCGCTGGGCGGCAGGTCGACGACGAAGTCCATTGCTATTTCGCTCCAAGGCTCGGCCGGGTCAGCCACCGGTTGCAGCAGCCCCGTCGGCCGGCCCACCTTGGGCTTGTTCCGTGCACACACTTCGCATTCCGCTATGTAGTCACCGGTGTCCTTTCTCATGCCCGGCCACCAGAACTGCCGGGCCAATAGCTTTAGAGTTTTAGTGAGGCCGAAGTGGCCAGACAATTTGGAGTCGTGGGCTTGGGCCAGGACCGGAGCCCTCTGGCTTTGGGGAACATATAACTTGTCTTTGTAGTACCATATGCCTTTAGCCTCAGTTAAGTCCTCGCGGTGCTCTTTAAGCCAGGCGTCTGCTCCATAAGCTGCTGCTAGTTCTGCTAACAGTTCTGGGGTCCCAGGGACCGTGGGGTTTGGGGCCTTATCCGCCGCCCGGGTGCGGGCCACTAAGCCCAACTGGTTTTTGGAGAACACGGTCCCCACTTCTTCCGGCGCCGAGTAGTCAGCCTCAGGCATTCTGGAAAGCGTGTCGGCCAACACGTTCTTCGGGCCCGGCAGATACTTGAGCTGGAAGTTGAAGCGGCTGAAAAACTGCGCCCATCTCAGCTGCTTGGCGTTGAGTCTCTGGGGGGTTTGGAGTGCCTGCAAGTTCTTGTGGTCTGTCCACACTTTGAAGGGCAGAGCGGTGCCTTCCAAGAAGTGCCTCCAGTGGCTCAGCGCCGCCCGCACGGCAAAGGACTCCTTCTCCCATACATGCCACCGCTTCTCTGACGGGGTGAATTTCTTGGACAGGTATGCGCAGGGTCGCAGGGTCCCGTCCTCATCTCGCTGTAGGAGGATCGCCCCATAGGCCGCCTCTGAGGCGTCGCACTGCACAGTGAAGGGCTTGTCGGGCTGGGGATGCCTCAGCAGCGGCTGACTGGTGAAGCTCCTCTTAAGGCTGTCAAAGGCCTCCTGGCACTGCGGGGTCCAGTTGAGCTTCGCCCCGGGTGATTTGGCTTTCTTTGTCTCCCCAATCCCTTGGTTTTTAATAGTTCAGTTAAGGGGAGCGCTATTTTAGCAAAGTTCTGATGAACTGCCTATAAAAGTTGGCGAACCCCAAAAAGCCCTGTAGTTGCCGCCGGGTTCGCGGGGCCTCCCACGCGAGCACGTCCCTCACCTTACTTGGGTCCATGGCCAGGCCTCGCGTGGAGATGCGGTACCCTAGATAGTCCAGTTCCTGTCGGTGGAACTCGCACTTGGACAGTTTGACGAACAGCTGGTTCTCTCGCAGCCGCCGCAGCACCTCCCGGGTCATCTCAACGTGCTCCGCCTCCGATTTGGAATATATTAACACGTCATCCAGGTACACTAGAACTCCCTTGTAGAGTAAGTCCCTGAAGATTTCGTTGATGAATTGCTGGAAAATCCGGGAGCGCCTTTAAGTCCGTAGGGTGTGACCCGAATTGGTACTGCCCCAGGTGGCAGTTGAACGCGGTCTTCCAGCAGTCTTCGCCCTTCACCCGAATCCGGTAGAACGCTTCTCGGATGTCCAGTTTGGTAAAGATTTGCGCCTCCCCAGCTGGGCCAGGATCTCGGACATCAGTGGCAGCGGGTAGGGGCTAGAGGTGCTGATAGCATTGAGGCCTCTGTAATCCACACACAGTCGCAGTGACCCGTCCGCCTTTGGTCTGAACAGGACGGGAGCCGCCATCGGGCTGGTTGACTTCTCAATAAAGCCTCTGTCCATATTTTTATCAATAAAGTCTCTTAAGGCCTTTCTTTCGGGTTCCGACAGGGCGTATAGTTTTGGGCTAGGCAACTTGGCGCCCTTTTCAATCTCGATTGCGCAATCGGACTTCCGGTGGGGGGGGCAGCTGGTCACTTTCCCGCTCACTAAAGACCTCCCCTAAGTCCTCATACTCTCGCGGGACTTCGCTGGGTAGGCTCTCTGCTGCCCCCACGCCCGCTCCCTCATGGATTAGGGTGTCCGCGTCTTCAAGGTCATCTAGCCTTGCCCGGGCCTCTCCGCTCCCGAACTGTACTGTTCCTGTCTCCCAGTTGATCCGAGGGTTTTGGCTGCGCAGCCAGGGAGCCCCCAGGATGATGGGTTGGTGCGCCATTGCCGAAATGACGAATCTTAGCTTTTCTCGGTGGGACCCCATCTGCACTCGGAGCTCTCCTGTCTTATGGGTGGCTGGCCTCCCATTCGCCGGGGACCCATCTAGCTGGGAGAATAAGATCTGCTCGATCAGGGCTTGTGGCCTTATCCCCAGCTGCCTCGCTAATCTCGGGGACATCAGGCACCTGGTGCACCCGCTGTCTATCATGGCCGTAGTCTCTATGGGCTGGCTGGCCCCGGGGCCCCACACCTGAATGTCCAGCTTGTATGTGCCGCACCCAGGGGGATCTAACTCACCGCCCGAAGGGGTCTGGATCTGCCGTCGGGCGTCTACAGCAGATCGTTGTCGTTTCCCGCCATCCACTCGGAGTCGCTCTCCTCCGTCTCCGGCTCTAGTTCCTCAGCCTCCCGTAGGGGCCTGGGTGCCCGCGCCGTCTCCGCTGCTGCTGCTGCTGCCTTGCCTCGGCCAGGGGGTTTGGCCGGTGTTGCCGGTTTGACCTCCGGCGCCCGCTCCGCCTTCGGCGAGGGGACTTTTCTTTGGCACTCCGCTGCCCGGTGCCCTTCTCGTCCGCACGAGAAGCAGGCTCCTCTCTTCCCTCTCGGGGCTTCCCGGCTGGCCGACCGGTGTCGGGAGGAAGGTCGTCGGGAGGGCCCCGACCGCGCGGGGGGGCCCGTTCCTGTCCCGCGGGACCTCCCGCCATCTCGGTGGCGCCTAGGCATTTGCTCCATGTCGCACTCCACTCTCCCAGCCAGGGCTATCCAACCCTCCAGGGTCTCGGGATTTCCTCGGTGCATCGCCCATTCTAGAATGTCCTGCCTTAGGCCTGCTTTGAAGCACTCGAGTATGGTGGATTCAGACCAACCCCGGATCTTCCCCGCTAGGGCTCGGAAGTTCAGAGCGTACTCTGAGACGGTTTTCTGGCCCTGGTAAATCCTCCTCAACTGGGCCTTGGCTTTCTCCCCGGCTAACGGGTCCCCGAACCGGATTCGCAAGGCCTCCAACAGGGCGTCTAACCGCAGCAGATGCGGCGATCGAGTGTCTGTTAGCTGTATCAGCCAGTCGGCCGCGGCCTCCTTTAGGTTGGCCCCCACAGCCCGCACCTTGGCCGCCTCCGAGGGGAACGTATCCCCATAGTCCACCATGTAATTCTGGACGTTGGTGACAAAATATGATAGTTGGCGGGGGTCCCCGTCGAACTTTACCTTCAAGTCTCTTCTCGATCCCGTCATCTCCTGGCTCTGGTCCCCCAGGCCCGGATGGGGTGTAGAGGCATCCCCTCTGGGTTGAAGGAGCTCCTCCGAGAACCTCACCGCGGCCCTCCCGGACCGGCTCGCTCCTCGGCTCCTGCCCCTTCCGGGGAAGACGGGCTCGGGGGTCCCCCAAGGCCCCTCCTCCGGCCTACTCATCAGTATGTCCAACTGCGCCTGCATCTTTTGCATCGCTTCCGACATCTGGAACATCTGCAACTCCATCCGCAACATTTCGGTGCTGGGTGCTTTTACCTTGCGACGAACATCTTTCGGTGGTCGGGTCTGGTCAGGGATCCCCCCATCTTCCATCCCGGTCACCACCACCTGCGGTTCTCCACCGGACGCTCCGGCTTCGATCTCGTCCTCGCCTTCGTCCTCCTCCTCCTCCTCATCTGGGATTACCGGAGGTTGCTCTTCGCGAGGCGTCCCTTCGGTTCGGTACATCTCTGCGAAGTTGGTTACGGCCGGAGGGCTTTCACGGCCGCAAAAGTTGGTGAGTCTATCTTTATGTAATGCTCCGGAAAGGGGGTTCCGATAAACCAAACTCACTCCAAGCAGATTGGAAGATAAATCATTTATTGGCTCCTTACTCCAGGCTGAACAAAGATAGACTAAAGAAAAGCCCGCGCAAACATTCCTCAAGAATCCCTCCCCGGCCCGCCCCCCGCTGGGCCCCTCCTTCCAAGGCTTGACCAAATGGCCAGTCCACATATCAAAGACCAGGAAGGTATCTGGCAGATCACAGGGGATGAGCCTGGTGGTTTCCCGCACGGCAGTGTCCATATCAATTGGCGCGATCGGCTTGGTCCGTTATGGCATGAAACGAACCAACCGGAGCTGACAAAGAATGGGCGCAAGATGTCGGCCATACGATATTGATGCAAGAGTGGGAGAAGACATGGAAGGGAACCATTAAGATCTTAGGCTCCACAGCACCAGAAGAAAACTGGTACAAAATGTTTTATAGACAGCACATGACCCCACAGAAGTTAGCAACATATTACAAAAATACCAACAACAAATGTTGGAAGTGTAAAAATCATTTGGGGGCCTTCATGCACTGTTGGTGGTCATGTAGCAAAATTCAAAGTTTCTGGAAAGCTATCCACAAGCATACTCAAAAAATATTGAAGAAGTTCGATTTTAAACCCGAAACCTATCTTTTTTTCTTTTTTTAAAAAAATAATTTTTATTTTTTAATATCAAATATTTTTTATTGAAAAGAAACATATTTGAACAAATAATAATTGTTATCAATTGTAAACATGCATTATCATAAACATTTTTCTATATTTTCTATTCTCATTCTTTACAGATTCATTCATATTTCTTTTCATTTATTATTTTCTCCCAACTCCTCCCACCCCCTTCCCTACCCCCCCAACCACTTTCCTCTCTATATTTTTTTTTTAACCACGAATACGACTTTTGAAGTCTTTGTGCAATATCTGTGTGGCTTCACCTTCTTCTACCCATTTTATATCAGTGCCCATTTCTCTTTAATTACTTCTGTTTTGTCTTCCTGTGAGTCTTCTTGGGTTGTACAAGCGATAATATCTGATTGGACTTGTTCAAATAGATAGTTATTCCAATTTTCCAAATTCCATTTTTTTTATATCTCTCCACCCCCAGGCGATTACTGCTTTTCCTGCTAAAATCATTGCTTTGAATAAATCCCTGATTCTTTGCCGCAATATTTTTATTCCTGTGGTTGCCATTAACATAAATTCCATGTTGACCTGGATTGTTATCTTGAAAAGTTTCCCCATTTTACTAATTATCTTGTTCCAAAAAGTTTTTGCATTTAAACAATCCCACCACATATGTGCACACCAGCCTTTCCCTGCTTTGCAGTGCCAACACCTCGGACTTAGTCCTGTACCCATGTTTGCTAATTGAGCTGGTGTCCTATACCAGGGCTGTCCAACTTTTACCGGCCCAGGGGCCTGAATTCCGGTCACTGATGACCTGGGGGGCCGTAGGGTCTGCCCCTGCCCCAGGCTCTGCCCCCGCCCCGGCTCCACCCCCAGCTCCGCCCCCGGCTTACTACTCATAAGAGGCATGCATACAGTCAAATATAATCTTTTACTAACATTAAATGCAGGGTGGGCATTCAAAAGGGGCATCCATACAGTCAAATATAATATTTTACTAACATTAAATGCAGGGTGGGCATTCAAAAGGGGCATCCATACAGTCAAATATAATATTTTACTAACATTAAATGCAGGGTGGGCATTCAAAAGGGGCATGCATACAGTCCAATATAATCTTTTACTAACATTAAATGCAGGGTGGGCATTCAAATACACAATTACATAATAATAGCATAAAGGTTAGCCTACCTTCCCAAACACGCGGGATCCAGGAGCAGCCGGACCACGAGCAGAGGTGACGACCGACCGAGGCAGCAGCCGGGAAGGGCAAATCACGTCTGCGTGGGCCGCAGGGATTAAGTAGCCGAGACTTCAGCCACAGGAGTATCGCGACACTCTGGAAGCCACACGGGATTTCGCTCTCACCGCAGGCGAGATTTCACGTTGAGAGCGAAATCCCGTGTGGCTTCCGTAGTCTCGCCGATACTTGCTCAAACCCAAGTGGGTGATTTAAAAAAATTTTAATTTAATTTATTTATTTTTATTAAAAAGCTTAGGGGGCTGTAGGGAAGGGGCTGGGGGGCCGTATACGGCCCCCGGGCCGCCAGTTGGACAGCCCTGTCCTATACCATTTCCAGAGAAATTTCCTTTCTAATTCTTTATATTTTTCCATTTTAATTTTGTTTACCCCCTTCTTTAATTCCTCAATAGTTTGTTTTGTGAGCGTCCCTTCATTCTGCCATTTATTTTGTAATGTTCTGACTATACATTCCTCATCTTTTATCATTGTTTTATATAATTCTCCTACTACCCCTTTCAATGTCTTCTGTCCTTTCATAAGTATGTTCTCAAATTTATTTTCTTTGCTTAAACATTCTCCATATTTCCCTTGTTTGAGTTTGTTATATAGCCCCAATACTTTTATCCAGTTTTTATTTTCCATTTTTTCTATTATCCTGTCCATGGGGATCAATTGACCATTTATATCGTACATATCCTTTATGCAGTAATAGCCTTTATCTTTCAGATCTTCCCACCATTTGTGGCCAAACTCTTTTCCGTATAAACTTTCTAGTGGTGTCAATTTTACTATATCCATAGTGGTTTCCATTTTTTCCATATCTTTAATGCTAATCTTCTAGGACCTCTTGTTTTTTGAATGGAAGCCTCAAGATTTCCAGTAAAAATTCCAAGTTTTCCCATAAGAACATAAGAACATAAGAAGAGCCATGCTGAATCGGACCTCAGCCCATCTAGTCCAGCATTCTGTATCACACAGTGGCCCACCAGTTGTACACGGGGATCTCGAGCAGAAAGGAAGGCAAAACCCTGACCTGCTCCTGACCCCCCACAACCAGTACCCGGGGAAATCCTGCCTACCTCAACCAACTCCGAGGTGGCACTTGAATGTCCTTTTCAGTAACTACCGATACACTTGGTATCCATGAATCTGTCTAATCCTGCCTTGAAGTTGTTCAGGCTGACCGCTGTCACAACCTCCTCTGGAAGTGAGTTCCATAACCCAATGACCCTCTGGGTGAAGAAATATTTCCCTTTATTAGTCCTAATTTTCCTACCTTGGAGCTTCAGGGAGTGCCCTCTAGTCCTAGTGTTTTGTGACAAAGAAAATAATTTTTCTTTATTCACCTTTTCTATCCCATGCATGATTTTATACACTTCGATCAAGTCGCCTCTTAAACGCCGTCTTTCAAGGCTGAAAAGACCAAGGCGTTGCAACCTGGTTTCATAAGGGAGCCGCTCCATCCCTTGGATCATTCTTGTTGCCCTTCTTTGTACTTTTTCCAGTTCCGTTATATCCTTCTTGAGGTGCGGTGACCAGAGTTGTACACAGTACTCCAAATGTGGCCTTACCATAGATTTGTAGAGAGGTAATACAACATTTGCTGACCTATTTTCGATTCCCTTCCTGATCATGCCAAGCATAGAATTTGCTTTTTTCACTGCTGCAGCGCACTGGGTTGACATCTTCATTGAGCTGTCCACCAAGACCCCCAAGATCCCTTTCCTGGTTTGTCTCGGAAAGCTTTGACCCCATCAATTTGTAGGTGTAGTTGGGGTTCTTTGCCCCGATGTGCATGACTTTACACTTGTTTAGGTTAAATGCATTTGCCACTTTGTTGCCCATTCACTCAATTTCGAGATCTTTCTGGAGCTCTTTACAATCAGTTTCATTTTTAACTACCTGAACAATTTAGTGTCAGTCTGCAAACTTTGCTACCTCAGAATTTACTCCTACATCCAGGTCATTAATGAATAAATTAAAAAGTAACGGACCCAAAACTGAACCTTGGGGTACGCCACTTCTCACCTCTTTCCACCCAGAGAAATGTCCGTTTATGACCACCCTTTGTTTCCTACAGTTTAGCCAGGTTCCATCCAGGACAAGACCTGTCCCTGAGTTCTGTCTTTTTTTCTCGACCAAGGTAAACCAACACTCCTTTCCCCTTTCCCGGTATACCCCATACCCTTCCCTCTCCATTGTTTACTGCATCTTCTATTCTGCACCATTTTTCTTCTCTCCCAAACCCGAAACCTATCTATTGAATCTTATAGAAGAAGGATTAGACTAAAATAAGGTTAAATTGCTTTATTTCATAGCAGCGGCTGCCAGACTAGAGATAGCCAAAAAATGGAAAAAGGAAGATATCCCATCAATAGAGGATTGGTTCAATGAATTAAATGATTTAATGGAATCCGATGATATGTACAGTAAGGTATATGACAGAAGTGAAAAAACAAGGGCGGATTGGCAGTCAGTGAGGCTTTATTTTGAAAAAACGAGGTGTTAAATGAAAGACCATGTATTAGGATCCCTATCAGGCATAAGACACCAATAAGTAAAATGTATATATATCAAGTACATAATAACTCAGACGACCCGAACTTGAAGACGTTTTGTTCTGTATATATATCTGCGTTCTGTCTTTCTCTCGACCCCAACACTCCTTTCCCCTTTCCCGGTATACCCCATACCCTTCCCTTCTCCCCTATTATCCCCCCCCAACTTTCTATCTTTTATAACAGTGCTGTCCAACTTCTTCCGACCCAAGGGCCAGAAGAAGTGTCACTGATCACCTGGGGGGCCGTAGGTGATCAGGGGCAGGGCCACGCATGGGGGCGGGGCGGGGGGCGGGGGCAGGGTAGGGCGGGGGCGGCGCCAAGGGCAGCGCGTCACGCCAGGCCTCTGACGCGCTGCCCTTGGCGCCGCCTACTGCTCCTTTTCGCCATCTCCCCCGCCCTTCCTAGGGAGGGGGAGCCGGCGAAAAGGAGCAGAAGGCGGCGCCAAGGGCAGCGCGTCAGAGGCCTGGCGTGACGCGCTGCCCTTGGCGCCGCCTACTGCTCCTTTTCGCCGTCTCCCCCGCCCTTCCTAGGGAGGGGGACGTGACGTGCTGCCCGCGCCGCCTACTGCTCCTTTCGGGCGCGGAGAGAGGGACGGAGGGTGGTGCAGGAGGAGGAGCTAGCTCTCTTCCTCCTCCTGCCCCGCCCCCCCCCCCGCCACCATTTTTGTAAAAAAATTAGATTTTTTAAAAAAATTAAAAAATGGCGGCCGGGGGCATAGCGAGGGGCGTGTCCAACAGGCTGGGGGGCCGTGTACGCCCCCCCCGGGCCGCCAGTTGGGCAGCCCTGTTTTATAATATTGTAAAAACTTAATACAAAATATTAAACCAAAGACAATATGATTTTAAAACAGGGTTTATAAGCTTTTATGCAGTATTGCAATAATAATACTTGAGGAATACCAATTGAGCAACTCTATAGAGCAGATTGATTCCATTATACACTGTAGCCTGTTCAGCACAGGTGCATACAAATAGCAGAAACTCAGGAGAATTCCCCACTTCTCCCTGCATCTTGTCCAGCCTTTGAGCCAGGAATTAAGTGTGCAATGTTGATTTAGGGAGTTCAGCTCCAGTTGTTCTCCTCGATACTGTAATGAGTTGACCCTGGTCTGCATGAACTTGCTATGGAATTTTTCTGCTACCCGGTCCACATAATCTGCTTGGAGCCATAAGCTGCCATTTCATACTTACAGGCCTGTGCAGCTTTTGTCTTTATTGTTCTACTCCATGAGTATTACTCTGTAATTTCAGACACTTGGGTTTGTACCTCCCTGACCAATGCTTGCCTTGCGTCCAAAGCAGCGAGAACATTCTTGGCCACTGCATCACAGCCGGCTTTCCACCTGTTTCTCTCCAGTGGCACCATGGGAGTTTAAGGCATAATAAAGGGATATAAATAATACACTGACATTGCTTACACAATCCATTATGGCAGTGCGTGTGGCTTGCAATGAGATCCATCAGCTGTTGCCTTGCAAACGCCTTGTAGCACAGTCATCTGGCCCTTTCAGAAGGCTTTGGGCCGACTGTAGAAAACTGTTAACAACTGACCTGCCATTAATGCACCCAATTGCCAGTGAATCGATGGCAGAAAGACCTCTGGTTCAACAGGGACTGTGTGCCGTCGCTCCCGGGCTATCAATGCCTTGTGAAAGGGCAAGGATGTGGTCTAGCTATTAGGCATGGTTTCGAACCCAAAAATGGCGATTCTAAAATCAAATTGGGGGGGGGGGGGGTTGATTATTAAAAGAAAGACTTACAAAAATTTTTCCAAAAATGTCTAAAATGTAACTTAATTACTAACGAAATTCGTTAGTAGTTCGTATGCCAGCGCATGCATTCCAGATGGTTTTGGTTTACAACTCCCAGAAATCCTAACAGCTGGTAAATTGGCTGGGATTTCTGGGAGTTGTAGGCCAAAACTTGAATAAATCACACTGAATTCTAGATGGGACTCTCCAAATAGGAAGGAGGGAGGGAAGGAGGGGGGTATTCTATTCTGGAAGCAGCAAAAGAAAAGGAGGAGGAGCCCCCCCCCCCCCGCTGCCTCTCTCTCACCCCGATCCTGAGGGAGCGAGGGCCCAAGTTTGCCCAGGCTGGTCATATACCTACATTCCATGCACATGCAATAATACAGCAGTAATAACAATGGGTATAAGAAGAGGTAAAATTCAAACCGAAGTATTCTGACTGTGCTCCTCCTCAAACTGCAAAAGGCTCTTCTCTGAGCCCGGAAAAGGCAAAACCCGGGCACAGCATTTGCTTCCTGGGTGCACACACATACATATTCTTTGGGGGATTTGCGGCCTAATCTTCTCTATGAGCCCGGGTTTCTGCAGCAAATCTCTCCCCCCCCCCCCCCAAGAATATGTATGTGTGTGCTCCCAAGCAGCAAACGCTGGCTTTTCCCGGGCTAATTTCCCGGGCTAATAAGAGAAGAGCCCGTTTGCACCGCATGAGGAGAGACCAGTCAGAATACTTCGGTTTGAATTTTACCTCTTGTTATTGTTATTACTGCTGTATTATTGCATGTGCATGGAATGTAGGTATGACCAGTTGGATTACTTATAATATTAGGCACTTACAGTAGCATTCATTCTATTATACATTAGGTTGGTTTCTCACCCCAATACTCTTTGATGCTTTAGATCCTGGCAGGCAGGAGGCAGGGAAGCCTGGGAAAATGTAAACAGAGAGGTTTACTCAGTAAATCCACAAAGGAGGGCCCTTCATCCAAAGTGCCCTCCTTTGCAGATTTACTTCTGAGTAATCCTCTCTGTTTACATTTTTCCGGCTTCCAGCCGAAAGAAGGAGCGAAGTTTAGGGCTTGCCTTGCCATAATACTTATTGGCAAGGGAGGTGGGAGGGTGGTGAGAGAGAAGGAGGGTGCCCCCTTACGACCTAATAACGACACTTAAGAAAATCCTGGCCCGAAGTTCGAAAAAGGAAGTCCACTTCCTGGTTGGCGTTCCAGGTGCGGAAATACCGAAAGTAGCATTTCTTACTAATTTCTTACGAAACGAATCATTTTCATAACTTTTTTCTCATGCCTACTATCTATCTCAGGGGATTGCTTTTTTAAAAAGCAGTGGTTCCCAAAGTGGGCGGTGCCACCCCCTGGTGGGTGGTGGGGCAATCCAAGGGGGTGCTGGGAGGCTCAGGAGAATTTGGGGGGGCGCTGAACCCCTGGCGTGAGCCAAGCCTGCTTGCCACTTGCAGGGTCGCACGCTTGCGAGGACGTTCCCTTTGGAAGAAAGAGGCATGTGCTGCAGTTTCCACGGCAATGCCTGCCCGGGGATTCCAACTCGCAGGGACACAGTTGCCGTGGAAACCGCAGCACGCGCCTCCTTCTTCTCGTCAACCCCGCCCACGGCGCAGTCCTGTGTATTGCCTCTTTCTTCCAATGGGGACGCCCGCAAGCGCGCCTTGCTGGGCGGGGCAAGCGGGAGGCGCTTTTCAAGGTGGGCCTCACTTGTCCAGTGCTGGCCCCTTCTTTTTTCAATGCCATAAAACAACATGCAATTAGAATAACATTAAAATTAAAACACATTAAAACATTTAATTTTACAAAAAAGGTAGAAACATTAAAACATATATCTTTCTGTTTAATTGCTATTAAACAAAATTAAAAAATAATTTTTAGGGGGACGGTGAGTAAAAAAAAATTCTGGAAAGGAGGCGGTAGGCCAAAAAAGTTTGGGAACCACTGCTTTAAAGGCTCAGGGCTCCAAGGACCAAACTGGACACTTTAGTTAACTCAAACACTTTATTGTCCAATACATGAGTTAACTTCACTCAGGCACTTTGCTTGATCTTCCCCAAAATAACAACTGGTGACATAGTCCCCAAAATGAGGTAGAAAGGTTCTTACTTTAAGGTTCCTCTTACTGTTTTTGGTCCACAAAGCTATAGTAGAAAAGCTCTCTGAGTCCTTTCTCTTCCAATGGCTTTGAGGTAGGAACACTCGCAGCCCCAACCAGATGGCCGGAATTGAAGTCACGAAGTCTTCCTCTTGAGGCCTGACAACTGGTTTGGAGGTGCTTGGAACTCCCCAGAGTTACTCAGCCTTCCCATATGCTGAGCCTTCTGCTTGAATTCCAAGGAAATCAGACTGGTATTGAAGGATGGCCTGGCCAAGGGCCTGGTCTGGCAAACCTTTACTAAACGATACAACATAGGTCTACACATTTGAACATATGCAATGCATTATAGCAAGAACATCAATATCAATAACTATGTGGGAATATATGTGACATATGTGAACATACTATGCATTCAAGCATGTGCAACATATCATGGCAGCATCATAATATCAATATCTACATGCAAGTATATGTAACATATATAACAGTACTATACATTCAAGTATATGGGGTACACATCATAGTAAAGCTGTCAGTAACAATAGATACATGCATGTATATGCCACATATGACTGAGAAGTGAAGCAGATAGGATGCATTTACAAAGATAGTACAATGTGGAAAGACAATGCAAACGGAATCTGTTGGATAACTTAGTCAGTTCAAACCTGGCCCATATGCAGCCGCGTGGGCTCTTCAGAAGGCAATCAGACTCAAATGGGGGAGAATGGGAAAGAATTGAAGGAGTCACTTGAAGAATGGGTGCCAGGAAAGTCGAAAGATGCAAAAATCCACTCCGCGTTCTCAGAGGTGGAGGCGGCGAGCGGGGGAATTTCAAGCCGCGGCCGCAGCGAGCGGAACGGGATTACTTCCGCGTTAGGCTGGCGAGCCTGCCGGAAAGGACCGGAGAAGCCGCAAAGTGTCGTGAAGGTGTCGCAGCGACCAGGGTCAAGCAAAAATAAGGCTCGAAATGAGCAATGGGACACTCAGGGACTGCGTGGGGGCAGGCCCTGATGCTAAACGCAGGGCTTGGGCGCCAAAGAGTTTGTCTTTATCCGTTTTCGTGTCTTAAAGACACTTCATCTGGGCACGTCGCTGAATACAAGCATCATGGCAAAGTAACGAATGGCTTCACTGATGTGGTTGCAAAGGGGTGGTTGATCCATCAAAAATTTGTTTCTAAACTCATTGGGGTGTGTGTGTGAATTGTCATCAGTGGTTCGATATAGAAATTGTTCCAAAAAAGTTCCGCGAAAGATCTTGCGAATTGCTGCTTGAGGTAAGCCCATATACAAAGCATTGCAGTAATCCAGCCTTGACGTATCCATGGCATGGATTACCGTAGCCAGCGCCTCAGTTGGTAAATAAGGCGCCAACTGCCTCACTTGGCATAGATGAAAGAAGGCTCTTTGACTAGTGGGAGCACTAACACTCCTTGTTCGAGCTCTAATTGTTCACAGTATGCCCTTGAATGAAACTCAAAAATGCTGGATAATAGGCCTGGAAAAGAGCTTTCAAATCATTAGAGTTCTGTACTCTCTCTCTCTCTCTCTATTGTGGCCGACTTAATAGGTAAGATCAAGAAAAAAACACACATTTCTTCATAACACATACCACTATGGCAGTTGATTACAAGGAAACAGGAGATTATTATCACTTCAAGAAGTGGACTATTTCCGTCCCCAGAGAACTTCCTCAATAAGATAGAGGGCATTTCCTCTGATATTGAGTCTACATTTATTCCACTAAACCCCACTGGGCTGGATTTGGAATAATGTCGGTGGAAATTGGCTCCAACTGAAATCAAGGAGACTAGAATCGGATCATAATAACTCATCTGTGTAAAGCCTGCACGCCACCCCGGGGGCTTCTGAGAGGAAGAAGCCCTCCCCAACCCCAAGAAATGGTGGCGAGGACAACCGCTGCCCCGGAACCTGCTCGGCCAAGCCAATTAGTGGCTAGCATTGATGCTTTCATAAAGAGCTCAGTGCAACATGCTAGTGTGTATGTAAATATTTCACATTAATTGATCCCATTTATTATTTAATCAATTACAAAAGGCAGTGGGGCCACCATTCACTCACTAGTCAAGCCCAGGAATGAAATTAATTGTGAGAGGGTAGCAAGCCGGTAGCCAAGGGGCCGGTTTAGGAGTTTAAGCCACCCCAATATATACATATATATGAAATTCTAAATGACATTCCATATTAATTTATTTATTTATTTACATCATTTCTACCCCGCTCTTCTCAACCCCCGAGGGGGGACTCAGAGCGGCCTGACAAAATGCAACAATTCGATGCCAATACACAATATAAATCTATATATATATAAAGAGAAGGTCCGTGCAATGTCGCATATAGGCAGCCAAACTATACACCCCATAACCACTAACCCCCCTCCAACACATTCCACCATACCCCGAGGTACATACAGGGCACAAAAAATCCACCCTAGATACCTCAGAAGACCCCTAAACACGACCCCCAAAAACGGCCATTGACACCAAGTATAGCAGCGCTTGGTGAATGCCAGCGACCTCCATCCCCTGCGAGGGGAGGGGAGGGGGAAAAGCCTCATTAACACACAATCAGACCACCCCACAACCCCAACCCCTCGCCCTCAGCACTCGCACACTGAGGGCACTCGCTCACCAATTCCTCTGCCATCCCGCCGCCTCCTCAGCCTCCTTTGCTACCTCACCTCTGCTTCTCGCCCGATCCCGGTGGGGGTGGGAACTAGCGGCAACGGAGCCAGCAAGGAGGAGGAGGACAAGGCGGAGGAGGAAGAAAGAGCAGCGGGGGAAGAAGGATTGTAACCTTTCCTCCTCCTCCGCATCCCTTTGCCTCCATCCTGGGGGACCTGCAGCCGCTCTCCGCCGCTTCGGTCGCTTCTGGGGCTCTCCGGGGAAGCAACACTGAAAATACCCCCAAAAAACTACAAAAAAAACATGGCGGCCGAACCGCTTCCAGTCTGGCCGAAAAGGCTCCGACGGAAGTCAATCCGTCAGGAAAACGGTCCGGCCGGAAACTGACGCCCAAAGAATGCAGACCAGAGGTCCCACCCCCTCCTGGCCGGAAGTGCCACCAGGAAAGATGGCGGCCACCACGGAGCAGCGGCTACCACACGGAGACCTCCTGGGTACTCCGAGAAGCTTCCACGCCCCTGAGCCTGCCCTCCGGAGGACGGAGGGTGAAGAAGAACGAGGCATGGGGACGCTGGCCTCGCCGCTACTGCCCTCCGGATGGCAGAGGATGAAGAGAAAAGGACCGGGGTCGCTGCTGCCGCCTTGCCGTTGCCCTTCGGCACCGCCAAAGACACCCACAACAAAATACACTCACTTAACTACCACCAAACCACACAATTCGCGATGCCTACCTCTACAGACCCACTACACAACTCACACACAACACACACAACTCCACAAGACTTCAACATCCCACCCACCAGAACAACCCACAATGACACAGCCATGACCCCACCAACACCATAAGTCACATCACTTCCAACCCTTACATACGCAGACGTTCTTGCATCTCCTAAATAGGGCACAGCAACGCGTGCCGGGTATAGCTAGTCTATATATATAAAGGAACAGTTGTCATGTGAAGACTACCTCAAACAGAGAAACCTTACAACCAGGGCCGTAGCCAGGATTTTGATTCGGGGCTGAGTTTGTCTGGGGGCTGAGACTGGGTGGAAGAGGATCTACCCTAGCAAACCTTTTGTATTGTTATCCCAATAACCCCATGAATGTGGGATATAATGAGCATGGTGATCAGATCATGATATGAATAAACATAACCGTTTAAATAATGTACCAGTAAAGCCTTTTTATGACCACCCTGAGAATTTCGGGGCTGAAGCCCCCTTAGCCCCCCCCCCCTGGCTACATGCCTGCTTACAACGCAGAAACACAAAACTTGCCAACAGAAATAGGCCTCAAGCAAGGTACATTTGTAGCAAAGAAACTTCCCCCCCAAAACCTAAAAGGCCCCCAAAACATCGAGTAAAAAAACTACATTTCCCAGCATCCTCCAGGGCTGCCAAAGACTCCCCAGCCTCTACATTCTGACAACATGATTGGCTGCCAATAAGGGCGGATTTGCATAACTGCTGTACTGGCCAGTCAACATGAACATTCCGACCCATAACAAACTGTCAGATGAGTGCCACAGCCTCCTCCAACACTTTCAAATCAGAAGACCATGATGGAGATCAACACCATTCAAGGGAGCTCTTCTTACTTTCCCAAAAGATCTCCAGTGGCTTGTAAATCCACATTAATAAGAGGACCATCCAGCAACAATGGGGTTTGCCAAGGAGGGTGCTCCAGCCCCTCTATATGCTGGCTCCAAGGGATTGAGGTCATCACCAAGTACCTTCTGATGCCCAGCGCTGGAAGAGCTCCCTCAGATGGCCTGTCCATGAGGAAAGCCTCATCGGACATCGACCAATGGGTGCAAAAGACACAGAGCAGGACATCTTGAAAAGAGAGGAGCAGAAAGTAACCTAGACATGAAGATCTTGAGAAAGGTGGCTAAAAAGGATACGGAAAGGATTTTTAACAGTCCCCCAAGAGACACTGGACGCACCTGTGAAGATAGAGATCCCCTGACAGGACAAGCCCTCCCCAAGCTGATCCGTCCTGGCCATGGTACAAGTCAAACCCGAAGGACTGCAGGCAAAGAGCTGAGGCACAAACATAAAACACCCAATTCCCTAACAACAATTCCAACCCTTACATACTCAGACTTTCTCGCATCTCCTAAATAGGGCACAGCAACGCGTGCCGGCTACAGCTAGTACAATATAAAACCATAGGCATTCAGCATTAAAATACAATTAACATTAACACATAATACATTCACTTAAGTTAAAAACAGTGTTCCATCCACAACATGAGCATTGAGCCATATCTATCAACTTGCAATTACAATTCCATACTGCTCATATTATTATATGAGTTAATTTTTAAGACACCGCAGGTCCCTTCATTTTTTGTTGTTGTTGCTACAACAGACTTATGTGGCTAATGCTTTGAAATGTGTGAGCTTTTGAGAGTTTTTTTAAAGCCCACTGATTGAAATTTTTATAATCATAATTCTGGGTTATTTTACCAACATGTGGCAGAATCTTAGACACTGTAAGCATTAATGCAACTCTGTTAGAATAATGTGACATCTTAGCAAAAGGTGTTATAATGTGCATCCAAACAACCAGTCTAGTGGGTAGCAACAAGAACATAAGAACATAAGAAGAGCCATGCTGAATCGGGCCTCAGCCCATCTAGTCCAGCATTCTGTGTCACACAGTGGCCCACCAGTTGTACACGGGGATCTCTAGCAGAAAGGAGGGCAGAACCCTGACCTGCTCCCGACCCCACAACCAGTACCCGGGAAATCCTGCCTGCCTCCATCAACACAGAGGTGGCACTTGGATGTCCATTTCAGTAGCTACTGATTCCCTTGGTATCCATGAATCTGTCTAATCCTGCCTTGAAGCTGTCCAGGCTGACCGCTGTCACAACCTCCTCTGGAAGTGAGTTCCATGACCCAATGACCCTCTGGGTGAAGAAATATTTCCCTTTGTTAGTCCTAACTTTCCTACCTTGGAGCTTCAGGAGTGCCCTCTAGTCCTAGTATTTTGTGACAAAGAAAATATTTTTTCTTTATTCACCTTTTCTATCCCATGCATGATTTTATACACTTCGATCAAGTCACCTCTTAAACGTCATCTTTCAAGGCTGAAAAGACCAAGGCGTTGCAACCTGATTTAAGTAAAGGGAGCCGCTCCATCCCTTGGATCATTCTTGTTGCCCTTTTTTGTACCTTTTCCAGTTCCGTTATATCCTTCTTGAGGTGCGGTGACCAGAATTGTACACAGTACTCCAGATGTGGCCTCACCATAGATTTGTAGAGAGGCAATACAACATTTGACAACCTATTTTCGATTCCCTTCCTGATCATGTCAAGCATAGAATTTGCTTTTTTCGCTGCTGCTGCGCACTGGGTTGACATCTTCATTGAGCTGTCCACCAAAACCCCAAGATCCCTTTCCTGGTTTGTCTCGGAAAGCTTTGACCCCATCAGTTGATAAGTGTAGTTGGGGTTCTTTGCCCCGATGTGCATGACTTTACACTTGTTTAGGTTAAAATGCATTTGCCACTTTGTTGCCCATTCACTCAATTTCGAGAGATCTTTCTGGAGCTCTTTACAATCAGTTTCATTTTTAACTACCCTGAACAATTTAGTGTCGTCTGCAAACTTTGCTACCTCAGAATTTACTCCTACATCCAGGTCATTAATGAATAAATTAAAAAGTAACGGACCCAAAACTGAACCTTGGGGTACGCCACTTCTCACCTCTTTCCACCCAGAGAAATGTCCGTTTATTACCACTCTTTGTTTCCTCCAGTTTAGCCAGGTTCCAATCCAGGACAAGACCTGTCCCCTGATTCCATGGCTGAAGAGCTTATTTAGGAGCCTTTGGTGAGGGACTTTGTCAAAAGCCTTTTGAAAGTCAAGGTAAACAATATCGACTGGGTCCCCTTTATCTATGTGTTTATTTACACCCTCAAAGAATTCTAACAAGTTAGTAAGACATGATTTGCCTTTGCAGAAACCATGTTGATTTTCCTTCAGGAATGCCTGTTCTTCTATGTGCTTGGTAATTTTTCTTTAATAATGGTTTCCATCACTTTGCCTGGAACTGAGGTTAGACTAACTGGCCTATAATTTCCTGGATCACCCCTGGATCCTTTCTTGAAGATCGGAGTTACATTTGCCTCCCTCCAGTCCTCGGGTACAGTGCCTGATCTTAGAGAAAGGTTATATATTTTGGCTAGAATTTCAGCAATTTCACACTTGAGTTCCTTAAGAACTCTGGGGTGGATGCCATCTGGCCCTGGTGATTTGTTGACATTTAGTTTAGTAAGGCATGTGAGAACATCCTCCTTGTTTATCTCTATCTGGTTTAATTCATTTAATTCCCTCCCTGAAAAAACAACTACACCAATCAGATTTGAGAAAGTATTTAAAAAAACCTGTGAATTCTTAATGTGACTGCTTAAATTACCATGCCCACAAGCTGTTATCTGTCAGAGAATACTGACAGTGGAATGGGTTTTTTAAATACAGTACACACATGTCTATAGAGCAGTGTTTCCCAACCAGTGCGCCGTGGAACAGTAGTGTGCCGTGAGCAATCATCAGGTGTGCCGTGGGAAATTGGCACTCTCCCCCTTCCTAGCAGCCCCCTCACAGGTTTCCAAGAAACAAATTGAACCTCTCCGCTTGGAAAAAGTTTTTAAAACTATTTTACTGGATTTTTCTAGAGTCCCGTCCCCCCTCCCCAAAAGGGCCTGTTGATAACAGCTCCATGACATCCATAGTTAACTGGAAGCAAGTTTCACTCAGGGTGAAATTTCACAAAGGTCTGGAGAACAAGCTCTATGAGGAGCGGCTTGAAGAGCTGGGCATGTTTAGCCTGAAGAAGAGAAGGCTGAGGGAAGACATGATAGCCATGTGAGAGGAAGTTATATATATGTTTTGTTCATCGAAACAGGCCCAGATTTCACACTGAGTGTATAAATACATTTAAAAACATATTAACTATATGTATTACTGTGTTAAGAGTGTTATTTTGGTTGGTGGTGTGCCCCAGGATTTTGTAAATGTAAAAAGTGTGCCGTGGCTCAAAAAAGGTTGAAAAACACTGCTATGGAGAACCATTTTAGAGATGGAAATCTAGAGCACAAATTGGTTTATGAGCGCGTAGTTTGCTTACATGGACAGACCGCCCCTGCATGCAGCTTACTAAGTTACCGGACACAGACTGAACAATCAGTCAATTTAGTGCCACAAAAACCCCACAGAATCAAATGCTGCATTCAAAAATTGATGCCATATTTTGAAACACATGTGAACGATTTAGCTGGGAGCAAAGTGGTTTTCCTGCCCAGACACTGTGGCTTCCAAAGCATGAAAAAGATGTCATGCGTTCTCATTGACTCAAGAGTGTGGTAAGTGTGACTTAGTGTAAATCCTCCATTTGACACAAGCCCTGTTCTGAAAGTCAACAGGTGACCTCTACTCTGCAAAACCACAACTGGATGGAAATTCCAAAGGCAAAGACGGAGATCTTGTGGTTGGGCCGCCCGGGGGGGGGGGGGAGATCCAGCTGCCGACGTTCGACGGCGTGGCACTACGCCCGCAGTCATCAGTAAAGAGCTTGGGTTCCGGCTGGACCCACAGCTGTCTATGGAGGCACAAACTGCTTGTGCCTGCAAGACAGCCTTTTACCATCTGCGGCAAGCGAAACGTCTGGCCCCCTATCTCTCCCGTTGCGACCTGGCCACGGTGATCCAAGCCACGGTCATCTCGAGGCTCGACTACTGTAACGCACTGTACATTGGCCTTCCCTTGTCGGCGATCCGGAAACTTAAACTAGTGCAGAACGCGGCAGCTCGCTTGCTGCTAGGAGCCCCACGAACGGCACACATAACGCCACTCCTGCGCGAACTGCACTGGTTGCCTATTGAATTCCGGGTCTCCTTCAAGGTGTTAGTTCTGACTTTCAAGGCCTTATATGGTTTGGGGCCAGTGTACCTGAAGGAGCGGCTTACCCCATACGCACCCAGAAGATCACTGCGTTCAGAAGGGCTTAATTTACTTGAAGTTCCGGGCATGAAGTCTTGCAGGCTCTCTTCCACGAGACAGAGAGCATTTTCAGTAGCGGCACCTGTTCTGTGCAATTCGCTGCCACCTGAGACACGAGCCTTGCAGGACCTGATGGCATTCCGCAGGTCCTGAACACCAATACAAGAACAGTATGAGAATGGTCATCAAATAAACAATAGTTGAAATCACGTGTTGTCTTTATCATGAATATATATCAGTAAACAGGTGAGTATTCACATACAATATACACATATTATGAGAACAAAACGTAAATGGTACACTCTGGCAGCTGAGGAGGAAACCACTATGAGGACTCGTGGAAGGCAGTTCAAACCTGTAATCAGGTGTGTAAGTCACAGTTCCTAAAGGTAAGTATTCCACAGAGTGCAAAGTGGTAAGGTTGATATGCTCACTGTTAGGGGCAGAAATTCCCCAATGAAAACCTCCAAGGTGCCAAAGATGTCCTGGAAACCGCTGCTGCCCGGGATCGCCGCTTGTAGAATGTAAACAAACGCGGCTTGGGCTGCTGGAGCGGGAAGCCGCTACTCAGTTGCGAACTGCAAATAGGAGTCCCAATGGAGAGTGTTCGCAGTTAGAGAGTTAGTTCCACATGATATAGGCCGACGAGGGGGCAAGTGCCCGGGCCAAATCTCGTTTCGACCTCCCAGGTCTTTCTCAAGGCCAGGTGGAAATCCAAATAATACAGTGGATGCTAAGGCTCAATGGTGCAGACGCAAGAGCCATTAGACGCTCTTGCGTCTGCACCATTGAGCCTTAGCATCCAGACTATGCATGATAGCCGCCTTTGATGTGTATGTAACACTGTATTATTTGGATTTCCACCTGGCCTTGTGAAAGACCTGGGAGGTCGAAACGAGATTTGGCCTGGGCACTTGCCCCCTCGTCGGCCTATATCGTGTGGAACTAACTCTCTAACTGCGAACACTCTCCATTGGGACTCCTATTTGCAGTTCGCAACTGAGTAGCGGCTTCCCGCTCCAGCAGCCCAAGCCGCGTTTGTTTACATTCTACAAGCGGCGATCCCGGGCAGCAGCGGTTTCCAGGACATCTTTGGCACCTTGGAGGTTTTCATTGGGGAATTTCTGCCCCTAACAGTGAGCATATCAACCTTACCACTTTGCACTCTGTGGAATACTTACCTTTAGGAACTGTGACTTACACACCTGATTACAGGTTTTTTTTAAATTAAATATATTTATTGGGGTTTTTCCATAAACAAACAGTGAAAGGGGGGGAACAGTCTCAGGTAGCGGACAGTCGGAATGATAAAGGAGAGGCTGAGAGTGGTGATGGGAGGGGGGGTGGAGGGAGTGGGACGGGGGAAGGGGTCAGGGTTGGGGTTAGGATTAGGGTGGTGCTGGGGGGGGGGTTGGTAACGAGGGATGGGGGTATAAAGGGGCACGGGTCCGGGGTAGTGACGGCGGCTGATTGATCTGGGTTCTGGAAAGGCTAGCGATGAGTAATGGTGATGGGAGGAGATAAAGATAGGGGTAACTCGTTTCCTTCTAAGGTCCTTGTTCACGGACGCTCCTTGGTGGTCTCTTGCAGTCTCCCTCCTTGTTGAGCTGGACACTTCTTTTTTACAGGTCTTCACAACCCTCTGTATCCAAGAGTATTCTGTTGCTTTTCGGTTTTGCCCTTTTGAAAACTTTTTTCCCTTAGCCTTCAAAATCTTTCCGGTGTTTGGTGACCAGTGTCCGTTCCCTGTCTTCCAGCGTAGCCGGGCCCATGCCCCTTCACGACCCTCGGCCTCCATTCTAACCGTTCTCCCTCGGCGATTCGAGGCCTTCCGTATCCATCCCCAGGATGCCACATCTCGTAGGCCTGAAATACGCCTCGAGAGAGTGGGAGCAGTTTTTCTTTAAGTTGTTCCTTCTTCCTTGTTGGGCTGTTTCCGTCCAGCCTCTCTTCCTATTGGGCTGCGTCCCCTTCTTTTTGCCGTCCTTCTTATCTGCAACCAGGCTGGGGCTTTTGGGTGTTGCAGCGGCCTCTTGGCCTTTCCCCTCTTCTCTTTTTTGGGGAGCAGAGGTATTGGGGCCCTTCGAGGTCATTCTTGCCGCATCCAGTGGGGCTACCTCACTATTTTTGGGGTGGGGTCCTCTTTCCTCTGATCCTGCCCGCGGTTTTACGTTCTCCTTCCCTCCCTTCTCTCCATCTTTACATAGTGTTGCGTTTTCCCCCTTGACCCGGGGTGCGTCTTCTCCATCCTCATAGAAGATCATCAACCCTGGCCCTGTGAGGAACGCTTCTTCCTTTGGTTCTGTTCTTGCCTGTAGTACACCTGATTACAGGTTTGAACTGCCTTCCACGAGTCCTCATAGTGGTTTCCTCCTCAGCTGCCAGAGTGTACCATTTACGTTTTGTTCTCATAATATGTGTATATTGTATGTGAATACTCACCTGTTTACTGATATATATTCATGATAAAGACAACACGTGATTTCAACTATTGTTTATTGGATGACCATTCTCATACTGTTCTTGTATTGGTGTTCAGTTTGATATTGACACGGTCCCCACTTGTTGTGTATACAGTAATTCCACAGGTCCTGCAAGACCTGGCTCTTCAGACAAGCGTTTGGAGTCTGATAGCGCTCGATCGACGCTCACTATCTTGTCATACCGTCACCACTCCTATGATCCAGCTCTGGTTGTGATTTTATATGACTGTTTTAATGGAATTTTATGCGTTTTTAATCACGTTTATATGCTGTTTTATGTACCTATATGCTGTTTTTACATGTATACCGCCCTGAGCCTCGGGAAGGGCGGGTTATCAAATCGAAATGATAAATAAATAAATAAATAAAATGGAGCAATGGGAGATGGCGCTTGGCTAAGGCTGTCCCAATGTGCCACTACCTTGATAGGAAACCTAGAAAGAGTTAAGTGCTAACCTCCAATCAGTGTGAAAACCGATAACTTCCATTTAATCATTTAATCTTTCATCGGCATTAAATTTATTTACAGATTTAAATGAAAGCGCCATTACCGCTTCGTCAGTTAACAGTACCGTATCGCTATGATGGTTTGGCGCCATCCAAGAGATGGGAAGCAATTTCCAAGAACTCCCGGGAGATGAAAAATCTCAATGCATGGTTTGCTTTTATTTCCAGACACTTCAGGAAACGTTACTGAGCCTTTGAATTGCTTGTCATCGGGTTCTCTCTGGTGTTTAGATTCCCACTCCACAGTTTTGGTATCAGAGTTGGAAAACTTTCTTTGTAAAATACGAAGGTGGGTCAATAAGTCTGTGACTTTTTGAAGGAAACACAGGTTTTTGGATAAAAAAATCATTTTATTTTTCAGCGTAGTCTCCTTTGAGCTCTATACACTTTGTCCAACATTTCTCCAATTTTTTTATCCCTTCCAAAAATAAGATTTGTCGAGGTCATCAAAATAGGGATTTGTTTGTGAGATGATTTCATTGTTGGAGTCAAATCTCTTTCCGCCGAGCCATTTCTTCAAGTTTGGAAACAAGAAATAGTCACTCGGGCCTAAATCCGGAGAATAGGGTGGATGAGGGAGCAATTAGTATACCAATTCATGGATTGTTGCCATGGCAACTGCACATGTGTGCACCCTTGCATTGTCCTGGTGCAAAAAGACTTATTTCTTGGCCAAATGCGGTCGGTTTTTTTCAAATCCTCATTAGATCGACCCAATAAGTTGGCATAATATTCGCCATTGGTTGTTTTACCCTTTTGAAGGTAGTCAATGTGGATTATACCGCGTGCATCCCAAAAAACGGTCGTCATGACTTTATTGGCTGACAAACCCACCTTGGCCTTCTTTGGCGCCGATTCACCCAGAGAAACCTACTGTTTTGACTGCTGTTTGGTCTCTGGTGTGTTGTGGTGGATCCCCGTTTCGTCCATGGTTACAAAAAGGCGCAAAAACTCATCCATATTGCGGTTGAACAACGCCAAACACTCCTGCAAAATTGTCACACGATTGCGTTTGTGGTCGATTGTGAGTAAACGCGGCACCCATCTTGCGGAAAGCTTTCTCATACCCAAGTAATCATTTAACATTGAAACCACTGAACCACGTGAGATGCCTATGGCTTCCACAATCTCTCGCACTTTCAATCTCCAATCGGCCAACACCATATTGTGAATTTCTTCCATTGTTTCGGGTGTAGAGACCTCAACTGGGTGTCCAGAACGTTTGGCACCTTCCGTACTTGTACGACCACAACAAAATTCTGTAAACTACTTTTTTACCATTGAAATTGATGGTGCAGAGTCCCCATAGTATTTATCAAGCTTCACCTTGGTTTGAGTGATGGTTTTTTCCCGCAAAAAATAATGTGTAATAACCACACAAAATTCACTTTTTTCCATTTTCTCCTCAAATCACTTGGTAGTCCGCTATCAATGGCTGTCAAACACAAACTAAATGATGCAGCTTGTTCAAATTTTGACAGGAGTCAACTGACAGATGTCTCTTGACAGGAACAGTGTTGCCCTTTCAGTTAAGAGGCGGGAAATTCAAAAAGTCATGACTTATTGACCCGCCCTCATATCTTACTCCTAATTAAAGACTATTATGCAATTCAGAAACACAAGGAATCTTGAATCTATTATATAAAGGAGGTCCCATCATGGAACGACCGTCCTAGGCAGAGAAACCTTACAAGGCAGACACACCAAACTTGGCAACAAAAATAGGCCTCAGGCAAGGTAGGTTTTTAGCAAAGAAACTTTCCCCCACAAAACCTAGAAGGCCCCCAAAACAACGATACAAAAAAACCTACATTTCCCAGCATCCTCCGTGGCTGCCAACGAATCTCCCGGCCTCTACATTCTGACAACATGATTGGCTGCCAATGAGGGAGTATTTGCATAACGCCTCTATTGGCCAGCCAACATGAACATTCTGACCCATAATAAACTGGCAGAGGAGGATAAAGCAAAGGCCTGAGGCAGTCGCCAACACAAACACCCAATTCACTTCCCACAGAAAATTTAAACCCCTACAAATCACAGACCATGCCCAAAATTGACAGTAAGGCTTCATTAAATTGATTTCCCTGACTAGGCCTCACTTAATGGGATGCTGTTTACGCTCTGAATTGACAGTAAGTCTTCCTTATCTTGCTTTTCCCGACTAGGCCTCAGCTCATGGGACATTGTGTATGGCCTGAATTGACAGTAAGGCTTCATTAACTTGATTTTCCTGACTAGGCCTCAGCTCATGGGACATTGTGTATGACCTGAATTGACAGTAAGGCTTCATTAACTTGATTTTCCTGACTAAGCCTCAGCTCATGGGACATTGTGTATGGCCTGAATTGACAGTAAGGCTTCATTAACTTGATTTTCCTGACTAGGCCTCAGCTCATGGGACATTGTGTATGGCCTGAATTTACAGTAACCTACCTTGGCACACAGAGCCCCTATGACCCACGCTACATTCTACTGCAGTTTGGAGGAGGGTGGACCATGGATGATGGGATTTGATGTACCTCCATGGATTATGGGATTTGTAGTACTTTCAAACCCTTCATTCCCCACAGACCACTGTGGCCCAGAACCAAGACCGATAAAGACCCAACTTGGCACACAGTGCCCCCATGACCCACACTCCATCCAACTGCAGTTTAGAGGAGGGCACACCATGGATGATGGGATTTCAAGTACCTCCACTCACTTCCAAAGTACCCCACCCACCCAAGCATCAACCTCTACATCAACACAGCAGATGGAAAGACAAAAAACATTGTATATCCACAAGCTATGCAGAACGCCAGCAACACCACACACCAACAACTCCCCAGGACTTCAACATCCCACCCACCAAAACAACCCACAACAACACATCCATGACCCCAACAACACCATAACTAAGAACAACTCCAACCCTTACATACTCAGACTTCCTCGCATCTCCTAAATAGGGCACAGCAACGCGTGCCGGGTACAGCTAGTCATTTATAAAACAAGCCAGGACATTAAGATCTGGTTTGAAAAAGCAGTCTCACAGTGTCAGCAGATAGGAAGTATATGCCACTACTAGACAATTAAACCAGTGTGATGATGACTAGACCGACATAGGTGGAAAACCAAGAGTACATCCTACCAAATGTTACCAGATCCTGTTTGAAGACCCTTGTGTTTTTCTCCTTCCATCACTGCATCAGCAAACAGCCATCCAGTAGAGCTATTTCAACTGTTTAAGACCACATAAGACCTCAGATAAACTGGCAGCTCACTGTCAAGCAAGTGCTTGGCACTTTTGGATAAAACACTCAGATTCATTCCGACTTGAACATCATAGTTGGTACCTGTGTCCCCTGATAGTTCAGTGATATGGATATCTTTTTAATTTGTGTAGTCTGATGGTATGGACAGGATCCTTGGAGCAGGCCCGGATTAACCAATTTTGGCGCCATAGGCCACACTCAGGAATTACGCCCCCAAACCAACCTCTACCGCAACCCCCGCCCCACCTCGTCCTCCTCGTGGCTCCGTGCGCCTCCTTCTTCCTCCGCGTCAAGGGAGCGCCCGGCTTCCTTGAGTCAAGGAAGCCAGGCGCGTCGCAGAGGAGGAGGAGGGGAAGCCCCACCCCCGGAAGCGCCCAAAGATCGACTTTTTTAAAAAAGGGGGGGTCTGGATCTGGTGCCCCCCCCCCTCAGCTGCGCCCCTAGGTCGTGGCCTAGTGTGGCCTTATGGGTGATCCGGGCCTGCCTTGGAGATGTGAGAGCCACGATTGATTATTATTGATATTGGAAGGAACTGTCCAGTTGATTAAAGGGAGTGTTTAATGCTTCTTTACAGCAAGATGTCACCCTCATATGTGTGATGGAGACTGTTGTGAAACCTTTCCTGCATCTCACTATATTATACTAGCTGTACCCGGCACGCGTTGCTGTGCCCTATTTAGGAGATGCGAGAAAGTCTGAGTATGTAAGGGTTGGCATTGTTGTTAGTGAATTGGGTGTGTTATGTTTGTGCCTCAGCTCTTTGCCTGCAGTCCTTCGGGTTTGACTTGTACCATGGCCAGGAGGGATCAGCTTGGGGAGGGCTTGTCCTGTCAGGGGATCTCTATCTTCACAGGTGCGTCCAGTGTCTGTTGGGGGACTGTTAAAAACCTTTTCCGTATCCTTTTTAGCCACCTTTCTCAAGATCTTCATGTCTAGCTTACTTTCTGCTCCTCTCTTTTTCAAGATGTCCTGCTTTGTGTCTTTTGCACCCATTGGTCGATGTCCGATGAGGCTTTCCTCATGGACAGGCCATCTGAGGGAGCTCTTCCAGCGCTGGGCACCAGAAGGTACTTGGTGATGACCTCCATCCCTTGGAGCCAGCATGTAGAGGGGCAGGAGCACCCTCCTTGGCAAACCCCATTGTTGCTGGATGGTCCTCTTATTAATGTGGAATTCCAAGCCACTGGAGATCTTTTGGGAAAGGAAGAAGAGCTCCCCTTGAATGGTGTTGATCTCCACCATGGTCTTCTGATTTGAAAGTGTTGGAGGAGGTTGTGGGACTCACCTGACAGTTTGTTATGGGTCGGAATGTTCATGTTGGCTGGCCAGTACAGCAGTTATGCAAATCCGCCCTTATTGGCAGCCAATCATGTTGTCAGAATGTAGAGGCTGGGGGAGTCTTTGGCAGCCTCGGAGGATGCTGGGAAATGTAGTTTTATTTTTACTCGTTGTTTTGGGGGCCTTTTAGGTTTTGGGGGGGAAGTTCCTTTGCTACAAACGTACCTTGCTTGAGGCCTATTTCTGTTGGCAAGTTTTGTGTTTCTGCGTTGTAAGGTTTCTCTGTTTGAGGTAGTCCTCACATGACGACTGTTCCTTTATATATATAGATAACTACTGTTCAGTCTCCAATATTTCACTTTTGGGAAAAGTATAGGAGTGTGTGATGGCTTCTCAGTTCCAGGGTGTTCTGGATATGATCCATGATTCAGATCCAGCTTATAGGTGGCCTTGTCTATGTATTCACGTTGGTTCTGTTGGACGTCTTGGTAGGTTTTGATGTCATCCAAGCAATGATATTTTTCTGGACCAACTCACTGGGATGGGACTTGTTTTACATTTCTACAAAATCATTAGGTTTTTTTCTGAATATTTGGCATCTCCAGGTATATGAAGAAGATGATTGAGTGAGGCACAGGAGAACATCAGCAAAGTCTATCTTTGTGTTGCTTGTCCACATATCGGCCTTCACCCTCCATTAAGAAAAAAAAATCAGCTCCGCAACTGCTTTGCCAAATCAGAACTTCAACAAGCAAGGCTTTTCTATGTGTATCTGTCTCCTACACACATTCAAGACCGACCTGCATTACTTAATCCAACAAAATATTCCACAGTCCCCTGCTTTCCTGTTCGGGACTATGTAGTAATGCAAAACATCTGTTGGAAGGGAGGAAAAGCAGATATGCCTACAAGGCACATGAAGGGAAAAGGCAAAAACAAGAAAGGGAAGAAAAAGCAGCAACGTCTTGCTACTTGGAGCCATTTGGCAGGAAGTCCAGTTGGGATTTCGATAACTGATTCTTCAGGAGTGCAGGAAGGACACAGCCAGAGAAAGCCTTTCAGAGACCTGCTTGTAAAATAAGGGGAATGAATAAAAACACAGAAGAAGTAATAAAGCAGAAGTGACAAGACGGAAATCAGACGAAACAAAGCTGGGGATCATAAGTTTTGGCTTGGGAATGAGAAGCTTACAGCCACTTCTGAGATCGTCCCTCCAGGCAGGAGAGGCAGGAGATGAAGCTGGCCTCCTATTTATGAGAAACCTTATGTAGCCAAAATACTATAGGGCTGGAGAAAGCCATTCCTCTTCTCATCAGATATTACTTTCTACAAAGACCCATTCTGTTGAAAGCATACTGTGAAATAACACAGGGGCAACATTAAGCAGAATTTGCTTTCTAATGCGTGGCAAACAAATGGTATTGACTTGGATGGGAAAACAGAAAAACAGTAGGCAACACCGTAGTTTAGGAACTGAAAATACTATTCAGGTATATCAATGAAAACAGTAAACTGTACTATAGCAAATAGTTATCTATTAGCGATAAATGAATCAATACATTTGCATTTACAACCACAATGGGATATATAGGAAGGGGGTACAAGTGGAATCACCACTATGCAAGGTACAAAATACAGTCAAAAGACTAACAATTCATTTTATGCATCATAGCAATATACAAACATATCAAGAAGCCTGGGGCCAAGAGGGACAAATGATCCTTCCTGGTGCAAAGAGACACTACAGTTCGAAAAACATTACATATGCATCAAAATGAGGATCAGCGAACTGCAGGTGGAGGTGGGTGGATCCCAGGTGTGTCTGTGTCAAGCAGGGCAGGATGGTGACAGGAGACGCTCAGTGCAGGCCCAGACGTCTAGGGCGCAGGCGCGGACAGGCGCTGTGGCCAGCCGCAAGTAGAGCTGGGCGTGGTAGTCCTGTCGGGACGCTCGATAGGCCGAACTGCGCTGTGTGCATGTGCGGGAGACGCTCAATGGCGGCCCGCAAAGGATGGTGGTAAGGTAGTTCGGAAAGAAGCTAAGGGCATCCGTGTGGTAAAGGGTGGATTGGCAAATGCCGAAAAGGTTGAATGGGAAACCGCTGGTCACTTGGTGGGTGAGAGCAGCAGAGGAGAGGTTGCCTGACGGCGGGAGCTCACTCCTAAGCCGGCGAAGGGCCGTTTCATCTAAAAGACGAAAAGGCATAAAGTAGGCATCCTCAAAGATAATACATCATCAAGAGTTGTCCAATCTGCGTGGAGGACGGACCATTCCATCAGCAGGAAATGGCAAATGCTGATGGAATGGTCCGTCCTCTACGCAGATTGGACAACTCTTGATGATGTATTATCTTTGAGGACGCCTACTTTATGCCTCTGAAGAAGTCTTTTAGACGAAACGGCCCTTCGCCGGCTTAGAGTGAGCTCCCCGCCGTCAGGCAACCTCTCCTCCGCTGCTCTCACCCACCGAGTGACCAGCGGTTCCCATTCAACCTTTTCGGCATTTGCCAATCCACCCTTTACCACACGGACGCCCTTAGCTTCTTTCCGAACTACCTTTACCACCATCCTTTGCGGGCCGCCATTGAGCGTCTCCCGCACATGCACACAGCGCAGTTCGGCCTATCGAGCGCCCCGACAGGACTACCACGCCCAGCTCTACTTGGCGGCTGGCCACAGCGCCTGTCCGCGCATGCGCCCCTAGACGTCTGGGCCTGCACTGAGTCCTCCTGTCACCATCCTGCCCTGCTTGACAGACACACCTGGGATCCACCCACCTCCACCTGCAGTTCGCTGATCCTCATTTTGATGCATATGTAATGTTTTTCGAACTGTAGTGTCTCTTTGCACCAGGAAGGATCATTTGTCCCTCTTGGCCCCAGGCTTCTTGATATGTTTGTATATTGCTATGATGCATAAAATGAATTGTTAGTCTTTTGACTGTATTTTGTACCTTGCATAGTGGTGATTCCACTTGTACCCCCTTCCTATATATCCCATTGTGGTTGTAAATGCAAATGTATTGATTCATTTATCGCTAATAGATAACTATTTGATATAGTACAGTTTACTGTTTTCATTGGATGGGAAAACCCCAACAGATACCAGGTACCATAGAATTTGGAACGCATAAAACTTACCCCATCTTACTGGATAAGATTTATTTTACTGTTGGTGTGGTAAAAGTTCTTTTTTATTGACTACTAGCTTGGGGACCCGGTGTTGCCCGGGTCATTTGAGAAGTGCACCAGGATGCAGAGTGGGTCATGGGGGCTCTGTGTGCCAAGTTTGGTCTTGATCCAGCAGTATTGGGAGTTGCAGTAGTATCATGAAATTAGTGAAGGTAGTGTAAGTCCCATCATCTGTGGTCCACCCTCCCTCAACCTGCAGCAGGATGCAGAGTGGGTCATGGGGGCTGTGTGTGGCAAGTTTGGTCTGTATTGGTGAATGGATGAGGGTTGCATTGTTTGGAGGTAGCGAGGGAAGGTACTTCAAGTCCCATCATCCGTGGTCCGTCTCACACAAAACTGTACCAGGATGTAGAGTGGGTCATGAGGGCTCTGTGTGCCAGGTTTGGTGTTGATCAGTCATTGGATTAAGTTTGCAGCAGTGTTGGAAAGTGAGGGAAGGTACTGGAAGTCCCATCATCCATGGTCTGTCCTCCTCCCAACTGCAGGAGGGTGTAGAGTGGGTCATGGGTGCTCTGTGTGACAAGTTTGGTCTTGATCCATCATTCTTGGGAGTTGTAGTGGTATCCTGAAAGTACTGAAGGTACTGGAAGTCCCATCATCTGTGGTCCTGCCTCCCCCAAATTGCAGTAGGATGTAGATTGGGTCATGGGGGCTCTGTGTGCCAAGTTTGGTGTTGATCAGTCATTGGATTAGGTTTGCAGCAGTTTTGGAAAGTGAGGGAAGGTACTTCAAGTCCCATCATCCATGATCTGCTCAACTGAGCCTCGAGAAGGGCGGTTTATCAAGTCGAAATAAATAATAATAAAATAATAATACTGTAAACTGCAGTAGGATGTAGAGTGGGTCACTGGGGCTCTGTGTGCCAAGTGTGGTTTTCATAGGTGTTTGTTAGGGGCCACAGTGGTCTGTGGTAGTAGAGGGGTGTGGAAGTACTACAAATCCCATTGTCCATTGGCAGCCCCCCCCCAAAAAAAAACCTCACCAGGACGTGAAGGTAGTCATGGGGGTTATGTGTGCCAAGTATGTTCTCGTTCAGTAATTGTATGAGGGTCGCAGCGGACTTAGGAAGTGAGTAGAGGTACTTCAAGTCCCATCATCCATGGTCCGCCATCCTCCAAAGTGCCCCAGGATGTAGAGTGGTTAATGGGGGTAGTGTGTGCCAAGTGTGGTCTGTTTTGGCCCTTTTAGGTGGCCGCAGTGGTCTGTGGGAACCAAAGTGTTTGAATGTACTACAAATCCCATAATCCGTGGTCCATGTCCCCCAAACTGCACCAAGACGTAAAGAGGGTAAGGGGGGTAATGTGTCCCAAGTTTGGTGCAGGACCATCACCCGCGCTGGTCGCTGTGGCCTGGCCTGTGAAAGTGGCAGCCAATCAGAACGCTGCCACATACATACACACATACCCACCCACATACAAACAAACAAACATTCCGCTTTATTATATATAGAGATAGTCATCCAGCATCTGAATCATTAGCAGCACTGACACTGTTCCAGACTAAACATGCCCATTTTTTGCCATTAGTGTTAATTAATATGCTTTAATTCAGTTTCTATTGATTTTACTACATTTTTTTAAAAACCATTGATATTCCATTCTGTTTAAAGTTTGTATATTTGTAGATTTTAAATTGTATTGAAATGCTTTTCATGTAAACCGCTTTGAGTCTCCTCTGTAGAGAGAAAAAGTAGGGTATAAATAAGCAGCAACAATAATCACTATTATTATTATTATTTCTATATGCAATTCTTCACTGAATTGGAAAAATGAATCCCAGGGCACACTGCTGTTTTGTTCCCCCAATACTCATTTATCTACTAGGCATGAGAAAAAAGTTATGAAAATCAAAAGAATTCGTAAGTGATTCGTATGCAATGGGACTTTCAAGTTTTTACAGATCGCAAGGCCAATCCCTGAAGTGGACTTTCTTTTTCGAACCCCCTGGGCCCAAAATTTCGTTAGAATTCTAAATATTTCGGAAGGCTCCCTATTACCCCCTCCAAAATCCAAAATCCAAAATCCCAGACATTACTCACAGTCAGATGGGGCCTTTCCATGCTCAAGGCCTACTTTAACTGAAAGGCCTTCCTCCAGGAAGAGAAAAACCAGCCAGAACCATAGAGAGATCGAAACCGGCTGGAGGACTCAGGAAAAAGCGCTTTAAACTGCAGGGAAAGGAGCCTGGAAAGGCCTGCCGTGCGGGTGGCCCCTTCCCCGCTAAGAAATAACCCGACCCAAGCTTGTCGGCTTATATCTTAGCGGGAAAGGGCTGCCGTGCGGGCGGCCCCTTTCCTGCTAAGATATAACCCGACCCAGGCCTGGGAAACAGGAGGAAACTCGAAAATCGATGTCTCCCTTCCCCCCTGCCAGGTCAGAATCCAACCCGTATTAAGGGGAACACGGGTTGGATTGGGACCTCGCAGGAGCAAAGGGTGGCATCGATGCCTCCCTTAACCCCTGCGAGTTCCCAATCGGAGGAATTTCCTCCTGTTCTCCAGGCTCTCCCTCGGCTTCTGAGAGACAGCCTGAGAAACAGGAGGAAATTCCTCCGAATCAAAGCCCCGAGCTGCTTCCAAAGCGCTTTGGAAGCAGCCCGGGCGAGTTTCCTCCTGTTTCCCAGGCCTGGGTCGGGTTATTTTAGCGGGGAAGGGGCCACCCGCACGGCAGCCCTTTCCCGCTAAGATAAGCCGACAAGCCTTTGTCGGGTTATATCTTAGCAGGAAAGGGGCCGTACGGGCGGCCCCTTTCCTGCTAAGATGTAACCCGACCCAGGCCAGTTGGACAGCCCTGTTCTAGTTTACCAAGAGCACGTTCCTCATACCCTCCAGGTCACTATCACCCTTACTACATTCTTACTATTAGAATTTATTATTTAATTCTAATAAATGCTCTGGAGAAGCAAGCCTTGACTATTTTATTTAATAATAATACTAATAATAATAATATATTAATGCTTTATATCTTCCTGCAAGGAAACCAAGGGAAATGTTGCCCCTTGATTTGCCTGTGCTTAAAACAGTGTCAGTCCTGTTTCCCTGCTTTTCAGACTTTAGAACCAAGTTAGAATTTCGTTAGTAATTACGTTACATTTTAGAACTTTTGGAAATTTTTTGTAAGTCTTTCTATTACTAATCAACCCCCCCCCCCCAATTTGATTTTAGAATCGCCATTTTTGGGTTCTAAACCATGCCTATTATTTACTATGAGTTTTTTCTGCTCAGTCATTGAATTACACTTTGCCCAAAGCTTGAGGAATGGGGGGGCAGGGGAGAATAAGAAACTATCAATCTTCTCCAGTATTTATTAGTTCTGACAAGGCCTTAACATATTAGAAAGATTTGAACCCTTTTAGCACATATGTGCTGCTCTCTTCCTTACTATTATTATTATTTATTCGGCTTCTATGCCGCCACTCCCGGCGGGCTCGGGGCGGCTCACAACACCAAACAACAGCGTAAAAAACAGCAACACAGATTAAAAACATAGCATAAAACATCAAGAAAACATCATGGCATGCAACAGCGATTAAAACACCTGGTGTGGAAAACCAACACAACAGGGAGCAATATAACAGCAGGGAGGGGGTGCACACCAAAGAGACCTACACATCAAAAGCACGCTGGAATAGGTAGGTCTGGCACGCCCGCCTGAAGGGAAGCAGGTCGTGGATGGCGCACGTTTCCACGGGGAGGGCATTCCAGGGTGTAGGTGCAATCACCGAGAATGCCCTTCGGCGAGTAGATGTCAGTCTGGCTGCTTTTGCAGAGGGAACTGTCAGGAGATTAGTATCCTCAGAGCGAAGTGATCTCATAGGGCAATATGGGAAGAGACGGTCCTTCAGATACGCTGCCCCAGGCCGTGCAAGGCCTTAAAGGTAAGAACCAACACTTTGAAGGTGATCCGGTGCTCGATTGGCAGCCAGTGCAGATCCTGCAAAATAGGTGTTATGTGGCAACCTGCTGGCATGCCAGACAGGAGCCGGGCGACAGTGTTCTGCACTAGCCTGAGCTTCCGGGTCACCGACAGAGGAAGGCCAACGTAGAGCGCGTTACAGTAATCCATCCTTGAGATGACCGTGGCTTGGATCACTGTGGCCAGGTCGTTCCGGGATAGATAGGGGGCCAGCCGCCTTGCCTGTCTGAGATGGAAAAAGGCAGACTTGCTGACCGCAGAGACCTGGGTCTCCATGGTCAGCTGGGAGTCCAAGTGGACCCCCCAGGCTCTTTACAGAAGGCGATGGGCATAACGCCACACCGTGCAGGGTCGGAAGCTGGACATCCCCATCACCCGGACGGCCCAGCCACAAGATCTCCGTCTTCGCCGGATTCACCCTCAACCTACTGTCTCGCAGCCATCCAGTAACGGCCTCGAGGCAGCGTTGGAAATTATCGGGGACGGAGCCAGGCCTGCCCTCCATCCTCAGAATGAGCTGAGTGTCATCAGCGTACTGGTGACACTCAAGCCCAAAACTCCGCACCAGCTGTGCAAGCGGCTGCATGTAGATGTTAAATAACATGCCTTCTACCTGCTTTGCTAAATTTCAGCAAAGTCTTACAAGTCCTGGATTGGAAGAGTTCCAGCACTGTGGAGAGTTCGTTTAATAAACTTTTGGATCACAGGCAACAATATACATTAGCTAAAGCCCTCAGCCTTTCCTGTGTCTGCCAATCAAAATGTATTGCAGGATGTCTTTACTATAAAGGATCTTGCCTATAGAGCAGAAATTATATAGCAGCAATAATTCCGTCTATCCTGCTTTTTCTCCAGTACTGAGACTCAAGGTGCCTTGCAAGATATTAAAACAAATACAGATTAGAATGCGTACACAATTACCAGTAAAAATATCTTAATTAGACAATCTTAATTAGACAATCACTGTTATAAGAAATTCAATGTGCAGATTTGACAAATGTGAATTTAATATGATCTGTGGGAATGAATGGAAGAATGGAAGTATGTGTGGCTGGAGTTAATAGTTTTGGAAGCACCATGTAAGGACTCACCCATTCTAGGTAGGCCGGGGCCTGTTTTGCAGTTTGGCTCCCTGGTGGAAATAGCTGGCATCCATCTTGGGAAGGGAGTTCAGCAGAGCCGACATTAGAGTGAGGGAGTTGCCAGAGAAAGGGGGAGTGGTTTAGCTGCTGTTCTGTATAGCTACAGACACTCCCAAGTAATTGGCTGAGAGCCATGGGGGAGGAGTCTAGCTTTGTAGGAGGGAGGATTCCTGACAGGAATAGTTTAGTCTTGTGAGAGGCTTCAGATGAGAAGCATCTGAGCCTCATGTGTCGTGTGCTAGGCTGTGATTGAGAAACATCTCAGCCTTAGCAGTCTTGAAGAGGCTTTTGGATAAGCAACATCCTAGCCTCTGAGGTGAATCTGAAACAGTCTATTCTTTAGTGGATCACCTAGGAATTAGTCTGTACTAAGGGGTCAGCTAAGCTGACAGGTCTTAGGGACAGGATAGGATTCAGGGGGCCACTTAGAAGGGTAGAGCCGGTATACACCTTGGAGTCTCTTGTTACAGAGAAAGGTGGGCTCTTAGACTGGGGGGAAGCTAGCACGAGTCTGTTAGCCCCATTCAGAAGCAAGACTCGGAGAACTGTCTTGGAGGAAGTTCCTGGTTGAAACAATCTATTCACGCTAGTTGCATTTAGTGGAACAGGGCTATTTCAGTCACGACTCAGCACTGACTGGAATTGCTGGTTTTAAGATCTAAGATTTAAAGAAACCTCTGCTTGTAACCGTACGCTCCAGTACACTTAGATCTTTTAGAAACCATACGCTTTTGCCATTAATTGTTTAACCATACGCTCGTTACCTCAAAGTGAATAACCCTATGCTCGTTGCCTCGTTAGTAGTTAACCATCAAGCTCTGTGCCTCGTTTGTTTGTAAAAGTTAATAAATACTTTCTAGTTTAACTTTTACCACAGTCTCCATCGTGTTTCCTCACAGTTTCCTCATAGCTGTTTATTTAATTAGGAGCCTAACTGAACATCTTAGTTAATTTTTAAAATCCTAATTAGGTTAATTAGGTTGGTGGCAGTGATTTGAATATTGGGTGCATCCGAAGTCGTCACACACCAGTATAATATTAAGGCCGGCAATGACTAACTACCTGCTTGCTGGACTGTAATTAAAAATTGCTAATGAGAATTGATAAGAACTGTGACAATGGTTCTTACAAGTTAAGGAAATGTTTGCAACATTTCTTATGTTAAGAGGGAAGTCAACATAAGCCTTGTGTTTGTCAACACCAACCAATAAAATCAACATCTGGCCAGGAAACTGAGATGGAGCCAGGATGGAAGACATCTACTATTAATTTACAACTTTGGGACTACATCAGCAGAATTGGGAGGCATGGAGACGTACTATCCACAATGCTGCGGCCTCTTTCGAGAAGACATGCTGAACGGGTCTCGAAGAGAAACGACAACGCAGAAAGAACCGCAACTTGGAAACAACATCACCCAAGGAGATTTTCTGCTGGGCTTTCTGCAACCGAACTTGCCTATCTCAGATTGGCCTTTTTAGTCATCAACGCGCTTGTAAAAAGCATGGGATGAGTCCTTCCTAAGAGTCTTCGTTCGCGAAGTAATGCCGAGAGAGGGGGGGGGAGATAATAGCCCCACTCCATAGTCCACTGCTTCAGCCTGCAGACATCCTTATATTAGCTGTACAGTTTCTTTTCTGAAGATAACTACGCTAATGCAGAGATACGGAGAAGTAGGAGTTGCAGAATGTCCTGTGGGAATATTTGGTATCTATTAGGCATGAGAAAAAAGTTATGAAAATGAAATGATTCGTAAGAAATTCGTAAGAAATGCTACTTTTGAGTATTTCCGCACCTGGAACGCCAACCAGGAAGTGGACTTTCTTTATAGAACTTCGGGGCCAGGATTTTCTTAAGTGTCGTTATTAGGTCGTGGGGGGGGCACCTCCTTCTCTCTCACCACCCTCCCGCCTCCCTTGCCAATAAGTATTATGGCAAGGCAAGCCCTAAACTCGCTCCTTCTTTCGGCTGGAAGCCTGGAAAAATGTAAACAGAGAGGATTACTCAGAAGTAAATCTGCAAAGGAGGGCACTTTGGATGAAGTGCCCTCCTTTGTGGATTTACTTCTGAGTAAACCTCTCTGTTTACATTTTTCCAGGCTTCCTGCCTCTCCTGCCTGCCAGGATCTAAGGCATCAAAGAGTATTGGGGTGAGAAACCAACCTAATGTATAATAGAATGAATGCTACTGTAAGTGCCTAATATTATAAGTAATCCAACTGGTCATACCTACATTCCATGCACATGCAATAATACAGCAGTAATAACAATAACAAGAGGTAAAATTCAACCGAAGTATTCTGACTAGTCCCTGCCTCATGCGGTGCAAACGGGCTCGTCACTATTAGCCCCGGAAAAGCCAGTGTTTTCTGCGTGGGTGCACACACATACATATTCTTGGGGGGGTGCTGCAGAATCCCGGGCTCATAGAGAAGATTCTGCAGCAAATCCCCCAAAGAATATGTATGTGTGTGCACCCAAGCAGAAAACGCTGGCTTTTCCGGGCTCACAGAGAAGAGCCCGTTTGCACCGCATGAGGAGGGACCAGTCAGAATACTTCGGTTTGAATTTTACCTCTTCTTATACCCATTGTTATTACTGCTGTATTATTGCATGTGCATGGAATGTAGGTATATGACCAGCCTGGGCAAACTTGGGCCCTCGCTCCCTCGGGATCGGGGTGAGAGAGAGGCAGCGAGGAGCGAGGGGGGCTCCTCCTCCTCCTTTTCTTTGCTGCTTCCAAGAATAGAATACCCCTCCCTCCTCCTTCCCTCCCTCCTTCCTATTTGGAGAGTCCCATCTAGAATTCAGTGTGATTTATTCAAGTTTTGGCCTACAACTCCCAGAAATCCCAGCCAATTTACCAGCTGTTAGGATTTCTGGGAGTTGTAGGCCAAAACCATCTGGAATGCGCATGCGCTGGCATACGAACTACTAACGAAATTCGTTAGTAATTAAGTTACATTTAGAATTTTTAGAATTTTTTGTAAGTCTTTCTTTTACTAATCAACCCCCATTTGATTTTAGAATCGCCATTTTTGGGTTCGAAACCATGCCTAGTATCTATAGCAGAGTAGAATTCAACATAGCCAATGCTATATAGATACTTATAGTAGGAAACAAGAGAGAAGATAATAAAGTACTAAAGTCTTCTTGAAAGAAGGGAATGTGACTTCTACATGCAGGCAGGAAGAAACCATAAGTTACATAGATCTAGGAAACGGGTGAAAGCAAGACAGCAGGCATGCACTACAAGGTTCCCTCTATCCCTAATTACTCCATCTACAAGTGTTGATGCTTCTTCACAGACAACATATCCAGTGTCAGGTCCCAGGTCAGGATTGATTAATCTTTCAAAGAAATAATGGTTAAGCAGGGTTACAAACGTGGTACTTTACTGCTTCTAGTAAAACTAGTGATAATGTGGTCAAAAAATCAACCGCACCCCTTCCAAAAGATAAACTCAACATAAATGCTAAGGCCAAATATAAATTTTATCTATATATACAGTATATATTTGTAACGTCCGTGCAATGTCGTATATACACAACGAAACTATGGCTCGCAGAACCGCCAAACTCGACAACCGAATGAACCCCCCAGCCCCTCCCACCTCCTTCCGCGCCCCCCTGCCGCCGCCCCGGTCAGGAAGAGCGGCGGGGGGCTGGAAGGAGGAGGGGACATGCCTCCCCTCCTCCCCAGCCCCTCCCACCTCCTTCCGCGCCCCCTGCCAGCCCCCCCACAGTCAGGAAGAGCGTCGGGGGGGCATGGAAGGAGGAGGGGCTGAGGAGCAGGACGGGAGCCGGCTCCCCCCTCCTCCCCAGCCGCTCCCACCTCCTTCCGCGCCCCCTGCCGCCGCCCTGGTCAGAAAGAGTGGTGGGGGGGCTGGAAGGAGGAGGGACATGCCTTCCCTCCCCAGCCCCTCCCACCTCCTTCCCGTGCCCCCTGCCAGCCCCCACAGTCAGGAAGAGCATCGGGGGGGATGGAAGGAGGAGGGGCTGAGGAGCAGGACAGGAGCCGGCTCCCCCCTCCTCCCCAGCCGCCCACCTCCCCAGCCCTGGTCAGGAAGAGCGGCGGGGGGGCCCCTCCCCAGCCCCCGTGCCCCCTGCCAGCCCCCCACAGTCAGGAAGAGCGTCGGGGGCATGGGGAGGAGGGGCTGGAAGGAGGACGGGAGCCAGCTCCCCCCTCCTCCCCAGCCCCTCCCACCTCCTTCCGTGCCCCCTGCCGCCGCCCCCCGGTCAGGAAGAGCAGCAGGGTGCGTGGAAGGAGGAGGGCCTGGGGAGGAGGAGGGGGCACGCCTCCCCTCCTCCTCCCCAGCCCCTCCCACCTCCTTCCGAGTACTTCCTTCAGCCAGGCAGGAAGGCACCATGCAAACCCTCCCAACAGATGGCCATCCAGACCCTACTTAATAATATTTATTTTTAATAATAATAATTCGCAACTCCACAGGACTTCAACATCCCACCCACCAGAACAACCCAGAACGACACAGCCATGACCCCATCAAGACCGTAAGTAACATCATTTCCAACCCTTACATACTTAGACTTTCTCGCATCTCCTAAATAGGGCACAGCAACGCGTGACGGGTACAGCTAGTAATATATAAATTTACATTATATGAAGTTTCACAATATTAAAATATTAATATTTCCTCAAACTGCAAATACACTTTGTTTCTAGCAGCCCACCAGATAACACTATACAATTGGGGGGGGGAGGGAGGGAATAGTCTGTATGTTTTTTCATTGAACTGATCATATTTACATAAACATCCCATTGTGTTTTGAGGCTCACCCTTTGTGCAACCTGGACTTGCTCAATAATCTCATCCTGGACTGTTTTAAATATTATGTTTTCCTCATCTGCCCCCTTCTCTGGGGTGGACCTTTTAAATGACTCTGGTTTCAAACTGATAAATGACAGCTATTCATTTTTATTTATTTTATTTATTTTATTTATTTATTTATTTATTCTTTCGACTTCTAGACCGCTCCCTCTAGAAGCTCGGAGCGGTTTACAAACAGGTAAAAAACAGGCGTAGAACTGACATTATAGAACAGGGCTGTCCAACTGGCGGCCCTGGGGCCGGATCCGGCCCCCCCAGCCTGTTGGGCACGGCCCCAGCTATGCCCCCAGCCGCCATTTTTAATTTTTTAAAAAAAATTCTAATTTTTTTTTAAAAATGGTGGCCGGGGAGGGGGCGGGGCAGGGAGGGAGGAAGAGAGCTAGCTCCTCCTCCCTGCACCACCCTCCGTCCCTCTCTCCACGCCGAAAGGAGGAGTAGGCGGCGCCAAGGGCAGCGCGTCACGCCAGGCCTGTGACGCTGCTGCCCTTGGCGCCGCCTTCTGCCCTTTTCAGTGGCTCCCCGCCCTAGGAAGGGCGGGGTGCCGAAAGGAGTAGGCGGCGCCAAGGGCAGCGCGTCACGCCAGGCCTGTGACGCGCTGCCGGAAAATGACAGCTTTAGGAGAGGGCGGGGCCTGGGCTGGGGCGGGGCCTGGGGGCAGGGCCTGGGGGGCGGGGGCCTGGGGGGCGGGGCCTGGGGGGCGGGCCGAGCGGGCCCCGAGGTCATCGGTGACCTCTATTCCGGCCCTGGACCCGGTAGAAGTTGGACAGCCCTGTTATAGAGCAACGGTGTAAAAGCAGATAAGCAATGATTTAATCTAAAACATTACTAGCGCTAAAATAATTCTAAAACTAAGCTAAACTACACAGAAAGCATAACAGTTACTCAACTGGAAAAGCCAGGCGAAAAAGAGCCGTCTTGCAGGCTCGGCGAAAAGAGGACAGTTCCCTGATACCTCTGACTCCCTCAGGTAGGGCATTCCATGAGGTTGGTGCCACCACCGAGAATGCTCTTTGTCTTGTTGAGGACAGGTGGAGTTGCCGGATGGAGGGGGCGTTGAGAAGATTTTGTACACTGGAGCGTAGGGATCTCTGGGGACAATATGGTGAAAGGCGGTCCCTCAAGTACACTGGCCCAAGACCATACAAGGCCTTAAAGGTTAACACCAATACCTTGAAGGAGATCCGGTGCTCGATGGGCAGCCAGTGCAGTTGCCGCAATATTGGTGTAATATGGCATCTCGCCGGTACCCCGGCGAGAAGGCGCGCCGCGGCATTCTGCACTAACTTGAGCTTCCGAATCATCCCCAAGGGTAGGCCGATGTAAAGGGCGTTACAGTAATCCAGTCTCGAGATGACCATCGCCTGGATCACTGTGGCCAGGTCGTTCACGGAGAGGTAGGGTGCCAGCCGCCTAGCCTGGCGCAGATGGAAAAATGCGACTTTGCAGGCCGTGGAGACCTGAGTCTCCATGGACAGCAGTGGATCCAATTGGACTCCCAAGCTCTTTACTAGCGATGACGGGCATAGAGCCTCGCCATCCAGTGTAGGCAACTGGCACTTCCCCCCACCCGGATGGCCCAGCCACAAGATCTCCGTCTTCGAGGGATTCACCTTTTCTCACCACAGAGGAGACTCCTTCCACCCCTTCTGTCATGAGCATTCCCCAGCCAACAGGGACGCAGATTGAAACTGGGGCCATTTTTGACCAATCAGGGCTGGGCGTGGGGACTTGGAACAGCTGTCAAAGAGAATACTTTTGCATAGTTATGTCCAATTCCTTTTGAGCTCAACAATACACTTCTGTTCATTTTGCCTTCAAACCTGGTCTGCATGTTGATTTGGTCTGCAAGGTAGCAGGGGGCCCTGGGCTCTCAACCCGCTCCTTAGTGGGTAGTTGAATTGTGGCTTCAAAGATAGATAGAAACAAATACTATTACGTCCCCAAATTGTACTTGTGATTCATAGGTGATTTTGCTTCCATTACTGCATTTCTAACTGCAGATGGACCATCCACTAGCTGCAATAAGTGTCCCTGATGTGTGTTTAAATTCATTAATTCATTGGGGGAAAGACATTACAAGGCATAGTTGGTGGACTTTTCTTCTATTATTGAAAAGGTTTTGGATGTTTACTCTCAAATTCCAAAACAGGATTAATAAATGTTTTATTCTTTTAACTGTGCATCATTGGCCACGACTTTTCAATGAGTTGTAATCAAAGGGGTTGTTGTTTATTGTTCAGTCGCTTTCGACTCTTCGTGACCTCATGGACCAACCCACACCAGAGTTCCCTGTCGGCCGTCCCCACCCCAGGGTCTCCTTCAGAGTCAAACCAGTCACTTCAAGGAATATATATATATATATATATATATATATATATATATATATAATATATAAATGGGTTCACATCATGTGATGTATACCTCAAACAAAGAAACCTTACAACGCAGACACACAATACTTGCCAACAGAAAAGGCCTCAAGCAAGGTACGTTTGTAGTAAAGAAACTCCCCCAAAACCTAAAAGGCCCCCAAAACAACGAGTAAAAATAAAACTACATTTACCAGCATCCTCCGGGGCAGCCAAAGACTCACCCAGCCTCTACATTCTGAACAACATGATTGGCTGCCAATAAGGGCGGATTTGCATAACTGCTGCACTGGCCAGCTAACATGAAAATTCCGATCCATAATAAACTGCCAAAACAGAATAAGGAAAAGGCCTGAGCCCATCCCCAACACAAACACCCAAATCACTTCCAACCGAAAATGTACACCCCAAAAAATCACAGACCACGCCCAAAATTGACAGTAAGGCTTCATTAACTTGATTTCCCTAACTAGCCCTCACTTACTGGAAAGCTGTTTACGCTCTAAATTGACAGTAAGACTTCATTAACCTGATTTCCCCAACTAGCCCTCACTTACTGGGAAGCTGTTTACGCTCTGAATTGACAGTAAGACTTCATTAACTTGATTCTCCTGACTAGGCCTCAGCTCATTGGACATTGTGTATGGCCTGAATTGACAGTAAGGCTTCATTAACTTGCTGTTCCTAACTAGGCCTCAGCTCATGGGACATTGTGTATGGCCTGAATTTACAGTAACGTACCTTGGCACACAGAGCCCCGACCATGCATGATGGGACTTGAAGTACCACCATGGAAAACGGGATTTGTAGTACTTCAAAACCCATCATTCCCCACAGACCACTGTGGCCCAGAACCAAGACCAATCAAGACCCAACTTGGCACACCATGCCCCCCATGACCCACACTCCATCCAACTGCAGTTTAGAGGAGGGCACACCGTGGATGATTGGACTTTCTCGCATCTCCTAAAAAGGGCACAGCAACGCGTGCCGGGTACAGCTAGTATATTATATTTCAGGAGTTTACCCCGCTCTTCTCAACCCCTGAGGGGGACTCAGTGCGGCTTACAGTATGGCACAATTCGATGCTTACATAATAACAATATAAAACCCCCCAAAAAACCCTTCAACAGTTATGATACATTAAAATACATTAGAACAGTTGCCTCCATCCACCTTGCCCTTGGTTGGCCCCTCTTCCTTCCACCTTGCCCTTGGTTGGCCCTGCTTCCTTTTCCCTTCCATTTTCCCCAGCATCGTTGTCTTCTCCAGGCTCTCCTGTCTTCTCATGACGTGGCCAAAGTACTTAATCAAAGGGGAGTTTAAGGTAATAAAACATTTTATTACGAAAAATAGGGATACATGTGCTTGACTTGTAGCTCACAATAAACAAGGTTAAACAAAGGTTTAAATTTCATTTTTTTTGTTTGAATGTTGGACAATGGATATATTTCTGTACCACAGTTAAATGATAAAAGAGCTCTTACGTTTAGCAAAAACAACATTTACTGCTCTCTTTTTTCCCTTGTTTGGTTATTATCTTAGTCACCACTACAACTTAAAGGAGTAGGGAATGATATGTTTGGTTGAAGTCTGCTTACTTTACCAGTTTGTTTAGCTTAGGTACCAATTGTATATGAGGAAATCCCTGGTAAAGCCTTAAACATTTTTTTTCCTTTTAGTGTCTGCATTTTACTATAGTGAGAACACTAGCATGGATCTGCTAGAGCAGTGTGCAGTTCAAATCTCGGTAGGTGCTCCTTTATTGTCTGCGGTGTGTAATTGGTACAGCACATTTTTGTTGCATCAAATATTGTGTTTATGGGTCACTCTATGGCAGTATTTTTCAACCTTTTTTGAGCCGCAGCACATTTTTTACATTTGCAAAATCCTGGGGCACACCACCAACCAAAATGACACAAAATGACACTCTAACACAGTAATACATATAGTTAATATGTTTTTAAATGTATTTATACACTCACTTAGTGTGAAACCTGGGCCTGTTTCGATGAACACAAAATATATAGTTATAGTACATTATTATTATTAGTATTATATTGCATTACATTACAACATTATCAATATTATATGTATACACAATATACACATACCATACTATATTATACTATAATATCAAAGACGGAGATCCTGTGGCTGGGTCCTCCGGGCTGTAGGGATGTTCAGCTTCCAACCCTGGACGGCATGACATTATGTCCGTCGCCCTCTGTTAAGAGCTTAGGAGTAACCTTGGACCCCCTGTTGTCGATGGAGGCCCACGTCTCCAGTGTCAGCAGGGTAGCATTTTTCCATCTTCGCCAGGCGAGGAAGCTGGCCCCCTATTTGTCCCGGTGCGACTTAGCCACAGTGATCCAAGCCACGGTCATCTCGAGGCTGGACTACTGTAACGCTCTGTACATTGGCCTTCCTCTGTCGGTAATCCAGAGACTCAAGCTGGTGCAGAACGCCGCACCGCGACTCCTGGCGGGGGTCTCGATTGGCCACCACATCACGCCAATCCTGCGCGAACTGCACTGGCTCCCAATAGAATGCCGGATTGCCTTCAAAGTGTTAGTCCTGACTTTTAAGGCCTTACATGGTCTGGGGCCAGTGTACCTGCGGGACCGCCTTGTCCCATATCATCCCACCAGATCACTGCGCTCCGAAGAGCTAAACCTCCTGGTCATCCCAAATGTGAAGACCTACCATCTGTCCGCAACCCGCCGCCGGGCTTTCTCTGTTGCAGCCCCAACCCTGTGGAACGCACTGCCCGCCGACATCCGTGCCACCCAGGGCCTCCTCCCGTTCAGGAGAGCAGTTAAGACATTGCTGTTCCAGCAAGCCTTCGGAGTTAGCTAAACTGTAGCTCGCACCGCCTAGCTGTCAGCCCACTGCGACTCCATTTGTTGCTTCAACTGTTCTAATTGTAATTCCATCTTAATGGTATTACTGTGGTTTATGAGTTATCTGACAATTGTATTTTACAAACTGTTGTAAGTCGCCCCGAGCCGTTGGGGGGGCGACAGACAAATGCGAAATAATAAATAAATAAATAAATAATAAATACAACATACTATGTCATTGTCACAGTACAACAATTACATACCACATTGTATTATAACAATTATATCGCAATATTATTCGCAAGATTACATGTAACGTAAATATACAATTATAATATCTTAATTTTAAATTGTGGTGCCCAGAACAGAACACAGTGTCGGAGTCGGAGTCCAAAACACCTGGAGGAAGGCCCAAGGTTGACCATATCTAGTCTAAACCTTCTTCCAAGCCCTTAAAAAAGATGCTGCCTGCCTTAATGTATAGCCAGAGTCTCCATGCCCATCTGTCGGGAGGGCTTGGGTGGTGCCTTCCTGCTTGGCTGAAGGGGGTCAGGCTGGATGGCCTTTGGGGCACCCATATTTCTCCCATGAGTTCCCTTCCCTCCTTTCCCCCGTTAGCTGGCTGACTCCATGCCTGCCTGCCTGCCTACCTGCCCCTCTGGCTGCTTGCCTGCCTGCCTGCCTGCCTTCAGTGCTCAGGCTCCGCTGCTCTCTGACTCACATCTCGCACAGCGCCAACAGGGCTGGGCTGGACCAGAAGTGCTCCCCGCCGGAGCAGAACGGAAGGGAACGGGCCCAAACAGGTCCGTCCTACTGCGCGGCCCTCCCAAAATCAGGGACCCGTGCGCTGAGGTTCCGGAGACAGAGTAGCAAACTTTATACATGACTAGTGTGCCACGGAACACCGGTCGGGAAACACTGCTCTATGGTACTACGAAATGCAGAGAAGAGAATGAGCTTTAATATGAAGGACTTTAAAAATTCTAACTAAAACAGATAACCAATAACTGGAAGAAACTTGGAGGACACAATATTCATCTGACTTGTGCAAGTCAAGTTTATTTATTTATTTATTTATTTATAGTTCAAACTTGCTATACCGCCACTCCCCGAGGGCTCGGAGCGGTTTACAGTTTGACATAAAAAATACAGAGCATACAACAAGACAAACAACATCGACAGGGAATGACAAAACTAACGAGAAGGGGAAGCCAAGCTCGGGCCCATGTGGGTCGGAGCTTTCTAAGGTCAGCTATCAGGCTCGACCGTCGAATGGGGGAAGCCCAGGAGGGTCCCACAGATCGAAAAACGTCCTCAGGGACCCGAGATCCATACGGTAGCGATCGTCGCAAGCCTGTGGCTCCGGGCTCGCCAGCGTCGGATTATCAAGCCTCCTGGGGTGGGGGTTCATCAATGGGGGAACCCGGCGCCTGAGGTTGGTGTTCCTGAAGGTTCTGGGACGGAACCCTCTGGGTGTTGCAGAGCAGGGCTGGGATTTCCTCTGGCCCCGCCCCCTGCCCCGCCTTCGGCCCCTCCTCTGTTTCGTCTGAGGTGGCAGAGGGTTCTTCCGTTGTTTACCAGTCCTCTCGCCGTATCTCGGCGAGAGGACTAGTCCAGCCCAGCCCTGTTAGTTGCCCATGTAATGATTCCTTTTTTAAAAAAATTATATTTATTGGGGGTTTTCCATAAACAAACAGTGAAAGTGGGTGAACAGTCTCAAATAAAGGACAGTAGGAAAGATAAAGGAGAGGCTGAGAGTGATGATGGGAGGGGGTCGAGGAGTGGGAAGGGGGGTGCTGGGGGGTTGGTAACAAAAGAGTCAGGGGCGGTGAAGGAGGCTGTTTGATCCGGGTTCTGGGAAGACTAGTGATGGGTAGTGGTGAAGGGAAGAGATCAGGATAGGAGTAACTTGTGTCCTTCTAGAGCAGGCGGCACTTCAAGGAGCCCTCAAAGTGCCCATCCTGCCGCCATCTTCGCCGGGCCGGAAGTCCTCGCCCGTGTAATGATTCCTATACTGCTAAAATGGATGTCTCTCTCTCTCTCTCTCTCTCTCTCTCTCTCTCTCTCTCTCTCTCTCTCTCTCTCTGTTGACATATGGCATCCCTATGAATATTGCAGGGCTTTGTTAGGCAAGGAATACTCAGGGGTGATTTTGCCAGTTCCTTCCCCTGAAATATGTCGTCCAACACCTGGTATTCATTGGCGGCTTCCTATCCAAATACTCATCAGAAATCACCCTGCTTAGCTTCCAAGATCAGACAGGGTCTGGTGCCTTTGTACACTCTTCCTTTTGGCAAAGGTAACAGTAATCCACAACATTACGTCTATGAGATCATAGGCCACGCATGCCACTGGAAAAAGCATAGAACAAAGCATCTCTAGCAACCTGTAGTACCCATTAAAGTGTTAAATGAGAATATATAGCAGGCAAAATCTCGGTTTTAGACTTTTTATGAATGTATAAAATCTAAATAAGAAGTTAGCATACCTTCAAAGGTTTCAGGATATTTATTTTCAGGAATTCCAGACTTCATAAATTGAGCTCTTTGTCTGGGTCTCTAAGGAATACATTACTTTATTGAGAAATAATGTCTAGGGGTTCATTTCACAGGGCTTACCTCAAGTCAGCGATGGAGAAACAGCAGATTTCCAACCCCCATGTCCCTTATGGTACCACTTGTATTGGAACTGCAAAGCAACCTCCAAAAATCACAGCAACCTGGAAAGAGGTGAAGGAAAAAATGAGCATTTAAGCCAAGAAAAGGAAATGGAAAAATTCTATAGATAAGATCTCCCACCTTTGGCTGCTGTATACTTAATGCCCTGTATTTTTAAACATGGTTAAAAAACTGCTTCTCTGGCATGTGAGCCGAACCACTGGAACCTTTCATCCTTGTCTTGTCAGAATGACAGTCTGCATTTTGGTTTTGTGTGCAAAAACAGTTGTCTACTCCCTCGCATAGGATTTGTGAAGGAGCATATGCTTTTCAGGTGTGTCTGGACTGATGAATATCTCTTCATCGGACTGGGTTGCATTTTGGGAATCTTAGCTTTTCATTTATGCCTTATGTCAGGTCTGTCCAACAGGCAGCCCGGGGGCCGTACACGGCCCCCTAGCCCCTTGGCCACGGACCCTTACCCTCCTGCAATAAATAATATATTTTTAAAAATATTTTTAAAATATTTTTTCAATTAAAAAATTATTATTTATTATTATTATTTGGTCCCGCCCCTTGGCTTTCTATTGGCCGCCTCCTCTTCTCCTGAGGGAGGGGGCCAATGGGAGGGAGGGACGTCTCAGGAGGGGGGAATTGAATGAGAGGGAGCTCAAGGAAAGGCCTCCCACCCCCTTTCCCCCCTCCTTTTCCTCCCCCCAGAATTATTTACATTCTTTGCAATTACTTAAGTTTACTTTGATGACTTGCACTGAATGGAATCAGCCAGGGGTAAACTGGCAGAATGAAAGCACACAGACCTTTCAACTGCAAGGCCATTCAATGCTGATCAATGTGGCCAGTCATATATTCCAGTTCAAAGCAGAGATTTTGGTATTTTCTGCCTTGATATTCTGTATATTTATGCCCCTCATGTGCTCCATCCCTCCCTCCCTCTCCCCTTATTTAAATAATATAATATGTCATTGTATATTAATACCCCTCATGTGTTCCATCCATCCCTCCCTCTCCTTTTATTTAAATAATATAATATTTAATTGTATATTTATGCAATGCCGGGGGCGGGGAGGGGGCGGAGCCGGGGGAGGGGGCGGACCTGGGGGAGGGGAGGGGCGGAGCCAGGGCTCGGCCCCCCAGGTGATCAGTGACCGGAATTCCGGCCCAAGGTCCGGTAGAAGTTGGACAGCCCTGCCTTATGTATTTAGAGCAGTGTTTCCCAACCTTTTTTGAGCCGCGGCACACTTTTTACATTTGCAAAATCCTGGGGCACACCACCAACCAAAATGACACAAAATGACACTCTAACACAGTAATGCATATAGTGAATATGTTTTTAAATGTATTTATACACTCAGTGTGAAACCTGGACCTGTTTCGATGAACACAACATAGATATCCTGGCAGGAATGGCAGAAAGACACAAACTTCCCACACAGAACTCCCATAACCAAGAGAAAATCCTATAAGAGTTTGGTGGGCATTGACCTTGAGTTTTGGAGTTGTAGTTCCCCTATATCCAGAGAGCACTGTGGACTCAAACAATGATGGATCAGGACCAAACTTGGCATGAATACTCAATATGCCCAAATATGAACGCAGATGGGGTTCAGGGGAAATGGACCTTGACATTTGGGAGTTGTAGTTGCTGGGATTTATAGTTCCCCTACAATCAAAGAGCATTCTGAACCCCACCAATGATAGAACTGGGCCAAACCTCCCACACAGAACCCCCAGGAGGCAAGAGGAGGTCTCTACTTGGGGAAAGGGAGGCGGGCATGGAGAGGGAGAGACCAAGTAGGCAACGGGTGGGGAGGGGGGTGTTTGTAAATTTGTGCCTTTATCGAGTTACGTTTCTTAGGGTTTTTATACTTCAACACACTAGACTCTCCCCCCCCCCCCCCGGAGGTTCCAATTTCCCACGGCACACCTGATGATTGCTCACGGCACACTAGTGTGCCCCGGCACACTGGTTGGGAAACACTGATTTAGAGCATTTAAAATATACTTTTTTTCAAATTTAGTAGCAGAGAAGTTAATGAAGTATGAAATGTTACTAATGAAAAATGTGATTAAACCACACAGGATAAAAATAAGCAATCCCATGGCTATTTTCAATCAGTGACAACAGTTTTTATCAGCTTCATAGAAATTAATTTTTAACCAATGGTTGATGTACAAGGATTTATCTTTGTTCCAATGCATGGACAGGTACAGTACATGGGGTACTGAATGATTAACGATCTCATCAGACTATGTAGATAAAAGAAGTACATCTATGAGCATCTCTAATGAATGGCTTTGTTTTTCAACCCTCTATCTCAAAGTTAAATAATGAGGCAACAATTGAGCTTTAAAAAAGACTAATGGTATCTCTTAGCACAGTGTTTCCCAACCAGTGTGCCGGAGCACACTAGTGTGCCATGAGCGATCATCAGGTGTGCCGTGGGAAATTGGAACCTCCAATACCCTTTCTTCCCCCTCCTGCTGAATACTTTTTCTTCTCCACTCGGGCTCCCTCCTTCCCAGCCTCGCTCTTCTCGCTTTGCCTCGCTTTGCTCACGCTGCCGCCTTGCTTTGCTCAGGAGGGGAGGGGGGAGGGAGGAAGACGTGACCCATGTGGGCGCTACTGCGCAGACTTGCCCCATGTCTTCCTCCCTCCCCCTCCCCACCTGAACATGCTCACACTGCCCCCTCGGATCAAAATGGCGGCAGAAGCGGCACTGTGAGCAAAGCGAGGCAAAGCGAGCATAGTCAATTCCCAAGCAAACTCTTTCAGTACTTTCTGTTGGTAATGAGAGTTCAATATGCCAAGTTTGGTTCAATTCCATTGTTGCAAGAGTTCAGGATGCTCTTTGATTGTGTGTTCACTATAAATTGAACTGAAACAAGATCGTAGTTTAAAGCTAAAATTTGCTGGTCTTCCTTTGGACAGTTTTTGGTTATCTGTTGCCAGGGACTTCCCCATTCTGGTCAACAAAAATATTTTGACATTGCTCCTGTTTTCAACCACATATCTGTGTGAGATGAGCTTCTCTAGCTTGACTGCGATAAAAACTAAAAACAGAGAGAGACTGACAGCTGTTGAGCAAGACTTTTGTGTGTGTCTTTCTGCCATTCCTGCCAGGATATCTATGTTGTGTTCATCGAAACAGGCCCAGGTTTCACACTGAGTGTATGAATACATTTAAAGACACATTAACTATATGTATTACTGTGTTATTTATTTATTTATTATTTGGTTTTATATTCCGCCCCTCCCTGCAGGCTTGGGCGGGTTACAACATATAAAACGGGCAGCATGGAACAAACATGCCGCCCTACAATAAAACAGTTAAAACATTTAAAAGTTACATGTCATAAGGTAGTAAAGAGGGAAACACAGAGGTGCCTTGGGTCTGGGGATTGTGCTAGCATCGGCCGGTCAGGGGACCTAGCCGAAGGCTGATCTAAATAAAGCAGTTTTACAGGCCCTCCTGAAGGGAATCAGCTCTGAGATGGCTCGGACTTCCCCGGGGAGGGAGTTCCAGAGCTCTGGAGCTACCACCGAAAAGGCCTGTTGCCTAGTTGAAGACAGATGGCAGGAGCGGATAGATGGTATCAAAAGCAAATTCTGTTCTTCTGAGCGGAGTGGTCTCGGGGAATATATGGGGCAAGGCGGTCCCTCAGATACGCAGCCCCTAGGCCGTGCAAGGCCTTAAAGGTCAACACCAACACCTTGAAGGCGATTCGGCACTCAATAGGAAGCCAGTGCAGTTGCCGAAGGATGGGAGTGATGTGCTCCCTCACTGGCGTTCCGGCCAGTAGGCGAGCAGCGGTATTCTGCACTAGCTTGAGTTTCCGGATTGTCGACAAAGGGAAGGCCAACGTAGAGGGCGTTACAGTAATCCAGCCTCGAGATGACCGTCGCTTCGATCACCGTGGCCAGGTCGTCCCTGGACAGGTAGGGGGCCAGTCACCTAGCCTGTCGTAGGTGAAAGAACGCCACCCTGCTGACCGAGGAGACCTGAGTCTCCATGGTCAGCAGGGGGTCGAGCTGAACACCTAGGCTCTTAACAAGGGGTGACGGGCTTAAAGGCTCGCCATCCAGGGTAGGCAACCGGCACTCATCCAGCCCAGGCCGACCAGGCCACAAGATCTCTGTCTTCGACGGATTCACCTTCAGCCGGCTAGCGCGCAGCCAACCAGTCACGGCCTCCAGGCATTGATGGAAACAATCGGGTACGGTATCCGGCCTGCCGTCCATTCTCAGCAAAAGCTGGGTGTCATCTGCATACTGATAACACTCCAGACCAAGGTCGCGAACCAGCTGGGCCAGGGGCCGCATATAAACGTTGAATAATAAGGGGGAGAGGATGGCCCCCTGGGGGACCCCACAATTAAGTGGTAGCCCCCCAGAGGCCTTCCCGCCCCCCTCCACACGTCCCCGGCCCCGGAGGAAGGAGGCCACCCATTTAAGGGCAGTCCCCCTAACCCCAGAACCGGCTAAACGGTGGGTCAACAAGGTATGATCTACAGTGTCAAACGCTGCTGTCAGATCTAACAAGACAAGCAGGGCTGACCCGCCCTGATCAAGCTGGCGGCGAAGTTGGTCTGTAATGGCGACGAGCACGGTTAGAGTGTCATTTTGTGTCATTTTGGTTGGTGGCGTGCCCCAGGATTTTGGAAATGTAAAAAGTGTGCCGCAGCTCAAAAAAGGTTGAAAAACACTGGTAGCATATATCCCAATAATTGATATTATATTCACATAAAATCATGATTTGTCATAACTTTTGTATCTGCTGCTCAGGAAGAACATTC
>JARBWK010000010.1:129951949-130246361 GCA_030556195.1 Anolis apletophallus
CTGTACAGGTCTTTGGTAGTGTGTTTGTGCTGACGCCACCATTGTTCACATTAAAACTATTGCCAAAGAGGCCCCAAATCCAGCAACACCTGGCCATTATTAAAAACCCCAGAACAAAACAACTACAAGGTGTGAACCTGTGAATTCCAGTCTGATTATAAGAGGATAAGGTCATCAACAGGCCTGCAAACAGGAGGTGAGTAGGTAACTGTTTTTCCAAGAGACTGAAAGAGCTTCTATTCAGTCATACTTATGAAATAAACATTTTAATTATCTCGGAACCAACATTGAGGCATTCTTATGCCAATAAGGTGCTGTAAAATGTCTCTGGCATCTTCAGTTGCTAATATTATGAGTCCTCTGGACCAGGGGTGCTCAGAATGGTGATCTCGATCACCAGGGTGATCTTCGGGCCTCATCCTGGTGATCTTAAGGCCCCTGACCAGGTTTTTTGCTGTTGGTCCTCTTCACGCGCCCCTGCACGCTGCAAAGAAGTCCTCCGTTGTTGCTCCTCCCCGCTCCCTGCTCGCGCGCCGCCTCCAAAAGCTCCAGAGTCCAAGAGGCAGAATGGGCCCCTACTTTTGGATTTCTCCTCCTCCCTCCGTCCTTCTCCTGCCACTCAGAGTCGTAGGAGACCAAAGGGGGCGGGCCTGGATGACGCGATGCATGGCTGGCCCTGCGTGCATACGCAGAAGCGCCCATTCTGCCTCTTGGACTTCTCATGAGCTCTTGGAGGCAGCACGCATGCTGGCGGCGTGGAAATAAGAGCAACGACGGAGGAGGAGGAGGAGGAGGACGCTTTGGGGTCATTTCCTTACCGCATCTCAAAGGTCGGTCTTTTTACTTTGGGGTGGGTTCTGTGGCATGTCTTTTTGTTTATTTTTAATGTTTAAAAATGGCCTTTTAGCTCCAAAGCCTCTCTGCTTGCTTTGTTCCTTGAGAAATATATGTTGGGTAATATGGAAATGTGGGAGAAATGGGGTGGTTGGATGTATTTTTGCATGCCCCTTTGTTTACCTTGCTGAGTATTCAATGGCCTTGCAGTTCAACAGCCTCTCTTCTTACTTTCTGGCTGATAATATGTGTGGTAATATGGCAGTGTGGGAGAAATGGGGTGGTTGGATGTATTTTTGCATGCCCCTTTGTTTACCTTGCTGAGTATTCAATGGCCTTGCAGTTCAACAGCCTCTCTTCTTACTTTCTGGCTGATAATATGTGTGGTAATATGGCAGTGTGGGAGAAATGGGGTGGTTGGATGTATTTTTGCATGTCCCTTTGTTTACCTTGCTGAGTATTCAATGGCCTTGCAGTTCAAAAGCCTCTCTTCTTACTTTCTGGCTGATAATATGTGTGGTAATATGGCAGTGTGGGAGAAATGAGGTGGTTGGATGTATTTTTGCATGCCCCTTTGTTTACCTTGCTGAGTATTCAATGGCCTTGCAGTTCAACAGCCTCTCTTCTTACTTTCTGGCTGATAATATGTGTGGTAATATGGCAGTGTGGGAGAAATGAGGTGGTTGGATGTATTTTTGCATGCCCCTTTGTTTACCTTGCTGAGTATTCAATGGCCTTGCAGTTCAACAGCCCTCTTCTTACTTTCTGGCTGATAATATGTATGGTAATATGGCAGTGTGGGAGAAATGAGGTGGTTGGATGTATTTTTGCATGCCCCTTTGTATACGTGGCTGAGTATTCAATGGCCTTGCAGTTCGAGCCTCTCTTCTTACTTTCTGGCTGATAATATGTGTGGTAATATGGCAGTGTGGGAGAAATGAGGTGGTTGGATGTATTTTGCATGCCCCTTTGTTTACCTTGCTGAGTATTCAATGGCCTTGCAGTTCAACAGCCTCTCTTCTTACTTTCTGGCTGATAATATGTGTGGTAATATGGCAGTGTGGGAGAAATGGGGTGGTTGGATGTATTTTTAGGCTCTGTTTTATATTGTTGTTATTAAATTGAAATGTTGATGTTTTATAACTTCATTTTATGTCAACTGCCCCGAGCCTGCTGGAAGGAGCGGTACATAAAAATGAATAATAAATATAAATAAATAAATAAGAAAATAGTTATACGTTTTACATTTCTGGGCAGGTGATCTTTGGGACTTGGTTTTTAAATCAGTAGCTCCCATGCTGAAAAAGTGTGAGCACCCCTGCTCTGGACCATTCAGTAAATAGTAGGCAATATAATACTTTGCAAAAGGCATTCAAAAGCCATGGAAAGAAAGATCAATCAAACAATGGAAAACTGGAATGATTTTTGCCCTATTCACTTTGGCATCCTGATCTCCTGTCTGGTCAGATATTTAAAGTTATTTAGCCTATCTTTTACCTGTTTTACAGCTTTCAAAGCTATCTATTGCCACATGTAAATCAACAGACCAGCTACGTTGCCAGCTTGATCAAGGCGGATCGGTGCTGCTTGTGTTATTGGACCTCACAGCAGCGTTTGATACAGTCGATTACTATCTTTTGACGCACCGCCTTGCCATGGCTGGAGTGAAAGGGACAGCCTTAAATTGGCTGTACTCTTTCCTCCACAATCGGAAACAGCGAGTGCAAAGGGGAGAGTTGGCCCCCGGGGTGTCCCCCCTACTTTGTGGGGTCCCTCAGGGAGCCATCCTCTCCCCTCAGTTATTCAACATCTATATGCGACCACTCGCTCAACTGGTACGTAGCTTTGGGCTTGAGTGCCACCAGTACGCTGATGACACTCAGCTCATTCTGAGGATGGATGGCCGGCCTGACTCCGTACCCAATAATTTCCATCTGTGACTAGAAGCCATTACTGGATGGCTGCGAGCCAGCAGGTTAAAGGTGAATCCAGCTAAGACGGAAATCCTATGGCTGGGCCGCCCAGGCGATAGGGATATCCATCTGCTGACCTTGGATGGCGAGGCATTATGCCTGTCATCGTCAGTAAAAAGCCTGGGTGTCCTCTTGGACCCTCTACTGCAGGGGTGCTCACACTTTTTCAGCATGCAAGCTACTCTTAAAGCAACCAAGTCCGAAAGATCTACCTGCCCCCGCCACCATGGGCTTCCACGCGCTCTTGCCGCTGCATGTGCTCCTGCTGCTGTGGAGCGCTCCACCCTGCCTGTCTCGCCAGCAACGGAGGCTGCACAGCTGCTTCTGGACGAGAGAGAGGCAGGGCACTCCCTTTGGATGCCCCGCCTCATGCTTCTTTCTTCCTGCAATGCCCCGCAGGCGAAAGAAGCACCGCAAGAGCGGAAGCCAGCAGCAGGAGCACACGTGCGTGCAGGGTGTGCGTGTGCATGGCAGGAGCGCCCCATCCGGCTGGTGAGGCCCGAAGATCACCTGGAAGAGGGCCAAAGATCTACTAGTAGCTCCCGAGCTGAGCTAGGCATGGTTTCAAATCCAAAAATGGCGATTCTAAAATCAAATGGGGGGGGGGGGGGTTGATTAGTAAAAGAAAGACTTACAAAAATTTTTCCAAAAATGTCTACAATGTAACTTAAGTACTAACGAAATTCGTTAGTAATTCGTATGCCAGAGCACGCGCATTCCAGATGGTTTTGGCCACAACTCCCAGAAATCCTAACAGCTGGTAAATTGGCTGGGATTTCTGGGAGTTGTAGGCCAAAACTTGAATAAACCACACTGAATTCTAGATGGGACTCTCCAAATAGGAAGGAGGGAGGGAAGGAGGAAGGGAGGGAGGGGGTATTCTATTCTTGGAAGCAGGAAAAAGGAGGAGGAGGCCCCCTCGCTCCTCGCTGCCTCTCTCACCCCGATCCTGAGGAGCGAGGGCCCAAGTTTGCCCAGGCTGAGAGGAAAAGGAAGAGGCCTGAGGCTGTGAGGAATGGTGGGAGTTGAAGTCCAAAACAGGTACCTGGAGGGCTGAAGTTGGCCCCTGCGATGGGGCATGGCAGCAGAGCAACGGGGAAGAGAAGGAAGGGGGGGAAGCGTGGAGGACTACACTTTCCAGAATGCATTGCCTACCTAGCAGCAGCGTCACTTCCAGTTCCCCATAGAAATGCGGGAAAAAGAAGAAGCTGAATGAAGGCGGGAAGGAAATGAGGGGGAGAAGACAGGGAGAAGTGAGTACGTAGTACAATAATTAATTAATTAATAATTAAGAATTTATTACGATCATAACGCAAATTGTTGGCCTCAAGGACCATAAAAGGAAGTCTACTTCCGGGTTCGCGGCAGCGAAAAGCTCAGAAGTCCCATTACATACGAATCTCTTACGAATCCTTTTAATTTCCATTTCATTTTTCTCATGCCTACAAGCTACCTAATGAGCACCCCTGCTCTACTGTCAATAGAGGCCCAAATCTCCACTGACAGTAGAATTGCCTTTTTCCACCTCCAACAGGCAAGGCGTCTGGCTCCCTATCAATCAAAACTTTATTACGGTCACAGACCAGCAGGCTTCCTATCTGTCCCGCAGCGACCTAGCCACAGTGATCCAGGCCACGGTCATCTCAAGACTTGACTACTGTAACACTCTTTACATTGGCCTACCCTTGACAGTGATCCGGAAACTTAAACTAGTGCAGAACGCTGCAGCCCGACTGCTCGCAGGGGAACCTGCAAGTTGTTGTATTACACCCGTTCTTCAGGACCTTTCCACATTGTTCAGGAATATTCGATTAAAAGAATTCTTTGCGAACAGCCCTAACTCTATCCATTGTACTTCTTCATCTAAATTTTATGTGAAGAGTAAATTTGTACCCTTCAACATATCACACAATATTAGAACATTTGAAGAGATAGTCATCAGGGAAACCTCCAAAATTAATCATGATACAGACTACAAACACTCCAATATGTCAGCTAGAGCTAGGATTGCCATTTTTGATATAAGAAATAAGGGACATTTACGGGATTTTTCACAAAAATAAGGGACACTTCATTAAAAACTTGAAACTCAAACATTAGGTAGAAATAGTTTTATGAAGAGAATAAGATAATGATTGAAACTCACAAAAAAACCCGACTTACACCCTCTTAACAGGACATGGTATGTTTCTGCATGCTTTGTCATGCAGAAAAAACATCATTAGAACTTCCTTATTGTCTCCATCTGTATTTAGTACTTGACTTTGCTGACTTTAAAAGTGCGCTGTCTAAACATTAAAATAAAATAAATTTTATAAGACAGTACATCTTCATGATTATTATGTCAATAGTTAATGGTATAGTATAGTATGGGATGCACAGCTAGGCCTATTTTAAGAGTAACTCACAAGCAACCAGAAACTATCTTTATCCAACATGAGCCAACATTCTCCTTGGGTAACGGTTAATTAGTCTACTGTACTTTGAAAAAGTCCTGTATCGCCTCTTCCTTCCAACGGGGACGCAGGCTGCCCTGCGAGTTGGAATCCCCGGGCAGGCATTGCCGTGGAAACCGCAGCATGCAGCTTCCTCTGGTCAACCCTGCCCAGTCCTGTCCTGCTAGTCAAAAATAAGGGACAGGGCCTGAAAATAAGGGGCACAAATTTTAGGGCCAAAATAAGGGACATCCCTTAGAATAAGGTCTTCGGCGTTGAGTATTTATGTCACAGCGGATAGGCAACAGAAATATAGAAGTTTAATTCCCCATCGGTCCAAAAACTCCAGTCTCTGTTCGAGTGAATAATGAAACTCTCATTCAATTCACAAGGTAAATATATAACTTTGTATTGAATTGTATTTAACAATAACTGGCAAAACATCGAAAAACAACAGCCATCACAGCTACCTTTCTAAACATCCTTTCCTCACAGATATTAAATCCCAACTGACAAATCCCAACTGTCACTTTGTAACTGACATTCCTCAAGGTTCCATTTAGCAGTCTTGAGACAGCGCCATCTGGTGTCAAACATGTCACACTGCAGGTCATCTCAAACTACAAAAATATCTCTTGTGCTGACTCATGAATTGCTATTCAAAATGCAATAATCTGACATAAGGGACATATGGGAACCCTAGCTAGAGCTATATCTACACTACGAACATTAGGGAACCACCACAAGATTATTTTCAAGCCGGCAGACAAGGGAGGGTCGTTGGTGTGCTTAAACAAAACAGACTAATGCTCTCATATGCTAAAAACATATCCTTTGTCTTGAAGTATCTTCACAAGCTTAATTTAAGTAATGTTTATTCAATAAAAATGTTTATTCAATAAAAATGTTTATTCAATAAAAAATCCGCCAATTTCTCATCTATGTAGTTTAACGAAACCGCATCATATATGGTGGTAGATACAATTTTGAAGAACCATGGTAAAGGGTCATTAGGAAGTTTGTGGTAAAATCTCTCATCAGCCAATTGTTTATGTACCTCATTAATTTAAGTAACGGCATAGAGATGACTGCCACTCAGTTCACTCACATGTTTTCAAGCCCAAAATGGGGATGTAAATTCACCACTCTTTTTTATATTTGCATGTCAGGATAAATAAGTAGTTTTCTTCCATCTATGGAGGAAAATGAATGTGCCCCTTTGTAGTATTCTCCCTGTGCAAGAATTATTATGTGAAGAAATACATGGGAATTGCATAAAATTCTACTTTTGGTGTATTCCTCCCATGACTGTTAGCAAACCATTGTAAAAAGCCAATAATCTTTTAATAATTTTGAATTAATTGCAATTTTATTCCATCTTTAATTGAGATTGCCAAAGATTTGTGAGAGCATGTGCAATGTTTTTTATTTTTAATTGAGATGGGCTAACTTTTTTGTTTTACCCAACACATATCAGGAATGTAGAATCAATTGTGGATTGAGAGTAGTGTGATGTTGCAGCATAGGTTTCTGTTGCCCAAGAAGTCTGCAAGCTTTGCATGTGATTTAAGACATAGTTAAGTTAAAGTTTGCACTTATTGGCTAGCTCCTGCTTGCCAATCATAGTTAACATATTCAATTGATTTAGCCCAGCCCTTTTCCAGGGACTATAGCCTCCATTTTGTACAGCTCCAAGAAAGAAGGCTCCCAGAGAATGAAAGAATACAGACCTGTTTTAGAGAGGTCCACCAGGCAATCGCTCGGACAGGCTACCTCCTAAAATGTAAAGACCAGGACTCAAACAGCATACTCGGTATATCGCATGACCGAGTGACGCCGTGGAGACCTGACCGCCTTCGAACCAACGACCATGCCAGGAAGGGAGGGCTTGTTCTTCCAATAGACCAGCCGTTGGTGGCTTTGAACATCCCTGGACTTCATTGCCAGAGCAAAGGACTGCTTTAGAGAGACTCCGTTTCTTCGTCTTCACCAATGAAAGGAACAGAAAAAGTGTAAGAACTGTTTACCTCATTTTGGGGACAGCAAATCCCTAGTTGTATCTGTCAAGGATAAATCATGCAGAGCCAGGTTGGAACTATAAACGTCCTTTTATTAGTAGAGAAAACAAAGCATTTTACTGGAGCCTTTTGCAGCCTGCGTCTCAAACACATCAATCATGGCAACTGGAGTGTTTTCTTATCTACAAATGTTTACATTCCAAAGGTTGAACATACCGCAACTTTGCTTCCATCACAGACATGAACTCTCCTTCTCCAGTTAACTCTATAATGGCCTAACTATATCACACAGCTTAGAAAATAGACACACTTAACAGAAAACATTTTAAACTCATGTTGTCATACATTCTAGCACTGACAGTATCTTAGGACTGTTATTTGTTTGCTTGGAGTGAAGTAACCCCTCTAACTAATAAAACAGTTAACTGAAAGAATAGAAGCTTTAGAGTATTTGTGAAGACTCCAAAGCACTCATAGGAAGGCATTCGCAATCCCCCGGGAATAATGAGATACACGTCTACGCCTTTCTACAGGCCCCAGAGGCCCCGGGGCGACGGCACAAGTAGAGATAAAATAAAATTGATTGTGTCCTTGCGACTGAAGGTGGTATAACAAGACCATCTAAAGGGGTTCATCATAAAATTATGACATCCTGGATCTAAAATGCCTTAGCTACTAAAAAGAAGGGATCAAGAAGACCTATACAAATACTCAATAAAGCAAAATAAATTTTAAAAAAACATTTCAGGGGTTAACTTTTTCCCATATGAATATAAATACAGACTCATATGGAATGAATGACATAGAATATAATCTGCTACAGAAGGATGGCTTAACTGAGAGAGCCTTGCAAAAATCTTTTATAGGTTGCTGTTCTGAAGATCTCTCCCTTACCAATCTTTCTTTACATTTTGAATTTCAAACAAATCTTGATTAGGAAACTCAGCCAAAATGTCTGGGTCATTTGCCTTGTCTCAGACTGAAGTTGTGCTGAATGAAGTTTTAAACCCGCTTATGATTTCGACCCTCCAAACAATAAACTGAAATATAAATGATAAATTGGCTCAGTTTCATTTGAAACTCAGCCCAGTCTTCCCTGAATCCCACATTTGCTTTTCCAGGAGGCAGAATTTGAATACAATCTCGTCTGGGTCTTCAAGAAAGGGTAAGAAGCACTTGGAAGTTAAAGCTCAGAAGCTAAAACCTAGGGACCATGTGCATGAAAATTTAGAATAGAGGTGTCATAGTTATCAATAGTACTTTATTTTTTCATGTCAGGAGCGACTTGAGTAACTGCAAGTCACTTCTGGTGTGAGAGAATTGGCCGTCTGCAAGGACATTGCCCAGAGGACCTAAGGCCCAGGCTTTCAAAATAGCACTGTGATAACTGTTTGTAGCTGGGTGCAGTGGCCCCTTTCCAAAGTTTATTAGCAAAAGAATAACCTCAACAGAATCGTAAGCTAAATTTCTAAATTTTCTACCAGTATTATTTAAAATGATCATAATCTACATTCAGTCTGATTGAGTGGCCATACCTTTGAGATAATAAAGCAGCAATAAATAAAATTATTACCCTCAAGCAAGAATTACAGCAAAATCTCACTCAACCCCAGCTTCTATTTATATAATTGTAAGATGTGTTTTGTTTCACCTGGTCCAAATGCATGTTACTATTTAAAATTGTCTGTTATTGCTTATGTTGTAAGTTACATTGATTGCATTGTTTTATTGTTTGCTGTTGTGTTGTTTATTATGTGTCATTGGGCTTGGCCTCATGCAAGCCGCTCCGAATCCCCTTTGGGAGATGGTGGCGCGGTATAAATAAAGTATTATTATTATTTTACATAGTTGAGAATTCAGCACACATATCTTTAGATCAGTGATTTTCAACCTTTTTTGAGCACATTTTTTACATTTGCAAAATCCTGGGGCACACCACCAACCAAAATGACACAAAATGACGCTCTAACGCAGTCATACATATAGTTGATATGTTTTTAAATTATTTATACACTCAGTGTGAAACCTGGGCTTGTTTAGATGAACACAACATAGATATCCTGGCAGGAATGGTAGAAAGACACACTGGAAGGTCTTGCCCAACAGCTGGGAGTTATAGTTATAGTTCACCCGCAATCAAAGAGCATTCTGAACTCCACCAATGATGGAATGGAATCAAACTTCCCCCACAGAACTACCATAACCAAGAGAAAATACTATAAGAATTTGGTGGGCATTGACCTTGAGTTTTGGAGTTGTAGTTCACCTATATCCAGAGAGCACTGTGGAGGGGAGGGAGGAAGACATGGGGCGAGTCTGCGCAGTAGTGCCCGCACGGGTCACGTCTTCCTCCCTCCTTCCTCCCACAAAAGCGGCAGCATGAGCAAAGCGAGGCAAAGCGAGCAGAGTGAGGCTGGGAAGAAGGGAACCCGAATGGAGAAGAAAAAGTGTTCAGCAGGAGGGAGAAAAAGGGTATTGAAGGTTCCAATTTCCCACGGCACACCTAATGATCGCTCACGGCACACTGGTTAGGAAACATTGCTCTATGGCATTGAATGTTTGCCTGTATGTGTGCATTGTGATCCGCCCTGAGTCCCCTGCGGGGTGAGAAGGGTGGAATAGAAATGATGTAAATAAATAAATAAATATTTGTAATTATGATATTAAATTGGGTGGTGTGAGAACTGCCCATCACAGAGTATAATAAAATGCAAGCAATGATTTTAAAAATTAAATATATATTGCTATGGCTATTTTAAATGCATATGTTTTCCAAGTATGTTTGAACATAAAGGGAACTGTTGGTTTCTTTGGTTGTTTTTACATATAGCAGGGAGAAGGGGTTTTTTTTGGCATCTTTGCATTGATACATGACTACCTGCTCAGTATACTTTCCAAGGAATTATTTAGAGAAAGTCTTCTCTGGCAAGCAAACAAAGGCAGAGTAATGGAGTTTTAAACAAGGAGCAAGTCTGAGGAAAGAGAAAGCACAGGTGTCTGCAGGATGTAAAGACCGTTCGGCACATGCACAAATCCCTATCTTCAGTTTGGTAAGCTGAAGCTCTCTATTGTTGTATAGTTTAGCAAATAAGTACTGAAATATGTTTTAACTGAAGGCATCTGACTGATATTTTCAAGATGTCAGAAAATTAGCAAAGCTGGACACTAGGCCAAAGAAAGTTTCTAGTGCCAAGAAAACCGGAGAGCTGCCAACAGACCTCAAGAGGTTTTGGGTTTTTTGCAGTACTTGAATCAACCAACCAATCTTCTTTTTTTCTTCCTGGATCTGGGAATTCGGAATTAATCAATTCAGGACGTGGAAAAGATTTGTGATGAAATCGGAGAGGATATTTGTGTATGTTTAATGCCTAACTTTGGGATTACTGGGTTGAAAAACAATCCATTTTCCTTTCCTTTCTCGGTTGTCTCAGAATATAGATTTAGGTTCTTCTTTATTCCCATGTAGAATGGAATACTTTTAGCTCAGACATTGTTGGTAGTTTATGCATGAATTACACAGCTTAGATCACTTTTCAGGAAGCCTATTTAATCAGTCTTATAAAATAATTTGCTAATAAAAGTACTCTGATGATGTGCTACTATCTGAAGAACAAACTATACATTGCACTACATATATTGCCACATTCAGTGAAATCCTGGTAGGCCATTATGGAATGAGTGTCCTTGGAAGAAGGTACATTGCAGTAATGAGGTGTATATCCATGTTTGTATGAGTATGTAAGAGAAACTTCTTAGGGCAGTTGGCTTTTCCTAACAATTACCGTTGTCCTGAAACTGTTGCACTGCTTTTCTTATTTACCTCAAGTCCTTGCGACTGAAACTAATGGGGTAGCAGGGAAGAAATACAGTGAAACATTGCCAGAACTATCTATGATGTTGTATAACTCATTACTAGGGGTGGTTGATCGATCAAAAATTTGTTTCTAAACTCGCGTTTTGGGGGGATTGTCATCGGTGGTTTGATATAGAAATTGTTCTGAAAAATTTCCGTATAATTTTGTTATGAAAACGTAATTATTAATGAAAATTCGTTATTATTTCCTCTTAGTTCTCAGCAGGGAAGGAGGTGGGGATGTCCTCCGCACCTCCTTCCCTGCTATGCTGAGAACTAACGCACGTCAAGGCTTGACACATTTTAGGTCTTAGCAGAGAAGGAGGAGCGTCCGCAACTCCTTCCCTACAAAGAACTAAAGCGCGTCAAGGCGTTCAGTTCTTAGCAGGGAAGAAGGTGCGGAGGGCATACCTGACTTGGAATAGTCAAACAAAACACCTTGCAGTCTCTGGGTTAGAGAGGCAGGTGGGTTCTGGGGACTGGGGAGTTAGCAGTAGTTAGCTAACCCCGTCAGACAAGACTCAGGGGGACTTTTAGTGTAGAAAAGTTCCTGGTTGGAAACACCTGTTCACAGCTAGTTTTAGTATTAGGGTGACAGTACAATATCTTGGTCAAGTTTTAGCACTGACTGGAATTGTTGAAGATCTAAGCTTTAGTAGAACCATTTATCTGTAACCATACGCTCCAGCACAGTTTATCTGTAACCGTACGCTCGTTGCCTCAGTAGAAGTAAACCATCAAGATCTGTGCCTTATTGTAAAGCCTGCTTCAGTTAATAAATTCTTTCCTGTTCATTTTAAAGAAAGCCTCCTTCGTTCTTCCTCTCCTTAGAATCCTCTCAGTTAAATATGTCTTTAGGAGCGTAACTGGTGATCATATTTAATTTTATAAAATCCTAATAACATTAGGTTGGTTGCGGCATTTTGGTTAATTAGGGTGGACCAAGTTATTCTAATTGGACCTAGGTCGTTATAATTGGTGGCAGCGGTGGGATTTCACCAAAGCCCTACCCTGCCACAGTGACCCGACGTCCCTTGGGTCGTTATAGTTACCAACAGACTCACCCAGCTCCCTACAAAGCCTAGAAGCTGAAGAATCAGCCCCACCCAACTCTCTACTCCTAGGAGTATCAAGAGCCTTAGGCTCAACTACAACAATATATATCCACATCTAACTTAACATAAAATATTTGTTATTTGCGGCTATACGAACACTTTTGTCATTTTTGCTATGATGACCTATCCACAGACAGTCACAAGTTACCATTGTACTGTTGTAGGGAGCAGTTCCCTAGCCAGAGTAAACAGCTAAATATCAGGCCTTTGGGAGGCTAAACCTGTCAGCATTCACAGACTTCCCATAGCAGTGATCACACTAATGAAGTTCCATGAATTTCCAAAAGAACTATTTCATGGCCTGGTTTCTGCAGTAATTTAGGTTTTATTACCTTGGGGACAACGTTTCTGCAAGTCAAGGAAACACTCAGTGCAGGGGTAAAAGGTGTAAATTGAACTAACTTCATGGAGTCCCCAAGAAGCAGGAATGGATGATGGATACGTTCTTTCCTTCCACAAATTGTACTATAGTAGGGTTGAAAAGGTGCTCGAGGTGTTACGGTAAGAAAAACATTTTTCAAAGTTGTGTGCTGTATGTCTGAAACTTCCTCCATGGAATGCTCGATGGGCTGGCGTTTTCGGTTTATTGCACCTCACTCTGATTAGACCTGGTTTCCATGTCCTCATTTTATTTTACTTCCATTAAAAAAACAATTACAGGGTTTATTCAAACTTCCACTTACCAGTATATCCTTTCACTGGTTCTTTGAGCTGAATCTGGGCCACAAAGGCAAAAGAGTTGAGAAGCAACTTTGAAAGGAGTGAACAAATGCTGGTCTCTGGCCCTTTTCTGAACTTCCTCATCCAGAGCGACATTCCTCCAATTAAAAGTTTGGCTGAACATTTGCCTGGGTGGCATTAATTCTGTTACAGTATGTTCAGGTGTGCATGATATTTGGAAATATGGTGTGACCTGGGAATTTATTTATTTATTTATTTATTTATTTCCAACATTTCTACCCCGCTCTTCTCAACCCCTGAGGGTGGACTCAGAGCGGCTAACAAAAGGCAACAATTCAATGCCAAACACAATATAAATACAATATAAAACCAAAAACATTCAGCATTAAAATACATTAAAATACAATTATTATTATTTATTATTTTATTTATTTATTTATTCATTATTCAGTTTTATATTCCGCTCCTCCCAGCAGGCTCGGGGCGGATCACAGGTACAAAGCAATAAAAGCATACAATAAAACATACAGTAAAAACAGTAAAACGCATACATAACCAAGATGGTACAAGGCTACGGTTCCTTAACTACGACGAGACGAACCAATTGAGTTTGGATTCACCCAAACGCTAGCCTGAAGAGGGCCGTCTTACATTCCCCTTCGAAAAGGGAGGAGTTCAGAGACCATTCGGACATGGTCAGGGAGCGAATTCCAGAGTACTGGAGCCGCCGCAGAGAAGGCTCTCTGTCTTGTACTGGACAGATGACAGGCGCGGGATGATGGTACAACCAATAAATTTTGCTCTTCCGAGCGCAGTGATCTCGGGGGAACATACGGGGTAAGGCGGTCCCTCAGGTACACAGGCCCTAGACCGTGCAAGGCCTTGAAGGTTAAAACCAGCACCTTGAAGGCAATCCGGTACTCAATGGGAAGCCAGTGCAGTTGCCGGAGAATGGGAGTAATGTGCTCCCTCACTGGTGATCCCACCAGCAAGCGAGCCGCGGCGTTCTGCACCAGCTTGATTTTCCGGATTGTCGCCAAGGGGAGGCCAACGTAGAGGGTGTTACAGTAGTCCAGCCTCGAGATGACCGTCGCGTGGATCACCGTGGCCAGATCATCCCTGGACAGCCGCAATTAGCATTAACACATCATACACATTCACTTAAGTTAAAAACAGTGTTCTGTCCATAACAGGAGCATTGAGCCATATCCATCAGATTGCCATTACAAATCCAATCCAAAGTGCTGCATTGTGCTAATGTGCAAACGCCTGGTCCCACAGCCAAGATTTCACTTTTTTCCTGAATGCCAGGAGGAAGGTTATCTGGAAAGCAAGGTTACAATATTTTTTTTTACAAAGAATGAATATATTTTAATAAAACTTACATGGATTGTAGCATAGGTATTACATTTTTTTTTACACATAATCACAATTCAGTTCAATACATTTTGTCATCTGTGGGACAAGTTTTTGATGTCTGGGCCGTAGAAGTTTCCCTCTGCCTTTTTCAGCCAATTCGTTACTTCGATTTTCATCTCATTGTCATCTGGAAAGTGTTTTCCACCAAGGTGTTCCTTCAGTTTAGTGAACAGATGATAGTCACTGGCTGTGAGACTGGGGCTGTGAGAGGGGTGGCTTAAAACATCCCAACCAAAGGAAGTCAACAACTCTTGTGTTGCATGAGCGGTGTGCGGATGTGCATTGTCTTGAAGGAGACAGATTCCGGCCATCAGCATCCCACAACATTTGTTTTGGATGGCTCTGCGAAGTTTCTTCATGGTCTCACAATATATTCTGTACCCATTTTGTCACATGCTGTCTTGACATTATGTCCTCTCCATAAAATGAAATGATTTTGCAGGATGCTAATGGAATCCTGCAGGCCCCCTGGCGAGAACTGCGCTCATGCCCAGCATAGTATTTAGGTAGCGTATTACAGTGTGAACTTCACACTTGGATAAAAAATGGAATGATGATGCTCATCTCTAACCTTCACCACAATGCCAGTCGATGAGCTACTGATGACTGGCATTGCTCGTTCGCTTCTGCTGTCTTCCCGCTACAAGCCAGTGATACCAACTTCCCTTGAGAAAATTCCCCGCGAGAGCTACGTGCTTGTGACCTTACTTTCCAGATAACCCTTGTATGTAGTATTAGGAAAACGGAACGTGGTTTCTGGAGAAACAGATAAGATAATCTGTATCCCCATCTATAATGTATGTAGTCATGCACAGTTTCATGTATGCATTTATAGTAAGGATTTCTTTTTTTTTTCTTGTACAACTTTCTAGCTTATAACAATAAAATATTTTTAATTATACAAATGTTACACTAATTAACAACTATGTATGTTTAAACCAAAGTTTGAGCCACTTCTTTTTTCTTTTTTTATTTTTACCAAAGAACTATCAAGTTTATTTCAACAGTGTTTCGAGCTTGGAGGTTTCAAGAGTTCAAGAGCTTGGGTGGTTACAATTTACTCAGAGGTACTATCTTAAGGTTACAAGATTCTAACTATGGAGATGCAGTCTAACACAAAGCTACTGCACTCCTAAAACTAATAACTCAGCAGTTTACACACACTCTGCTGGTCATTAACTTCTTTTGTCTGGATTAAACAACAAAAATAATTCATATTCAGAGTGAATGTTAGTATGGCTTGGTTTTGTAGCTAATGCTATAATAGAGACAATGAATCTCCTTGTTTTTATGTGATGTATGGGAGATACAGTTGAACTTTTTATGTTTCCCTCTTTTAAAATTGTATAATCATATTATTATTTAATTCTCCTGGGTAAGATGAGACCCAAGTAGTTATTTAGTTGGTTATAAAATAAGTCTTTTGTGCTCTCAATCATACCAATCCCCAAGGAATGTATTCATTCACGTACAGATTGAAAGAGAAACTACAGATTTGTATTACTTAAACAGATTGATCTATCATTTTAGCAGAATCTCACTGAGTAGGTGGAAGCTTTGATATGCAAAGATTTCTTGGAATTTCAGAAAATAGTGATGTTATGTACAACCTCTGATCTAGAAAAAGCATGGAAACTTGCAAGAATGTTTAAAGGTTTTTGTTACAAGTCATGTTATGAGAATGATTTTAATCGATCTCCTTTAGTAATATAAAGTATATACCTATGATTATATTAACAGGTCAATATTCTTGGATAGTTATACTGCCAAAGAGATAGGAACCCAACTTCTAAAGTATAGTAGTTCCTTCATATGTGTGGGGGGTTAGGGACACTGAGTTCCTGCAAAACTGGAAAAATCACAAATAGCAATAGAGCAAAAACTATTTTTTTAACCTGTGAGTACACTTCTCTAGCCATTTGTAAGTCAGTAGAATCACATTGGAAGACCAAAAAAATGATAGAGCAATGCTGGGTACTAGGCCTGGTTAGGTTTTTCGGAATGCTATGAAAATCGGAATGAATTCGGAATTAATTCACCTTTGAAGCGGTTTTGAAGCGATGTAAGCAACCCGGAAGTGAATTTGTCATTTCGAAGCCACTGCCGCCATTTTCGGAAAGAAATCTGCGAGGTTCCCTTCCTTGGCCTTTCCTTCTGTGTGTGGTTCTGACGCATCCACGGCTGTCACCCCAGTTCTGATGCGGAAGGAAGGCATGCGCTTCCAAACTGGGTATTTAACCCGGTTTGGAAGCCCATGCAACTGGGGCGTTCTTATGTGGAGAGAAGGCATCGGCTTCCAAACTGGGTGTTTAACCTGGTTTGGAAGCCCATGCAACCGGGGTGTTCTGATGTGGAGGGAAGGCATGGGCTTCCAAACTGGGTGTTTAACCCGGTTTGGAAGCCCATGCAACCGGGATGTTCTTATGTGGAGGGAAGGCATCGGCTTCCAAACTGGGTTAAAACACCCAGTTTGGAGCGGATGCCTTCCCTCTGTGTTAGACTTGAGGTGTTTACTAGAGGAAAGAATATATATATCTATATATATATATATATATATATATATATATATATAGGAAGAGTCGTCATGGAACGTCCATCCCAAACAGAGAAACCTTACAACGCAGAGACACCAAACTTGCCAACAGAAATAGGCCTCAGACAAGGTAGGTTTGTAGCAAAGAAACTTTCCCCCCAAAACCTAAAAGGCCCCCAAAACAACGAGTAAAAAAACTACATTTACCAGCATCCTCCAGGGCTGCCAACGACTCTCCCAGCCTCTACATTCTGACAACATGATTGGCTGCCAATAAGGGTGAATTTGCATAACTCCTGTACTGGCCAGCCAACATGAGCATTCCGACCCATAATAAACTGTCAGAGGAGGATGAGGCAAAGGGCTGAGGCACAAACACAAACACCCAATTCACTTCCCACAGAAAATTTACACCCCTACAAATCACAGACCATGCCCAAAATTGACAGTAAGGCTTCATTAACTTAATTTCCCTGACTAGGCCTCACTTAATGGAATGCTGTTTACGCTCTGAATTGACAATAAGGCTTCATTAACTTGATTCTCCCGACTAGCCCTCAGCTCATTGGACATTGTGTATGGCCTGAATTGACAGTAAGGCTTCATTAACTTGCTGTTCCTGACTAGGCCTCAGCTCATGGGACATTGTGTATGGCCGGAATTTACAGTAACCTACCTTGGCACACAGAGCCCCTATGACCCACACTACATTCTACTACAGTTTGGAGGAGGGTGGACCATGGATTATGGGGCTTGAAGTACCTCCATGGATAATGGGATTTGTAGTACTTCAAAACCCATCATTCCCCACAGACCACTGTGTCCAAGAACCAGGACCAATAAAGACCAAATTTGGCAAACAATGCACCCCATGACCCACACTCCATCCGACTGCAGATTAGAGGAAGACACACCATGGATAATGGGATTTCAAGTACCTCCACTCACTTCCAAAGTACCCCACCCACACACGCATCAACCTCTACATCAACACAGCAGACGGAAAGACAAAAAACATTGTATATCCACAAGCTATGCAGAATGCCAGCAACACTACACAACAACAACTCCACAGGACTCCAACATCCCACCCTCCAAAACAACCCACAACGACACACCCATGACCCCAACAATATATCTATATATATAAAGGAGACGTGGTCGTGCAAAGAAGAATATAGACAAAGAAACTATAAGTCGCAGAAGCACCAAACTTGGCAGCCTACTGGACCATTACACTCGCGAACGTTTAGAACGTTCGCACATGGCTGCCAGAGCGCCTCCTCCGCCTCCTCAGGTAGAGCGGAGGGGGGGGGGGACCTGGAAGGAGGAGGGGAAACCCCTCCCCTCCTCCCCAGCCCCTCCCACCTCCCCCGCCACCCCTGCCACCGCGACACGCCTCCCCCTCCCAAGCCCTCCCCTCCTCCCGGGCTCCCGCCTCCCGCCCGGTTCCAAAGCCTGGCGGAGGCGGGGCCAGGAGGCGGACACGCCTCCCCCTCCCAAGCCCCTCCCCCCCTCCCCCTCCTCCCGGGCTCCCGCCTCCCCCCCGGTTCCAAAGCCTCGGGGGCCAGGAGGCGGGACACTCCTCCCCCCCTCCCAAGCCCCTCCCCCTCCTCCCGGGCTCCCGCCTCCCCGCCCGGTTCCAAAGCCTGGCGGGGGGCGGGGCCAGGAGGCGGGACACTCCCCCCCCCTCCCAAGCCCCTCCCCCCCTCCTCCCGGGCTCCCGCCGCCCGGTTCCCAACCCTGGCGGGGGGGCGGGGCCAGGAGGCGGGACACTCCCCCCCCTCCCAAGGCCCTCCCCCCTCCTCCCGGGCTCCCGCCTCCCGCCCGGTTCCAAAGCCTGGCGGAGGGGCGGGGCCAGGAGGCGGACACGCCCCCCAAGCCCCTCCCCCTCCCCTCCTCCGGGCTCCCGCCTCCCCGCCCGGTTCCAAAGCCTGGCGGAGGGGCGGGGCCAGGAGGCGGGACACTCCTCCCCCCTCCCAAGCCCCTCCCCCCTCCTCCCGGGCTCCCGCCTCCCCGCCCGGTTCCAAAGCCTGGCGGAGGGGCGGGGCCAGGAGGCGGGACACTCCTCCCCCTCCCACGCCCCACCCCCCACCGCCCGGGCTCCCGCCTCCCCGCCCGGTTCCAAAGCCTGGCGGAGGGGCGGGGCCAGGAGGCGGACACTCCTCCCCCTCCCAAGCCCCTCCCCCTCCTCCCGGGCTCCCGCCTCCCGCCCGGTTCCAAAGCCTGGCGGAGGGGCGGGGCCAGGAGGCGGGACACGCCTCCCCCTCCCAAGCCCCTCCCCTCCTCCCGGGCTCCCGCCTCCCCGCCCGGTTCCAAAGCCTGGCGGAGGGGCGGGGCCAGGAGGCGGGACACTCCTCCCCCCTCCCAAGCCCCTCCCCCCTCCTCCCGGGCTCCCGCCTCCCCGCCCGGTTCCAAAGCCTGGCGGAGGGGCGGGGCCAGGAGGCGGGACACTCCCCCCCCCCCTCCCAAGCCCCCCCCCTCCTCCCCGGGCTCCCGCCTCCCGCCCGGTTCCAAAGCCTGGCGGAGGGGGGGGGCCAGGAGGCGGACACTCCTCCCCCTCCCAAGCCCCCCCCCCTCCTCCGGGCCCGCCGCCCCCGCCCGGTTCCAAAGCCTGGCGGAGGGGCGGGGCCAGGAGGCGGGACACGCCTCCCCCCTCCCAAGCCCCGCCCCCCACCGCCCGGGCGCCCGCCCCCCCCCCCCGGTCCCAAGCCGGGCGGGGGGGCGGGGCCAGGAGGCGGGACACCTCCCCCTCCCAAGCCCCTCCCCTCCTCCTCCGGGCCCCCCCCCCGCCCGGTTCCAAAGCCTGGCGGAGGGGCGGGGCCAGGAGGCGGGACACTCCCCCTCCCAAGCCCCTCCCCTCCTCCTCCGGGCTCCCGCCTCCCCGCCCGGTTCCAAAGCCTGGCGGAGGGGCGGGGCCAGGAGGCGGGACACTCCTCCCCCCTACCAAGCCCCTCCCCTCCTCCCGGGCTCCCGCCTCCCCCGCCCAGTTCCACAGCCTGGCAGGGGGGCGGGGCCCGGAGGCGGGACCCCCCTCCCCCCCCCCAAGCCCCCCCCCCTCCTCCCGGGCTCCCGCCTCCCCGCCCGGTTACAAAGCCTGGCGGGGGGCGGGGCCAGGAGGCGGGACACGCCTCCCCCTCCCAAGCCCCCCCCCTCCTTCCGGGCTCCCGCCTCCCCCGCCCGGTTCCAAAGCCTGGCGGAGGGGCGGGGCCAGGAGGCGGGACACTCCTCCCCCCTCCCAAGCCCCCCCCCCTCCTCCCGGGCTCCCGCCTCCCCGCCCGGTTCCAAAGCCTGGCGGAGGGGCGGGGCCAGGAGGCGGGACACGCCTCCCCCCTCCCCAGCCCCTCCCCCTCCTCCCGGGCTCCCGCCTCCCCGCCCGGTTCCAAAGCCTGGCGGGGGGGCGGGGCCAGGAGGCGGGACACTCCTCCCCCCTCCCAAGCCCCTCCCCCCTCCTCCCGGGCTCCCGCCTCCCCGCCCGGTTCCAAAGCCTGGCGGGGGGGCGGGGCCAGGAGGCGGGACACTCCTCCCCCTCCCAAGCCCCTCCCCCCTCCTCCCGGGCTCCCGCCTCCCGCCCGGTTCCAAAGCCTGGCGGAGGGGCGGGGCCAGGAGGCGGGACACCCCTCCCCTCCCAAGCCCCCCCCCTCCTCCCGGGCTCCCGCCGCCCCGCCCGGTTCCAAAGCCTGGCGGAGGGGCGGGGCCAGGAGGCGGACACTCCCCCTCCCAAGCCCCTCCCTCCTCCCCGCCACCCCCCTCCCGCCCGGTTTAACGGAGCGGCGAGAGGGCGTGGCCAGGGGCGGGGACCCCCCCCCCTCCCCAGCCCCTCCCCCCCTCCCCCGCCCCTCCCTCCCCCGCCACCCCCCTCCTCGCCCGGTTTAACGGAGCGGCGAGGGGCGGGCCAGGGGCGGGGACCCGCCCACCCCTCCCCAGCCCTCCCACCTCCCCCGCCCCACCCTCCTCCTCAGCTTACCTTCGGCGCCTCCTGGGGCCCAAAGGCTGCCCTGGAAAGCGCCTGAAAAAGATCTGTTTCCAGGCACTTTCCAGGGCAGCCTTTTGGGCGCTAGGAAGAAAGGAGTCCGCAGGAGGAGGAGGCGCCGAGAAGGTAAGGAGCGCCAGGAGGGAGGGAGGGAGAGTGTGTGAGAGAGAGAGAGAGAGGGGGGGGGGGAGGGAGAGAGAGAGGGAGAGAGAGGGAGGGAGGGAGAGAGAGAGGGGGGGGAGGGAGAGAGAGAGGGAGAGAGAGGGAGGGAGAGAGAGAGAGTGAGAGAGAGAGAGGGAGAGAGAGAGAGAGTGAGGGAGGGAGGGAGAGAGAGAGAGAGAGAGAGAGAGAGAGAGAGAGAGAGAGAGAGAGAGAGAGAGAGAGAGAGAGAGAGAGAGAGAGAGAGAGAGAGAGAGAGAGAGAGAGAGAGAGAGAGAGAGAGAGAGAGAGAGAGAGAGAGAGAGAGAGAGAGAGAGAGAGAGAGAGGGAGAGAGAGAGTGAGAGAGAGAGAGAGAGAGAGAGAGAGAGAGAGGGAGTGAGTGAGAGAGAGTGAGGGAGGGAGGGGGGAGGGAGAGAGAGAGGAGAGAGAGAGATAGAGAGAGAGAGGGAGGGGGAGAGAGAGAGAGAGGAGAGAGAGAGAGAGAGAGGGGAGAGAGAGAGAGAGGGAGGGAGGGAGGGAGGGAGAGAGAGAGAGGGAGAGAGAGAGAGAGAGAGAGAGAGAGAGAGAGAGAGAGAGAGAGAGAGAGAGAGGGAGAGAGAGAGAGAGAGAGAGAGTGAGAGAGAGAGAGAGAGAGAGAGAGAGAGAGAGAGAGAGAGAGAGAGAGAGGGAGAGAGAGAGAGAGAGAGAGAGAGAGAGAGAGAGGGAGAGAGAGAGTGAGTGAGAGAGAGAGGGAGAGACAGAGAGAGAGAGAGAGAAATAGAGAAAGGGAGAGAGAAAGAGATACAGAGATAGAGTCATGGCACAGCAACGCGTGCACGGGTACAGCTAGTATATATATATATTGTTCATTGTGTTAACTGTGTTATTAATTACTATACTGCTGTTGTTTTTAATTGTTTTTAACTGCTTATTGCCTGTATTTTGTTGTGCCCTTCGGCTCCTGTAAGCCGCCGAGCCTCAGGAAGTCGGGTGCATAGAAGCCCGAATAATAAATAAATAAATATATACTGTATATATATATATATATATATACATACTGTGTGTGTCTATATATGTATATGTATATATATATATATAGATAGATAGATAGATATAAACAGTGGCAACAGTAGTGGACACCAGAACCTAGACATGGCCCCTGATACTACTGCATGTTAGCTATTCAAAATGTGTCTGCAATCACCCTTAATTCTGGTTTTAAAACTTTATTTTTCACAAAAGATAAAGTCAGGTATCATGCAACATTGCCACTTTTATTTTCAGTTTTCCTACCTTGTTATGTGGATTCGTTTCTGTTGAAGATCTAAATCTCTGGATTTTTTTTTAAAAAAACCAGAGTCTTACACAGCTGTTTTTATCACTGCGGCCACTTCTTAGCAAACGCTAAGGACAAGGAAGGATGATACAGGAACAAAATGTGAATCCTCACTTAGCATTTGCAAATTACCTGAAATGGTAAACATTACCCAAAGGAGGGAAGTTATACTGGAAGGGGTCACTAACAGGCTCAGGATACACCAGCAACTCTGGCTAGATGTAAACAGAATCTGCTTTGGCATGTACATGTGGAAGATAGATAAGGGTGATGAGAAGAACAATGATGACAAACGGGCCTGGAGAATATGCTCCGGAAAACTACTAAAAAAAATAAATCCCAGTTAAAGTATGAAAACGTGGGTATGTTTCAGAGGTTAGTGGTTTGAAGAGAATACCTGATGGGCTGCAAAATAAATTAAAATAAAATACATGGTTACAAACCACTAATGCAAAGTAGGGAAAGTGTTTGGAACAGGGTGCAAATGTTACATTTCATTTCCAGAATGTTTTCATTCTTTTTTCGATTTGAAGATTTAAAAAATCAACTTTGGTGAAGCACAAATATCTTCTGGAAGATGTTTAGATGGCATAAATAGCTTTTTTTTCTGCACTAAGCAGGACAAGTGCTTCTTCTACTAGCTACAGGAGTGTTCCCAGGGGGTTTGAAAGAGGCTATGGTAAGACCGCTACTGAAAAAACCGATTTTAGAACCTTCGGTTCCCTCCAGTTACCGGCCGGTTTCCAACTTGCCATTCTTGGGAAAGGTAATTGAGAGGGCAGTAGCGGATCAGCTGCAACGGTTCTTAGACGACACAGCTGGACTTGATCCCTTCCAGTCCGGTTTCCGTATTGGGCATGGGACGGAGACGGTGCTTGTCGCCATTACAGACCAACTTCGCTGCCAGCTGGACCATGGCGGGTCAGCCCTGCTCGTGTTGTTAGATCTCACGGCAGCGTTTGACACAGTAGACCATGTATTATTGACCCACCGTTTAGCCATGACGGGAGTTAGGGGAACCGCCCTTAAATGGGTGGCCTCCTTCCTCCAAGATCGGGGACAACGTGTGGAGGGAGGGCGGTAGCCTCCGGGAGACTCCCACTTAATTGTGGGGTCCCTCAGGGGGCTATCCTTTCCCCTTTATTGTTTAACATCTATATGCGTCCGCTGGCCCAGCTGGTTCGTGACTTTGGTCTGGAGTGTTATCAGTACGCTGATGACACCCAGCTGGTGCTGAGAATGGATGGCAGGCCGGACACCGTACCCGATTGTTTCCATCAATGCCTTGAAGCCGTGACTGGATGGCTGCGTTCCAGCCAGTTGAAGGTGAATCCTTCGAAGACGGAGATCCTGTGGCCCAGTCGCCGTGTTCAAACAGGAAGGAAAGCCTGTTTAACCCAGTTTGGATGCATCCATTAACAAAGCATTTCCGAAATTTCCGAAATTTCCGAAATTTCCGAAATTTCCAAAATTTCCGAAATTTCCGAAATTTCTGAAATTTTCTGAAATTTTGAAGCATTTTCCCAGAAAATTTTGGAAATCATTTAAAAATTCAAAGCGCCAGCGCCAACTACATCTGAAGTGAGTTTTGAACAATTTTTTGTGTTGGATCAACCAGCCCTAATACATACACACACATACACACCATTCAATTTTTTAGTGCTCTTTCTTATATCCTTCACTTTACTTTGCATGCAAGTTGTTTTAAAATTACATTTTACATTACAAACATTTGAACTGTGGCTTTCTTTGTTTGTGGTATTTTGGGAGCATAGATTTGTGCCTATGACTGTCTTCTGTCTTGAGAGCAGAGCAGGCTTTGGGTGGTATTTTGCCAAGGTCACTTCTGGAGCCAATTAACATGGAAATTGCTCTCCGTTTGAATGTTTGTTTGGTATTCTGTTGATGTTTTGTCTATTAATTCCAGAGAGGTTTCATTTAGGGGTTCTCAGCTAAAAGCATCTGGAGGTAAAGAAAATCAGGGTGTGTTTCCCTCTCTCCTTCCCACCATCAAAAATGTGACATAAACCAAAGTGCCAGGTCAAGAAAATCCAAATATACCAGCAGACAGGGACAGGAAACTGTAACGAAACAATAAAGACTCGCCCTTAGATTTGAAACATCAAAGGCGTTGTAGTGAAGAAGTGTATGACAGGGAGCCAGAGTTTATAAATAGTAAAACTGTGGGAAATTTCACACTAAAAAAAAAAGGGGGGGGGGGGTGTCATGCAATTCCAAGTTGCTTTAAAACCTCCCTCCACAGCAGGATTCGATAGCAAGTCACCAGGGCCTCAAATTCGTTTAACTTCTGCCATTTTGCCTGACCAGATGAAGGAGAAGCCTGCTGATCCTTTGCCTTGTACGGTGGACAAAGATTGAGTAGCTCCTTCATACGATATTCTTCTGTCCAGATATGGAAAACCAAATTACCATATGTTTGAAACGATTGCTGCCTACTGTAATCCCCGGTCCTCCCTACAAGTTCTTCTCTGATAGGAATATAATAGGCTTGGTTTAGAATCCTAAAATCGGGATTCTAAAATCAAATGGGGGGGGGGGGATTTTTTTGATTAGTATATTAAAGACTTACAAAATTTTTTGCAAAAAGTGCTAAAATGTAACTTAAGTACTAACGAAATTCTAAAGTGGTTCTAAAGTAGGAAAAGCAGGGAAACAGTTAAAAATCAAGGGGGAACATTCCCTTCACCTCTGCAGCGCAATTAAGTGGAGCTGTACATGTATAACATAAATATAAGAGGTAGTAGCTACTAGCTCTCAGGACAATTTGAAAGTGAAGTACGATTCCCCCCCTTATTATTTCCCCTTTTCCTCCTTTCTTCCTTCTCTACCCTCTTCTTTCATTCCTTCCTTTGCTCTTTGGTTCCCCATCCCTTCTTTTCTCTTCTTCGCCCCTCTTTCCCCCACGCTGCTGGCCCCCCTCGCTCACCCCCTCGCCTCTCTCTAGCCTCGATCCATGGATCGAGGCCAGAGAGAGGCGAGGGGTGAGCGAGGGTCGCTAAAATATAAGCTGACCCAAGCCTGGGTCGGCTTATATTTTAGCTGAAAGGGGCCTCATCGGAGAATTTCCTCTATTTCCCAGGCTGTCCCTCCGCTTCTGGGGACAGCCTGGGAAACAGGTTGAAAGTCCTCCGTGAACCGAGTTGGCAGATGTAACCCCCTGCGGTCTCAGCTGGCGTTCTGCACTCTCTAGCCTTCCATGGATATAGAGAGAGGCAATCTTTTTGCCTCTTTCCATCTGCCTCTCAGCCTCGATCCATGGATCGAGGCCAGAGAGTGGCAGAGATTCTCCAGCTAAAATATTCCGACCCAGGCTTGGGCTGGCTTATATTTTAGCTGGAAAAATCGGAGGAAATTTCCCAGGCTGTCTCTCCGTTCTGAGGGACAGCCTGGGAAACAGGAGGAAATTCCTCCGATTGAGAACTCTTTGTTTGATGTATGTAGCGTTGCGAGTGTGTCGTCCGATGCCGTTCTTTATAGAAGGCATGGCTTGTCTTTTGGGTCAGTTTCTGCCTGTGTGGAAGGAAGGAATGGCATATAAATGGGTTGAGCAGTAGACGCAAGGTTGTATTATGTGCATGTTGTGTTGTATGTAGGTATTACTTTTTTGGTGAGTTAGTGGTTCTGTGGTGGAATTGTGGGTGGTAGTATGTTGGGGAATGCTTGTGTGGGTAGGGTGTTTTGGTTGTTTGTGTGTGTTTGTAGAGTATCAGTGCAGTGTTGTGTTGTGTTGTGGTTGGAGTATAGGTGGAGTTGGTTTTTGTTTGTAGTGGTGGTAGGTCTTGTGTGTGCGGGGTCCCGTAAGGTTGGGGGGATGGGTTGTGATAGGAAGTTGTGTTGTGTTCTGTGGGTAGGAATTGCGGGAGAATTGCTCCCTCATAGAGTTTGATTTTGTCAGTTTAACCCTCAAACACCAACTGACTGAAATCAAATCACTCAGTATTCTATCCTAGCCTTGGCTGGCTGTGCCCAGCGTTACTATGGTTACTCAGCCTCCCTGCATTTTGTGTGGGCCGATGTTGGCCAATGGGTTTCGCTGGCTGCCGCAGAGGATGCTGGGAAATGTAGGTTTTTGTATCGTTGTTTTGGGGGCCTTCTAGGTTGGGGGGGAAGTTTCTTTGCTAAAAACCTTCCTTGTCTGAGGCCTATTTGTGTTGGCAAGTTTGGTGTCTCTGCCTTGGAAGGTTTCTCTGTCTCTGTCAGTCGTTCGACGACGGGACCTCCTTTATATAATAGATTTCATTCTAAAATCATGTAATGAGTATCAAAGGAGGACTGGCAGCCAGGTTGAAGTAGAAACAGAAATGTTTCACACAGAGGACATATACCCTATTTGCTCAAATCTAATGCTCACCTTTTTGGCTAAATGGCCTTGCCAAACTTAGGGTGCACATTAATATGGTGATCTTAGGACCACATCAAATGGAGCTTTCCCCCCACCTTAGAACACTTCTACACTTCACCCCCTAACATTGCCCACCACTCCCGCCCATAGGACAGTATAATAATGGTCACCATTTGGGACCGGGTAGGATTTTTTTCTTTTCCCTCTTATGTTCTAGGAAGGTTTTTTCGCCTACCCTATACTGTTCTTTAGGGGCTAGACGGATGGTCAGTTTGTAACTAGGTTAGCGTAAATAGATTAGTAATACAAAGGTTGGTATATACTTAAGGCACCACTTAAGGGTGTGGGCCATTATGCAAACATTCACCTAGATCAGGGGTGCCCACACTTTTCCAACATGTGAGCTACTTATAATAAAACCAAGTCAGAAAGATCTACCTACTCCACAAGGCTGGAGAGGGGAGGGGCAGGGGTGGGGCGTGGCACGGCCTGTCTCCGCCCCCCTCTGGCTGGATGGGGCGCTACTCAGAGGGGATGGAGCCAGGCCATGCCAAGCCCCGCCCCCTCCCAGGCTTCGGCACTCCCAGCAGCTGCTTCAGCCTTGAGGAGGGCAGGGCCAAGCCAGCCATGTGCAAGCTATGCCACCACTGGCTTGGCACTGCCATAGTCAAGCCTGGAGAAGCTACTGGGAGCTCCAAAGCCAGAGGGGAGGGGCGGGGCTTGGCGTGGCCTGTCTCCGCCCCCGTCTGGCTTCCGCTCTACCAGCAGCATCTCCAGGCTTGAGGAGGGCAGGGCCAAGCCAGTGGTGGTATAGCTAGCACAAGGCTGGCTTGGTACTGCCATCGTCAAACCTGGAGAAGCTTCTGGGAGCTCCAAAGCCAGAGGGGAGGGGAGCCAGACCGTGGTAAACCCTGCCCCCTCCCCTTTGGCTTTGGAGCTCCCAGCAGCTTCTCCAGGCTTGAGGATGGCAGTGCCAAGCCAGTGGTGGCATAGCTTGCACATGGCTGGCTTGGCCCTGCCCTCCTCAAGGCTGAAGCAGCTGCTGGGAGTGCCGAAGCCTGGGAGGGGGCGGGGCTTGGCGCGGCCTGGCTCCCCTCCCCTCGGGCATTGGGAGGAGGAGCTCGACGGGAGCGGACGCATGGTGAGAAAGCTCCCACATTATTACTATTACTATTACTATTTGGCAGTGCCAAGCCAGTGGTGGCATAGCTAGCTCAAGGCTGGCTTGGCACTGTCATCCTCAAGCCTGGAGAAGCTGCTGGTAGAGCGGAAGCCAGAGGGGGATGGAGCCAGGCTGTGCCAAGCCCCGCCCCTCCCCTCTGGCTTTGGAACTACCAGCAGCTTCTCCAGGCTTGAGGATGGCAGTGCCAAGCCAGCCTTGTGCTACCTATGTCACCACTGGCTTGGCACTGCCATCCTCAAGCCTGGAGAAGCTGCTGGGAGAGCGGAAGCCAGAAGGGGGGGGAGCCAGGCGCGCCAGGCCCCACCCCTCCCCTCTGGCTTTGGAGCTCCCAGCAGCTTCTCCAGGCTTGAGGATGGCCGTGCCAAGCCAGTGGTAGCATAGCTTGCACATGGCTGGCTTGGCCCTGCCCTCCTCAAGGCTGAAGCAGCTGCTGGGAGTGCCGAAGCCTGGGAGGGGGCGGGGCTTGGCATGGCCTGGCTCCATCCCCTCTGAGAAGCGCCCCATCCGGCTGCGATCGACCTCCTTCAGTCCTGCGATCGACTAGTCAATCGCAATTGACTTCCTGGGCAGCCCTGGCCTAGAGTTTAATTTTAGGGGGTGAGGTGAATGAGAATGGACCAGGAACGGGGATAGTCTGGTCTCAAAAGGTGAGAGAGATTTCTCCGGACGTTTCTCTTACAGGTTGCCCAGATTTAAATCTTCAGGGGACCCAGGTATTACGCCTGAGTAGCTGAGATGTAGACTTTAGAAGATGCTACCTCAGCTTAGACACACCAAGTTGAACTGACAACTAAAGTTAGTTGAGTTAAAAGTTAATTAGGTAACTTTAAATAAAAGTTGCCCAAAATTTGAAATCCATATATTTGTGTCTGACTCGTCATTTCGGGGGGGTTGGAAGACAAATCCCCATTTCGTGGACATCTCCATCTCAGGCACAGAACCCATCACATGATGTTTGTCTACTTCTGGACGTCATCTGTTCCCCTTCATCCTTGAAATGGAGATTAAACATGTTGAAAGGAAGGAGCTCAGAACACTGGTGAATAATAATAATAATAATAATCTTTATTTATTCTCCACCACCATCTCCCCAAAGGTGACTAGAGGCTGCTAACATGAGGCCAAGCCCAAAAATACATAAGAACATAAGAACATAAGAAGAGCCATGCTGAATCGGACCTCAGCCCATCTAGTCCAGCATTCTGTATCACACAGTGGCCCACCAGTTGTACACGGGGATCTCGAGCAGAAGGGAGGGCAAAACCCTGACCTGCTCCCGACCCCCACAACCAGTACCCAGGGAAATCCTGCCTACCTCAACCAACTCCGAGGTGGCACTTGAATGTCCTTTTCAGTAACTACCGATACACTTGGTATCCATGAATCTGTCTAATCCTGCCTTGAAGCTGTCCAGGCTGACAGCTGTCACAACCTCTTCTGGAAGTGAGTTCCATAACCCAATGACCCTCTGGGTGAAGAAATATTTACCTTCATTAGTCCTAATTTTCCTACCTTGGAGCTTCAGGGAGTGCCCTCTAGTCCTAGTGTTTTGTGACAAAGAAAATAGTTTTTCTTTATTCACCTTTTCTATCCCATGCATGATTTTATACACTTCGATCAAGTCACCTCTTAAACGCCGTCTTTCAAGGCTGAAAAGACCAAGGCGTTGCAACCTGGTTTCATAGGGGAGCCGCTCCATCCCTTGGATCATTCTTGTTGCCCTTTTCTGTACCTTTTCCAGTTCCGTTATATCCTTCTTAAGGTGCGGAGACCAGAATTGTACACAGTACTCCAAATGTGGCCTCACCATCGATTTGTAGAGAGGTAATACAACATCTGCTGACCTATTTTCGATTCCCTTCCTGATCATGCCTAGCATAGAATTTGCTTTTTTCACTGCTGCAGCGCACTGGGTTGACATCTTCATTGAGCTGTCCACCAAAACCCCAAGATACAATAGAGCAAAAAATAAAATACAGATTGCAGACAATTAAAATTGCATCAGAATAAAATACGTACAGTAACAAAAAATGTGGTGCTCCTCCAGGGCCCAAAAAGGGGCTTTGAATAGGATGGACGGACTCTATGGCCCTGGGGTTCGCGTTCTAGCCTTCCCTTAAAACGAACACCTGAAGAGTCTGTAAGCAATGAGTTCTGGACTCCAAAAGGGGGAACTCAAAACAATGGTTTATTGTCTTACAATCAGTAAAAACTGATAGTCCAAAAGCTTGAAGTGGGTTGCAAAAGTGTCCTTTAAACAAAGGGGTTGCATTCACTTGCCTTTTGCAGCGTGAAGGTGCCTCTCTTATGGTTCCAGGTATCCTGTTGCTCCTCAAATGGTCCTCTGGCACACGAAGTCCATTGGTCCCCAAAAGAAAACAGTCTCTATTGAAGGGCTGGCCCTTCCTATTACTGAATTCCTTGGTTTGAGAGCATTGGAAGGCTATACGTGAATGAAAATGCTTGTCTGAGCGTAAGCTTCAGATTTCTACCTGCTTCATCCATGTGCTAAGCTTGAAATGTCCAAAGATAGGATGTCCTGCCCCTCAGATGACCTCAGAAAAGGGAGGAATAAGGGTGGTGGTGGCATCACCTTGGCACCAAACACAGTCCCTCCCACCAAGTCCGCATGGTTGAGGACAAAGGAATGCAAGTAAGGTTAACCAAGTCCATGATGGAGTATCAAATAAGCCCCACTGGGGCGTAATAAAAAATAACATATATAAAACAAATTAACACAATATAAAATTTAAAAAATGAACAGGTTAAATGAATGAGATAAAATGATAAAACCCTGGATGAGGTAGGAATAAAATATGTGATTGAGGAGAAACCCAAAAGGATAAACAGTGAGGTAGGCTTTCAGTTTAGGACAGGGAAAGTGCACCATAAAGACAACACTATTTTTCCACCTGCGACAGGCGAAGCGTCTGGCTCCCTATCTCTCACGGAACGACCTAGCCATAGTAATCCAAGCTACGGTCATCTCAAGACTTGACTACTGTAACGCTCTGTACATTGGCCTACCCTTGACTCTGATCCGGAAGCTTAAGCTAGTGCAGAATGCTGCAGCCCGGCTCCTTCCAGGGGAGCCCGCGAGCTGCCACATAACACCTATATTGCAGCACCTGCACTGGCTGCCAATTGAATGCTGAATCATTTTCAAGGTGTTAGTTCTCACTTTCAAGACCTTATATGGTCTGGGGCCAGTGTACCTACGGGATCGCCTGATTCCATATAACCCTCCGAGATCATTCCGTTCTGAAGACCAGAACCTTCTCGCCATTCCTAGTGTGAAGTCCTTCCATCTGACTTCGACGCGCCGCAGGGCCTTCTCTATCATTGCCCCGGCCCTCTGGAATTCGCTACCATCAGAAATGCGGGCCCTACGAAACCTAGCCTCTTTCCGCCGAGCCTGCAAGACGCATTTGTTTAGACAAGCGTTTGGAACCCTGTGACTTAAACATCTTTTATCTACTGTTTTATGTACAGCTTATGCTATGTTTTTTTTAACCCATCGTCTGTTACTGAATTGTGTTGTAAACCGCTCCGAGCCTTTGGGAGTGGCGGTCTACAAATCCAAATAAATAAATAAATAAATAAATAAATAAATAAATAAATAAATAAATGAATGAATGAATGAATGAATGAATGAATGAATGAATGAATAAATAAATAAATAAATAAATAAATAAAATAGATGCACCACAAGGTTTCCCTTTCAATTTATGGAAGTGTTGGTGTTCTAACACCTTTGTTTTTAAAGACGGGATTTTAAGGGCCCTTCCAGTCAGGCCTTATATCCCAGGATATAATCCCAGGTTTTCTGTTTATCCCAGATTATCTGGCAGTGCAGCCTCATATAATCCAGTTTAAAGCAGAAGACCTGGGATCAGATCCTGGGATATAGGGCCTGTCTGGAAGGACTCTAAGCAGGCAGCAACTGTAATGTGCACCTTTTTTTGGGACCAAATTACAAAAAGTGCAACTTTTGCCGCCGCACATTACACTGGGCAGAGCGAGGGTATGGATCTGGAAAAAGGAGGTGAGATAAGACATTTGTCTTACGTTTCAAACGTTTAGCTAAAAGCATTCAATAAAAAGCAAAATAAAAAGCCCAGCTCGTGTCAGAAGAAACTATTGTACATTTGGGATCAGGCATGTAGCCGGGGGGGGGGGGCTAAGGGGGCTTCAGCCCCCCCCCCGAAATTCTCAGGGTGGTCCGCGAAAAGGCCTTACTGGTACAGTATTTAAACTGTTATGTTTATTCATATCATGATCTGATCATCATGCTCATTATATCCCACATTAATGGGGTTATTGGGATAACAATACAAAAGGTTTGCTAGGGTAGACCCTCTTCCACCCAGTCTCAGCCTCCCCTGAACCAAACTCAGCCCCGAATCAAAATCCTGGCTACGGCCCTGTTTGGGATCATTATTTATTTATTTTATTTATTTATTATTGCGGCTTTTAGGCCGCCGACTCCCGAGGGCTCGCGGCGGCTTACAGCAGGGTTAAAAACATCAATATCAACATATCAGCAATAGCATTAAAATACATTAAAATACAGCATAAAACAGATAATGAAGCAGCATCACACCCGAACAGACGAAGCAGCATGTCGGAGGGCTCACTCATTGAAGGCCTGCCTAAATAGGTGGGTTTTGCAGGCCCGTCTAAATTGGAGTAAGTCCCTCAAGGCCCTGGTGCCGGCCGGCAGGGCGTTCCATAGCGTAGGAGCTATAACCGAGAACGCCCTCCGGCGGGTTGCTGTCAGGTGCGCCGACTTTATTGTTGGTATTACCAAAAGATTGGCATCTTCGGATCGGAGTGGTCTCGAAGGGCAATAAGGGGTGAGACGGTCCTTCAGATACACTGGTAAATAAATTAGTAAGATTTATTCTGCAACTCCAAGCTGCAAATAAACAACTTCCTCAATATAGGCAAGAGAAGTCTATAGTCCATATTGGTAGTAATTTTTTGGATTTTTTTTTTGTGTGGTGATACTTTTGTGGCGATCCACACCAACGGAAGATGTAATGTAGAGTGTGTTTTTAACTAAGTCGTATTTTTGTTTATTAAGGCTCTGATCCTATATAGTGGGGTTTAGAAATTGTGGCCTGTTGGCTCTAGATGGGCCTCAAACTTTCAACAGTCCCCTGCCAACCCTAAGCCCCTCATATCCTGCACGCAACATCAAAAGAAAAATCATCGGGGGGGGGGGGGGGGGGGGGGGGCGGGACGGACTAAGCAGCTTCCAGAAATAGTGATTTTGCTGAATACCTCTGCTCCAGGCCCCTGAAAATGATTCTGAAACACTGGAAGTGAGTTCGGTTACGATTTCTGTCCAGATTTTAGTGAAGATTACAAAATGTTTGAGAGTAAGTCGGACAAATGATGTGGTGCATGATTGGGGACTGCCCCCTGTCGTCAGCTGGCTGGCCCCTCACTTCCACCCGGGCAGCTCATTTAAGGCTGCCCGGGGTTTCCTCTGCAGCACGCAGGGGCCAGTCTCCGTTTTTTCTCCCACCCTCCATACTTCATTAATGGCTTGTTAGTGTTCCATTTTGTTCGTATATTCATTTTTCATTGCTGCATTCGTTACGGTTATGTGTCATTGTGTTCTGTCACAACTCCGTGTTTGGTGTGTGGCATGGCCCCTGGATCAGGCTGGCTTATTGCCCTTTGGTTGTAAGGGGGGGGGGATAATGCCCTGGCCCCCTGGGGTGCCGAGTTTCCATGGACAGGCATTGGGCCGCCGGCACCCAGGCTTGCAAGTGCCTTCAGACATTCGTGGGGCTGTCCGTCCCCTGATCCAGGACCCATGCGTGGCCGCCAATCCTTTGTTCCTGTTTTTCAATAATGCGGGAGTCAAGTGCCCACCCCCAGGCCCCATCTTTTTCTGCCTCCAAGCATGAAGACAGGGGCTGGACTAAACGGAGGCGGGGTCGAAGGTGGGGTCGAAGGCGGGGCAGGGGGTGGGGCCAGAAGAAATCCCAGCTCCGCCCAGCAACATCCCCTCCTACAGCTGCTGGCCTGCAGAGGGTGATTCCCAATGCCTCTGGAACCATGAGGACCCTTGAACTTTCCCCTGGCCCCCCGGAGCGAGAGAGGTGCACGACGCCCGGGCCTGGGGCATCCAGAGGGTTCCCCCCCAGGACCTTCTGGAATGCCAATCCCAGGTGCCGGGTTCACTTGCTGGCGAACCCTCAACCCAGGAGTCTTGACAACCTGACGATGGGGAGACCGGAGCCACGGGTTTGTGGTGACCGTCTCCCTATGGAACTGGAAACGCTAAAGACGCTGTTAGACCTGTGGGATCCTCCTAGGCTTCCCTCGTTTGATGGTCGAGCTGGATAGCTCACCGACCCATTGTGGTCATGAGCCTGGCCTCCCCTTCCCCTGTCTTAGATGTAGTCACCTCCCTCTCGTTTTGGTATTGTATTGTTTGTATACTATGTATTTTATGTTCAAGCTGTGTAAGTCGCCCGGAGCACGTTTTTGGAGAGCGACTCATAAATATTTCTATTATTATTATTATTATTATTATTATTATAAATGAGTTGTGGCCATTTTCATCCAACCACTTGTGTTTGTATTATTGTTCATGGCGCGAGGTGTATCACCCTTGCACACGCAACGGCAGGGATTGTCTGCTCATATATGTTCTGTAATGTTCTGTAATCCGCTCTGAGTCCACTTCGGGGTTAGAAGAGCGAAATATAAATAAAGAGTATTATTATTATTATTATTCTCTGCCAAAGAGTACTGATGCCAGCCTCACCAAACTATAAATCCCAGGATTCCATAACATTGTGTCATGGCAGTTAATGTTGTATCAAACTGCATTACTTTTATTGTGTAGATACAACATGTGTCAAGGACTCATCATGTAGCCCAGTTCTATCTTCTGTCATCTGTTTCATTAAAAGGAATCACTGCCACTTCCGTATCAAGAAGTAACCTGTCAAAATAGTAGGTACTAAGTACCTACTAAGTACTTACAAAATAGACAGGCCAATACGAAAGTCTCTAATCCTTTGAGTTGTGATTGCATTATTAGAAAATGCAGCCTTTGTTTATACCTGCTTATACCTTTTAAAATTGTGTGGGTGTGTGTATGTGTGATTGACTGCAATTTTCATCAACTCTGCCCAACACAGTCAATGGAAAGGAAAGTATTTGTAGCCCAAATTACTAGATATGGTATAAAGCGTATGAATGCATGTGCTCACACAAACACACACACATAAACAAGTCAGAGATGTGTGCAGAGTTCTTTTTAGCAGTCTCCATCCCAGATAAATAAATAAATAAATAAATAAATAACAGATAGAAATTAAACTGTAAATGTGGTCTTTCCCACTTTCCATATGTTTTCACTCCAAAAATATTTCTTGACCTCTGTCTCCAATTGACAAAGTGAACAATACGGAATTGGATGTGTGGAGATTGCCATGGGGTATCTATTCTCCAATTCATTCAGTGACCCCTTGCATGAAAGAAGGGGTGAGTGGAAAATCCATTGTTTCATTATGATCATTTTAAAGCTGTATGGTAGGACAAAGCTGCCAGCATGCCATGAAAACTAAATTAATCCCGTAATCAAGTGCTTCTGTGCAATGTGACCACCAAAGTTGTCTGTCGCGCTGCATAACTGTAGCATCCACCATTCTCTTCATCACACTGAACCATATTCTGTGCTTTGGACCATTCAGCTATACCTTTGAAACTGACTTTTTGACTACAGTCCCCAGAATCCTTCAGCAAGCATGTTCAGACCACCCTATTGTGGTTGGAGGAACATGGAATATGAAGACCAATGTTTCTAAGCTCTGGTCAAAACACCAGACTTCAGAGAAAGCGTGCCCAATAATATGCAGGCTGGTAGTTCTTATTTTTAAACTATTTTAAAAGCTACAATTTCCAGTACCTCCCAATCCCAATGCTGATAATAAGATTGTGTGAGTTTCTAGCCCCAAAAAGTAAAATTTCAATGTTATGGATATGTTAGAACTGTGTTCCCCAACCAGTGTGCCGTGAGCGATCATCAGGTGTGCCATGGGAAATTGGAACCTCCAATGCCCGTTCTTCCCCCTCCTGCCGAACACTTTTTCTTCTCCACTCGGGCTCCCTTCTTCCCAGCCTCGCTCTGCTTGCTTTGAATCCTTCTAGGTTCAGTAGTCTGTTATTTTCCAGTCTGCACCACTCCCCTAACCAATTTCGACAGTTTGCCTCAAAATATAGTTTTAAATTGTGATTTCTTTATGAAAAATTGCGGCGATGAGTTCAAATTTGGTAATTTACTTCCAGGGTGCTTGCAGTGTGTCGAAAACATTTCTAAACTATGTTTAAAATGAATTTAAAACGAATTTCGTAGGGATACAACAAACCTAACCAGGCCTAATAGAGAGAAGTATTTGACAACGCACTCCAAAACTACAGAGGTTTCCTATGTTATTATTTGAGGGCTTCTTTTATTAGAACACAAAAGGCATGGATCCAAACTGAGTTTTTAATAATTATTTCTTCCCACAGCTAGTTTCACTGCAACATATGTTATTTTAAAAAAACACACACACCACATTTACTCTGACATATGAGGAAATGCATGTAAAATGACATTGAGGGTGTTTGATATAGAACAGGGCTGTCCAACTTCTACTGGCCCAGGGGCCTGAATTCCAGTCACTGATGACTTGGGGGGCCATAGGGTCTGCCCCCGCCCCCGGCTCTGCCCCCTCCCCGCCCCCGGCTCTGCCCTCTCCCCCGGCACCCTCTCCCCTCACCCCTTATTTTTATTTAATATTAAATATATTTAATTCCATCCTCCCCTCTCCCCATATTTTTATTTAATATTAAATATATTTAATTCCATCCTCCCCTCCCCCTTATTTTTATTTAATATTAAATATATTTAATTCCATCCTCCCCTCTCCCCTTATTTTTATTTAATATTAAATATATTTAATTCCATCCTCCCGTCTCCCATTATTTTTATTTAATATTATATATATATTTAATTCCATCCTCCCCTCTCCCCTTATTTTTATTTAATATTAAATATATTTAATTCCATCCTCCCCTCTCCCCTTATTTTTATTTAATATTAAATATATTTAATTCCATCCTCCCCTCTCCCCATATTTTTATTTAATATTAAATATATTTAATTCCATCCTCCCCTCTTGTAGCACCCATGGGTCCGCCCGGGCCACGGGGGAGGGGTGACGCACCGGGGGTCCCGTTGGCATTGGGACCCGCACAGGCTGAAAGGGACTCGGAGGATGAGTTGGAAGGCCCAGAGCAAGATTGGTCAGCCGTGCCTTTGCCCAGTTCACCTGTAGAGAGTTTAGCCTGGGATCTCGAGTGGGAGCATTCTCCCGGGGAAGGAGCGGACCAGGTGGAGATGGGAGGCAGCGAAGCAGATAGCGGAGATAGTTATGAATTCCCAAATGGCCGAGGTTCCCAGGAGCTGGCCGAGCAGCAGATGGAGGCTAGCGGCTGGGAAACTTCGGGGGAGGCTGCTTCTCAGGAAGATAGCGATACTAGGCTGGAAGAGCGGGGCCGTTCTCATAACAGGCGCAGGGACATAGAGGAGGGCAGGAGGAGCTGGCATCTGTCCCTAGACCGTCACCATTCAGAAAGTAGAGACTGGAGGCCGGGCCCTAGATCGTCGGGGTCCCGGCCGAGGATTAAGTACGGCCCGTGGGAACTGATCCTCAGTTCTCCGGCCACGTCTATACTGAATAGGCGCGACGCGGAGTGGGACCACAAGCCAACAGTGGTCATCAAGCCTTGCCTTGCCTTTGCCTTGTTTCCTGAGCCGCAGTGGTTTGCGGCACCTCGCCCTGTTCCTTGATTCGCATTGGATTGCGAAACCTTGCCCTGTTTCCTGATCCGCATTGGTTTGCGGAGCCTTGCCACGCTTCAAGCTATTTGCTACGTTACTTTGGACTACTTGCTTTATACTTGGAACACTTGCATATTATTGGACTATTTACCCTTTGGAACTGTTTTTATATACTCAATAAAGTAGTTAGCCTTTGCTACGTCTCCGTGTGTGTGTTAAAGGGGCAGTTCTAAGTCGGCGATTGTGACACCTCTCCCCTTATTTTTATTTAATATTAAATATATTTAATTCCATCCTCCCCTCTCCCCTTATTTTTATTTAATATTAAATATATTTAATTCCATTCTCCCCTCTCCCCTTATTTTTATTTAATATTAAATATATTTAATTCCATCCTCCCCTCTCCCCATATTTTTATTTAATATTAAATATATTTAATTCCATCCTCCCCTCTCCCCATATTTTTATTTAATATTAAATATATTTAATTCCATCCTCCCCTCCCCCCTTAATGTATCCCATCTCCCCTTATTTCATCTTTAAATATATTTAATTTTATATTTAATACATGAGGGGAGATGGGGGGAGGGAATGAGGAGCCCCCTGAGGAACCCTCTGCTTCGGCCTAACTTTTCCAAACGCGCAGGATCCAGGAGTACCCAGACGATGAGAGAGGCGACAACCGACTGAGTAGAAGAAGGTCCTAATCACGTCTGTGGGCCTCAGCGATCCAGTAGTAGAGTAGCCGAAGAGTATCGTGAGAATACGCAATCCACACGGGATTTCGCTGTCAACGCAGCGTGATCTCGTGTTGACAGCGAAATCCCATGTGGATTGCGTATTCTCGCGATACTTGCTCTGATCCCGGAAGTAGGGTTTTAAAATTTTTTTATTATCTATTTTATTTGTAAATTTTTATTATTTATTAAAAAGCTTAGGGGGCCGTAGGGAAGGGGCTGGAGGGCCATATACGGCCCCCGGGCCGGCAGTTGGACAGCCCTGCACTATAATGTTGGACCTGTGGAATGTCACTCCGAAGAGATCCTCAACCCCATAGGCCTTGAAACTCAATTTGATCCAAATTACAGGTGAAGAAGTAGGCAAGCGGGGATTGTGTTCCTACTCAGCTTCTGCAAAACATACTCCTAAACAGTCCGCTGTAGCCATGTGCAGTTAATTGTCATTTTGGAAACATTCAGCTTTTGTGGGACAACAAAACAAATAGCTATTAGGCACAGCGACTCTGATTGTCACAGTCAGAATTTTGTAGACACTGCAGTTTGAACAATATTCAGTAACAAGGTAGAATGTAATCTTTGTGTACAATGGATCTCATTCAGTAACTCATATTGCATTGGCACTGCCTAAATGAAAAACAGTATTTATTTTTATTCATGCAACTGGGAATGATTTGAGGTCTTTATGTTTGGCAGGCAATGGCTGAAACATTTGAGATTCACAAACTTATTCTGAACCACAGCTGCGATGAGGAAGCCACAGACCCAGAGTTCGTCTGCTGCTTCTCATGAGCTGTTCCAAGCCCTTCCTATGGTTCAGATAATGGAACGCTTCCAACCACATTTCCTTGAACATTAATAACAGTAAAGAACAAGCTGTAAGGCATTCCATCTGCCTGTGCAAAATGGATTCTGTAATCCAGACAGGGTTTCTTTCCCAAGCAATCCCAAAACTTGTTCTGTAAAGTCTGGGGTTGCTTTAAAAAGGCCGCCTTTGTTCGTTGGTGAGCTCCGCAAAATATATCAAACAACATCCATCCATCTGCAGAGTCTGGCAAAAATCTGCATTTGATAGTTATTTTTCAATCCTCACTCCAGCAGGTTCAAACTCTTGTTCCCACGGGGTCTTAAGGCAGTGTTTCCCAACCAGTGTGCCGGGGCACATTATTTTTATTTATTTATTTATTATTCGGGTTTCTATGCCGCCGACTCCCTGAGGCTCGCGGCGGCTCACAGGAACCGAAGGTACAACTACACACAAGCAATGCGATAAAACCTCTAAGACAATTAAACAGTTAAAACAGCAAAATACAGAACCCCCAGGTACAGTTCAGAAATTAGACAGCGTGACACCCCAGGACAGCGGCTAAAGCGGAACATGGGCAGGACCTACTCACCGAAGGCCTGCTTAAACAAATAAGTTTTGCAGGCGCGTCTAAACGGGAGCAGGTCCTTTATAGCCCGCGTTCCAGCCGGGAGCGTTCCACAGCGTAGGAGCTATAATGGAGAACGCCCTCCGCGAGTAGATGTCAGTTTAGCCGATTTCGCGAGGGTATCTCTAACAAATTAGCATCCTGGGAGCGTAGTGATCTCGGGGACAGTGTGGGGTGAGTCGGTCCCTCAAGTACGCTGGCCCCAGGCCGTGCAAGGCCTTAAAGGTAAGAACCAACACCTTGAAGGAGATCCGGTGCTCGATTGGGAGCCAGTGCAGATCCTGCAAAACAGGTGTGATGTGGCGGCCTGCTGGGGTTCCAGACAGGAGCCGGGCGGCAGTGTTCTGCACCAGCTTGAGCTTCGGGGTCGCCGACAAAGGAAGGCCAACGTAAAGCGTAATTAGTGGAATTGTTTGGAATTATTCTGTAATGTTCGGATGTCTCCCCCACAGTTATTTTGATTTTCAGAACCATTACGCAACTTTGGTAAAGCCTAAACAAACAGTTTTAAAATCTTGCGGTTTCCCTTCCCTGGCGAGTGGCGATGCAAAGAGGGATGAGGTGGGCGTGGCTAAGCACAGCTATTCTTGAAGGCCACGCCCCCAATGGTAGAGATGGCAAAAGGTCCTGCCAAAAATCCATGGATAAGTCAAAAGTTATGAAATTTGGTGAGCTAACAGTGATCCATGTGCCCTACCACTGTAGCAAGTTATTTATTTATTTAATTTATTTATTTACTTTATTTATATTCTGTTTTTCTCACCCCAAAGGGGACTCAGAGTGGATTACAGTACACATACTTGCAGACAATCCCTGCAGTTCAACATATATAGACATATTTAGACATTTTAGACATATTTAGTAGGCATGGTTTAGAATCCTAAAATGGTGAATCGTAAATCAAATGGGGGATTTTTTTTATTAGTATATCAAAGACTTACAAAAAAAATCCCAAAAATTTCGGAAATGTAACTTAATTACTTACGAAATTCGTTAGTAGTTCTAAAGTAGGCAAAGCAGGGAAACAGGACTGATACTGTTTTAAACACAGGCAAATCAAGGGGCAACATTTCCCTTGGTTTCCTTGCAGGGAGATATAATGCATTAATATATTATTATTATTAATATTATTAAAGGACAGGGTTCCTTTGCAGGGACACATATAATGCATTAATATATTATTATTATTAATATTATTAAATAAATGCCTAGGCCTACCTCTGGTGCAGGCCTTGCTAATCTGTAGAGTTCTCCTCACTCCATCTTTTTTTCCCCATTCAGTTTTACCATAGCAGTCTAGGACTTCCGTTGGAACTCTATGGCTTTTCTTGATTCTGAACTCTTCCTTCTCCTCTCCATGCTCTTTTCACTCCTGCTGCCCTTCTCTCAGCAGTTCTTATGTCCTCCTACTCTGTTCTTCTATCTAAACCCCCTTCCTGGGTGTTTAAATCGCTTTTTCGTCAGTCCTCCAGCCCCTCTAGGAGTCCCGATTCCGGGCTCTCTATGGTTTCCGGTTCCCTTTTCACTTCCTGGAGGAGGCCTTCCACTCTAATTAGGCTTCAAGCATGGAAAGGCCCCGATTTCACTGTGAGTTATGTCTGCAAAGCTATTTTGGAGGGGGAAATTTTCCTGTTGGAGGGACATCCGAAATATTTAATAATCTAACGAAATTTTGGGCCCAGGGGGTGCGTAAAAGAAAGTCCACTTCCGGGATTGGCCTTGCGATCCGTATAAACTTGAAAGGCCCATTACATACGAATCACTTATGATTTCTTTTAATTTCCGTTTCATTTTTCTCATGCCTAATATTTAGACATATATAGGTAAACAGAGGCAAACTTCTGGCCACCAGGGGGAGCTGACGCACCCATCTCTCTCAGCTTTTTCCAGCATCCCTTTGTTGTTCTTCCGCATTCCTCGGCGATTCCTGGAGTTCTTATGGCCTCATAATTCAGTCAAAATTTGCCTCCCCACTTAATATAGTACTTTTATCTCCTACTTGACAAATGAACTGTCTTTCGGGCTACAAAGGTCAACAGCAGGCTACACTTAAGGTCGAGCACCCACCTCAACCCGGGCAGGCCTCGAACTCATGACCTGTTCGTCAGAGAGATCTTATGCAGCTGACACTTAGCCAGCTGCGCCACATTCCCGGTGGCGCAGCTGGGAGATGATTTTTAGATGATTGGTCTGAAAATGAGGGAGGGACAATCCCCTGAAGTTTCCCCAGTGCCAGTGTTGTTTCTTTCCTACAGCGCATGCTTGTCTGCTATTAATGAAGCAATTCGGAAATTTTGGATATTTCTGATTTTTTTTCCAGAAAATTTCGGAAATCATTTCAAAATCGAATCGCCAGCGCCTCCTACATCCGAAATGAGTTTTGAACCAATTTTTTTGAATCAAAATGATGTAAGTATGAGGAAATATTTATCAATCAAAACTTTATTACGGTCACAGACCAGCACAAAGCGGGCACAAGCGCCCTAAGAGGAGAAGGACAACTCCCCAGTAAACAGTTATTTAAAATCAGACTAGAAATCAGTATAAAAATATATTTTAAGAGACAGGATATTGTTGCCTTTTTCTTTATTTATTTACTTCATTTCTATTCCGCCCTTCTCACCCCGCAGGGGACTCAGGGCGGATTACAGTGTACACATTACATTTAGAAACACAAGCACACAAGACAGACAGAGGCAATTTAACATCTGGCCACCAGGGGGAGCTGTCGCACTCCTTCACTCCTTCTTCACTCCTCAGCGTGTTTCCTGGAGATCTTTTTTATGCCCTCGTAGATCAGTTAAATTTAGCCTCCCCACTAAGTGGTACCTTAATTTCCTACTTGACAGATGCAACTGTCTTTCGGGTTGCAAAGGTCGACAAAAGGCTACACAATAGGTTGAGAGCCCACCTCGACCCGGGCAGGCCTCGAACTCATGACTTTCTGGTCAGTAGAGATCTTATGCAGCTGACACCCAGCCAGCTGCGCCACATTCCCGGTGCTGATGCAACTTGGGGCCTGATACCCAAGGGGAAGCTCTGTGTGATTTTGTGATTTGAAAGAAAGAGTAGAGTGGGACTTTGCGAGGCAGCTTGTTTGTTCAGCATTTTGGGGATCTGTTTTCGATAACACTGAAGCAAAGCATTTGTATCAAACTTTTTGTTAACAATGATGCAACTCATACGTGCCTTGGACCAAGAAAGGAAATTGTGTTGTGGCTTCAACTATTTCGGGTAAGGTAAGGGGTATGAGGACAGAACTGGAGAAGTTAACAAGATAGGAAAAGCCATAAAGCTGCAAACCAGTAACACCTTATTCAGAACCCCTTGAGGCAGCTCAATGTTTTCCTGCATTAACCATTCCCTCCTGCTGAGCCCTGATGTCTGTGGCAAATTGAGAGACTTTGAAAGGGATGTTAGGGAAGGGCGGAGACGGAGAGGAGAATGTACAGCAGCGCCTTGAAAGTATCCTATATTACTGAGGATCACAGTAAAAATATTTTTTCCCTTTGCTCTGATACTCCTTTTCTTACTTTAAAAAATGTTTTTATTCATAAACAAATATAAAAACTGAAACATATAGGTACAGTGAAAGTGGGAGAGGTTTTTATGTATAGTAAAGTGAGAAAGAAAATAATACACGAAAAAATGAGGAAATAAAAGATGATTCAAAAATTAAAAGGGAAGGAGAGGAAAAAAGAGAACCCCCCCTCTCTGTCTCTCTGTCTCTGTCTCTGTCTCTGTCTCTGTCTCTGTCTCTGTCTCCCTCCCTCCCTCCCTCCCTCCCTCCCTCCCTCCCTCTCTCTCTCTCTCTCTCTCTCTCTCTCTCTCTCTATATATATATATATATATATATATATATATATATAAAGGAACAGTCGTCATGTGAAGACTACCTGAAACAGAGAAACCTTACAACGCAGAAACACAAAACTTGCCAACAGAAATAGGCCTCAAGCAAGGTACGTTTGTAGCAAAGAAACTTTCCCTCCCAAACCCTAAAAGGCCCCCAAAACAACGAGTAAAAATAAAACTACATTTCCCAGCATCCTCCGGGGCTGCCAGCCTCTACATTCTGACAACATGATTGGCTGCCAATAAGGGCGGTTGCATAACTGCTGTACTGGCCAGCCAACATGAACATTCCGACCCATAACAAACTGTCAGCCAGAGCCTCCTCCAACACTTTCAAATCAGAAGACCATGATGGAGATCAACACGATTCAAGGGGAGCTCTTCTTCCTTTCCCAAAAGATCTCCAGTGGCTTGGAATTCCACATTAATAAGAGGACCATCCAGCAACAATGGGGTTTGCCAAGGAGGGTGCTCCAGCCCCTCTATATGCTGGCTCCAAGGGATGGAGGTCATCACCAAGTACCTTCTGATGCCCAGCGCTGGAAGAGCTCCCTCAGATGGCCTGTCCATGAGGAAAGCCTCATCGGACATCGACCAATGGGTGCAAAAGACACAGAGCAGGACATCTTGAAAAAGAGAGGAGCAGAAAGTAAGCTAGACATGAAGATCTTGAGAAAGGTGGCTAAAAGGAGACGGAAAGGATTTTACACAGTCCCCAACAGACACTGGACGCACCTGTGAAGATAGAGATCCCCTGACAGGACAAGCCCTCCCCAAGCTGATCCGTCCTGGCCATGGTACAAGTCAAACCCGAAGGACTGCAGGCAAAGAGCTGAGGCACAAACATAAAACACCCAATTCACTAACAACAATTCCAACCCTTACATACTCAGACTTTCTCGCATCTCCTAAATAGGGCACAGCAATGCGTGCCGGGTACAGCTAGTATATATATATACTAGCTCAGTGTTTCCCAACCTTCTTTAAGCCGCGGCACACTTTGAACATTAAAAAAATCTGGGGGCACACCACCAACCAAAATGACACAAAATGACACTCTAACACAGTAAAGAACGGCTGGGAGTTGGTGGCCTGCTGGGAGCAGCTGCTGGGAGTGCCAAAGCCAGGGAGGGGCGGAGCCAGGCCGTGCCATGCCCCTCCCCCTGTCGTCACCTCTCCCAGTAGCTGCTCCAGCCTTGAGGAGGCAGTGCCAAGCCAGCGGTGCCAGAGCCCGGACAAGGGTGGCTTCGCCCTGTCCCCTAAAGGCTGGAGCAGCTGCTGGGAATGCCAAAGCTGGGGAGGGGGCGGAGCCAGGATGCACCATGCCCCGCCCCTCCCCCCAGCTTCAGCTCTCTTACAGGGGAGGAGCATGAGTGGTGGAGAGCTTCAGTGGGTGGGGCTCCTTCTCCACGCGGCTTCAGCGAGTGAGGGGCGAGAGTCATGGCGGGAGTCATGGCAGATTGGAGGCTGGCTGGGGAAACGGCCGAAGGAGGAGACGCCCCGGTCCCTTCTTCTTTTTCTTCGCCACTGCCCGGCCCTTCCTCCTCCCCCAAGCAGCAGGAGTTCGGCAGGAGGGGGGAGGAAGGGGGGCAGAGAGCTTTTCTTGCGGCACAGCAGGAGGTCCGTCACGGCACACTAGTGTGCCATGGCACACTGGTTGAGAAAGACTGTACTAGCTGACCCGGCCACGCTTCGCTGTGGCTTTTTCCTTCCTTTCTGGTGTATTTTCCTTCCCCCTACTTCCATCCATCCTTTTTTTCTTCTCTGTCTCCTCCTTCCCTCCTTTCTTTCTTTTTTCTTCCTTTCTTCTCCCCTTCCATCCTTCTATTCCTACCTTTCCCGCTCCTTACTTTTTTCTTCTGTTGTAGAAAGGGGGGGGCTCTTCCGCGGCCTCCCAGCTGGTTGTGGAACCAAGCCGCGTGTGCGGTGTCGTGCCCACCTCCTCTGCCGCCTCCTTGGCCTCCTCCACTGCCTCCCAGGCGCTGCTGGACCCGGGCCGTGCGGTGTCTCTCTCCGTCTGTGTATGTGTGTGTGTGTGTGTGTGTGTAAGGAGGCCGAGGAGGCGTCGGAAGAGGTGAGGGCATCCAGGCGGCGAGGAGGCTCCGCTCTCCCAGTGGAGAGCAGCTGTAGGCTCCGGTCTCCGGGCAGACTCCGGAGCCCTCCACACGGTCGCCAGTGTTTCCTGGCAGCCGCCATCTTTAGTTGGAGGTCTTCCGGCCGTAAGGGGCGGGACTTCCGTTTGGTGCTGGCTATTTTGTGTTGTGCGCGTTTCCAGGCGGACCCCTTTTCTTGGCGGGTCAACTTCCGGCGGAGCCATTTCGGGCGGACCGGAAGTGGTCGGGCCGCCATTTTTTTGTAGTTTTTTGGTGTCTTTTCCCTTTTTGGCCTCTTGCTTCCCCGGTCGCCCTGAGAAGCGGCGGAGACGGCCAGGACAGGTCCACCCAGAGTCCCAAAAGGAGCTCTGGCGGGCGGCCAGAGGCCAGAAGCAACGAAAAAGGGCTGGTGGGAAGTAGGGAAGGAGTGCGAGGAGGTGGCGGAGGAGGCGGGCACGGCGCCGCTGTCGTGGTAGGGAAGCCCTCCCCTTCCGAAACTGTGCTGTATCGGAGATGCCCACCGGCATGGAGAAGGAGGAGGAATCGGTGAGCGAGGGGTGAGGGCGAGGGGCTGGGGTTGTGGGGTGGTCTGATTGTGCCACCACCAGTGTTAATCAGGCCTTTTCCCCTCCCCTCGCGGGGGAAGGAGGCCATTGGCATTCTGCAAGTGCTGCTATGCTAGGTTTCAATGGCGGTTTTTGGGGGGGTCATGTTTGGGGGTCTTGCGAGGTATCTAGGGCGGGGTTTTTGTGCCCTGTAGGTACCTCGTGTTATGTTGGAATGTGTTCTGTTGTTTTAGTGGTTCTGGGGCTTATAGTTTTCCTGCCTATTTGAGACAACCCACGACCACTCTCTTTTTATATATATAGATAGATATATAACTCTGTGTGCATGTGTATTCAAGTTGCCTGCTGACTTATCACAATCCCATGGAATTCACATGGTTTTCTTGGGAAAGGAATGCTACCTCTGAAATACAGCCTATAGCACTTTAACCCATACTCCAGTTTATAGCTCTGTTTTGGGATTTTTAGATATTTTATAATTCACTAGCTGTACCCGGCACGCGTTGCTGTGCCCTATTTAGGAGATGCGAGAAAGTCTGAGTATGTAAGGGTTGGAATTGTTGTTAGTTATGGTGTTGTTGGGGCCATGGCTGTGTTGTTGTGGGTTGTTCTGGTGGGTGGGATGTTGAAGTCCTGGGGAGTTGTTGGTGTGTGGTGTTGCTGGCGTTCTGCATAGCTTGTGGATATACAATGTTTTTTGGGGGGGGTTGGGGGGGGGGTGTAGAAATACTGTAAATAATAATAATAACAATAATAATGGTTCCATTTTGAGTAGCATCCAATGGCTTTGTGGTTGCAAAGTCTGGGAAACTTTCGGATTAATTCAGCGCATGTCTGAATTTTCTAGAAAAAAGCAATCCTAAACACAATCATAGGAACATACAACAAGTACCGTATAAAACTTTATTATGGTCACTGACCAGCACAAGGAACAAGGAAGGCTACCATTCAGGGCATGGGATGGAGACGGTTCTGGTCTCCATCACAGATCAGCTACATTGCCAGCTGGACCAAGGAGGATCTGCGCTGCTTGTGTTATTGGACCTCACAGCAGCATTTGATACTGTCGAGTACGATCTTTTGACTCACCGTCTTGCCGGGGCTGGGGTGAGGGGGACAGCCTTGAACTGGCTGTCCTTCTTCTGGAACTGGTCACAGCGAGTGAGGAAGGGCGAGATGGTCGCCGAGGGCTCCCCCTTAGTTTGTGGGGTTCCCCATTCTTTCCCCTCTATTATTTAACATCTATATGTGACCACTTGCTCAGCTGATGCGTAGCTTTGGGCTGGAATGTCATCAGTACACTGATGACACCCAGCTCATTCTGAGGATGGGGGGGCAGGCCCGAAACCGTACCCGATAATTTCCTTCTCTGCCTCGAAGCTGTTACTGGATGGCTGTGAGCCAGTAGGTTGAAGGTGAATCCAGCGAAGACAGAGATCCTCTGGCTGGGTCATCCGGGTGGTAGGGATGTCCAGCTTCTCACCCTGGACGGCGTGGCGCTATGCCTGTCGTCTTCAGTAAAGAGCCTTGGAGTTCTCTTGGACCCTCTGCTGTCAATGGAGGCGCAAATCTCCATTGTCAGCAGAGTGGCGTTTTTCCATCTTCACCAGGCTAGGAGACTGGCCCCTTACTTGTCTCGGCACGACTTGGCCACGGTGATCCAAGCCACGGTCATCTCAAGGTTAGACTACTGTAACGCTCTCTACATTGGCCTGCCTCTGTCGGTGACCCGGAAACTCAAGCTGGTGCAGAACGCCGCAGTTCGGTTGCTCGCAGGAGCTCCTGCGAGCTGCCACATTACACCAATTCTGCGGGAACTGCACTGGCTTCCTATTGAGTACTGGATCACCTTCAAAGTGTTAGTCTTGACTTTCAAGGCCTTGTGTGGTCTGGGGCCAGTGTACCTGAGGGACCGCCTAACCCCATACTGCCCCATGAGAACACTTAGATCTGAAGAGTGGAATCTTCTAGCCGTGCCCAATGTCAAACAATACCACTTAACTTCAACACGAAGGGTGTTCTCCATCATCGCCCCAGTTCTCTGGAACGCACTACCTCCGGAGGTTCGGGCCTTGCGTAATCTGTTGGCTTTTCAGAAGGCCTGCAAGTCGGCCCTATTCCGACAGGCCTTTGAGTTGTAATGTGCTATCCCCTAGGACAGGGGTGCTCACACCTTTTCAGCATGGGAGATACTGATTTAAAAACCAAGTCCCAAAGATCACCTACCCAGAAATGTAAACGTATAACTATTTTCTTATTTATTTATTTATATTTACTATTCATTTTTATGTACCGCTCCTTCCAGCAGGCTCGGGGCAGTTTACATAAAATGAAGTTATAAAACATCAACATTTCAATTTAATAACAACAATATAAAACAGAGCATAAAAATACATCCAACCACCCCATTTCTCCCACACTGCCATATTACCACACATATTATCAGCCAGAAAGTAAGAAGAGAGGCTTTTGAACTGCAAGGTCATTTAATACTCAGCAAGGTAAACAAATGGGCATGCAAAAATACATCCAACCACCCTATTTCTCCCACACTGCCATATTACCACACATATTATCAGCCAGAAAGTAAGAAGAGAGGCTTTTGAACTGCAAGGCCATTTAAAACTCAGCAAGGTAAACAAAGGGGCATGCATAAATACATCCAACCACCCCATTTCTCCCACACTGCCATATTACCACACATATTATCAGCCAGAAAGTAAGAAGAGAGGCTTTTGAACTGCAAGGCCATTTAATACTCAGCAAGGTAAACAAAGGGGCATGCAAAAATACATCCAACCACCCCATTTTTCCCACATTTCCATATTCCCCAACATATATTTCTCAAGGAACAAAGCAAACAGAGAGACTTTGGAGATAAAAGGCCATTTTTAAACATTAAAAATAAACAAAGAGACATGCCACAGAACAATCAAGCACCCACCCCAAAGTAAAAAGACCGACCTTTGAGATGCGGTAAGGAAATGACCCCAAAACATCCTTCTTCTCCTCCTCCGTCATTGCTCCGTTTCCACGCCGCCAGCATGTGTGCTGCCTCCAAGAGCTCACAAGAAGTCCGAGAGGCAGAATGGGCGCTTCTGCGCATGCGTAAGCGGGGCCCGCCATGCATCGCGTCATCATCCAGGCCCGCCCTTATCTCTCCTACGACTCTGAGTGGCTGGAGAAGGACGGAGGGAGGAGGAGGAATCCAAAAGAGGGGGCCCATTCTGCCTCTTGGACTCTGCAGCTTTTGAGGCGGGCGCGAGCAGGGAGCGGGAGGAGCAACGACGGAGGACTTCTTTGCAGCGTGCAGGGCGCGTGAAGAGGACCAACAGCAAAAAACCTGGTCAGGGGCCTGAAGATCACCAGGATGAAGCCCAAAGATCACCCTGGTGATCCCGATCACCATTCTGAGCACCCCTGCCCTAGGACTTGTGTTATCTCTTAGGAATTGTTTTATCCTTGTGGTTTTATTGCTGTTGTAGATTTGTTGTTTTATTGTGGTGCTTGATGTGAGCCGCCCCGAGCCGGCTGGGGGTGGCGGACAATAAATGTAACCAATAAATAAATAAATAAATAAAATACACTGGAGAAGTGGCCATTGGGAATTGAGCCAAGTGAAAGAGCAAGTGTGCGGGGTTGCTTGAGTAAGTCAAAGCAAGGAGGAGAGTAAGGAAATAGTAACAGATATAATTTTATCTTCTGATTTCTACGTATCACGATAAACAATATATGCACGAAATATGGTGCTACACAACAAAGCAATAATTATGCAAATACACAGGTAAGTACCATACATGAATTGATAGATGCCTTAACATCAATAGACTATGCAGGATAATCCAGTCTCTAAGTAGAGAGTCCCAGCGAGAACACCTCCGCAAACAATAAAATCAATATCAAAGTCTTTTAAATAAATGAAAATGCATGAATATTGCTACTTTGGACACTCACCGCACCTATGCTGATAAGCAATATTCATATAATTTTATTTTTAAAGGTATACCAAAAATATTTCCAACAATATAGAGGTCGAGCAAATAAATAAAGAAACCCCTCTTATGTGCAGAAGAATTTGAAGACTCTCAACAGGTTTGGGGGCTCAAGGAATTTCATCCATATGATCCCATGGAGATGTGTGCTGCTATTCCTGTCCATCTTGAAAGGAACCTGCTATCAGATCCTTTGCTATTTTTTCCCATATGGCCAGGCTGAAAGGCATGATATTTCATTCCTCTCCAAACATGCACTCCAAATATTTCAAGACACTTGTGCTTGCAGACAACCCCACAATTGTCCACGTTGTTTCGTTGAGAAAGGAAGGGTGAAAGTGATCTCCCCACCGACATTCCCTCACATTGAAGAAGACTCCTTGTCCCGTGGCACGGTCAAAATCACAATATTACAATGGGCAAAAGGAATTGTGGCGAAATATCATTTTGCAGTGTCATTAAGTAACCACAGCAAGATGTGCTATTCCTTCACATGTGCCGTAATCATGACATAATGCCATTCCATTAATGTGATTTCGCAACAGCACCAGGATGTAGAGTGGGTCATGGGGGCTCTTAGTGCCACATTTGGTGTTGATCATTCATTGGATGAGGGTCGCAGTAGTCTCATTGAGTGAATGGGCAACAAAGTGGCAAATGCATTTTAACCTAAACAAGTGTAAAGTCATGCACATCGGGGCAAAGAACCCCAAATACACTTATCAACTGATGGGATCAAAGCTTTCTGAGACAAACCAGGAAAGGGATCTCGGGGTCTTGGTGGACAGCTCAATGAAGATGTCAACCCAGTGCGCAGCAGCAGTGAAAAAAGCAAATTCTATGCTTGGCATGATCAGGAAGGGAATCGAAAATAGGTCGGCAAATGTTGTATTGCCTCTCTACAAATCTATGGTGAGGCCACATCTGAGTACTGTGTACAATTCTGGTCACCGCACCTCAAGAAGGATATAACGGAACTGGAAAAAGGTACAAAGAAGGGCAACAAAATGATCCAAGGGATGGAGCAGCTCCCTTATGAAACCAGGTTGCAACGCCTGGTCTTTTCAGCCTTGAAAGACGGCGTTTAAGAGGTGACTTGATCGAAGTGTATAAAATCATGCATGGGATAGAAAAGGTGAATAGAGAAAAAATATTTTCTCTGTCACACAACACTAGGACTAGGGGGCACTCCCTAAAGCTCCAAGGTAGGAAAGTTAGGACTAATAAAGGGAAATATTTCTTCACCCAGAGGGTCATTGGGTTATGGAACTCACTTCCAGAAGAGGTTGTGACAGCTGTCAGCCTGGACAGCTTCAAGGCAGCATTAGACAGATTCATGGATACCAAGGGAATCAGTAGTTACTGAAATGGACATCCAAGTGCCACCTCTGTGTTGATGGAGGCAGGCAGGATTTCCCCGGGTACTGGTTGTGGGGGTCGGGAGCAGGTGAGGGTTTTGCCCTCCTTTCTGCTAGAGATCCCTGTGTACAACTAGTGGGTCACTGTGTGACACAGAATGCTGGACTAGATGGGCTGAGGCCCGATTCAGCATGGCTCTTCTTATGTTCTTATGTTCTTTAGGCAGGCTTTTAACCTAGGCGCCTCCTGATAATCCTGTCCATACCCTTGTGTTGAGTAACTGTTATGCTTTCTATGTAGTTTAGTTCACTTTTAGAATTATTTTAGCGCTAGTAATGTTTTAGATTAAATCATTGCTTATCTGCTTTTACACCGTTGCTCTATATTGTCAGTTCTACGCCTGTTTTTTACCTGTTGTAAACCGCTCCGAGCTTCTAGAGGGAGCAGTCTAGAAGCCGAAAGAATAAATAAATTAATAAATTAATAAACAAGCTACACAATTTTGGTCGGGAGCTCACTCTGACCCAGGCTGGCTTCGAACTCATAACCTTTGGGTCAGTAGTGATCGTAATGCAGCTGACTCCCAGCCAGCTGCACCACAGTCCAGGTGCCAAATGCATAAGGTGGTGGGTGAACTACAACTCACATCATACCAGGCTAACTGCCAGAAATTGCATCAGTAGTTGAAGTTTGTCAAGTTTGCTCTAGATCAGAGCTTCTCAAACTGGGGGTCAGAAAGGGGGTTTCTGAGGGGTCACCAAAGACCATTGGTAACACCTAGGAAATTTGTATTGAATTCGATTCTAAATTAGTTTTGAAGCGTTTCCGAAGCGCTTTAAGCAACCCGGAAGTAATTACCAAATTCGAAGCCACCACCGCCATTTTCGGAACCATTTTTGGAAAGGATTGTTCCCTTCCCTGGCCTTCCCTTCTGGGTTTGGAAGCCCATGCCTTCCCTCCGTTTCTGAATAGGGCCGTTCAGAAGCGGAGGGAAGGCCTGGGCTTTCAAACCCGGATGCTGTCATGTTTAAACTGGGTTAAACATGCGTGTCCGCCATTAACGAAGCCATTCTGAAATTTCGGAATGTTAACGAATTAATTTAGGAAATGAATTTTTTTCTGGAAATCAATCATATCTGAAGCGCCAGAGCCCCCTACATCCGAAACTAGTTTTGAACCATTTTTTTCTTGATCAACCAGGACTATTAATCAGAGTTTGGGAAAAGTACTGTTTAGACCACAGTTTCCAGAATCCTCCAGCTAGCATGGCATGTGGCTCTGTTGGCTGGGTATTGTGCAATTTGTAGTCCAAAGCACATTTCTAGTTTCAAAAAAACTTCCCTTCTTTTTCCCAGAACTGACCCTCACGCACGTTTTTTCAAGTTTCCACATTTGCTCAATAATTCTAGTAGTCCTGGTACTAGTATTAGGAGTACTAGTCCAGCAAAGTACTTCTTCTGGGCTAAGTTCTGAATGATGTAGGGCAGGGGTGCCCACACTTTTTCAGCATGCGAGCTACTTATAATAAAACCAAGTCAGAAAGATCTACCTACCTCCTCAAGGCTAGAGGGGGGGGGCTTGGCACGGCCTGGCTCCGCCCCCTCCGGCTTCCGCCCTACCAGCAGCTTCTCCAGGCTTGAGGATGGCAGTGCCAAGCTAGCCTTGTGCTACCTATGTCACCACTGGCTTGGCATTACCATCCTCATGCCTGGAGAAGCTGCTGGTAGAAAGCAGAGGGGGGGAGCCAGGCTGCACCAAGCCCCGCCCGCCCCCTCTGACTTTGGAGCTCCTCCAGGCTTGAGGATGGCAATGCCAAGCCAGTGGTGGCATAGCTAGCACAAGGCTGGCTTGGCATTGCCATCCTCAAGCCTGGAGAAGCTGCTGGGAGCTCGGAAGTCACAGGGGGGGGGCGGGGCTTGACGTGGCCTGGCTCCGCCCCCCTGTGGCTTCCGTTCTACCAGCAGCTTCTCCAGGCTTGAGGATGGCAATGTCAAGCTAGCCTTGTGCTAGCTATGTCACCACTGGCTTGGCATTACCATCCTTATGCCTGGAGAAGCTGCTGGTAGAGCAGAAGCCAGAGGGGGGGCAGAGCCGGGCCGCGCCAAGCCCCGCCCCCTCCCCTCTGACTTTGGAGCTCCCAGTAGCTTCTCCAGGCTTGAGGATGGCAGTGCCAAGCAGTGGTGGCATAGCTAGCACAAGGCTGGCTTGGCACTGCAAACCTCAAGCCTGGAGAAGCTGCTGGTAGAGCTGAAGCCAGAGGGGGTGGAGCCAGGCCATGCCAAGCCATGCCCCTCCCCACTGGCTTTGGAGCTCCCAGCAGCTTCTCCAGGCTTGAGGATGGCAGTGCCAAGCCAGTGGTGGCCTAGCTAGCACAAGGCTGGCTTGGCCCTGCCCTCAAGGCTGGAAAAGCTCCTGGTAGACGTGAAGCCAGGGAGGGGGTGGGGCTTGGTGCGGCCTGGCTCCGCCCCCCTCTGGCTTCAGCTCTACCAGGAGCTTCTCCATGCTTGAGGATGGCAATGTCAAGCCAGCCTTGTGCTAACTATGCCACCACTGGCTTGGCACTGCCATCCTCAAGCCTGGAGTAGCTGCTGGGAGTACCGAAGCTGGGGAAGGGAGCGGGGCTTGGCACAGACTGGCTCCGCCCCCTCTGAGAAGCGCCCCATCCTGGGATCGACCTCCTTCGGTCCCAGGATCGACTGGTCGATCACGATCGACTTCCCGGGCAGCCCTGATGTAGGGAAAGGAGGGAGTATTTCATTCATTGCGCAGATAACTAGGCTGTCCCATCTTATCTTGCTGACTTCCCCTGGCATAGCCATCTAACCAATCCGGTGCTGCAAGTTAATCACTGAATGCTGCTATAGATATGTATGTTTTGCACACTTGAGTGCACATTTGATTGCACTCCCCACCAAAAGCAATAGAGGGTGGTTAAACATTATCTGCATTTGGAGGGGGTCAAGTGTAGGTGTCCTTCATCTGCAAAGTATTAATCCCAATGAATTTTGCATTGAGATTCCCATTCCCATTCTTTCAAATTAGTCAACTAAATGCAAGTTGATCATGGGAGCATCAACACACTTGGCAAGAGCAAGTTTCAGAACTATGGAAAATTAATGTTCTGGTTCCCAAGTCCCAGAATCTCGTCAATACAACAAGTTGCATGCTAAAACCAAAAACCATGGAAGGAATCAGCAATAATTCAATCAGGAATGCTTCCCTTGAATTCTGATCCTATTTTACGTAAAGCGGAAGTGGGAATTCATAAGTCTGCGAGATTGAGGAAGTACCTCCCTCCTACCCAGTCATTTCCGGGTACAATATGCCAGTGTTTCCCAACCTTTTTTGAGCCGCGGCACACTTTTTGTATTTGCAAAATCCTGGGGCACACCACCAACCAAAATGACACCAGCGGTCTCAGCATGTGAGGAGGGATGAGGTGGTCTCTGAGGGTTCCCCACTAATTTGTGGGGTCCCGCAGGGGGCCATCCTTTCCCCTCGATTATTCAACATCTACATGCAGCCGCTTGCACAGCTGGTGCGGAGTTATGGGCTGGAGTGCCACCAGCACGCTGATGACACCCAGCTCATTCTGAGGATGGAGGGCAGGCCTGGATCTGTTCCAGATAATTTCCAGCTGTGCCTCGAAGCCGTCACTGGATGGCTGCGAGCCAGTAGGTTGAGGGTGAATCCGGCGAAGACGGAGATCTTGTGGCTGGGCCGTCCGGTGTGGTGGGGATGTCAGCTTCGAGCCTGGACCGGTGTGGCGTTATGCCCCATCGTCTTCCGTTAAGAGCCTGGGGTCCACTTGGACTCCCCAGCTGACCATGGAGGCCCAGGTCTCTGCGGTCAGCAGAGTGCGTTCTTCCATCTTAGACAGGCAAGAGGAGGCTGGCCCCCTATCTCTCCCGAACGACCTGGCCACGGTGATCAAGCCACGGTCATCTCGAGGCTAGATTACTGTAACGCACTACGTTGGCCTTCCTTTGTCGGTGACCCGGAGGCTCAGGCTGGTGCAGAACACTGCCGCCTGGCTCCTGTCTGGTTCCCCAGCAGGCTGCCGCATAACACCTATATTGCAGGATCTGCACTGGCTGCCGATTGAGCACCGGATTACCTTCAAAGTGTTGGTACTTACCTTTAAGGCCTTACACGGCCTGGGGCCAGCGTATCTAAGGGAACGTCTCACCCCATATTGCCCTTTGAGATCACTACGGTCGGAGGATTCCAACCTCCTTGAGGTGCTTGCGGTGAAACTTGCCAGGTTGACGTCAACTCGCCGGAGGGCGTTCTTTGTCACCTGTGCTGTGGAACGCCCTCCTGGCCGAAACCCGGGCCTTGAGGGACCTCCTCCCATTTAGACGGGCCTGCAAAACCCACCTCTTTAAACAGGCCTTCAATGGGTAGGCCCGGCTCATCCGCCCGCCATTTAGCTCTAGCTTTTAGTACATGCTGTACCACTGTTTTAAGTAATTCCCGTCTATCTGTTTTATTGCTACTATTGTTTTTAACTGTGTTCGAATATGTATTGCTGTGCCTTACGGCTACTGTAAGCCGCCGCGAGCCCCTGGGAGTTCGGCGGCATAGAAGCTGAAATTAATAAATAAATAAATAAATAAAATGACACTCTAACACAGTAATAGATATAGTTAATATGTTTTTAAATGTATTTATACACTCAGTGTGAAACCTGGGCCTGTTTCGATTAACACAACATAGATATCCTGGCAGGAATGGCAGAAAGACACAAACTTCCCACACAGAACTCCCATAACCAAGAGAAAACACTAGAAGGGTTTGGTGGGCATTGACCTTAAGTTTTGGAGTTGTAGTTCACCTATATCCAGAGAGCACTGTGGACTCAAACAATGTTGGATCAGGACCAAACTTGGTATGAATACTCAACATGCCCAAATGTGGACACAGATGGAGTTTGAAGAAAATAGACCTTGACATTTGGGAGTTACAGTTTCTGGACTGGGGGGGGCTCGAAAGACCAGCAGTCTCCCTCTCACTTAGGTTGCCCCCTCCCTCCCCGCCAGGCTTGAATTGGGGTCGTGGGGAGCAGGAGCCTTACTCACCACTTGAGCAGCTCCTCGGGGGTCAGCGGGGCAGCTCGGGTGGGCATCTCGGGGCTGGCGAAGCAGGCAGGAAGGAAGGCGGCGGGCCGGAGGGAGGCCGAGAGTGGTTTCGCGCGCACCAGGGAGGAGGGGGAGGAGGGAGAGGTGGGGCCGGTGCTGGACTGAACAATCCGGCATTAGGCCTGGGTGGGGGAGGCAAGAGGAGGTCTCTACTTGGGGAAAGGGAGGCAGGCCTTCCTAATGCATGGAGAGGGAGAGACCAAGTAGACAATGGGTGGGGAGGGGGTGTTTGTAATTTTGTGCCTTTATCGAGGTAGGTTTCTTAGGGTTTTTATACTTCAACACCCTAGACTCTCCCCCCTCCCCTCCTGGAGATTCCAATTTCCCATTGCACACCTGATGATTGCTCACGGCACACTAGTGTGCCCCGGCACACTGGTTGGGAAACACTGCAATAAGCGAACCGTGAAGTAGCGAGAGAACACTGTATATCTAATCTATATATATAAAAGGGAAGTGGTCGTGCAACGGGGCAAATGCACGCCAAAACTACATTTCCCACACACACAACAAAACCCAGGGCCACTCATCCCCACCCCGAGGTAAAAACTCCACCCACTGAAACACCCCGAAAAACAACACAACACCCCCAAACATCCCCCAAAACACAACATTAACACGCATGCGCAAACAACCCCACACACAACATGGCCGCCATAAAACCATCACAATACCACGCATGCGCAACATCCGACACCATGCCCCCCTCCTCCACCGCTTACCAAACACTCCAAACACCAAGGAAGCCACATCCTCCACGCGGCCCCCGGACCACACCAGCACGGCCGCCGCATTCCACCCAATACCAACATCCTGGGAGGACGCCACCAAGGTCCCGCCCGCACGACCCTCCACCAGGAGAGCCAACTAAACGCCGAGGGAGAACGGCACACCCACGGGACTAAAACTCCCAGAGAGCTCCGCGCGGCTCACTCGAAATAAGGGCGGAAACAGCACCAGAAATAGGCCACAATGGCCGTGCATTGCCTTCTGAGAGCCGTAGTCCCCTAGACGCCCACGCCTTCTCCGAAACCAGCCTCAAACGACCGCCACCATGGCCACTTCCTCCGCCCCCTCCGCTGCCTCCTCCCGTCCTCCCAACAGCTTCGAACAGCCCCCCCCCCCCGCCACATACAGGGAGAAAGACACCAAGAAAAAGGTAAGATTAATCAACGACAGACAGAAGGAGAGAGAGAAAGCGAGACAGGGAGAGAATTATACAGATACTATGATAGAGACAGAGACGGAGAGAGAGAGAATGATAAACAGAGAATGAAAGAGAGCATGATAGAGAAAGAAAAAGAGAAAGAAAAAAGAGAAAGAGAATGATAGAGAGAGAATTATACAGAGAGAAAGAAAAAAAGAGTGATATAAAGATAATTAAACAGAGAGAGAGAAAAATAATGGAGAAAGCATGAAAAACAGAAACACAGAGAGAAACATACTACTACAGATTGATACAGACATACAGACAAGGACAGAGACAGATAGATAGACACAGAACATGATAAACACAGAGAGAGAGAGAGAAATACATAAATATCACAAATTAATACAACAGAAACAATGACAGGGATAGACAGACAGATAGACACAGACAGATAAATAGATAGAGAATAATACAGAAAAACAAACATTAGACACACGTATGCCCACCCCACTTACATTCCTTTTCCTTCCTACTTTACCTCTTTCCTACCTTTACTACCCACCATACTACACAATAGGCATGAGAAAAATGAAACGGAAATTAAAAGGATTCGTAAGAGATTCGTATGTAATGGGACTTGTGAGGTTTACGTATCGCTGCCGCGATCCCGAAGTAGACTTCCTTTACGGTCCTTGAGGCCAACAATTTGCGTTAGGATCGTTAGAAATTCTTAAGTATTAATTAATTAATTATTGTACTACTCACTTCTCCCTGTCTTCTCCCCCTCATTTCCTTCCCGCCTTCATTCAGCTTCTTCTTTTTCCCGCATTTCTATGGGGAACTGGAAGTGACGCTGCTGCTAGGTAGGCAATGCATTCTGGAAAGTGTAGTCCTCCAGGCTTCCCCCCTCCTTCTCTTCCCGTTGCTCTGCTGCCATGCATGCCCCATCGCAGGGGCCAGCTTCACACACCTGCCAGCGCGCGCTTCTCGCTTTCTCCTCCCTCTCTCCAGGCTTCCCCCTCCTTCTCTTCCCCCGTTGCTCTGCTGCCATGCATGCCCCATCGCAGGGGCCTGCTTCACACACACACACACACACACACGCGCTTCTCCTCCTCTCTCCCTGCGCTCTCTCAGATGCTTCTCTTCCCGTTGCTCTGCCATGCCCCATTGCAGGGCCAGCTGCAGCCCTCCAGGTACGTGTTTTGGACTTCAACTCCCACCATTCCTCACAGCCTCAGGCCTCTTCCTTTTCCTCTCAGCCTGGGCAAACTTGGGCCCTCGCTCCTCAGGATCGGGGTGAGAGAGGCAGTGAGGAGCGGGGGGGGCTCCTCCTCCTTTTCTTTTGCTGCTTCCAAGAATAGAAAACCCCCTCCCTCCCTCCCTCCCTCCTTCCCTCCCTCCTTCCTATTTGGAGAGTCCCATCTAGAATTCAGTGTGGTTTATTCAAGTTTTGGCCTACAACTCCCAGAAATCCCAGCCAATTTACCAGCTGTTAGGATTTCTGGGAGTTGTAGGCCAAAACCATCTGGATGCGTATGCTCTGGCATACGAATTACTAACGAATTTCGTTAGTACTTAAGTTACATTTCCGAAATTTTTGGGAATTTTTTTGTAAGTCTTTGATATACTAATAAAAAAAAATCCCCCCCCCCCCATTTGATATAAGAATCGCCATTTTAGGATTCTAAAACATGCCTACTACACAACATCAATTCAAACCCTTACATACTCAGACTTACTCACATCTCCAAAATAGGGCACAGCAACGCGTGCCGGGTTCAGCTAGTAGTTCTATATTCATTAACCTAGTGTTTGAAATACATCACACAGCTCTATTTGATTCATAGCATTTGACAGCTTTATGAGACTGTATTACAAATACATAGTTCAAATACAAGTTCAAAAGTTGCTTTAAAATGCCTATCCAAGAATACAAACAAGAATGAAAAACCTATATCATTTAAAATATATCCATCCTGGTTCTACTATCAATCAAATTATTAAACCCCTGCAATTATCTTTGTTTCCCCATATTTCCCTTTTACGAAATGTGTCAGTTTCTGCTTGAAATGTCTGAATAGAGCTGGGAAATAAGAGATTTCCTGCTTTCTGTTTGGAGAGATGTCCAGTGCACCGTTGGTAGTTGTGGATAAGGTAGTAACAGCTGTTTGAATGGCCACTAGGCACACAACTCTGACTGAATTGGTCTCCTCTGTATCATTGTGTTAGTAGTGTGGTGTAAATCTTGCAGTGGCAAAGGGTTAACCTGACTTGTAATGAGAAAACAAGAAATTCAGCCATCTGTGGGAAGTCTTCTAACACAGTGTTTCCCAACCTTTTTTGAGCCGCGGCACATTTTTTACATTTCCAAAATCCTGGGGCACACCACCAACCAAAATGACACAAAATGACACTCTAACACAATAATACATATAGTTAATATGTTTTTAAATGTATTTATACACTCAGTGTGAAACCTGGGCCTGTTTCGATGAACACAACATAGATATCCTGGCAGGAATGGCAGAACTTCCCACACAGAACTCCCATAACCAAGAGAAAATACTGTAAGAGTTTGGTGGGCATTGACCTTGAGTGTTGGAGTTGTACTTCACCTACACCCAGAGAGCACTGTGGACTCAAACAATGTTGGATCAGGACCAAACTTGGCATGAATACTCAATATGCCCAAATGTGAACACAGATGGAGTTTGGGAAAAATAGACCTTGACATTTGGGAGTAACAATTTCTGGGATTTATAGTTAACACACAATCAAAGAGCATCCTGAACTCTTGCAACAATGGAATTGAACCAAACTTGGCATGTTGAACTCTAATTACCAACAGAGTAAGTACTGAAAGGGTTTGCTTGGGAATTGACCTTGACCTTGAGTTTGGAAGTTGTAGTTCACCTACACCCAGAGAGCACTGTGGACTCAAACAATGTTATGTTATGTTGTTGTTTGTTTTCTATCCAGAATCACAATGTTGGAAGGAGGCTCACCACTTTAAGGTCCCTAAAACAGGCATGGGAAAACTTGGCCCTCTGGGTGCTTTGGAATTCAACTCCCACCATTCCTAACCGCCTGTGGCCCTTTCCTGGTTATGTGGCTTTGGGGGAAGGAAAAGGGCCTGAGGCTGCATCCAGCAGCCGGGGGGGGCGCAAAAATAAGGCTCGCCTACCCCCCTGGGAGAGGTGAGACCGCCCCTGATTAGACCCCTTTTCTTTCCTTTTTGGTTTTCTCTTTGGGGTTAACTTCTTTCAAATAGGTTATTAATTGTTTCCAATTAACCCTGCTTTCCGGGTTTTGATCTGTCACTCTGCTTTTCAGAATATCCAGATCCATTGTCTCCCTTAATTTGAGTAGCCAGTCCTCGATTTTCGGCGGGGTGGTGGTTTTCCAATTTTTTGCAATCTCAATTCGCGCCGCAGCAGCCAGATAGAAAAGGATTTTGTCATCATTTCGTTGAATTTCAAAGTCCATTATGTTCAACAGGTAGTAGTCTGGTTTAATTTCCATATTCAGATTAAGGATTTTGACTACATGTGAGTGTACTTCCCTCCAGAACGGCTTGATCTTCTTGCAGGTCCACCAACAGTGAATAAATGTACCTCTTCTTTCTCCACACTTCCAGCAGTTGTCTTTTAAATTTTTATAACATTTTGCCAGGCTCACTGGAGTGTGGTACCAATGATAGAACATCTTATACCAATTTTCGGTGATGTTGGTGAAGCCTGAGTACTTTAATTTCCCCTTCCAGATCCCTTCCCAATCCTTAAGGAGTATGGAGTGGCCCAATTCCTGGGCCCATTTCACCATGGTTTCTTTACTGACAATAATAGTTCAACACAAAATATGCATTTAAATGTTCATATTTATATTCAAAGCATCATAGAAAAGTGACAATCTTATTCTTTATAACAATAAACATCCATAACGATACCGTGTCCAGGGCACAGCTGGGACGACGCAATGTCTATGAGGAGTAAATCTCAGTAAGTCCAGTCCGTGCACCTAAGGGCTCGATGAGAGCATGACACAGGTAAAGGGATGCAAGTGGGAGTAATCCAAAACCATAGACCGAAAATGAACCGGAGCCAGCAAGGCTCCTGGGAATGAAAATAAAGCAAGCCGATGGAAGAATATCCAAACACAATCGGGGCCGCTGAATTCCGTTTCGTGGTCTTTTTCAAAGGCTAGATATCCATCAATCCGGTTCAAGTCCTGGAAGATTACAATATATACATAATATACAGCATTGTGGGAACAATACATAACCTCAGGAAATCATAATATTAGCGAAATCGCTATACATACCAAAGTAAAGGAGAATCCGACCGCGTTATATCCAGCGCGGTGACCAGCTAAGGTGATATACCAAAGAATACATACACATTAAATACATTATCCTAAATTAGGAGGGAATGCAAATTGACCGGCTCATTAAGGCCGAAAGGTAATTCTGAATTTAATTTGATTGTCCATGAAACTTCAAGCTTACGGAGCACCTGGGAGAGGTTTCCGTGTGGGGGAACGAAAGGCTTTTCTAACACCATTCGTTTTAAAGACGCAGGGGAATGATTGCTATTGATGCAATGTTGGTAAAAGGAATTTCAGTATTTCCATTATTTATTTTGCTTCTGTGCTCAATAAATCTTTGTTTAAGTTTTCTAGTAGACATCCCCACGTAAGTTCTAGGGCAGCCGCAGGAAATCGCGTACACGATTCCGGACGAAGCGCAGGTAGCGAAAGATTTAACTGGAAAAAAACATTTTTTGTGGGGACTGTAAATCATTTTATCAGTACAAATATTGGTACACACAGAGAAATTCCCACATGGTCTGCTGCCAGGAGAAAAATTCGATTTGGTTGGTCTGATATGATTAGCATGGGTTAGAATTTGGCTCAAGTTCCTTGTCCGCTTGTGAGCAATTATTGGAGGGCATTCCAGGCCTTTAATATTAAAAATGAGCGGCCAGTATTTTTTAATAATAGATGTATATGTTCTATTTTGAGGGGTTAGGGTGACTCTAACCTTGACTCTGTTTGAAGACCATGGTTTCTTTAACCATTTCATCCTCTGTCTCCCATTCAAGAAGATTTTGGTACAGAAGTGATATTTCCTTGTTTTCCAATTTCATAATTCTGTCCCATGTTGTCTCTTGGGTGCAAAAGTCCTTCTGCATGTCTTGCTTGAATTGCTCTTTCACCTGTGCATACTGAAACCAGGTGAGTTCGAACCCCTGATCTCGGAGAGACTCCAATGATTTTAGGTCCCATTCCTTGGGGGGTTTTATGGACGAGTTGTTTATAGGTGAACCACTTTCGGGCTGGGACCTCCTTCACATGTTTGGCTTCTAACGGCGAAATCCACAGTGGTGTTTTAGCGTAAAAACGAGCCTTATATTTCTTCCACGACTTAATGAGGGCCGCCCTGAGGAAGTGGTTTGTGAAGTTCCTCTCGATTGTGGCCTTGTCATGCCAGAGGTAGGCGTGCCAACCTTGGCGCAGGTCAAAACCTTCCACTGCGAGGGTTCTATTCTTCTTCAGGGTTGCCCAGTCTTTTAGTATAAGAAAGCAACAAAGAGGCAATGCAATGCAATAGTTTATACACATCAATCCAAATTATATTTCATGCAAAAGCATTACGATGCACATGCATCTAAACAAAAGTATAACAAGGTGTAAACCTCTCACCATACAATGAATATAGACCGTTGCGTTACTCACAGTTCCCCCGTTCCTTGTAATAATAAAGTAAATGAGGCAGTATTGGGAAATCCCAGTACTGGTGTCCATAAATCAATGTGGTTGCAGGACGCTAAATGAGTCCCAGCACAACGTAAAAAAGCCCCCCGAGTGACTTATGGCTACAAAGCCGCCGAACCCGGAACTCCGGGCAGGAGCGCGTCAAGCAGAGCGTCAGGCGGGACGTGACACCGCCCTCCCAAAGGTGGGGGCCGGAGGAGAATGCTCTGTAAACAAGGATGCTAGTGAGCGTTGCAAAACGGTCCAGGCGAATGCGACGTGGAGAGGCCTTGCCCATTGTGGGGTTTATTTTACGTTTGGGGACCTCTCCACGTCGCATTCGCCTGGACCGTTTTGCAACGCTCACTAGCATCCTTGTTTACAGAGCATTCTCCTCCGGCCCCCACCTTTGGGAGGGCGGAGTCACGTCCCGCCTGACGCTCTGCTTGACGCGCTCCTGCCCGGAGTTCCGGGTTCGGCAGCTTTGTAGCCATAAGTCACTCGGGGGGCTTTTTTACGTTGTGCTGGGACTCATTTAGCGTCCTGCAACCACATTGATTTATGGACACCAGTACTGGGATTTCCCAATACTGCCTCATTTACTTTATTATTACAAGGAACGGGGGAACTGTGAGTAACGCAACGGTCTATATTCATTGTATGGTGAGAGGTTTACACCTTGTTATACTTTTGTTTAGCTGCATGTGCATCGTAATGCTTTTGCATGAAATATAATTTGGATTGATGTGTATAAACTATTGCATTGCATTGCCTCTTTGTTGCTTTCTTATACTGATTGATAGAGGGTCTGACTGTATTATACACTGATTGAATACAATTGCCCAGTCTTTTACCCAGCTCAGGGCTGCAGCTTCGTAATAGAGCTGCAGATTGGGCAAAGCAAAGCCCCCTCTTTCTTTCTTGTCACATAATAATTTGTATTTTATCCTGGCTTTTTGGCCATTCCAAACAAACTTAAGAATATCTGATTTCCAAAGCCTAAAACAGTAGTCAGTCCTAATTATCGGAATGCTCTGAAAAAGAAACATCATTCTCGGGAGGACGCTCATTTTAATGGCTGCGATTCTGCCCGTCAAATTTAAGTTGAGGAACCTCCAGTTCTCTAATTTCTTTTTAATGCTCTCCCAGGTTTTTTCACAGTTATTTTTTAATAACTGGTTGTTATTTGCAGTCAAATAGATACCCAGGTATTTAATTTTTTTTCCCGTCTTATAGCTGGAGATTTCCTGTAGTTGTTCCCTGCGTTCGTTATTAATGTTCTTCGTTAGGATTTTGGTCTTTTCCTTGTTGATTTTAAAGCCCGCCACTGACCCGAATTCTGTTATCTTCTTGGACCAGTAAGTTATCGTTTCTAGCGGGTTCTCAACAATACAAGCAATGTCATCGGCAAAAGCTTTTACTTTCAATTCTTCTTTCCTGATACGAAGACCTCTTAATTCGCCGTCTGATCTAATGGCTTCAAGGAGAGGTTCCAAAATCATAACAAACAGGAGGGGTGACAGCGGGCAGCCTTGCCTGGTGCCTTTTTGTATACTGATCGCTCCCGCCGATTCACCATTTATTAGGAGGTCTGCAGACTGATTTGAGTAAATGGCCTGGATGGCATTCTTAAAATTAAACCCCATATCCTTCTCTACAATCAATTGCTTTAAAAAAAATTCCAATTGGCGTTGTCGAACGTCTTTTCGGCGTCGACAAAAAGGAGTCCCACCTCCATCTGGAGATTCTTCTCATATATTTATTTATTTATTTATTTATTTATTCAAATTTGTGAGTCGCCACTCCCGGATGGCTCGGGGTGACTTACAGTGAGTTGAATATTCAACAGAATAAAAACAAAAAATAAAACACCATAAAACAGGGCAGAACAACAGACAGTAAAAAGCCGTGATATACCCAGTATACTGGGTATATCAATGTGATATAGCCAGAAGGCAGGGCCTGCCAACCTTATTATTAAAACCCAAAGGCCTGCCGGAACAGCAGGGTTTTACACGCCTTCCGGAAGGCGACTAGATCCGTAAGAACCCGGACTCCGGAAGGGAGGGCATTCCACAATGTCGGAGCGATTATTGAAAAGGCCCTCCACCTTGTAGCCGTCAGGTGGTACAATTTGACACCGGGCACCTCTAATAGCTGACCCACCTCAGAGCGTAGTGACCTAGCGGGGCAGTATGGGATAAGGCGGTCCCTAAGGTACGCTGGCCCCAGACTGTTCAAGGCCTTAAAGGTCAAGACCAACACTTTGAAGGTGATCCGGTGTTCCACTGGTAGCCAGTGCAGCTCCTGCAAGACAGGTGTTATATGGGCAGACGTCAGAACGCCAGCCAGGAGTCTAGCTGCCGCATTCTGGACCAGCTTCAATTTCCGGATCACCGACAGAGGAAGGCCAACGTAGAGAGCATTACAGTAGTCCAGCCTCGAGATGACCGTGGCTTGGACCACTGTGGCTAGGTTGTGATGGGAGAGGTAGGGACCCAGCTTCCTCGCCTGACGAAGATGGAAAAAGGCAACTCGACTGACGGCGGAGATTTGCGTCTCCATCATCAGTCGAGAGTCCAGAGTGACGCCAAAACTTTTAACTGCCGATGACGGACATAGTGTCACGCCGTCCAGGGGAGGAAGCTGGATCTCCACCCCGCCCGGATGACCCAGCCACAGGATCTCCGTCTTAGCTGGATTCACCTTCAACCTACTGGCTCGCAGCCATCCAGTAACAGCTTCGAGGCACAGATGGAAATTATCGGGTACGGTTCTGGGCCTGCCCTCCATCCCCAGAACGAGCTGGGTGTCATCAGCGTACTGGTGGTACACCAACCCAAAACTACGGACCAGCCAAGCAAGTGGTCGGACATAGATGTTAAATAATAGAGGGGACAGGATTGCCTCTATAATATTGACCATAGCTCTGATGTTATCCTTCAGGTGTCTGTTGGGCAGAAAGCCCGCCTGGTCTTCGTGAATGGTATCCTTTAGTAAATTTTTTAGTCTATTTGCAATCACCGAGGCGAAGATCTTATAGTCATTATTAAGAAGAGATATGGGTCTGTAGTTCTTGACCAAGAGGGGATCGGTCCCTTCTTTGTGGATAAAAATAATATTAGCTTTTTCCAAGAGTCTGGGATAGTTGCCGTGCTCATAGCATTGTTCATCAGTATTTTCAAGTATGGGATGACTTCCTCCACAAAAAGTTTTTATTTTTGTATAATGATTTTTATTCAGACAATGTCACAACATCACACAAAAAGTTTGTAATAGATGGCTGTCAGGCCATCAGGTCCTGGTGCTTTTTTCCGGGGGAGTTTCTTTATAGCCTTCCTTATTTCTTCTTCTCCTATCGGGCGATTTAACTCTTCCCTTTGGGAGTCAGTTGTTCTGTCTCGATTATTTATTTATTTATTAATTTCAGCTTCTATGCCGCCGAACTCCCAGGGGCTCGCGGCGGCTTACAGTAGCCGTAAGGCACAGCAATACATATTCGAACACAGTTAAAAACAATAGTAGCAATAAAACAGATAGACGGAATTACTTAAAACAGTGGTACAGCATGTACTAAAAGCTAGAGCTAAATGGCGGCGGATGAGCCGGGCCTACCCATTGAAGGCCTGTTTAAAGAGGTGGGTTTTGCAGGCCCGTCTAAATGGGAGGAGGTCCCTCAAGGCCCGTGTTTCGGCCGGGAGGGCGTTCCACAGCACAGGTGCTATGACAAAGAATGCCCTCCGGCGAGTTGACGTCAACCTGGCAAGTTTCACCGCAGGCACGTCAAGGAGGTTGGAATCCTCCGACCGTAGTGATCTCAAAGGGCAATATGCGGTGAGACGTTCCCTTAGATACGCTGGCCCCAGGCCATGTAAGGCCTTAAAGGTAAGTACCAACACTTTGAAGGTAATCCGGTGCTCAATCGGCAGCCAGTGCAGATCCTGCAATATAGGTGTTATGCGGCAGCCTGCTGGGGAACCAGACAGGAGCCGGGCGGCAGTGTTCTGCACCAGCCTGAGCCTCCGGGTCACCGACAAAGGAAGGCCAACGTAAAGTGCGTTACAGTAATCTAGCCTCGAGATGACCGTGGCTTGGATCACCGTGGCCAGGTCGTTCCGGGAGAGATAGGGGGCCAGCCTCCTTGCCTGTCTAAGATGGAAGAATAATGCGTCACTCCATTCATTTCAATTTGTTCTTCTTTGTAGAGTGCTGCATAGTACTCTTTAAATTGTTCCGCGATTTCTTCCTGAGTGAATATTTGGATATTGCCCTTCATTAAACATGAAATGCATTGCTTCTGTCTTCTCTTGGAGAGCTTCTTTGCCAGAAGCCTCCCCGGTTTGTTTGCATTTAAAAGATAGTTCATTTTTAATCTTTTTAAATTCCTAGCCATTTGGTCTAGCTGAAGAGAGTTTATTTCTTTTTTGATCATCTCTATCTCCCACGCTAGCTTCTGATTATCCGGGCACTTTTTGAGTGCACTTTCTTTCCTCATTAGATCTTCTTGAAGGTTCTTTTCCGTCGCGTGTCTTTCCCTGTTTTTTCGCACCCCCGGTTGGATGAGGTGGCCACTAGGCATGAGAAAAAAGTTATGAAAATGAAAAGAAATCGGAAGGGATTCGTATCTAATGGGACTTTCAAGTTTATACGGATCGCAAGGCCAATCCCGGAAGTGGACTTTCTTTTCCGCACTCTCTGGGCCCAAAATTTTGTTAGATTATTAAATTTTTCGGATGCCCCCCCAACAGGAAAATTTCCCCCTCCAAAATAGCTTTGCAGACATAACTCACAGTCAGATCGGGGCCTTTCCATGCTTGAAGCCTAATTACAGTGAAAGGCCTCCTCCAGGAAGTGAAAAAGGAGCCAGAAACGATAGAGAGATCCAGATCGGGACTCCTAGAGGGGCTGGAGGACTGACGAAAAGCGATTTAAACACCCAGGAAGGGGGTTTAGATAGAAGGACAGAGTAGAAGGACATAACAACTGCTGAGAGAAGGGCAGCAGGAGTGAAAAGAGCACGGAGAGGAGAAGGAAGAGTTCAGAATCAAGAAAAGCCATAGAGTTCGAACGGAGGTCCTAGACTGCTATGGTAAAACTGAATGGGAGTGAGGAGAACTCTAGCAAGGCCTGCACCAGAGGTATTTAATAATATTAATAATAATATATTAATGCATTATATCTCCCTGCAAGGAAACCAAGGGAAATGTTGCCCCTTGATTTGCCTGTGCTTAAAACAGTATCAGTCCTGTTTCCCTGCTTTGCCTACTTTAGAACTACTAACGAATTTCGTTAGTAATTAAGTTACATTTAGAAATTTTTGGAATTTTTTTTGGTAAGTCTTTCTTTTACTAATCAAAAAAAACCGCCCCCCCCATTAGATTTTTCGATTCCCTATTTTTGGGTTCGAAACCATGCCTAGTGGCCACGCATTACGGCCTTGCTTGCATCCCAGAGGGTTTCAGCTTTAATTTGGTCGATGTTATTTAAGTCAAAGTATTCTTTAATTAATTTCTTGTTAAGATTTATGTCTGCCTCTGAACTAAGAAGGGTCTCATTTAGTTTCCATCTTCTAGTTGTTCTCTTATGGCGGAGTGCCATTGTCAGGGGGCAGTGGTCCGTATTAGTTCTTGGCCAAATTTTTATTTTTTCGGCTTTTATGGCCACTGATTTAGAGACCCAAACCATGTCTAATCTAGACCATGATTGGTGGCGACTAGAATAGAATGTGTAATCCTTTACTGTGGGATTCCTTTCCCTCCACATGTCTATGAGGCTTAACTCTTTTTTGAAATTCAGGAGTTCTTTTTTTAAAAAAAATAATAATCTGATTCTATAATTCGTTATAGCATAATTTGCAGGCATACATAAGGCAATCACTCAAAGAATAATATATAGTACAGTACATACGGTTTAGCTTCAGCAATAAACAATAATAAGGAGCGCTGACAAACCACCGCGGAAGAATATAACCCGGGTTATTACAAGATGGGAGAAACATCACCTCCTGAATTCGTAAATCCGTGACTCATGCAGGAACATACATAGTCCAAGCAAGCGGCGCAGTCTCCAAACAATGATGGTATTATAATGGTAAGAGTCCTTGTGGGAGAATATAATCCGAATTAGCAAATTCCAAAATAAAGTTCCAAGTGGTCACAGTCTTTGACGGAATGTTATAGTACAGGGCTGTCCAACTTCTACCGGCCCAGGAGCCTGAATTCCGGTCACTGATGACCTGGGGGGCCTAAGGGTCTGCCTCCGCCCCGGCTCTGCCCCCGCCCCAGGCTCCGCCTTCTCCCCTGGCTCCGCCCCTCCCCCACCCCTCCCCCTTATTTTTATTTAATATTAAATATATTTAATTCCATCCTCCCCTCCCCCTTATTTTTATTTAATATTAATTATTAAATATATTTAATTCCATCCTCCCCTCTCCCCTTATTTTAATGTATCCCATCTCCCTTTATTTCATCTTTAAATATATTTAATTTTATATTTAATACATGAGGGGAGATGGGGGGAGGGAATGAGGAGCCCCCTGAGGAGCCCCCTGCTTCGGCCTACCTTTTCCAAGCGCGCAGGATCCAGGAGTACCCGGACGACGAGAGAGGCGACGACCGACTGAGTCGAAGAAGGTCCTAATCGCGTCTGTGGGCCTCAGCGATCCAGTAGTAGAGTAGCCGAAGAGTATCGCGAGAATACGCAATCCACATGGGATTTCGCTGTCAACGCCGGCGTGATCTCGCGTTGACAGCGAAATGCCGTGTGGATGGCGTAGTCTCGCAATACTTGCTCGAACCGGAAGTAGGTATTTTTTTTCAATTTTTATTATTTATTTTATTTTTCATTTTTCATTTTTTATTAAAAAGCTTAGGGGGCCGTAGGGAAGGGGCTGGGGGGCCTTATACGGCCCCCGGGCCGCCAGTTGGACAGCCCTGTTATAGTATCCTTGGTGGCTACATATATTTGTTCGGGATTATATTATATGTATCATATGTTGATATCCAAAACTTTTTTCAACTACAGTAGTTTGGAGGCACTATATTTGCACCTCTCTTAGGTGATGTTGTTATATTTTGCGTTGTGATATATATTCGTGAATACATTATATTTTTGCATATCGCTGTGCCATTCTCCTATATATTCCTACCCTTTGTCCCTTTCACTTTGTAGGTAAGAATACAAAGAACCTGCACCTTGAATTGGGACCAGAATATGAATGGCAGCCAATGGAGCTCCTTAAACAAAGGGGTTCACCGCTCCCTGTAAGTGAGTCCAGTTAGCAATCTAGCTGCCGCCCTTTGGACCAGTTGAAACTTCCTGGCCGTCTTCAAGGGCAGCCCCACATAGAGTGCATTACAGTAATCCAATCTGGAGGTGACTAAGGCATGGACCACCGTGGCCAGATCCGACTTCACAAGGTACGGTCGCAGCTGGTGCATGAGTTTTAATTGTGCAAAGGCCCTCCCAGCCATCGCCGACGCCTGAGCTTCAAACGTTAGCGACGAGTCTAAGGGCTAAGATTTTATGACACCATTGTATATAATGATCCTTGAGCATCCATTGATGTTTGTATCTATGGGGAGGGGGGTTTCTGGAACCAAACCCTAGTCACACCTTACTTGAACAAAGAAATATTGGAGTTCTATTGTTGTTTACTCAATACCGTTGCATGTCTACTGTCACTCAGTGGCTGAGCTCCTATACCAAGTAAGTGAAGAATAACATTCCAAATGTACAATTTGATGTCTTCCCCTGCCCAGGCCCGGATTACCCATAAGGCCAGACTAGGCCATGGCCTCGGGCGGCAGGTTTTGGGGGGCAGCGGATTCAGCCCCCAGGGAAATGTTTTTTAAAAAAACCCAAAAAAAATGCCCCCTCGCAGCGCTTTCCCCTTGCCCTCTCCCGAGTAAGTCATCATACCTCGGGAGAGGGCGGGGGGAGCGTGCTGCGAGGGGGCGGGGAGGAGGGAATGGTGCCCTCCCCTCGCCTGGGCCGCCCCCTTGCAAAGGAAGGAGGCGGCCAGGAGGGAGGAGGAGGAAGGGAAGCTCCGCCCTGCCGGCGGGCATGCATGCATGCACACGCATGCCCACCAGCGGGCTTCCCTTCCTCCTCCTCCTCCTGGCCGCCTCCTTCCTTTGCAAGGGGGCGGCCCAGGTGGCAAGGAGGGCGGGACTTCCCTTCCTCCTCGCGCCTTCCTTTCGGTCATGGGAGGAGGAGGAGGGAGGTGGGACGGAAGCCGCGCGGCACCGTGGGGCTTCCCGTCTGCCGCCTCCTCCTCCCGCGACCGAAAGGAAGCGCGAGGAGGAGGAAGGAAGTCCTGCCCTCCTCTTCGCGCCCTCCTTTTGGTCGCGGGAGGTGGAGGAGGCGGCGGACGGAAGCCCCACGGTGCCACGCGGCTTCTGTCCACCTCCTCCTCCCGCGACCAAAAGGAAGGCGCGAGGTGGACGGAAGCCATGGGGCCAGTGCCGCGTGTCTTCCGTCCACCTCCTCGGGCCCTCCTGGTTACGGGAGGAGGCGACGACGGAAGCTGCGCGGCCAGGGCTGCTGCCGCACATGCGCAGCAGCGCCCTGGGGGCGTGGCTTTCCACGCCCTGGGGGCGTGGCGTGGGACGTCTTGGCCTCAGGCGGCCAAAGAGCGTAATCCGGGCCTGCCCCTGCCCTGTAAATGAGGAGGTGGTGCTACAATCCTTCTTATCAATGTAGAGGAGAATGGGGTGGGAACTGAGTCACTCATAAGGCAGTGAATTACAGCTTGGAGAGGAGAAAAAAAAATAAGGGTGTATTCTCAGATGGATAATGTCTTCTTTTCCTTTCCCTTTGAGCCCTGAGCATCCATGTCTCCACTGTCTCAATTGTTTTCTCTCTCCTTCCACACCTATTTTATTATTAATTAATTAATTATTTACATCATTTCTACCCCGCTCTTCTCAACCCCCGAGGGGGGGACTCAGAGCGGCCTAACAAAGGCAACAATTCGATGCGGGTACACAATATAAATACAACATAAAACCATAAACATTCAGCAATAAAATACAGTTAACATTAACACCTAATACACATACACTTCAGTTAAAAACAGTGTTCCGTCCACAACATAAGTATTGAGCCATATCCATCAACTTGCCATTACAATTTCACTCCAAAGTGCTGCATTGTGCTAATGCGCAAAAGCCTGGTCCCACAGCCATGATTTCACTTTTTTCCTGAATGCCAGGAGGGATGGGGTTGATTGTATGTCGCTTGGGAGCGCATTCCACAAACGGGGAGCCACCACCGAGAAGGCCCTCTCTCTTGTCCCCACCAACTGCATTTGAGAAGTTGGCGGGAGCGAGAGCAGGGTCTCCCCGGCTGATTTTAAATTACAAGATGGGACGTAGCGGCAGAAGCGTTCGGACAAGTAAGCTGGGCCAGAACCGTATAGAGCTTTAAAGGTCAAAACCAGCACTTTGAATTGAGCTCGGAAGTGGACAGGCAGCCAGTGGAGCTGACACAACAGGGGGGGTGGTATGCCCCCTGTATGTAGCTCCGGTTAACAATCTGGCTGCCGCCCATTGGACAAGCTGCAATTTCCGAACTGTCTTCAAAGGCAGCCCCACGTAGAGTGCGTTGCAGTAATCTATTCGGGATGTGACCAGAACGTGGACGACCGTAGCCAGATCAGACTTCCCAAGGTAAGGGTGCAGCTGGCGTACGAGTCTTAACTGTGCAAAAGCTCCCCTGGCCACCACCGAGACCTGGGGTTTCAGGCTCAGCGATGAATCCAGGATCACTCCCAAGCTGCGAACCTGCGTCTTCAGGGGGAGTGTGACCCCATCCAACACAGGCTGTAACCCTATGCCCTGTTCGGCCTTGCGACTGACCAGGAGGACCTCTGTCTTGTCTGGATTAAGTTTCAATTTGCTAGCCCTCATCCAGTCCGACACAGCAGCCAAGCACGGGTTCAAAGTCTGGACAGCCTCCTTAGTGACAGGTGGGAAGGAGTGACAGATCTGGACGTCATCTGCAAACAGATAACACCTTACTATTTGTAAGCGGCAACTCAGTTTTTATAGCTGTTGAGTAGGGCGGTTTTGACCAGGGCTAGAAACTAGAGAGATACACAAATGTAAGCCACAATTACATACACACATGTCATTAATCTGGTGCCACACACTGTAAGAAATTAGTTGTTAGCTATATAAAAAAATCAAGAGCAAAGACCTCAGTTTTCCACTTAGGTTGCCAAAGTAGGTCATAACTAAGGATGGGAAGAAAGTAATTTGCTTGATATTTTAATTGGCACTTCCCACACTAATGTGTGAACCAGAATACATTCATTTTTCAGTTTTTCACTTGTCCAGATTTTGACATTTGGTTCTCTAGTCACAGAAGGAAAATGGATCTAAGAATGCGTGCTTTGGAAAACCGTATACAAAACTATGTGTAGTAGTGAGGGATTTGTTTTAAAAATGCATAATGGAGAAATTGTATTAGAAATGTATAATACAGACTGTTAAAATATACTGATGTGAAAATGGGATGGACTGAACATCTGCCTGGAAAAAAGGCAAATCCTGTTGAAGGCTTTCACGACCGGAATCACTGGGGTGTTGTGTGGTTTCCTATCATCAGATCCTCTGAAGATGCCAGCCACAGATGCAGGTGAAATGTTGTAAATCAGACGCCAATTAGAGCCAAGCCCAGATGCGAAAAGGGGTAACAAAAGGTTTATTATACAAGGAATGGGACTAACAAGAAACTAGCCTAACCGGCAAAAACCCACAAAAACCCAAGGGAAGCCTTAAAAAACCATTGCAGGAGAAGCCAAAACAAACTCAGGACGTCCTCAATGACGTCCTTCGTGGGATGATCCAAAAGCGTAGTCTATAGCCGGTCCGAAGTCAAGGGCAGGAGAATGATGGAGGAAAATGAGGAGACAGTCCAAGGTCCAACAGGAGCTAAATGTATAGGGATAACACCCATCGTAATCCCCATAAATCACATTGTCAACCTCCCTCCTTCGTAATACAATACCAGTCTTGCAGCTTGAAACTCACAGATCCAGCAGAGTCAAACCCCGGAGTCAAACCCCGGCTGTAGCTGGATAAAAAGCAGAACATTGAAACCCCAAACCCCCCACCTTTCCCAAACTGCAGCCACAGCAGCAACAGCATTCCAGCCCCAAAAGGTGGCAGAGTAAAAACCTTAACTCAGGAGTAGTCAGGAACACGATACCAGATAACAGGATGCCAAGATAACAGGATACCAGACACAACTCCTTGCCCACCGCAAGGAGTCATTTCCCAAGCCCACAATTTATAACCTTAAAGATCAGACTCATCTGAGTCACACCCTTCCAGATCAGGTGAAGCAGCTGCATTCCTCTCTGCAGCTGACACCCTTTGAGAGTCCCTCCAGGGCTCCCAGCGTTTCCCAAAACTTAGTGTTTCCCAGTCATTCCCGGAAGTTTCAGAGGGCCAGGATTTGTCACTGTCAAACCCCATAAACGTGTCACTACTGGAGTCAGCATTACATACATCCGGAACCTCCTTTACCAAAGTCCAATCTAGCTCGGTATCACTCTCTTCTGACTCCAGTTCCACATCTCCATGAAAACCCTCAAAGGACTCTGAATCCGTGGGAGATGTAAGTATCTGCCAAATTCTTTTCCTCTGCTTTAACTCATCAGTGTGTTCTGCTGGACTGTGGAAAGCTCAAGTTATGTAAACCTCAAGCAGGACAAACTAGCAGTGACACTTTTTGTGCAATGTATGTATTTATTTATTTATTTGGTTGGTTGGAACATTGGTGGCACCGGAACCCAGATGAGTGGTCAGCACCTGTTTTCAAGGCTTTCCAAAAGTCCTATGAGTCAACAGTGAAAGAGGCCAAAAAAACCTACCATTCCTCGTTAATAGCCCCTGCGAGATCCCGTCCAGCGCAGATATTTAAAATTGTGCAAGCCCTGACAAAACCAGCTCCTATGGTTCAGGATCCTACAACGTTGACTGTTACAGCTGAAGCATTTCATAAGTTTTTCAATGACAAGATCATTACGCTACGGTAGGAGCTGCCCCCGACAGCCGACACTCTGAATGAGCTATAGACCCCGTAGCCACCTGATGGACCTATTCTACACCAGTTCACCCCTCTTGACATGGAGGCCGTTACAAAAATCCTGGCTGCGTCAAAGCCCACCACCTGCTCTCTTGACCCCTGCCCCTATGGCTGGTCAAATGCTGTCTCGATGGATTACAAGACCCCCTCACTCGAGCTTGGGGTCTTTCCAGATAATTTAAAATAAGCTCTAGCTCGTCCTCTACTGAAGAAACCAAACCTGGATCCTGCGATTTTGTCCAACTATCGCCCTGTCTCGAATCTTCCGTTCTTAGGCAAAGTGATCAAGCGAGCTGTGCTGAGACAACTGCAGCTGTTTCTGGACGATACCACTGGCCTGGATCCTTTTCAGTTTGGCTTTTGCCTTGGTCACGGGACAGAGACGGTTCTGGTGGCCATTACTGATGTACAGCTGGATAGAAGGGGAGGGCGCTCTTGATACTTCTTGATCTTATGGCAGCCTTTGACACTGCTAATCCATCGACTCGCCATGTCTGGAGTTCGTGGTCGGGCCCTCAGTTGGTTCGACACATTTCTCCAAGGCCAGTCTCAATGTTTCGAGTACCTGGCTCGAACTTCCAACAGATCCACCCTACCACGTGGGGTGCCTTAGGGAGCAATTCTCTCTCCCCTTCTCTTCAACATCTACGTGAGACCTCTTGGCAGCCTTGTATGGAGTTTTGGTCTGGAGTGCCACCAATATGCAGATGATACCCAGCTGCTTCAATGGCTGGAGCCACCTCAATACCGGACAATTTAACCTTATGTCTTGAGACTGTATCAAGGTGGCTGCATGCCAGTAGATTGAAGGTGAATCCTACCAAGACTTGTGGCCTGGCCGCCTGTCTGGAGTGGCGCCCCAACCTGCCCAACTTCAATGGTGCCCCCCTTCATCCATCTTCCACTGTCAAGAGCTTGGGTGTCGTTCTGGATGCACAATTATCCATGGAGGCCCAGATTGCTGCTGTCAGTAAACAGGCCTTTTTCCATCTCCGGCAGGCGAGACAGCTGGCACCTTATCTTTCAGAGGAAGCCTTGGCTACAATCATCCACGCGACGGTGACATCCAGACTGGATTATTGTAACGCCTTGTATGTTGGCCTTCCCCTGTCGACTACTCGGAGGATCTGCATTATTCAGAATGCGGCAGCCGGGCTACTTGCAAAAACACCTTTGAGATGCCACATAACTCCAACTCTGCTGCACTTGCTCTGGCTTCCAATGGAATTCCGGGCCCTGTTTAAGTTGTTGGTTCTGACCTTGAAGGCGCTTTATGGTCAGGGGCCGGCATATCTCAGGGACCGCCTCTCCCCTCTTCGCCGCCAGTGGTCACCACGACTCCTCCAACTAAACTTACTGTATGTTCCAGGCCCCAGGGAAGTACGCCTCGAGAGCACAAGACGAAGGGCCTTCTCCATCTCTGCCCCTATCTTGTGGGACTCCTTGCCTCCCCACTTGAGGGCCATGCGTGACTTGCGGCCCTTTGCTCAGGCATTCAAGACCTGGCTTTTTAGTAGTTTAATTCAGTCTATATGGTATTGTTGTAATGTTTTTATGCAATCTGTTTTATGTAAATCGCCTGGAGCCTTTTAAATGGAAGGCGATTAATAAGTGAGAAATTGATGATGATTATTTATATTCCACCCTTTTCGCCCCACAGGGGACTCAGGGCAGATCACAATGCACATATACAGGCAAACATTCAAAACCATAGACATACAACATATACAGACAGACAACGAGCTACACAATTGGTTGAGAGCTCACCCTGACCCTTGAACTCATGACCTTCTGGCAGGGGCGGTCTAAGGTAATTTTAAATGGTAAGCGAACATTATTTTGGTGCCCCCCCAACATTATTTTGGCGCCCCCCATGTAAAACAAATATACAATTATAATATCACAATACCATTAGTAGTATTATATTGTATCAATGTATATACAATATATTATACCATACTCATACTATACTATATCATAATTATATTATACTACATTACAATATAATTATATTATAATATATGGACATTATAATATAATATAACATTCTATTATATTATTATTTATTTAAAAATAATATAAAGTAATATAATATATAATATAAAATATATTTTATATATATACACACACACACACACACAAATAATATATAAAATAAGACAAAATGCAAAAGCTGCAGGAAGCTCTCCAAGACAACCCCCCCCCCACACCCACACTCTTCTCAGGAGTAAATGGGCATGGGCAAACTTGGGGCCTTGGAGGTGTTTTGGACTTCAAAAGGAAAGGGCTTGAGGCTGTGAGGAATGCTGGGAGTTTAAGTCCAAAACACCTCCAACATCCTCCTCGGTTGCAATCCGCGGGCCTGGTGGAGAGAGGGAGTGATGCCTCCTGGGAGCCCCCCCCCCCCGGCTGAGTAGCGGGGAGGAGGGAGGGAGGAAGGGTGGGGAAAAATTGAAGAACTACCTTGCACACGCGCTCCTTCCGCTCCTCCCGCACGCCGCCGCTCCTCCTGCGCGCCGCCCCTTCCGCGGGGCATTGCAGAGGGCGAGGGAGCGCGAGGCGGAGTCTTCGAGGGCTCCGCCTAGCGCTCCCTTGCCCCCTGCAATGCCCCGTGGGAGGAGCCAGCAGCGGGAGCCCGGGAGAGCGAGGAGGAGCCTTCGAAGGCTCCGCCTCACGCTTCCTGGTTCCCGCTGCCGGCCTCTCCCGTGGGGCATTGCAGAGGGCGAGGGAGTGCGAGGCAGAGTCTTCGAGGGCTCCGCCTAGCGCTCCCTTGCCCTTTGCAATGCCCCGCTGGAGGAGCCAGCAGCGGGAGCCCGGGAGAGCGAGGAGGAGCCTAACTTAGGAACATCGGCAGGGCCAGGATGCTATCTGGCGCCTGGCGGGCGGGGGAATTCGCCCCTTCCCAGATGGCGCCCCGCACGGCGGCGTACTTGGCGTACATGTAAGACCGCCCCTGCCTTCTGGTCAGTAGAAACCTTATGCAGCTGACTCTCGGCCAGCTGCGCCACATTCCTGGTGCAATTAACAATTACACCAGTGCTGTTGTTTTTAAAGAATAAATGTTAGGTTTGGGATCTTGTGGGATGGAGAAGCTTTAATACCTTGCTCAGACCTTTCAGGTATATAGATCAGGGCTGTCCAACTTCTACCGGCCCAGGGGCCTGAATTCCGGTCACTGATGACCTGGGGGGCCGAAGGGTCTGCCCCCGCCCCCTCCCCGCCCCCGGCTCCACCCTCTCCCCGGCGCCCTCTCCCTTCTCCCCTTATTTTTATTTAATATTAAATATATTTAATTCCATCCTCCCCTATCCTCTTATTTTTATTTAATATTAAATATATTTAATTCCATCCTCCCCTCTCCCCTTATTTTTATTTAATATTAAATATATTTAATTCCGTCCTCCCATCTCCCTTTATTTTTATTTAATATTAAATATATTTAATTCCATCCTCCCATCTCCCTTTATTTTTATTTAATATTAAATATATTTAATTCCATCCTCCCCTCTCCCCTTATTTTTATTTAATATTAAATATATTTAATTCCATCCTCCCCTCTCCCCTTATTTTTATTTAATATTAAATATATTTAATTCCATCCTCCCCTCCCCCTTATTTTTATTTAATATTAAATATATTTAATTCCATCCTCCCTCTCCCCTTATTATTATTTAATATTAAATATATTTAATTCCATCCTCCCCCTCCCCTTATTTTTATTTAATATTAAATATATTTAATTCCATCCTCCCCTTATTTTTATTTAATATTAAATATATTTAATTCCATCCTCCTCTCCCCTTATTTTTATTTAATATTAAATATATTTAATTCCATCCTCCCCTCTCCCCTTATTTTTATTTAATATTAAATATATTTAATTCCATCCTCCCCTCTCCCCTTATTTTTATTTAATATTAAATATATTTAATTCCATCCTCCCCTTTCCCCTTATTTTTATTTAATATTAAATATATTTAATTCCATCCTCCCCTTTCCCCTTATTTTAATTTAATATTAAATATATTTAATTCCATCCTCCCCTTTCCCCTTATTTTTATTTAATATTAAATATATTTAATTCCATCCTCCCCTCTCCCCTTATTTTAATTTAATATTAAATATATTTAATTCCATCCTCCCTCTCCCCTTATTTTTATTTAATATTAAATATATTTAATTCCATCCTCCCCTTTCCCCTTATTTTTATTTAATATTAAATATATTTAATTCCATCCTCCCCTCCCCTTATTTTTATTTAATATTAAATATATTTAATTCCATCCTCCCCTCTCCCCTTATTTTAATGTATCCCATCTCCCCTTATTTCATCTTTAAATATATTTATATTTAATACATGAGGGGAGATGGGGGAATGATGGAGCCCCCGAGGAGCCCCCTGCTTCGGCCTACCTTTTCCAAACGCGCAGGATCCAGGAATACCCGGATGACGAGAGAGGCGACGACCGACTGAGTCGAAGAAGGTCCTAATCACGTCTGTGGGCCTCAGCGATCCAGTAGTAGAGTAGCCGAAGAGTATTGCGAGAATACGCAATCCACACGGGATTTCGCTGTCAACGCCGGCGTGATTTCACGTTGACAGCGAAATCCCGTGTGGATTGCGTATTCTTGCGATACTTGCTCCGAACCCGGAAGTAGGTATATTTTTTAAATTCTTATTATTTATTTAATTTTTCAATTTTTATTTTTTATTAAAAAGCTTAGGGGGCTGTAGGGAAGGGGCTGGGGGGCCGTATACGGCCCCCGGGCCGCCAGTTGGACAGCCCTGATCTAGATCATCCACATTGGCTGGGAATGGATCTCCAAGGAGGATTCTTCCTCAGACCTTTAGAATTCGCCAGGATTGAACCTGAGTCCTCCTGCATGAAGAGCATGTGCTCTGCCACTGAACTCCAGTGCCTTCACATCTGGAGTGCCTCGGTCCTTCCATTCCTGCTCTGTGCATTGGGAGGAAATGGTCCAGTTTCAACCAACTTATATCTTTGTGAAAGCTTTTATGCCAACCTACGCATGTGTTATACGTCTAAACCTTCATTGGCCTCATTTCTAGTGTCCTTAATTCCCCTGATTCTGATCTTTGGCTCATTTTGAAGATATTTGTCTTTCTTACCCTCCACTTGTCATGATCTGATTCCGTCCTGTAACCGCTTGCCCACCTGCAGTACTTTCCCGGACATTAGCCTCATGCAGCACGCATTGAATTTCTTTACCTTTCTGAGCTGCTTATTTCTAAAAATTCAGAGCTGTCATATTTGAGCGACAGCGTGGGAGGACGGAGCCCCAACACTGTAAACCAATTTCCATCCAGCTGTAACCACACTGGTTTTGTAATCACAAAAATAATGTCACCACTGAAAATGTAAATAAAGTTGTACCATGCTAAACCGTTTAGGCCTCTCTCTGACTTCAGCGCTGCAGGGAGGGCCCAGGTGTTATTGTGCACAGAAGCAAGCCTAAAACCAGTACTGAAGAGAGATGGGGGGGGGGGGGGAGACTCCCTCTTGGCTTATAACACCCAGGATGATCTTTGAAGGCAGAGTGAATGGATTTTAAGACTGTGTCCGGGAATGTTGGAAATGATGCAGCTCCCAGATGACATTCGCAGCACTCGTTGTCCCTGGCTTTTCATTGCAAACAAAGCGGAGAGTAATTGAAAACGACTCTGGCCCCATTAGCTGTGAACCTCGTTGCCACCAAGCCTGCCTTTTGCATTATCTCAGAGCTCAGCTGTGCTTTGCCAAAACACCAAACTTTGCTCTCTGAAAGAGAAGGAGCCTTGAGATATATACATACATACATACATACATACATACATACATACATACATACTAGGCATGGTTTAGAACCCAAAAATAGGAAATCAGAAATCTAATGGGGGGGGATTTTTTTATTAGTAATAGAAAGACTTACAAAAAATGTTCCAAAAATTTCTATTGGAATATGATTCATGAAGTGGTATCTGAAATATTGAATCTGAAGGGGGGAAAGAAACCAGAATTATACTTATTAAATATTGCAGGTCAAGACGTGAAAAAAGATGGCGAAAAACTACTGACATATTTGGCAGCGGCGGCGCGAATCACTCTGGCTAGACATTGGAGAACACCTAAAGTCCCGGACGAGGAGGAATGGCTCAATAAGGTCTACGAGGTTATGGAAATGGACAAACTCACCCAGCTCCTCAGAGATAGCTCTACAAAAAGATTCCTTCAAGTGTGGCAACCCCTCATCGACTTTATAAAGAAGAGAAAGAACTTAGATCTGAAAGGCTTGAAATTGTAAAAACTCACCCATAAGGGAAAAACGGAAACAAAATAGACTAAGACTTATTGCAAGTAACCTGAGATGTGAAGTTAACATCATTGTATAACATGTACACCCTTTGTATCCTGTTTTTAATGTTCCCCAAGTTTTATCCCCTACCCTCTCACTGTCTGTATGTGTATTGTTTTGTTATGTACTTTTATTGTGTCAATAAAAATTATTTAAATTTTTTTTAAAAAATCCAAAAATTTATAAAATGTAACTTAATTACTAATGAAATTCGTTAGTAGTTCGTATGCCAGCGCATGTGCATTCCAGATGGTTTTGGCCTGCAACTCCCAGAAATCCTAACAGCTGGTAAATTGGCTGGGATTTCTGGGAGTTGTAGGCCAAAACTTGAATAAATCACACTGAATTCTAGATGGGACTCTCCAAATAGGAAGGAGGGAGGGAAGGAGGGAGGGAGGGGGTATTCTATTCTTGGAAGCAGCAAAAAAAAAGGAGGAGGCCCCCCCTCGCTCCTCGCTGCCTCTCTCTCACCCCGATCCTGAGGGAGTGAGGGCCCAAGTTTGCCCAGGCTGAGAGGAAAAGAGGCCTGAGGCTGTGAGGAATGGTGGGAGTTGAAGTCCAAAACACCTGAGGGCTGAAGTTGGCCCATGCGATGGGGCAAGACAGAGCAACAGGGAAGAGAAAGGAGGGGGGGAGGCCACCAGGAAAGAGGAGGGGGCAGAGAAGCATGTGAGAGAGTGCAGGGAGAGGGAGTTGGCCCGTGCGGTGGGGCAAGACAGAGCAACGGGGAAGAGAAGGGAGGGGGAGAAGCGTGGAGGACTACACTTTCCAGAATGCCTAGCAGCAGCGTCACTTCCAGTTCCCCATAGAAATGCGGAAAAAGAAGAAGATGAATGAAGGCGGGAAGGAAATGAGGGGAGAAGACAGGGAGAAGGGAGTAGTACAATAATTAAGAATTTATTACGATCATCACGCAAATTGTTGGCCTCAAGGACCGTAAAAGAAAGTCTGCTTCCTGGTTAGCTGCCGTGATGCGTATAAACTAGAAAGTCCCATTACATACGAATCACTTACGATTTCTTTTAATTTTCATAACTTTTTTCTCATGCCTAATACATACATATATAATCTACGGTTTTGTGGTATAGGAAGTTTTTAGTAAAGCATGGCTCTCAATTTTCCAAACTACCTGTTTATTTTGACTTCATTCTTATATTGTCTGCAGGGGCGGTCTTTCCATTAGGCAAACTACGCGACCGCGTAGGGTGCCATCTTGGAGGTGACAGCGTGGGGCGCCATCTTGAGGCGCCGCGTCGCCGTATCTCTGTGCTGCTGCCGCGCTGCGCCTACGGGCGCTTCTGGGCATGCGCAGAGGTTTGAACTCCGTAGGCACAGGGCATGCGCGCGGAAAGAGCCAGAGTCAGACACAGCGCATGCACGCAGGTTTTTTGTGTGCCTACAGAGCTCCACTTGAGCTCTGTAGGCACAGGGCATGCGTGCTGAAATCTTTATTGTGTCTACAGAGCTCAAGTGCAGTGCGCACGGAGATCACGGAGTGGAACTCCGTAGGCACTGGGCATGCGCGCAAAAACTCCACGCATGCCCAGAAGCGCCTGTAGGCGCAGCGTGGCGGCAGCACGGAGATACGGGCGGCGCACTTGGGAGTCGGTGGGGGGGCAAAATAATGTTCGCTCCCCCCCCGGGAGAGCTCAGACCGCCCCTGATTGTCTGTCTTTAACCAGTCCACAACCAAGAGAGTCTACTCCAGGGGTCGGGAACCTTTTTGACTCAAAGAGCCATGAAAGCAAAATATTTGGAAATTTATTTCAGTGAAAGCCATATAAATATATTATATATTTTAAGACTGAATTCAACTAAATGTGAGTCTATACGTACATACTATGAGAAAAGGATTCCCCGGCAGAATGACGGGACGCTTCAGACCTGGCTCTGCAAAAGGCACGCCCAGGACTCTGGGAAGGAAGAGAAGACGGAAAGAAGGAAGGAATAAAGAAAGAAAGAAAGAAAGAAAGAAAGAAAGGAGGGAGGGGGAAAGAAAGAAAAGAAGAATGAACTATGGAAAAGGAAGAAAAGAAAAGCAGGACAGAGACAAGGAGGGGAAAAGAAAGAAGGAAATGGGAAGGGAGGAAAGGAAAGGGTGGGGAAAAGAAAGGAAAGGGAGTGAGGAAAGGGTAAAATAATGAAGGGAAAAGAAGAAAAGAAAGAAGAGGAGGGAGAGAAGCAAAAAGAAAGGAAGGAGAAGGAAAGGAAGACTTGGGGGAAAAGAATAGAAAAGGAAAGAAGGAAGAGGGAGGGAGAATGGAGGAAAGAAGGAAGGGGAGAGAAGGAGGGAAAAGGAAGGAGAGAAGGAGAAGGAAAGGGTGAAGGGGAGAAAGAAAGGAAGGAAGAGGGAGAATGGAGGAAAGAAGGAAGGGGAGAGAAGGAGGAAAAGGAAGGAGAGAAGGAGAAGGAAAGGGTGAAGGGGAGAAAGAAAGGAAGGAAGAGGGAGAATGGAGGAAAGAAGGAAGGGGAGAGAAGGAGGGAAAAGGAAGAGAGAGAAGGAAAGGGTGAAGGGGGAGAAAGAAAGGAAGGAAGAGGGAGAATGGAGGAAAGAAGGAAGGGGAGAGAAGGAGGGAAAAAAGGAAGGAGAGAAGGAGAAAGGAAGGTGAAGGGGGAGAAAGAAAGGAAGAAAGAAGGGAGGGGAAAGGAGGAAGAAAGAAGGAGGGAAGGGAGTGAAGAAGGGGGAAAGAAAGGGAAAGGGAGAAGGAGAAAGAAGAAGGAAGGAGAGAAGGGTGAAGGGGAGAAAGAAAGGAAGGAAGGAAGAGGGAGAATGGAGGAAAGAAGGAAGGGGAGAGAAGGAGGGAAAAGGAAGGAGAGAAGGAGAAGGAAAGGGTGAAGGGGAGAAAGAAAGGAAAGGAAGAGGGAGAATGGAGGAAAGAAGGAAGGGGAGAGAAGGAGGGAAAAGGAAGGAGAGAAGGAGAAGGAAAGGGTGAAGGGGGAGAAAGAAAGGAAGGAAGAGGGAGAATGGAGGAAAGAAGGAAGGGAGAGAGAAGGAGGGAAAAGGAAGGAGAGAAGGAGAAGGAAAGGGTGAAGGGGAGAAAGAAAGGAAGGAAGAGGGAGAATGGAGGAGAAGGAAGAAGGGAGAGAAGGAGGGAAAAGGAAGGAGAGAAGGAGAAGGAGAGGGTGAAGGAAGGGGAAAAAGGAAGGAAGGAAGAGGGAGAATGGAGGAAAGAAGGAAGGGGAGAGAGAGGAGGGAAAAGGAAGGAGAGAAGGAGAAGGAAAGGGTGAAGGGGGAGAAAGAAGGAAGGAAGAGGGAGAATGGAGGAAAGAAGGAAGGGGAGAGAAGGAGGGAAAAGGAAGGAGAGAAGGAGAAGGAAAGGGTGAAGGGGGAGAAAGAAAGGAAGGAAGAGGGAGAATGGAGGAAAGAAGGAAGGGAGAGAAGGAGGGAAAAGGAAGGAGAGAAGGAGAAGGAGAGGGTGAAGGGGAGAAGGGAAGAAAGGAAGGAAGGAAGAGGGAGAATGGAGGAAAGAAGGAAGGGGAGAGAAGGAGGAAAAGGAAGGAGAGAAGGAGAAGGAGAGGGTGAAGGGGAGAAAGAAAGGAAGGAAGGAAGAGGGAGAATGGAGGAAAGAAGGAAGGGGAGAGAAGGAGGGAAAAGGAAGGAGAGAAGGAGAAGGAGAGGGTGAAGGGGGAGAAAGGAAGGAAGGAAGAAAGAGGGAGAATGGAGGAAAGAAGGAAGGGAGAGAGGAAGGGAAAAGGAAGGAAAGAGGAGAAGGAGGAAAGGATGAGGGTGAAAAGGAAGGAAAGAAAAGGAAGGTGAAGAGGGAGAATGGAGGAATGAAGGAAGGGGAGAGAAGGAGGGAAAAGGAAGGAGAGAAGGAGAAGGAAAGGGTGAAGGGGGAGAGAGAAAGGAAGGAAGAGGGAGAATGGAGGAAAGAAGGAAGGGGAGAGAAGGAGGGAAAAGGAAGGAGAGAAGGAGAAGGAAAGGGTGAAGGGGGGGGAGAAAGAAAGGAAGGAAGAGGGAGAATGGAGGAAAGAAGGAAGGGGAGAGAAGGAGGGAAAAGGAAGGAGAGAAGGAGAGGGTGAAGGGGGAGAAAGGAAGGAAGGAAGAAAGAGGGAGAATGGAGGAAAGAAGGAAGGGGAGAGAAGGAGGGAAAAGGAAGGAGAGAAGGAGAAGGAGAGGGTGAAGGGGGAGAAAGGAAGGAAGGAAGAGGGAGAATGGAGGAAAGAAGGAAGGGGAGAGAAGGAGGGAAAAGGAAGGAGAGAAGGAGAAGGAAAGGGTGAAGGGGGAGAAAGGAAGGAAGAGGGAGAATGGAGGAAAGAAGGAAGGGGAGAGAGGGAGGGAAAAGGAAGGAGAGAAGGAGAAGGAAAGGGTGAAGGGGAGAAAGAGAGGAAGGAAGAGGGAGAATGGAGGAAAGAAGGAAGGGGAGAGAAGGAGGGAAAAGGAAGGAGAGAAGGAGAAGGAAAGGGTGAAGGGGGAGAAAGGAAGGAAGAGGGAGAATGGAGGAAAGAAGGAAGGGGAGAGAAGGAGGGAAAAGGAAGGAGAGAAGGAGAAGGAAAGGGTGAAGGGGGAGAAAGGAAGGAAGAGGGAGAATGGAGGAAAGAAGGAAGGGGAGAGAGGGAGGGAAAAGGAAGGAGAGAAGGAGAAGGAGAGGGTGAAGGGGAGAAAGAAAGGAAGGAAGAGGGAGAATGGAGGAAAGAAGGAAGGGGAGAGAAGGAGGGAAAAGGAAGGAGAGAAGGAGAAGGAAAGGGTGAAGGGGGGAGAAAGGAAGGAAGAGGGAGAATGGAGGAAAGAAGGAAGGGAAGAGAAGGAGGGAAAAGGAAGGAGAGAAGGAGAAGGAAAGGGTGAAGGGGGAGAAAGAAAGGAAGAGGGAGAATGGAGGAAAGAAGGAAGGGGAGAGAAGGAGGGAAAAGGAAGGAGAGAAGGAGAAGGAAAGGGTGAAGGGGGAGAAAGAAAGGAAGGAAGGAAGAGGGAGAATGGAGGAAAGAAGGAAGGGGAGAGAAGGAGGGAAAAGGAAGGAGAGAAGGAGAAGGAAAGGAAAGGGTGAAGGGGAGAAAGAAAGGAAGGAAGAGGGAGAATGGAGGAAAGAAGGAAGGGGAGAGAAGGAGAAGGAAAGGGTGAAGGGGGAGAAAGAAAGGAAGGAAGAGGGAGAATGGAGGAAAGAAGGAAGGGGAGAGAAGGAGGGAAAAAGGAAGGAGAGAAGGAGAAGGAAAGGGTGAAGGGGGAGAGAGAAAGGAAGGAAGAGGGAGAATGGAGGAAAGAAGGAAGGGGAGAGAAGGAGGGAAAAGGAAGGAGAGAAGGAGAAGGAAAGGGTGAAGGGGAGAAAGAAAGGAAGGAAGAGGGAGAATGAAGGAGGAAAGAAGGAAGGGAGAAGGAGAAGGAAAGGGTGGAGAAGGGGGAGAAAGAAAGGAAGGAAGAGGGAGAATGGAGGAAAGAAGGAAGGGGAGAGAGGAAGGAAAAGGAAGGAGAGAAGGAGAAGGAAAGGGTGAAGGGGGAGAAAGAAAGGAAGGAAGAGGGAGAATGGAGGAAAGAAGGAAGGGGAGAGAGGGAGGGGGATGAGGAAGAGGCAGCAATGGCGGTGTGGAAGCGGCAGTCGCTGTGCATTTGCGGACTCATGATGCCAGCAGACCAGATCGCCAAAACCCACCATGGCAGGGATTTGCAGTTTCCAAGGACCAAGCCCTGGCAGCGTTGGAACAGTGGATTCAAAATACAAACCCTTTTTCCCTTCCTTGCGGAGCACCAAAGACCCTTCCCCCCACTTTTTAACCCCACAATGCCTGACCCAATGACAAGTTTGGGATCTACAATTTTCCAAGTACCAGAGGACCTTTTGCACATCGATTCCAATGATCTTCTTCCCTGCCTTCATGAACTGTGTTATTGGACTCTTTCCATCAGGAAATTCACCCACCAGAGCCCCATTGTCCCTGTCCCCACTTCAAGGAGATGCCTGTATGATCCCCAAACTTGGACTTTCCCCCCAACATTTTCCTGGACTTTCTTTGTGAATTTACTGCATGAGATGGGCAAATAAACATGATGAACAGAGTTAGAAATGATATCCTTTCCCCTAGACCAGGGGTGCTCAGAATGGTGATCTCGATCACCAGGGTGATCTTCGGGCCTCATCCTGGTGATCTTCAGGCCCCTGACTAGGTTTTTTTTGCTGTTGGTCCTCTTCACGCGCCCCTGCATGCTACAAAGAAGTCCTCCGTCGTTGCTCCTCCCCCTCCCTGCTCGCGCGCCGCTCCAAAAGCTCCAGAGTCCAAGAGGCAGAATGGGCCCCTCTTTTTGATTCCTCCTCCTCCCTCCATCCTTCAGCCACTCAGAGTCGTAGGAGATAAAGGGGGCGGCCTGATGACGTGATGCATGGCTGGCCTCGCAACATGCGCAGAAGCACCCATTCTGCCTCTCGGACTTCTCATGAGCTCTTGGAGGCGGCACGCATGCTGGCGGCATGGAAATAGGAGCAACGACGGAGGAGGAGAAGAAGGACGGACGCTTTGGGGTCATTTCCTTACCGCATCTCAAAGGTCGGTCTTTTTACTTTGGGGTGGGTGCTTGATTGTACTGTGGCATGTCTCTTTCTTGCCTTTTATTTTTAAAATGGCATTTTAGCTCCAAAGCCTCTCTGCTTGCTTTGTTCCTTAAGAAATATATATTGGGGAATATGGAAATGTGGGAGAAATGGGGTGGTTGGATGTATTTTTCCATGCCTCTTTGTTTACCTTGCTGAGTATTAAATGGCCTTGCAGTTCAAAAGCTCTCTTCTTACTTTCTGGCTGATAATATGTGTGGTAATATGGCAGTGTGGGAGAAACGGGGTGGTTGGATGTATTTTTGCATGCCCCTTTGTTTACCCTGCTGAGTATTAAATGGCCTTGCAGTTCAAAAGCCTCTCTTCTTACTTTCTGGCTGATAATATGTGTGGTAATGTGGCAGTGTGGGAGAAATGGGGTGGTTGGATGTATTTATGCATGCCCCTTTGTTTACCCTGCTGAGTATTAAATGGCCTTGCAGTTCAAAAGCCTCTCTTCTTATTTTCTGGCTGATAATATGTGTGGTAATATGGCAGTGTGGGAGAAATGGGGTGGTTGGATGTATTTTTCCATGCCCCTTTGTTTACCCTGCTGAGTATTAAATGGCCTTGCAGTTCAAAAGCCTCTCTTCTTATTTTCTGGCTGATAATATGTGTGGTAATATGGCAGTGTGGGAGAAATGGGGTGGTTGGATGTATTTATGCATGCCCCTTTGTTTACCCTGCTGAGTATTAAATGGCCTTGCAGTTCAAAAGCCTCTCTTCTTATTTTCTGGCTGATAATATGTGTGGTAATATGGCATTATGGGAGAAATGGGGTGGTTGGATGTATTTATGCATGCCCCTTTGTTTACCCTGCTGAGTATTAAATGGCCTTGCAGTTCAACAGCCTCTCTTCTTATTTTCTGGCTGATAATATGTGTGGTAATATGGCATTATGGGAGAAATGGGGTGGTTGGATGTATTTTTATGCTCTGTTTTATATTGTTGTCATTAAATTGAAATGTTGATGTTTTACAACTTCATTTTATGTAAACTGCCCCGAGCCTGCTGGAAGGAGCGGTACATAAAAATGAATAATAAATATAAATAAATAAATAAGAAAATAGTGATACGTTTTACATTTCTGGGCGGGTGATCTTTGAGACTTGGTTTTTAAATCAGTAGCTCCCATGCTGAAAAAGTGTGAGCACCCCTGCCCTAGAACTTCAATGTATTTCTCCCCGCATGCCCCCCCTTTCCTCATGAAATGAACCCTTTTTAAAAAAAATAGCAACGCCGCAACTGCTGACCAAACTGTAGAATTCAAGATTGCCGGAACTCTTTCTGCATGGAAATAGGCGATAATCTGTTCTTTCCTGATCTGTCTCAGGGCAAACAAACTGGTAATCACCGACCTATAGAGACCTGATTTCTGAGTTTCGTCTATCGGGAATCTATAGGCCACAATGGCAACTTTGCCATTTATCACAAAGGGCCGTCTCCCGAGGCCTGAAACTGCTATGCAAACTATGTCTCTTTCCACAAACTTATAATGAATCACACCACTGAATGTCATACCTGCAGGAAATGACAAAGTCTGGACACTGCTGGAACTATCAGGAAAAACATTTACTCCAAAATTCAACAATAGGCGACAAGATTGAGGACTCCAGGAGGTCTTCTCTTGTCAATCAAAGCTTCATTATCATGTCAAAATCTCATTACCCAAGTTCCGACCTCATTGTTCCGTCCACTTCCCCCTCTCTCTTCCCATTGGCTCTGATCCACAGCCAATTGAGGCAGGCGGGCGGGAGGTTTGAAAACTGTCTGTTTTGGAAAACGTATAAAATACTGGAAAATTTTGAAATAAACATGTCAGCATGACGAATGATTGCTGCTGTCATCCTTTCTCAGCTGGGACAGTCCTCTCTCGTTGGCAAACTTCCGGATCTTGGTGAGATATTGCTCTGGAGATTTGGGGTTTTCCAAGGCACTTTGGATCGCTCACCAAGGTTTTTCCATCAAGACCCTCACCTTAGAGGAGCATAGGGTCACCGCCCCTAAGGCAAGAACCCCCTAAATTTGTGTTCGGCTTCAATTCCTTCCTTCCTTCCTTCTCTCTTTCCTTCTTTCTTTCCTGCTCTCTTTCTTTCTCTGGTTTCTTCTCTCCCTCTTTCCTTCCTTTCCTTTTTTTCTTTCCTTCTTTACCTCTTGCCTGGGCACCAGCAGGAAGGGGAGCCTTGCAGCCCTGCACGGGGTCGGCACGGGGTGGGTGGGAGGCACCTTTTTGAGGCAGGCCTCACTCACCTGGTGCTGTCCCCTTCTTCTTTCTGCCATGTTTGGTGGGTGGGCACGCAGGCAGGGATCCATCCACATGCTTTGATATACCTGTACTGTTTATTTTGGTGAGTATCTTACTCATGTAATTGTATGATGCATTATTGATGTGTTGCGTATGATTTCATGTCATTGGCTTGTGTATTTTGCTGATACCTATACATTTTGTATCTATCCTTAGGAATATTTAACATGTTTTATCACCAATACAATGGTTATTAGGCATGCTAAAATTGAAACGGAAATCTAATTGAATCGTTAGAAATTCGTAATTAATGGGACTTTTGTTGTTTTACGGCTCGGTGTCGTGAACCCGGAAGTAGACTTCCTTTACGGCACTTCGCGGCGCCATTTTTGTATCTGGGCCGTAAAGCATTCGTATGGCTTCTCGTTGCCCTTTTAAGCGTGTTTTGTCATTGGCTGAGGAGAAAGGCCCCCGCGCCTCTCTGCCTCTCTCTAGCCTCGATCCAGGCTAGAGAGAAGCAGAGGTGCGTGAGTCTTCTCAGCTAAAATATGCCCACCCAGGCTTGGGTCGGCTTATATTTTAGCTGAAAGGCGCTCCGCGCACCTCTCTGCTCTCTCTAGCCTGGATCCAGGCTAGAGAGAGGCGGAGAGGCGCACGGGTGTGCTTTCCAGCTAAAATATAAGCCGACCCAGGCTTGGGTCGGCTTATATTTTAGCTGGAAAGGGGCGCAGCCTCTCTGCCTCTCTCTAGCCTCGATCCATGGATCGAGGCCAGAGAGAGGCGAGGGGTGAGCGAGGGCACCGGCGCGGGGGGGAAGAGGGGTGAAGAAGAGAAAAGAAGGGATGGGGAACCAAAGAGCAAAGGAAGGAATGAAAGAAGAGGGTAGAGAAGGAAGAAAGGAGGGAAAGGGGAACTACTAAGGGCGGGGGGAGAATCGTACGTCACTTTCATTGTCCTGAGAGCTAGTAGCTAGTAGCTACTACCTCTTATATTTATGTTATACATTACAGCTCCACTTAATTGCACTGCAGAGGTGAAGGGAATGTTCCCCCTTGATTTTTAACTGTTTCCCTGCTTTTCCTACTTTAGAACCACTTTAGAATTTCGTTTAGTACTTAAGTTACATTTAGCACTTTTTGGAAAATTTTTTGTAAGTCTTTGATATACTAATCAAAAAAAAATCCCCCCCATTTGATTTTAGAATCCCGATTTTAGGATTCTAAACCAACCCTAATGGTTATATACATCATGGAAATGCCCTGATGAAGCTGTAATTTGATAGCAGCGAAACGGGATTTGGGATCCTTCCTAAAGACTGTACACCCCCCGTAGGCGTGGCTACCACAGCCGTGGGCATTGCCAGCCCCATGGCTGAGCTTGCATTTTGATCATTCTGGCACTAATGTATTGGTGCTCTGGCGGTATACCTTTAACTGCCTGGACCACATGGTATTGACTGTGTGCTCAATAAACTGATTTTGTTATACTTCTTCATCTCCGTGTGGCTTTGGACATTTTGCATTTCCGTTTTTTGGTCTCCACCCATTGCCTCCTGGGCAGGACGTGGGAAGTGCGGTGCTTCCTCAAGACTGCCCACGTTGGGTTCACACACCCGACCTGAGACGAACCGGACCTGTTGGAACATTTATCTTGCCTCCCCCCTCCTCCATCACCGGGCTCTTCATCGCTGGGGTAGCTTTGATGTTTTGAATATTGAGACGCAGGGATTGCCCGGCCTCGATCCACCCCGCCCCCGCTACCTCTTGCTATTGGGGATTCCCCCATCCACGCCTACACTCCCCAGAGGCACGCTGCTACGCCGGGATTCCCTACTTGACGTCATCAGGCCCCGACTCTGGGAGCCAGCAGCTGCCTCCGCCGGTCCCGCCCATCTGGGTGCACGTCATCATTGTGAGCGGCTTCCATTCGCCTGCGTGCATCATCATGGAGCCAGATAGTCCCGCGTCATCGGACCCTGCCGCCAGCCAGCAGCCCGGGCAGGGTTCCGCGGAGCTGGCGCGATCTCCCGTGGCCGCGCCTAGCCTCCGCCGCAACCCCACCTCGGCACGCTACACCCTTGGACCCACTGGGAAACGCCTCCTTGACAGCAGTGGGGCTCGAATGGGAATTCCCATCCTGGGGTATTGTTGTATACGTTAGAGCTCTTGTATAACGATCACTGTTGTTTATTTTTTGATGCCACTGGATCTCGCTGGGGACACAGGCTTTCATCTTTATGTTGTGCTGGTTCTGTCCCCTTGGGATATCATCCCTGTTGGGCAGACCTTGGTAGCACCTCCCTACTGCGGCCAGGCCCAGTAGCATGGGGGACTGATTGCATTGTGCGAGTGAATTACTACATGGGTATTGACCTACCATTCCCACACGGATGTTCTATATATTGCATGTTTCTTTGTTGGTTCGTGACTATCAGCCTTAGTGCTTTGCATGAAAGGTGCCCTGCGGCTGTGCCAGAAAGAAGGGGCCGGTGATAGGTGACTGTAGCCTACCTTGAAAAATACCTTCCACTTGCACTGGGCCCAGCAAGGCCCACCTCCAAAAATGCCTCCCACCCGCAGTGGGCCCAGAAGGGCTGCAAGGATACCTTCCCGTTGGAGCCCAGGCAAGGGAGGCCAATCCTGGCAAACCGTGCCCGCATGGAGCAGCTACCTGCCTGCCTCATCAGAAATAAAAAGGAGTAGGGGTCCCTGTTTGGTGGGGTCAACAAAGAGAGGATGGAGACTAGGAGGGAGGTAAGGAGGGTTCATGTGAGGCCCCGGCATGGCAGAGGAGGGTAGGGCCAAAGGGAAGGAAGAGACCCCACAGGGGTGGCAGGTGGGAGAAAGAAGGGGAGACTCAAATCGGGGGCCTGGGGAAGCCGAGGGTTGGCCTGCCCAGCCCACAGAGATTTCAATGCTCCCTACAGCTGCTTGTCCCCGTCTCCTGTGTCCCGTTCCCCCCCCCCCACACACACACACACACACGCAGGAGAGCGGTGGGACCAGAGGAGTCATTTTCACGCATGCGCTGTACCTTGTTTTATCATTTTGGGGTTTCAAAGCCCATTTCACCTTTTTTGCTGTTTTTTGAGTGATGGTCACTCATTGGGTTGTTAGGTGTATTCTGTGCAAATTTGGTGTCAATTTTTCCAGTATTTTTTGCGTTATGTGATCCCACAAACGAACATTGCATTTTTAGTTCTATAGATTTGACCAAAACAAGCACTCAATATAATTGTTTAACTACAGCAGTTTGCATATAGGATATCTGTATTTTAAAACTGCTACAATCGGTCCTTCAGCTACGGCATTGTTAAATATTGATTTTGCTTTCTATAGGACGTTAAGTGATTCTGCACTACAATCAGGGGCGGTCCTACAAGGTAGGCCAAGTAGGCGGCCACCTAGGGTGCCATCTGGGAAGGGGGCGCCATCCTGGCCGCATGGGGCGCCATCCTGGCCCTGCCGATGTTCCTCAGACAGCGCCACAGCTGCCTGCTTTTGGGCCCCGGCCTTGTGTGCTCCGACACCGGTTCTGGGCATGTGCGGAGGTTTTCGCGCAGGCGCAGTTGCTCCAGAGCTGAAGTAAGCGTGAAAACCTCCGTGCATGCCCAGTAGCTCCCTTGCGCAGAAGCCTGTAAGCAAAGCACTCCCTATCGGGCAGGCAGGGAGTGCTTCCCTTCTCCCTTTGTCTCCGCCGCGCGCGCGTTTGCGGGGAAGGAGAAAAGAATCAGTGAAGGAAGTGTAAGTGAAGGAATGAATGAAGGGCTTTCCTCCTCCTCCTCTGTGACCTCTTCTCCCCCTCCTTCCTTTCTTCGGCACCTAGACCTGAGGGGCCTGAGGCTATGAGGAGTTGTGGGAGTTGGAGTCCAAAACACCTAGAGGGAAGGAGGGAGGGCCCAAGTTTGCCCAGGCTGCGCTGCCTGTATTCGACCTCATTTGAACATTTTGGCTGTTTTTCTATTTACATTTACATTGGGATCCTAATTTTGGACTTATGGGAGACTCCTATGGATTATGAGTCGGGTGGTAGGTAATATATTCTGATTTTGATGCATTTACATTGCATTTCTTGTTGATTATTATACAGTTCTGCTTAATATTGTCATACAATATAATAAAAATACAATATAACAATAGAATAATGATATATTTTATATTACATGTAATATTACAAACAATATTGCAGTATAGTGGTATTGTACAAAATAGTAATATATAATATTTTATTTTACTTTTGGGTTATTTGAGTTTTATAGAGTCATGAAAATATTTAGTAGAGGATATTTTTATTGAAATAAATAATTATATTTATTATTTTATAATAATAATATAATAGAATGTTATATTGTATTATAATGTCAATATATTATAATATAATTATATTGTAATGTAGTATAATATAATTATATAATATAGTATGAATATGGTATAATATATTGTATATACATTGATACAATATAATACTCCTAATGGTATTGTGATATTATAATTGTATATTTGTTTTACATGGGGGCAAAATAATGTTTTTGGGGGGCACCAAAATAATGTTCGCCTACCATTTAAAATTACCTTAGACCGCCCCTGACTACAATGCACAATCAATTGATACTTGCGTGTATGTGCACACATGCACGAATATCTACAGGCTGCGATGATTTCCAGAATTGTGCTTTGATATCTTTTTAGAGCAGATTGGCCAATGCTTTGATATTCTTCTTCAACATTTTCTCACAAAAGAAATATTGTATTGATTTGGGCTATTTTGCCTTTTCAAAGTCTCGCCACCCAGGATGACAGGAACTGAGATCATAGCTCTGCAGCATCTGGAGACAATGGTCATCTTTGCCACCTCTGACTGAAAGGGTAAAATCAAACCCAGACATCACCAGCAGAAACTGCTTGTACATACATACATACATTGGAGTGCTAGCAAAGCTTCAGACTTTTCCTCTAATGTAAAACTGGGAATGACTGGCTTTTGAATATTCTTCTCCCTAATAATAGCTCAAACATGGCTTCGTTCAAGACAGTGTTGTCACTTTGACTAGAATAATCTAGTCAAACCATCTGTTTGACAAGATAATCAATGTTAGGGAGAGGGACTGAATGGGAAACTTACTACTTCCTGCTTCTGCGCTTCATTAATCCGATTCCACCCTAGTTCTACTTTGTACCGAATAGATTTGATCCTGGATATAATTGGGAGTGTCTAAATATTTTTAAAATTTAACATCCAGCTCTGTCACTCCTTCCCACCGGCTACTAAGGAGGCTGTCTCGGTCCCGAACCGGTGCTTGGCCGCTGTGTCGGACTGGATGAGGGTGAACAAATTGAAACTGAATCCAGACAAGACAGAGGCACTCCTGGTCAGTCGAAAGGCCGAACAGGGCATAGGGTTACAGCCTGTGTTGGACGGGGTTACACTCCCCCTGAAGACGCAGGTTCGCAGTTTGGGTGTGATCCTGGACTCATCGCTGAGCCTGGAACCCCAGGTTTCGGCGGTGACCAGGGGAGCATTCGCACAGTTAAAACTTGTGCGCCAGCTGCGCCTGTACCTTGGGAAGCTGACTTGGCCATGGTGGTCCACGTTCCGGTTACATCCCATATAGATTACTGCAACGCCCTCTATGTGGGACTGCCTTTGAAGACTGTTCGGAAGCTTCAACTGGTCCAACCGACAGCAGCCAGGTTGATAACAGGAGCAGCACTCAGGGAGCGCACAACACCTCTGTTGCGCCAGCTCCACTGGCTACCAGTTTGCTACCGGGCACAATTCAAAGTGCTGGCTTTAGCCTTTAAAGCCCTTAACGGTTCTGGTCCAACTTACATGTCCGAACGCATCTCCCCCTACGAACCTTCAAGATGCTTAAGATCATCCGGAGAGGCCCTGCTCTCGGTCCCACCTGCTTCGCAGGCACAATTGGTGGGGACGAGAGACAGGGCCTTTTCAGTGGTGGCTCCTCGACTTTGGAACGACCTTCCTTATGACATCAGATCAGCCCCCTCCCTCTTGACATTTCGCAAGAAGGTCAAGACCTGGCTATTTGACCGGGCATTTGTAGATGTAGTATGATTACCAAATTGAGCCCTACAGAACGACGACGATGCAATTGGATACCGATTTTATAATGAGGCACTGATATTGTGTTTTTAACGTTAAGTGCTAATTGTATATGATGGAAATGTGTTGATAACTTGTTGATATGTTTGTCTTGGGCAGTTCTTGCCATTTGTACACCGCCTCGAGTCGCCTTCGAGCTGAGAGAGGCGGTCTAGAAGCAAAGTAAATAAATAATAAATAAATAAGATCTAAAGGTGGCAACCCCAACTTTCTCTGAATAGGAAGTAACTATTTAACTAAAAAATTGCCACTATTGGAGATAGCAACCCCTCGCTTCCCAACTATAAGTGTTCCAGTCCCTACTGGGCCTGTTTGGTACTACCTGTTGTACCTGTTTGTCTCCACCTGCAATGGCCTTTGTTCTGTTTCAATTGCATATGGGCATTGGTGGGAGGGGCTGTGTTTTGGCGCCAAAGGTGACATCATCACCTCAACCCCTCCCCTTTCTGAGGTCACCTGAGGAGCTGGACTTCCTTGCTTTGCTCATTCCAACCAAAGCACATGGACGTCAAGGTGGAAAAAGCACAGCGTTTGGACTCTGCAACCTAAGGCAAGTGATTGCATCCCTCGTCCCAAAGGACTTTTCCTGCAACCCTAGCAACCAACTAAGCATTTGGACCATCAGTTTTACTGTAACTCAATAAATCTTGTTTAATTTACTATCCTGAGTCCAGAACTCATCTTTAAAGACTCTCCAGGTCTCCCTGTGCATAGGAAGGCTAATCGCTACCCTAGGGCTCACAGAGACTGCACATCCATTCCCTTTAAAGCGAAAACCTACAGGCCCTGGTGGTACGCCACAATAAGAACATTTGGTATCTGTAAAGGAGAGTGCAGCATCACCAGTGCATACGGTAGGACAGGGGTGCTCAGAATGGTGATCTCGATCACCAGGGTGATCTTCGGGCCTCATCCTGGTGATCTTCAGGCCCCTGACCAGGTTTTTTGCAGTTGGTCCTCTTCACGCGCCCCTGCACGCTGCAAAGAAGTCCTCCGTCGTTGCTCCTCCCCGCTCCCTGCTCGCGCGCCGCCTCCAAAAGCTCCAGAGTACAAGAGGCAGAATGGGCCCCCTCTTTTGGATTCCTCCTCCTCCCTCCATCCTTCTCCAGCCACTCAGAGTCGTAGGAGACCAAGGGGGGCGGGCCTGGATGACGTGATGCATGGCTGGCCCCGCGCGCATGCGCAGAAGCACCCATTCTGCCTCTCGGACTTCTCGTGAGCTATTGGAGGCGGCACGCATGCTGGCGGCGTGGAAATAGGAGCAACGACGGAGGAGGAGGACTTTGTTTAACTTGCTGAGTATTAAATGGCCTTGCAGTTCAAAAGCCTCTCTTCTTACTTTCTGGCTGATAATATGTGTGGTAATATGGCAGTGTGGGAGAAATGGGGTGGTTGGATGTATTTTGATGCTCTGTTTTATATTGTTGTTATTAAATTGAAATGTTGATGTTTTATAACTTCATTTCATGTAAACTGCCCCGAGCCTGCTGGAAGGAGCGGTACATAAAAATGAATAATAAATATAAATAAATAAATAAGAAAATAGTTATACGTTTTACATTTCTGGGTAGGTGATCTTTGGGACTTGGTTTTTAAATCAGTAGCTCCCATGCTGAAAAAGTGTGAGCACCCCTGCGGTAGGAAATGGAATGGTCTAGTAAGGCAGTGTTTCCCAACCTTTTTTGAGCTGTAGCACACTTTTAACATTAAAAAAATCCTGGGGCACACCACCAACCAAAATGGCACAAAATGACAGACTAACACAGTAAAGAATGGCTGGGGGACGGTGGCCTGCTGGGAGCAGTTGCTGGGAGCAGTTGCTGGGAGTGCCAAAGCCAGGGAGGGGGAGGTGCCAGGCCACGCCATGCCCCTCCCCCCTCCCCCAGCCTCATCTCTCCCACAGCTTCTCCAGCCTTGAGGGGGCAATACCAAGCCAGTGGTGGCAGAGCCAGCACAATGTAGGCTTGGCACTGTCCCCTCAAGGCTGGAGAAGCTGTGGGAGAGCTGAAGCCGGGGAGGGGGCGGAGCCAAGCCGCATGGAGGAGGAGGAGCATGAGCGGTGGATGGGCTTCAGTGGGCGGGGCTCCTCCTCCGCACGGCTTCAGCAAGCGAGGGGCGAGAGTCATGGCAGATTGGAGGCTGGCTGGGGAAATGGCCAAAGGAGGCGGCGCCCCGGCCCCTTCTTCTTTTTCTTCGCCGCGACCCGGCCCTTCCTCCCCCCCCCCCCAAAGCAGCAGGAGTTCGGCAGGAGGAGGGGAGGAAGGGGGGCAGAGAGCTTTTCTCACGGCACAGCAGGAGGTCTGTCACGGCACACTACTGTGCCGCATCACAGCAGTTGGGAAACACTGTAGTAAGGTATCAAAAAGGTAAAAACATAATTTTATTGTTTTAGGTAGTACATCTTAGATAAAAGAGTAGCTAGACAAAATTGCTCGTACCTAACTTTGGTAGAAGAGTCCCTCATACTGACTTTCATTTGTGTGTATCAGATGTCTTGAGGCAAAGAGGCCTCGGCTCAAGATATTCCCTTCTAGCTTGCTAGCAAAATGGCATGGGGATGTGTATGATCCCAGTGGGGCGGTCAGTGAAGGGTAATTTCGCATGGAGGGCGAAAATTATTTCGCTCGCCGACTCATTATTCCCCGCCGCCGCCCCCTCCCCAAAAAATTTTCTTGGTACTCCGGCGCCTTCTTCCTTCCGCTGGCGGCTCCCACTCGCTCCTTGCCCCTTCAGTGAAGGGAGGGGGCAGAACCGGCGCGCAGAGAGGGAGAAGGCTCCTCGCCCTCTGCACTCATGCCTGCCTCGTGTTTGGCGGGCAGCGGGCGGCGGGGGAAAGACGCTTGAGTCGCCCTTATCGAGACTTCCGCCGGCGCTCTTCCTTCGCTGTGGCTCACGGAGCCGCCCCTCCTCCCTCTTGAGCTCCGTGAGACAGGGAAAGGCACCGAGGAGGAAGAGGAGGAGCATGGAAGGCGCCGCTGGGAGGAAGAGGAGGAGGATGGAAGGCGCCCACGATGCCCTTTGAGCGCCCACCCCGCTGCGCAGCCAGGAAGCCAAGATGGCGCCCCTTACTTTTGGGGGTTGCATAGGCGCGTAATTCCTAAGACCGCTGTCTTACTTTCGGGGACGGTAGCGGTCTGTAGTCACTTTTCAAAAGGCACCTGATTGTCCTTGCTCCTCCCTCTATAATAAGAGTAATATAATGAGGAGAGCATTTTAGTTTGGCCATAGTGTGCAATTCTCGGTCCAGCAGTTGGTATGCAAGAAACAATTCCGGTGGGAGTCTACTTTGACTTTGGCCGGGGTTCTCATGTCTTATTCTCCTCTAGGCATAGGCTGAACTGCTCATCTTACTGCTCTAATAGTGAACAAAAGCAGCTTCACGTTTTCCTTTAATGCATGCTATATTTGCTACAGGAGTTTATGAATACTTCCTGTTGTGCTGGTCCCTTGTGTTCAGCATCAGGTAAACACTGAGTCACCAGCAGGGCCGGCCCCTCCCATTCCGCCGACTACGCGGCCACGTAGGGCGACGGTACCTGGGGGGGCGTCGCCACCTGGGAGGGGCGCTGCCGCGCCGGCCGCCCCACCTCGCCACTGCGCTTCCGCAGCCAGCCGCGCTGCTGGGTGCTGCCGCCGCCGCACTGCCCTGCGCCGCTGCTGCTGCCGGGTGCGCCGGGCGCCTCCGCAGCCAACCCCACCAGTCGCGCCGGCCGCGGCGTGCCTCCCAAAGCACGGACGTTTCTGCACATGCGCGAATGTCCGCGCATGGGCACTGGGTCCCGAGCACACCTGGCGCAGGCGCATGCGCAGAAATGTCAGTGCTTTGGGAGGCGTGCCGCTGTGCGGCGCCGGCAGAAGAGGAGGAGGCGGGACCGAGTGACGTGGTGGCCGGGGGAGGCGCCAAAATTTTCTTCGCCTACCCCCCCGGAAAAGATAAGGCCAGCCCTGGTCACCAGTATGGTTGCTTCTTGCCTTTCTAGTATTATACAAGCCATTTCTGTTCTTCTTTGCCTTTTATGCAGCGTGGTTGAACATCTGTTTCCAGATGTTGTTTTTAGTCTAGTGAACACAAGAAAGCCTTGCATTATTATTTACAATAACTTGGAAAGTTGGCCAGCTAATTATTGAGACAAATAGATTGCTCAAACATGCCAAGGTTTCTCATTTCCTTACTGAACATCAAGAAACAAGACTATTATTTCTACTTAAACACGGTCTTTTGTGACAAAGCTATGCTTGCTTGCTCATAGTAAAACAATGAAATGACACCCATAGTCAGGGGGGAAAAGTGATTCCTTTTAAAACAGAGAAAACTCATAGACCAGGTAACCAAAGACCATGCATCCATTTGAGAGGGGTTGATACAAGATTTGCCCTAAGAAAGTAGTAGTGAAGGCTTAGAGTGGTGTTGGGGGAATTTAACCCTCCAGGTGTTGGATGCATCTTTCTATTTGTGACTATTTATTTATTTATTCATTCGACTTGTAGACCGCCACTCCCACAGGCTCGGGGCGGTTTACAAAGCTCAGTAAAACAGTAGAACAATAAAACAATACATGTTAAAAACATAATATTAGGACTCAAAGGCTTGCTTGAACAGAAGGGTTTTGCAAGCTTTGCGAAAGGTTACCAGGTTTCACATAGCCCGAGTCTCGGATGGTAGATTGTTCCAGAGAACTGGGGCAATGATAGAAAAGGCCCTCCGTCGGGTTGCTGTTAGATTATAGGATTTCATGCTAGGAATGACCAAAAGGTTCTGATCTTCAGACCGTAGCGATCTCAAGGGACTATATAGGAACTGGTGATCCCTCACGTACACTGGCCCCAGACCATGTAAGGCCTTGAAAGTGAAGACTAACACTTTGAATGTAATCCGGTACTCAATTGGTAGCCAGTGCAGTCCCTGCAGTACCGGGGTAATGCGGCAGCTCATGGACTCCCCCGTGAGCAGCTGGGCTGCAGCGTTCTGCACTAGCTTGAGTTTCCGGATCACAGTCAAAGGCAGGCCAATATAGAGAGCATTACAGTAGTCAAGCCTTGAGATGACCGTAGCCTGGATCACTGTGGCCAGGTCGTTCCGAGACAAATAGGGGGCCAGCCGCCTAGCCTATCACAGATGGAAAATGCTGTTCTGCTGACCATGGAGATTTGAGCCTTCGTAGTTAGCAGAGGGTCCAAAAGGATTCCCAGACTTTTTACTGATGATGATGGGCATAATGCCACGCCATCCAGGGTCAGTAGCTGGACATCCCTATCGCCTGGACGGCCCAGCAAAGGATTTCCGTCTTCGCTGGATTCACCTTCAACCTACTGGCTCGCAGCCATCCAGTAACGGCCTCAAGGCACAGATGGAAATTATTGGGTACGGAGTCCGGCCGGCCCTCCATCCTCAGAATGAGCTGAGTGTCATCAGCGTACTGGTGGCACTCAAGCCCAAAGCTATGCACCAGCTGAGCAAGTGGTCGCATGTAGATGTAGCTAGGGCTGAAGGTTTACGGATTTCCTACCTTTTTCCATCCGTCTTGGTATACAGCGGAGCATAGTTTGATTCCAGAGTCCCATTATATACAATGGTGCAATCAAATGCTGTCCCTTAAATAAAATGTAATATCAAGTTTTGACTTTTGAAATTAAAAAAGATGTCAAATCCTGGACAGTGACTCCATGGATGCAGAATCCATGGACACAATGGGACAATTGTTTAGGGCAGTGTTTCCCAACCTTTTTTGAGCCGCGGCACACTTTTAACATTAAAAATCTGGGGCACACCACCAACCAAAATGACAAAATGACACTCTAACACAGTAAAGAACGGTTGGGGGTTGGTGGCCTGCTGGGAGCAGCTGCTGGGAGTGCCAAAGCCAGGGAGGGGCGGAGCCAGGCTGCACCATGCCCCACCCCCTACCCCGGCTTCACCTGCCCCCAGCAGCTGCTCCAGCCTTAGGGGCAGTGCTAATGCCAGCGGTGCCAGAGCCAGCACAATGCTGGCTTGGCACTGTCCCCTCAAGGCTGGAGCAGCTGCTGGGAGTGCCGGCCGGGAAGGGGCAGAGCCAGGCCGCGCCATGCCCAGCCCCCTCCCCCCAGCTTCAGTTCTCCTACAGAGGAGGAGCATGAAAGGTGGACGGGCTTCAGTGGGTGGGGCTCCTCCACGCGGCTTCAGCGAGCGAGGGGCGAGAGTCATGGTGGGAGTCATGGCGGATTGGAGGCTGGCTGGGAACGGCCGAAGGAGGCGCGCCGGTCCCTTCTTTTTCTTTCTTCGCCACTGCCCGGCCCTTCCTACTCCTCCCCCAAGCAGCAGGAGTTCAGCAGGAGGGGGGAGGAAGGGGGGCAGGGAGCTTTTCTCGTGGCACAGCAGGAGGTCCGTCACGGCACACTAGTGCCACGGCACACTGGTTGAGAAAGACTGGTTTAGGGAACCAAGTATGGAAGTGCTAGAGATGTAGGGAGCAAACTGAATACCTTGTTATATTTGTCTTGCGCTTTCTTTAAGACACTTGGTGCTGTAAATGTGGCATTCTACAATTCTAGCCTCACAATACCCCCATACAGTCGGCAACTTGAGAGACATAGACTTACCTAATGTCATTGAGTATTTTTTAAAAATAATTTGTATTGGTTTTGTGGTAATAGTGCAATACAAATAGTGATGACATTTCACAAACAATCTTATTTCCTAATAAAGAGTTAAAAAATAAAAAAAGGAAAGTAAAAAGAGAAGAGAAAAGTGTTGTGGATAGGTGTGACCAAAGAAATAAAATAAAATAAAAAAGGGGAAACAGAAAAAAAAGAATAAGGGAAAATAATAATAATAATAATAAAGAGAGAGATTAAAAATAAAAACTCAAAAACATAAAACATAAAGTTGACTTCCACTCTCCTTCGTCGAGGGGTGAAGATGTTCTTGTTGCTTTGACCGTTATCTCCTTAGGTCCCGGAGATATTGTATTGATCACCCAACATTTTACCAACAAATAATTCCCTATATTAAATTTATGTTGCAATTTTGGTCTTTTTATAAAACCAGTGATTTATATTGTCTTGTCCTTATATATGTCTTTTTCCGTGCATTCGGTTAATACACTCTTATCTGTTTCTGCCCTTGGATTTCCAGTACTTTTGCTCAGAAGAAATGTCAATTTGTCCATGTTCTTAATGTCGTCTACTTTCTCTAGCCATTGTTCTTTAGTTGGGATATAATCACTTTTCCAATATCTAGCAAAAACCATGTGTGCGGCTGTCGACATATACCAGAAACGTTTATCTTCATTTCTGTCCAAATTTAAATCTTTATCTGTCAGACCCAAAAGATAGTAGTCAGGTTTCAACGGGGTTTTGATTTTTAGTATTTTTTGCACTTCTTTGTGTATGGATTTCCAGTATGATGTTGTATCTTTGCAGGTCCACCACATGTGGTAGAAGCTGCCTTGTTCTGAGTGGCATTTCCAACATTTTTTTTGGTTATTTTTATACATTATGCCTAACTTTTGGGAAGAGATGTACCATCTAAGGCAGGGCTGTCCAACTGGTGGCCCCCGGGCCGTATACGGCCCCCCAGCCCCTTCCCCACGGCCCCCTACCCTCCTGCAAGATATCTGCCTTTTAAGATTAAAAAAATTTTTTTTAAAATATTTTTTTGGAATATTTTTTGGAATATTTTTTGGAATATTTTTTATTTATTTTTTTTGCGGGGGGGGTGAGGGGCAGGGCAGGGAGGAGGAGCAGGCTCTCCTCCTCCTCCCCTCCCTCCCTCCCCCTCTCCCTCCCTCCTTCTTTCTCTCTTTCCCCCTTTCATTCCTTCCCTTCCACCACCTGAAGGAAAGAGGGAAGGAGAGAGAGAGAGTGCACGAGTGAGAGGGGGCGTGGCCAGAGCGAAAAAGGGGCGGGGCCAAGTTTGGAGCACCGGGGGGGTGTTCATCCATTCCCTTTCCAGCTTCCTCCTCTCCTGAGGCTTCGTGCCAAGTTTGGTCCTGATCCATCATTATTTGAGTCCACACTGCTCTCTGGATGGAGGAGAACTACAACTCCCAAACTCAAGGTTCAGTACTTTCTGTTGCTCTCATGAGAGTTTAGGTTTGATTCAACATGGCTGAGGAATGCTTTGATTGTGTTTTTCCTTATGGCAGAAGGAGATTGGACTGGATGGCCCTTGGAGGTCTCCTATTCTAGGAACCCATTGTAATTATTATTATTATTATTATCATCAGAGGCTGAATGGTCATCTGTGAGGATTGCTTTGATTGTGTTTTCCCCTTATGGCAGAAGGAGATTGGACTGGATGGCCCTTGGAGGTCTCCTATTCTAGGAACCCATTGTAATTATTATTATTATTATTATCATCAGAGGCTGAATGGTCATCTGTGAGGATTGCTTTGATTGTGTTTTCCCCTTATGGCAGAAGGAGTTAGGACTGGATGGCCCTTGGAGGTCTCCTATTCTAGGAACCCATTGTAATTATTATTATTATTATCATCATCAGAGGCTGAATGGTCATCTGTGAGGAATGCTTTGATTGTGTTTTCCCCTTATGGCAGAAGGAGATTGGACGGGATGGCCCTGGATGGCCCTTGGAGGTCTCCTACTCCAGGAACCTGTTGTTGTTGTTATTATTATTATTATTAGCAGAGGCAGAATGAATATTATGCCTTATCATTCAGGGTTATAGGCCTGTGTGGAAGGGCCTTGGCTTTTATTTGACTTCCTTTCCACACACCTGAATAAAATCCCATGTTATTTGCTTTAAAACCAGATTATATGAGTGTGGACCCGATAATCCAGTTCAAAGCAGGTATTCTGGGTTATATGGCTGTGGGGAAGGGCGCTGAATCCACACTGCTATCTAATCCAGTTCAAAGCAGGTTTTGTGGGGGTTCCTGCCTGATATTCTGAGTTATATGGCTGTGTGAAGGGCCCTGAGTCCACACTGCAATATAATCCAGTTCAAAGCAGGGACTAGGACTTGAGACTGGGATTTTGGTGTTCATCTCTATCTCCAAGTCAAAGCCCCGGTGTCCTCCACAGACACCTCCAAGGCAGGGAGAGGGCGGAGCCGGGGAGGGGGCGGGGCAGGGGTGGAGCCAGGGAGGGGGGCGGAGCCTGGGAGGGGGCGGAGCTGGGGTGGAGCCGGGGTGGGGGGCGGAGCTGGGGGCGGAGGCAGACCCTTCGGCCCCCCAGGTCATCAGTAACTGGAATTCCGGCCACAGGTCCGGTAGAAGTTGGACAGCCCTGATCTAAGGAATGCCATTGAGTATTGTAGAGTATGTTCTCTTAACAGGAAGATATACATCAAACACCCCTGCTTTCATGACCTTTCAAATACTTGAAAGATTTTACTTAAGTGGAATAAGTCCTCAACCAGGTAAAAGGATTGCAGCACAGGCCCCAGTAAGTATTTTTAAGATACAACCCTTGGATGAGGTCCAGCACTACGATCAGCCAGCCTCTGGGGTGAATCAAAGTGGCAGCGGGGCAATCCCAACACCCCGACCAGCAGCTGATGCTTCCCTATCACATGTGGGGAAGCATTGATGTGTAGCTTAATCCTGTGGTGGCCCCTTTATTTCTGATGGAACATGAGAAGGCTACCATGTTGGCAGTGCAGCTTCCTACTACACTATCACCCCAGTTCACCTACAAAGACCCTCTGGAAGTCAGTTGACATCACCTGATGAGCAGTGTGGGGCTCTGTGAGTGAAATGTGGCAGATGCATCCTAGAATGCTTGTTTTTCAAAGTCCCTGGCTCCTTGGCAGGACATTCCTCCTGGGAGCAGGCTTGTTCTTAGCTTCCTCTAAATCTGTCTTTGTGTTTTAACCCCCTTGACAGGTATAACGATAGACTGAGTCAGTGTTTCCCAAGCTTTTTTGAGCTGCGGCACACTTTTCACATTAAAAAAATCCAGGGGCACACCACTAACCAAAATGACACAAAATGACACTCTAACACTGTAAACCAGTGTTTCCCAACCTTTTTTGAGCCGCGGCACACTTTTAACATTAAAAAAATCTGGGGGCACACCACCAACCAAAATGACACAAAATGCCACTCTAACACCGTAAAGAACGGTTGGGGGTTGGTGGCCTGCTGGGAGCAGCTGCTGGGAGTGCCAAAGCCAGGGAGGGGGCGGAGCCAGGCTGCACCATGCCCCGCCCCCTACCCCCGGCTTCACCTCTCCCAGCAGCTGCTCCAGCCTTAGGGGGCAGTGCCAAGCCAGCGGTGCCAGAGCTAGCACAATGCTGGCTTGGAACTGTCCCCTCAAGGCTGGAGCAGCTGCTGGGAGTGCCGAAGCCGGGGGAGGGGGCAGAGCCAGGCCGTGTCATGCCCAGCCCCCTCCCCCCAGCTTCAATTCTCCTACAGAGGAGGAGCATGAACGGTGGACGGGCTTCAGTGGGTGGGGCTCCTCCTCCACGTGGCTTCAGCAAGCGAGGGGTAAGAGTCATGGTGGGAGTCATGGCGGATTGGAGGCTGGCTGGGGAAACGGCCGAAGGAGGCGGCGCCCCGGTCCCTTCTTCTTTTTCTTCGCCACTGCCCGGCCCTTCCTCCTCCTCCCCAAGCAGCAGGAGTTTGGCAGGGGGGAGGAAGGGGGCAGTGAGCTTTTCCCACGGCACAGCAGGAGGTCCGTCACGGCACACTAGTGTGCAACGGCACACTGGTTGAGAAAGACTGCTGTAAACAACGGCTGGGGGATGGTGGCCTGCTGGGAGAAGCTGCTGGGAGTGCCGAAGCTGGGGGAGGGGAGGAGCCAGGCCGTGCCATGCCCCGCCCCCTCCCCTGGTTTCAGTTCTCCCACAGCTTTGCCAGCCTTGAGGGGGCAGTGCCAAGCCAGCATTGTGCTGGCTCTGCCACTGCTGGCTTGGCACTGCCCCCTCAAGGCTGGCAAAGCTGTGTGAGCGCTGAAGCCGGGGGGAGTGGGCGGGGTCCTCCTCCGCGGCTTCAGCGAGCGAGGGGCAAGAGTCATGGTGGGAGTCATGGCGGATTGGAGGCTGGCTGGGGAAACGGGCCACCGGCCCTTCCTCCTCCTCCCCAAGCAGCAGGAGTTCGGCAGGAGGAGGGGGGAAGGAAGGGGGGCAGAGAGCTTTTCTCGCGGCACACCTGATGATCGCTCATGGCACACTAGTGTGCCACGGCACACTGGTTGAGAAGCACTGGACTGAGTGAACAGACTGAGTGGACTGAGGCTTATATTGGCTTCAGGCAGGGTGGACCCTTTTAATTCAAAATCCCACCGCTGCCACCAATGTACCATAAGAGGTTTTTACTACCAAGGCAGAGTGGGCTTTATTACTTTGAAAACTCCCACCTGCCTACTTGCCACTAAAGCTTAGAAGAGGATTTTACTTAATAGATTGAGTGAGCACCTTAAAATATCTTCTTCTATTATATTGCTGCCACCAACCTTATTAATATAAGGGTTTATATATTTTCTTCAGGATATTAAATGAGCTAAGCTCTGTATGTACTTTTAACAAACCTCTCCTGGCTCCCAGGCAAATATTAGCTGTGGATTCCAGTGGTAAATTTCCCTTTAGAATACAGGAACTGTTTTAATAATAATAATAATACTGTTTATTTATATTCCGCTCTTCTCACCCCGAAGGGGACTCCGTGTGAATTAGATTACACATACGACAGACAGTCCCTGTCGGAAGACATACAAATTACAATACACAGTACACAGTGCAATTTTAGAAGGATTTCTTCTTCCTGGCTGCATCACAAGGTGCGTGTCACAGGGTGTGATTGCTCCATTATGCCATTGTTGTTATGTCATTGCGTCGTTACTTCACAAGGGGGTGCTGTTGTTCCATCCTCATGACGGGGAGCTTCTGTTTCCACATTCTACCTTCCTGACAGCTGAACTTTCCAGGCGTTGTAAAGTCCTTCTGTAAAAATCCTTCCCCGCTTTGCGGTTCCTGGTTTTATCTATTCACAGCTGGGCTGTTTTCAAACTGCTGGGTGAGCAGTGGACAGGGCTCACAGCTGGTTGTCCAAGCCAGCTCAGGAATCGAACTTGCAACCTTCAGATTGCAAAAACAATAAAATAAATAATAAAAATTAAAAAAATACCTACTTCCGGGTTCGGAGCAAGTATCGCGAGAATATGCAATCCACACAGGATTTCGCTGTCAACGCGAGATCACACTGGCGTTGACAGCGAAATCCCGTGTGGATTGCGTATTCTCGCGATACTCTTCGGCTACTCTACTACTGGATCGCTGAGGCCCACAGACGCGATTAGGACCTTCTTCGACTCAGTTGGTCGTCGCCTCTCTCGTCGTCCGGGTACTCCTGGATCCTGCGTGTTTGGAAAAGGTAGGCCGAAGCAGGGGGTTCCTCAGGGGGCTCCTCATTCCCTCCCCCCATCTCCCCTCATGTATTAAATATAAAATTAAATATATAATTAAATATATTTAAAGATGAAATAAGGGGAGATGGGATACATTAAAATAAGGGGAGAGGGGAGAATGGAATTAAATATATTTAATATTAAATAAAAATAAGGGGAGAGGGGAGGATGGAATTAAATATATTTAATATTAAATAAAAATAAGGGGAGAGGGCGCTGGGGAGAGGGCGTAGCCCGGGGTGGGGAGAGGGCGGAGCCGTGGCGGGGGCAGTCCCTATGGCCCCCCAGGTCATCAGTGACCGGAATTCAGGCCCCTGGGCCGGTAGAAGTTGGACAGCCCTTTTTAAAGCTAAGCAACATTTAGCTCATAATTGTAGTCCATCCATACCAGAGACTTTCAGCGTTAGTGTATTTTTAAGAAACACTGAGTCATTTCTTTTATCCCCCAACTTTCAGACATAGCCAGTCTAGTCTCATAGCAGGCTAGGGACAATATATCCTATCTTGCAGTTAAGAGTTTTGTGAAGACTTACAGCATGGTTGGGTCCACGTATCAAAGAGCAGGAAGGTGATTTCTAGTGCTGAGGTGGGGGTTGTCTCTTGAGGCACTTTATTAAAACAGAGCAACTCCACTAATGCAAAGTATACCCGTTGGATGCGGTCCGTAGCTAAATTAGTCTGTTTGTTTTGGCACAGGATTATAAGACTGCTTAATGCCTCGTGGATAAAGAAATTACCCTCCCAGAGCATCTGCAGCCAAAGCTTTTCATCTGACCTAAACTACACTGACATGCAGCTCCCCAGGCCCATAGAAATGGCATGACATCGCCAGGAAAGCAACTGATGGAAGAAAAGATGAAGGTGGCTGGAAAGCAGGAAAAAGGCAGTTATAAAATCACTCACCCGGTACAGTTGTCTTGGCTGCAGTACCTGCATCACAAATGAAGAATGAGTTATGGAGAATGCGCTTTGGTTAACTATGAGATACGAAGGCTACACATACAGTCCCCCTTTGCCTTTGTATGGAGATCCGAGTTTGGCTTTGGTTTCAGCCCTCACTTGTGTAAGAATGGGTGAGGAGGACAAAGGTCAAAGATTGGGCTGTCCAAGCAGTAAGCTGGAGCTGAACTGCAACCTTTGTTGGCTCAAGGCAAAATATCTGCATACCTATATATTAGGCTTGGTTGATCCAAAAAAAATGATGGTTCTAAAATTAAATGGGGGGGGGGTATTAGTAATAGAAATACTTACAAAAATTTTTCCAAAAATGTCTACAATGTAACGTAATTAATAACGAAATTTGTTATTAGTTCTTATTCCATCGCATGCGCACAGCAGGAAAACACTACAGGGCTGACATCACAGGCAAATCAAGGGGGGAACATTTCCCTTCACTTCTGGAGTGCAATTGACTGGAGCTGAAGATTTATAGCATATAGAAATGGTACCATCAACTTATACAGTATGAGGTTCTTGTAACAGGAATATATCAACCTTCTCCAAAATTAATTTTTAGGGTGACTTACAGAGTATCACAGAGCTGTACCTTTCCTTCCTGGCAGAAGGGGCTTGGACTGGATGCCCTTTGGGGGTCCCTCCTATGCCTTGGATTCTGTGGCATGGTGATGACGATGATGAAGTGGTCTGGGTGGCGACCTGTGGGGAGGGCTTTGCTCGTGCCTTCCTACATCAAAGCAGAAGGGGGTTGGGCTGGGTGCCCAACTCTAGGAGTCTATTATTATTATTGGGCAGGGGCTGGATGGCCATCTGTGGGGAGGGATCGAGCTGTGCCTTTCCTTCCTGGCAGAAGGGGCTTGGACTTGGTCGGAGAAAAAGCGCGCGAAACCTGTTTTTTCCTTCAGTCCTCCAGGTGCTCTAGGAACCTTCGTTTTTTCCTCTATGGTTTCACCTTGCTTCTAGTTTTTCCTTCTTCACTCTGTGCTCTTGTCACTCCCTTCTCCTCTTCTTTCAGCCTTTATCTCTGCTTCTCCTCTTTTCCTTCTATCTACCCAGATTTTCTGGATGTTTAAAGTGCTATTTTCCCTTCAGTCCTCCAGGCGCTCTAAGAACCTCCATTTTTTCTCTATGGTTCCGCTTGCTCCTTCACTTCCTCCAGGAAGGCCTTTTACTTTAATTTTCCTCCAAGCAGGCAAAGGGCCCTGATAGGTCTGTAAGTACCCTGAAAAGCTATTTTGGAAGAGATAAATATTCCTCTCAGAATAACTGAGCGGGGAGATCTGAAATAATTACAATAATTAAGAAAATTGGCAGCCCCCAGGTTCGGTAAAGAAATTGCACTTCTGGGTTGGAGGTTGTGGTTCAAAAAACAATTAAATTAATTTTTATACGAATTTAATCCGATTTCAAATAATTTTTAAACCGCAGAGACCAACCCTAATATATATATATATGGAAAAATCTGCCTGAAAGTCCTCCAAAAAAGAAAAAAAAGTCTCTCAGAGTCCTGGGGCTTGTTCTTGTACAAATTAATTTTACTTTTTTATTAATTTCCTCTTTCAAAAACATTTTTGGGAACTCTCAACATTACAGTTAGCCCTCTGTATCCCTGGATTGTGTACCTATGGATTCTACAATCTACAGCTTGGAAATACCCCCCCCCCCTTATACAAACAGCAAACCTTGATTTTGACATTTTATATAAGGGACACCATTTTACTGCATCATTGTATATAATAGGACTTCAGCACACACATATTTTGGTATCTACAGAGATCTTGGAACCAAATCCCAATGGATACCAAGAACCCACTATACTAAGAACCCAGTATTTTCTGATTTCATTGACATCCAGAACTAGTTAAGATAGTCACCACTGGCAAACACTGTTTGTGTTTTGAGGGCACAGTTTCAATAGATATCAAGTGATCTTCATATTTAGTTAGTGTTATATTGTTAAAGTACGTGAGCACTTTGATTATAACTCTTGGTTAATAATAAGGAGGGCTCCATAAAAATAGGTGAAAATCAATTTCGGAAAAGTTACATGAGTCTAATGATATCATCACATAGAATTCCTTGATGTGGGGAATCTGTAGGGCAGCGGGGCAAATCATGGTGCAGTGGAGCGAATCCATCGGCCTCATTGGAAGTAGCTGTGCATCATGTGAAGGAATCTTGTGGGATCCGTGTTCTCTGCATCGGTGAACAGTTCTAGGACAGGGAAATTTGGCAATATGATCAGTTACTAAATATGACTTGTGGTTGATGGGAAGGAAGGAGGACGGACACAAGTATAGTGGAGAGTATTATTATTCTATTTATTATTACTATTATTGTATCAATTGTGGCAGGGAGGTCCCGGCGGAGAAGTGAGATCTTGTCTGCAAAATAGCTCCGAAAAACCTCGGCTGAAGGGGCCTAATCATTACTGTTTGGGATGGTAGGGACCGTCATCAAAGATCTAATAATCTTAAACAATTGTGCTGGGCGTGAGCTAGCAGACGCTATCAAGGAAGCATAATAAAGTTTTTCGGCTTCAGTGATAGCATGCCCATAAGACTCTCGAAATAGCTTATAAACTAATCTTGATGCTTCATCATGGGGTTCTCGCCACACGTCCTCTAGCCGTCTCTTCTCCCGTTTCATCGACCGTAGTTCCTTGGTAAACCAAGGCGATCGGTTCCTACAGGGTCAGAGAGGGCGTCTAAGGGTGATCTTGTCTAGTGCATTGGATAACTTGGTGTTCCATGAATCCACCTGCAGTTCGATCGAGTCGCTGACAGGCTCCAGAGCCTTTAGAGCAGGGGTGCTCACAGTTTTTCAGCATGGGAGCTACTGATTAAAAAACCAAATCCCAAAGATCACCTACCCAGAAATGTAAAACGTATACCTATTTTCTTATTTATTTATTTATATTTGTTATTCATTTTTATGTACCGCTCCTTCCAGCAGGCTCGGGGCAATTTACATAAAATGAAGTTATAAAACATCAACATTTCAATTTAATAACAACAATATAAAACAGAGCATAAAAATACATCCAACCACCCCATTTCTCCCACACTGCCATATTACCACACATATTATCAGCCAGAAAGTAAGGCTTTTGAACTGCAAGGCCATGTAATACTCAGCAAGGTAAACAAAGGGGCATGCAAAAATACATCCAACCACCCCATTTCTCCCACACTGCCATATTACCACACATATTATCAGCCAGAAAGTAAGAAGAGAGGCTGTTGAACTGCAAGGCCATTTAACACTCAGCAAGGTAAACAAAGGGGGATGCAAAAATACATCCAACCTCCCCATTTCTCCCACATTTCCATTTTCCCCAACATATATTTCTCAAGGAACAAAGCAAGCAGAAGCTTTGGAGCTAAAAGGCCATTTTTAAATATTAAAAATAAAAAGGGGCATGCCACAGAACAATCAAGAACCCACCCCAAAGTAAAAAGACTGACATTTGAGATGCGGTAAGGAAATGACCCCAACGCGTCCTTCTTCTCCTCCTCCGTCATTGCTCCTATTTCCACGCCGCCAGCATGCGTGCCGCCTCCAAGAGCTCACGAGAAGTCCGAGAGGCGGAATGGGTGCTTCTGCACGGGGCCAGCCATGCATCGCGTCATCCAGGCCCGCCCCTTTGGTCTCCTACGACTCTGAGTGGCTGGAGAAGGACGGAGGGGCTTTAGAGCATTCAGGAACCTATCAGGTTCCATAAGTCTCCTTGGGAGAACCCAAATAGGTTCAGCGCCTATGCCAGGTGTGTAGGCATGCTCCAACCGGATTCTCAGAGCACAGTGGTCCCACCATGGAACCTCTGTAACAGAGCTTAGGGTCCCTTGGATTCCTGCACTGAAAATCAGATCTAGTGTGTGTCTGGCCTGATGTGTGGGCCCAGCATTACAAAGTGAGAGTCCTAGTGCCGCCATGATTGACACCAGGTCCTCAGCTGCTGTTGAATAAGAGTCTGCATTGGCATGGGCGTTGAAGTCCCCCAGAACAATAAGCCTGGGGAACCTCAAGGAAAGATACTTCCTTGACTAACAGCTCCCAGAAAAGATACTTCCTTGACAGGCTCTCCCAGGCAGGCCTTCTTAGTTCAGGGATTATGGAAGTTATAGAGATTTTTTTCAAGCAGTAGGAATAGTGAAAACTTCAGAGGAGCTCCCTAACAATGATTTCTTCCTGCTAATCTGCCAGCACTTTATATCTTTATTGACTGATGGTGATGAGAGTCAACTGAGTATCTTATTATCTCTGCAAAGGCTTCTTGCCCTTGTGTCAATCTATTTAGTAATTGTATTTTACTCAGCATAACATGATTGTGGTGTAAAAATACTCTGATCCTTATTTATTTATTTATTTATTTACTACATTTCTATACCGCCATTCTCAGCCCTAGAGCGACTCACAAAGCGGCACAATTTGATGCCAACAATATAAAAACAGATAAAACAATTAAACATAGTTAAAAGTTACAATTACATATAAAAACATAAATCCTCTGCAATTCATTACCAAATCATTGTCCAGTCGCGTTGTCCAGCCATTCCGAGATCAGAGTTATCAGCTACACTTCAGGAAAAGCCTGTTCAAATAACCAGGTCTTAACTTTTTTACGAAATGTTAAGAGGGTGGGGGCCGATCTAATATCCCTGGGGAGGGCATTCCATAGCCAAGGGGACACAGCTGAGAAGGCCCTGTCTCTCGTCCCTGCCAGCCACATCAGTGAGGATGGCAAGACCGAGAACAGGGCCTCCCCAGAAGATCTTAAATTTTTAGATGGTTCATAAGGGGAGATACGTTCGGACAGATAGGTAGGGCCAGAACCATTTAGGGCTTTATAAGCTAAACAATACACAAAAGATTCACTGCTATTACCACACAGTAAACTGGATAGAGGACCGAATAGGAAGCAATAAAGGACAATATTCAAATAACAATATTCAGATATTCATTGATCAATATAGTATTGCATACATACATATTTATACTCACGAACTAAATCAAACATGAACAAGGTTTCATCCGTCTAATAATCAGTAATAGGTCAGAAGAGTGAAATTAAAGTTCATAACAGTTGAAGGGTATCATCCCAATAACGAAGTCAAATTAGAAAGTGGAGCCAATCAGTTCATGGTAGGGGCCGGGTTGACGGAAGTCACCGGGTTCCCGCTCCGTTTCGCGCCTTCAGGCGCTTTGTCAAAACCCAAAATGTACGGTCAGGCGTATAGGGCATCCACACATCTAAAACAATGAGAAGGTCCAGGTAATACACCAGGTAGAGAGAACATTCAGAACAATAGGTCATTAATTAAGCAAAGCCGAAATGGATAAACCTTCATTTAACCCGTAAGGGTGTTCGGTGGAGAGGGCGGAAATCAAACGGGTATCTGCGCGTAAAAGCGCTAATTGGTGATCAGAATGGGAGTTGAAGGAAATTTTTTCAATACAGGTAAATTTGAGGTCTTCAGGGCGGTGTTTAAAATCAAAACAGTGAGAGTACAAGACAGAATCCCGTTTGCCCAATCTGACATTAGATTTGTGTTCAGAAATGCGTAATCTAAAGGCTCTTTTGGTTTGGCCGATGTAAACAAAGGGGCGGGGACAACAACATCTGAGGGCATAGACTAGCCCGGAGGTATTGCAGGTTGCGAAACACCTGACTGTGACTTCAGTATTAGCATGTTCATTCCTGATAATACGATCCCGGCTGATATTCCTACATGCACTGCAATGGCCACAATCCTGAGAGCCAGGAGTGAGTGAACTAGTTAAAGGGCGCGATCCAAATGTGGAGTGAATAAGTAAGTCTTTAATATTGCGGGTGCGCTTGTAGGCGGTTAAAGGAGTTTTCTCCAAACCTGGAATGTCCGAAACTAAATCCCAATGTTTAAGTACAATTCTTCTCAGCTGGGTACAATGCGGGGTTAATGTCAAGGGCCATACTATTCTATCTACGGAAGATTTTTGTTGAGACTGAAGTAATGAGGTTCTGGGGATGTTCGAGGCCTTATCCTGAGCTTTAAGTAGGGAGCGTCGAGGGTAACCCCTATGAGTAAGTTCCGTAATTAGGGAATTAGCAGCCCTATGGTAATCCTCAGAAAAGGAACAATTCCGTTTTAAACGTAAAAGTTGGGAAAAGGGCAAATTTTCCTTTAAGGCAAACGAATGAAAACTGGAGTGGTGGAGAAAGGAATTCCTGGCTGATGGTTTCCTGTAAGTTTTAACTCTCAAAGTACCATTTCTCACAAATACCGAGACATCCAGAAAATTGACCGAATTCAGACTAGAGTTAACTGTAAACTGGATGTTCTGATGCCAGGAATTAATCCACCCTGTGAAATCATGTATGTTAGTATTGCACCTTACGATGGCAAAGACGTCATCAATGAAGCGAAAATATAACTTAACATTCCTGGCCATGGGATGTGTAGTCCCAATATGCCTCGTTTCCAAATAGTTCATGAAAATGTTCGCTACAGCATTCACTCTTATTCATTTGTTATGACTCAGTCACCATTCAGTCCAAGTGCTGCCCCTCTTGCACCTCTATGCGCTTTCCATCTGTGATGAATTCATCTGCAATTTTGAAATTTTGCATTGGTTTGCTCTAAATTCTGGTTGCATTTCCATTGTATCTGTTGGCCGCCTAGTCCTCGGCCATCCAATAATCTCACAGCATCTTCTGCTTTTCACTACGTTGAACCTCTCTCTCTCTCTCTATATATATATATATATAGAGAGAGAGAGAGAGAGAGAACTACGCTGTTTTGAACTTGTTTGCTCTTACCGCCCAATTGACGTAGCCGAATTACGTGCTTATATGCACCTAACTCAACTTTTGCCTTACCTTCCTCGTGATTGGAATAATATGAGCTCCTATCAACTTGGGATATTTTGCCTACTGGCGGACTAGGAACTCTTGTATGGTAATATCTGTGGAATTATGTCAGGGTGGGAGAAGGAACTCTTGCCTGGATGCATTTTTGAATGTTCCATTGGCCACATTGATCAGCATTGAATGGCCTTGCAGCTGAAAGGTCTGTCTGCTTTCATTCTGCCTGTTTATATCTGTGGAATGATGTCAGGGTGGGAGAAGGAACTCTTGTCCGGATGCATTTTATGAAGTGTCCCTTATTTTTGCGAAAAATCACGTAAATGTCTCTTATTTCTTATATCAAAATATGGGTAGGTAGATCATTTTGACTTGTTTGTTTTATAAGTAACTCGCATGCTGAAAAAGTGTGAGAACCCCTGACCTACTGTAGGTTATCTCCTATATGTATGGTTATGCTTGCCTAAGCGTACACAAGAAGCGAATCACAAAGAGCAATATAACAGCAATATAAGTATCAAGCAGGATAAATTCTCAGGTTCCAAAAAATCAACATTTATCAATTGTATTCAAAGTAATTTCAACAATATACTGTAGTTAGAATAATGCATACATGCTGTCTTTATCTATATATTCATACACAGCAAATACGGGCGGTAAGCTCACATGCAAGTGAGTGGACGTCGTAAAAAGGCAGAAAGGAGTTATTGCGGCCTGCGCTAAGCTTGGCCTGTTTATATTGAATTTATATGCTTACTTTTATGTACTCGTATTAAATTACAGGCCTCATTTTTGTTGAAAGGGTCTAGTTGCAGTTTGGGGGCTGGGTTGTTATTTTTGCCCTGGTTGGGAGGAGCTCACTCTCTCTGTTTCCTTCCTCCAATCACCACCCAGCAATTTCCCTCCAAATTGGTGTTCCCATCTAATCATTTTTCCCTCCAAAAAGTTACCTCAGAGTCCCAGCCAATCAGGGTCTCAGGATTTCCCTCCAATTCTGAAGATTATAAAAGGGGGAAACCTTTCTGAGTTTACCTCAGGGATTTCAACGCTGCAGGGACTGGTGACTGAGCTTTCAGGTGCTTCAGCCCTGACCTGCCATTTCCCTTTAGATAATAATAACAATTACTGCTGGAGTCCATTCGCTTATTCCAAGCATATTGGAAGGTTTCGGAGGAAAGTGTGGGACTCCAGTCGCCTTCGGCCAGCCCTGGATTCATCACAGGAAGGACGTTCGACCCTCACTTTTATAGGAATCCAGGAGCTGGGGCCTTTAGCCATCCGTGGTTATCGACCAGAGAGAGAAGAGAAGGAGAGCGTCAGCGTACATCGCCTGCGGACTGAGCAAAGGGACCGAGTAAGCCGAACTTTGTCATCTGGCTCCTTTGATTTTGCAAGTTGCCAATTCCCAGTCACCTGTATTTTGTGACTTTGCAGAAATAAATACTGTTAACTGTTTCAAAGAGCCTTGGTCCGTGGACTTTGTGATAACTCTCTCCCTGAAAGGAAGGCACCCGCTAACCCCTGGGCATAGAACCTTTACAGCAATCCCAGTCACTCATTTATAGGCCCAGGGGGCGGCATAGGAGTTTATTACAACCCCGGGACTTGATTATTATCTAAATAAACCTTCTTATTATTTGGGAGACATCCGGGACTGTGTCCCTTTTGGTTGACGCAGGAACTCCTTTCCGCCTTTTTACGACGTCCACTCACTTGCATGTGAGCTTACCGCCCGTATTTGCTGTGTATGAATATATAGATAAAGACAGCATGTATGCATTATTCTGACTACAGTATATTGTTGAAATTACTTTGAATACAATTGATAAATGTTGATTTTTTGGAACCTGAGAATTTATCCTCCTTGATACTTATATTGCTGTTATATTGCTCTTTTTGATTCACTTCTTGTGTATGCTATTGGTGGGTCAGCCTACCCCTATTGTTTATTTGTATGCTTGCCTAAGCGACCACAGTAATTGTTTGTATATTCATGTGTATATTCATATTCATGAACTACTTTGGCTAACAATGTTCACTGCAGATAGTTTGATCTGTTTCTATATACATGTGTTATGTAGTGTGTCGTAATTCAGAGACCAAAGAAGCCAAGCCCAGGAGTAAAAGGGGATAACAAAAGGTTTATTGGACAATAACTGGAAAAAGGACGAACAAAAGAATAGCCAACTCGGCTCAAAAACCCTCAAAAATCCCAGGAAAAAGTCCCACAAAATAAAGCAGCAAACAGCCCAAAACAAACACCAGATGTCCGTCTACAAAGTCCAAAGGGTGTGCTCTGTGCAGACTTCCAATCTTGCCAACGCTGTTGAAAACTTACAGTGTCCCAATCTGTTTCTGAAGTCCCAGAAGGCCAGTCTAAGTCACTATCAAAGCCACAAAAGGTGTCAGAATTAGACTCTTCGTTGCACACATCCCTTACTTCCTGAACCAATGTTGAGTCTAAATCTGTATCACTTTCCTCTGACCCCATTTCTTCTTCCCCAGGAAAACCTTGGAAGGTTTCTGAATCAGAAGGTGCTCTAAGTGTCTGCCGGAGCCTTTTTCTCTGTTCCAATCCTTCCACACTAGAATCTCTAGCAGCCCTTTTCCTTCCAGCTGCAGACTCTTGATCACCCAGATCCACACCCCAGTCCATACTATTGCTTGATGCTATTGACCCAGCATCTTCCCCAATACTACTAGTAATAGTAGCCGAAGGCTCAATCACAACACTGCGTTTAATCATCAGGTGTGCAGATTGATATTTAATATACACTCATATATACTCACCTGCATTTATCTATACACTTAACTTTATTCCTTACCTCATAGTCCTCTTTCTTATATTGTCCTACCATACTTTTTTGTTAGGACCCTGTTTGTGTTTGTTTTCATATCTTATTAGATAGACTTCCCAGTGTCTCTCTCTGGAAGTATGGATTTAATGGGATATTATTAGGAAAGACTGGCAGACACCAGTAATGGACTGTACCTTTTAAAAATTGAAATTGAAAGCCTCTTTAGAAGCCATTTTGGCAAAAAAAAAAGAAAACAGAATATAAAAACTATAAAGGGAAACAATAAGACCATTGTATTGATATAAATCATGCTATGATTTAAATAATGAAAACACTAAGGAGCTTGATCAAAATCCACAGAATGTTCTTCTAAAATCAATACACTTTTCCTTTGCACCTCATTATATAGAAGGGTGGTTTATACACTTATGTATGAAAAGCTGTTGAAAGAAGGTATCTGTTAATAGGCGCATGTTTGCTAAGCACACCAAAGGCGCACAGATTATTTGAGCTGTTAAATGACAAGAAACCCATTAGAAGAAATTAAGAATGGATTTCCTGTCAAGCAGACACAAAAATCTCATTTCAGAAAACAAGTGGCTTGCGAAAGAGATATGGCTGTTCAAAGAATCAATGCTGCGTGCTCTTGGGTCCTTCAAACGTTTATTTGACTGAGGGGTAACAGATCTCTCTCCCTCTCTTCAACCGGGTCCCAAAAGGTCCATTTCTTCAAAACACTCTTGAAACTGTACTCGAGTTGGAGACAAATATGAGTTTTCTTTGCCAACGATTTCCAGCACAGACTGCACGCAAAATGTTCATTTAAACCATGTAAATGACAGGCAAAGAGTCAGAGGGGAGCTCCATTGGAGAGGCCAATTTCCAGCATGTGTTTTAGTAAGCACACTTCACAGTAGCCTCGGGCTGCTTTCTTTCAACATGTCAATATGAGGTAGACCGACCCAATGGCATGGCGTGTCTACTGGGAAGTGGAACAAGAATGTATGTTTTTTACAATTTGGTGGGCCTGGGTTAGTAACCTAAAATGATAGTTTCAATACACTTGCAAAGAAATCACATGTTGGCAATGCATCTTGGGACATGTTATAAGGCAGTGTTTCTCAACCAGTGTGCCAGGGCACACTAGTGTGCCGTGAGCGATCATCAGATGTGCCGTGGGAAATTGGAACCTCCAGGAAGGGGGGGGGGGGAGAGTCTAGTGTGTTGAAGTATAAAAACCCGAAGAAACCTACCTCAATAAAGACACAAATTACAAACACCCCCCTCCCCACCCGTTGTCTACTTGGTCTCTCCCTCTCCATGCATTGGGAAGACCCGCCTCCCTTTCCCCAAGTAGAGACCTCCTCTTGCCTCCTGGGGGTTCTGTGTGGGAAGTTTGACCCAGTTCTATCATTGGTGGGGTTCAGAATGCTCTTTGATTGTAGGGGAACTATAAATCCCAGGAACTACAACTCCCAAATGTCAAGGTCTATTTCCCCTGAACTCCATCTGCATTCATATTTGGGCATATTGAGTATTCACGCCAAGTTTGGTCCTGATCCAACATTGTTTGAGTCCACAGTGCTCTCTGGATATAGGTGAATTACAACTCCAAAACTCAAGGTCAATGCCCACCAAACTCTTATAGCATTTTCTCTTGGTTATGGGAGTTCTGTGTGGGAAGTTTGTGTCTTTCTGCCATTCCTGCCAGGATATCTATGTTGAGTTCATCGAAACAGGCCCAGGTTTCACACTGAGTGTATAAATACATTTTAAAACATATTAACTATATGTATTACTGTGTTAGAGTGTCATTTTGTGTCATTTTGGTTGGTGGTGTGCCCCAGGATTTTTTAAATGTAAAAAGTGTGCCGCGGCTCAAAAAAGGTTGGGAAACACTGTTCTAAGGTGCTCTGACAGTTCCTATGTGACACTTTTCCTTATCCAAGGTCCTGATCACTGGTATCTTGTGCTCTTGTTGAGGCATCAAACCTAAAACTCACAAGGGACCACCACTGAACACCTGCCCTCATTCCCTGGTCTCACTCTTCTGCCTCTAGGGCCTGTAAAAATGGCTTTTGCGAGATGGACACGAAAGCTTTGGGCCCTGAAAGCAGAGAAAAGCCTTCCCAAACACAAAACCTTAAAAGTCTTTGAGAAACGAGTTGCAGACTTAAAATAGTGAACTCAAACAGGTTTATTTATTGAAACACAACCAGTAAAAACAACTGGTGGCCCAAAAATGCTTAGTTGGTTGCTAAGAAAGGTCCTTGAAAAAGGGAACAATCACTTGCCTCTTTGTTTGCAGAGTGATGGTACTTTCTTCGATTCCAGGTTTCCTGTTGCTCTCTGGCTTTGTAGACCCACGAAGTCCTATAAAAGCCCCAAAATCCACAGTCTATGTTGAGGACAGGTCCTCCTTTGCACTGCAGGCTTTAGTTGAGAGCGCAGGGTAGGCTTTGTAGGTGGACAAAGGTGCTTTGTCTCAGCATGAATGGATTTCCATCCATGTCCATGCGGCTTCTTTCTTGGAATGGCCAAAGAGAGGAAGTCCTGCCCCTCAGATGACCTCAGATAGGGGAGGAGTTAGGGTGGTGACATCACCTTGGCACCCAACACAGTCCCTCCCCCCAAGACCACATGGTTGAGGACAAAGGAATGCAGGTAAGGGTCAAACAGGTAGATAACACAGTACCAAACGGGCCCAGTAGGGGCCGGAACACTCACCTTCAGCTGAATCTGGAAGTCAGCTGCCATTTGAATTTGCCAAGGTGTTCCCAGTACATTGAATGATGTTTGACATTAAAACAGCATTTGTCACATCGTCATGGTTGCAACCAGACTTCCAGATGGACACACTCATGGGGCTTTTAAAAAGGCATTTTGCGATGTCCTTCCCCAGATCGTACATCACTGCCATCCTATTTTAGGAACCTGCTATACGAAAGTTTCAAAAGACCCATCAACATAGTCAAAGAGTCTGAGAAATGAAGTCTAAAATATCTGAGGGCCAGGGTCTCACTGGTCTAGGACACATTGACAATTTCTCTGTGTCTGAGCACTATTTATTTATTATAGAGCGGCGGAGAGAGTGGACCGGCCACTGCTGAGGTCAGCGCAGGAGAGCCGGCAGATGGAGCCGTGACCACATGGAGCCCGACTCAGACGCTGGCCAGGAACAATGAGCCCCTACCTGCCTGCCTACCTCAGCTGACCGTGCCGAGACTGGACTTGGACTGTGCGCCTCTCTCGGGTTGTCTCCCACGGGGCGAGGGTGCGGATCGCCCTGGCTTCCACGATGCGTTAGCACAGTTGGATGTGTCGAAGGTTCTGTCCTCTGCCCGAGATGCTCGCCCCCGCTGCCGCACCATGCCCGGAGGGGGGGGGGGTGAATGGTTGCGGACAGGTCAAAGATGGCGACCGTCCTTGGGGAAGCCAAGCCAGGCCGGATATCTTCAACCTCAGAGGAGCGCAGACCCGGAAGTGACCTGTGGCAGAGGCTGCGTGATCACCCGAGGAGGCGGAGGCGGCGACAGAAGAGGAAGGTTCATCAGTTCCTAGCTTCTATCCTCCCCACGGAGCACCAGAATAGACCGGCACCTTACCGCGACTATAGAACCCCCAAGGCTGCTGAGTCGGCCATTAGCCCACGAGTGGGGAAGAGATTTAGAACGTTCAACTCAAGGACTTGGAGACTGTTCTAGACCAGGATTTTCCAGAACAAGTTTCAAAAGACCCCAGGCTACAGAAGCCGTGCCCCAAGCCTAGGACGGAAGTTGTCCCAGAAGGCCAGAGCTATGTCATCTCTAAATCATGGCGCAGAGGGAATGATATCCCCCCCCACCACTGAGGAAGAACTCCGATGCGACCTTTCAAGAACTCCTAAGCTGCCCCTTTTTGACGGCTGGCCTGAAGCTGTTACCAGATCACTCAGACCTTGTTCCCCTTAATCTTCCCCTTGTTCCCCCCTCCTCCCCTACCTTCTCTATTAATGTTGCTTTATTTTGTGTTGTTGTTTCTTCCAAATCTTGTAAACTGCTCCGAGCCCTCGGGGAGTGGCAGTATAGAAGCTTGAAGAAATAAATAAATAAATATTATTCGGTTTTATACACCGCCACTCCCAAAGGCTCGGAGCGGTTTACAAATAGAGTAACACAATCTATATATATAAAATGTTAACATACGTGCAATGACTGATATAGACAAAGCAACTACACATCGCAGAAAAAACACAACTCGACAACCTTCCACAACATACCACGAGGTACCTATAGCGCCGAAAAACAAGGCCCTAGGTACCTCGCAACACCCCCAAAAACCGACCCCCAAAAACGGGCAACGGAATTCCCATCCGGCCCTCTCCGCTGCCAGAGCGAAGGTTTAGAACGTTCGCACAAGCCCCTCCGGAACGATCGCACACTTCCCCAAACAGACCCACGCCGCTACCCAAGTCTCCCCAAAGCACTTCCCCCCTCCCCACTGTCTCTAACAACAAACACACACTCACCCCAAAACAACAGCTCAAAAACACCCCCCCTTCCCGCGCACATGGCGCCCAAACCCCACCGGAACGATCGCACACTTCCCCAAACAGACGCACGCCGCTACCCAAGTCTCCCCAAAGCACTTCCCCACTCCCCTCCCCACTGTCTCTAACAACAAACACATACTCACCCCAAAACAACAGCTCAACCCCCCCCCCTTCCCGCGCATGTGGCGCACAAACCCCACCGGAACGATCGCACACTTCCCCAAACAGACGCACGCCGCTAACCAAGTCTCCCCAAAGCACTTCCCCACTCCCCTCCCCACTGTCTCTAACAACAAACACACACCCCAAAACAACACCCCAAAACAACAGCTCAAAACCCCCGTCTCTCTCCCTGCGGCCTCCTCTTCGGGCAGCGGAAGGGAGGCGGCAGGTGGCGGAGAAGAGCCCTCTGCCGCCTCTCTTCCGCTGCCCGAGGAGAGGGCCGCGGGGGAGGGAAATCACGCGGTTCCCCTTCGGCCTCCTCTTCGGCCTCCTCCTCTACACATATACACAACAACATATAAACACAAACATACAAACACATATAAATACACAACCACATACAAACACACATATATACACACCTATACATACACATCCACACTAATACATACACATATATACACACACATATCAGCACATCTCCATATACACACATACATACACACACATATACATACACAAACACACATATATATACACGTATTCATACACAAAAAACCCACAGATAAATACACACACATATATACACACATACCAAGAACTATATATACACACACACAAATACACACACACATATACACACACAAATATACACATACAAATACATGCACACACACATACCAAAACACAAACACACATACCTCCAAATATCAACACACACATACACATACAACTATAAACACACATACACACACACATATATATACACACAACACACATGCTCACATCATTTCCACAACTTACATACCCAGACTTTCTCGCATCACCTACATAGGGCACAGCAACGCGTGCCGGGTTCAGTTGGTTCACACTAAAATAATAAAACCAGCATTAAAACATTCAAATACATTAACCTAGTTCAAAGGCTAGCCAAAAAAGGTGGGTCTTAAAAGACCTCCCAAAAGCTGTTAGATCCTGCAATGCCCGGGCTTCGGCAGGTAGAGCATTCCAGAGTGATGGAGCTACAATTGAAAAGGCTCTGCGCCTAGTTAGCTGTTAGGCAAATTTTGACTGAATTATGAGGCCATTAAAGAACTCCAGGAATGCTGAGGAATGCGGAAGGAACAACAAGGGGCGCTGGAACGCTGAGAGATGAGGAGTACGTCAGCTCCCCCTGGTGGCCAGAGTTTACCTCTGTTCGTCTATATGTTGTGTATGTGGAAAACGGCAGGGATTGTCTGCTAAGTATGTGTACCTGTAATCTGCTCTGAGTCCCCTTCGGGGGGAGAAGAGCAGAATATAAATAAAGTGTATTATTATTATTATTATTATTATTAGGCGATAGGTCTTGAAATTGGGGATTTCAAGTAGTTTTTGGTCCTCGGAATGAAGTGATCTCTGGGTTTGGTAGGGGGTTAAGCAAAGGTTAATAATGATGGTCAAATTCTTTTTTTGAGGAAACTTTGTTGACATTACAGATTTTTCGCTGAAACCCGACTAAAAAGAGCCCAAGGAATTCCATCTTTTCCTGGAGGAATTTCAAAACTGCTGAAGCAACGAGTATTTGACAGAGTTAGTATAATCATTTTATGGGAATCCTTGATTCAGTATTCTGCTTGATGTATTGTTTTAGGGATAAGAGAGACAGTACGGCAGGCCTGTAGCCAGGATTTTGATTGGGGTGGGGGGGCTGAGTTTGATTGGGGGGGGGGCTGAGTCTGAGTGAGAGAGGGTCTACCCTAGCAAACCTTTTGTATCATTATCCCAATACCCCCATGCATATGGGATATATTGAGCATGGTGATCAGATCATGATATGAATAAACATAACAGTTTAAATACCAGTAAGGCCTTCTCATGGACCACCCTGAGAATTTGGGGGGGGGGGGGGTGAAGCCTGCAGTACGGTATATTGAACTGGCCATATCATCTTACTGTAATCTTACAGTTGAGATCTCTAGATCTCTCTGTGACCAAGAGGAATCTTGTCCTTTTATGTTATTATTTATTAACATAAATACAGACCTATTTCGATATGTCTTTAGCTGGAAATTTCTTATTTAATTCTAAAACACTCAGTGACTCCTGCAAGTGTGTTATTGGTACATGTAATGGGGAGATAAGCCCTCTATCATGTTTTTCTTCATATTTCATGTGTAGAAATATATGTGGAAAACATAATAATGACCCTAGTTGTGAAGGAGCTTCCCAATTCATAGGAACAAAATCCATGACTGTTGGATGCTACTAACCAGCTGTGGTGTTCCAGCCTAGTGAGGTAAAACAGTACCCAGGGAGGGTCACAAAGCACAAAAACAGGCAATAATCATGAAAGTCAATCTAGATATGTAATCTTCATAACAAGTATAACATACTAGCGTGGGGACCCGGCGGTGCCCGGGTCATTTGAGAAGTGCAGCAGGATGTAGAGTGGGTCATGGGGGGGGGGGGGGGGGGTCCTATGTGCCAAGTTTGGTCTTGATCCATCAGTATTGGGAGTTACAGTGGTATCATGAAATTACTGAAGGTACTGGAAGTCCCATCCTCTGTGGTCCAACCTCCCCCAAATTGCAGTAGGATGTATATTGGGTCATGGGGGCTCTGTGCGCCAAGTTTGATCTGTATTGGTGAATGGATGAGGGTTGTATTGTTTTTAGGAAGTGAGTGAAGGTACTTCAAGTCCCATAATCCGTGGTCCATCTCACACAGAACTGCATCGGAATGTTGAGTGGGTCATGAGGGCTCTGTGTGCCAGGTTTGGTGTTGATCAGTGATTGTATTAGGTTTGCAGCAGTCTTGGAAAGTGAGGGAAGGTACTGCAAGTCCCATCATTCATGGTCTGCCCTCCTCCAAACTGCAGCAGGATGTAGAGTGGGTCATGGGGGCTCTGTGTGCCAAGTTTGATATTTATCGGTCTTTGTTAGGGGCCACAATGGTCTTTGGGAAGCAAAGCGCTTGGAAGTACTACAAATCCCATAATCCATGGTCCATCTTTCCCAAACTGCACCAGGACATAAAGGGCATCATGGGGGTTATGTGTGCCAAGTTTGGTTCAGGTCCGGCTGAGGCCTAGTCAGGAGAATCAAGTTAATAATAATAATTGAGGGAGCCTTACTGTCAATTCAGGCTGGGGCCTAGTTTGTAAAATCAGCTGAAGGAAGCGTTTTTGTAAAGAACTCTGTCTGGCACCTTTGAGATTTGGGATGTTGGAATGCCGGCCAATCCATGGCCCATCCTCCCTCAAACTGCACCAAGACGTAAAGTGGGTCTTGGGGGTTCTGTGTGCCAAGTTTGGTTTTGTTGTCTCATTGTTGGGGGCTGCAAAGTGTATTGGACCTAAACTCCCACCATGCCTGACTGGCTCAGGCCTTTTCCTTACCTCCCTCTGGCACTTTTGAGTCTCGGAATGTTTGCGTTGGCTGGCCAATGGGAGTTGTTTATGCAAATAACCTCACAGTGGGAGCCAATCCGAAAGCTGCCACATGTCCTTCCGCCCTTCCGCCCTCCGGACACATACAAACATACAAACATACATACATACAAACATTCCGCTTTATAAAGGTATAGAGATAGAGATATTGTAGGGAATACATTACCCGAATGGGTGAAAGAATAAAGAAAGTCCCGTGTGGGGGTTATCCAAACTATCCCTAATCGAGTTCGTAGAAATAAAGAACAATGATGTAGCCCAAATGGGCCAAAAACTCACAACCGTGAGTATTTGTAAGTGTTCCAATCCTGCCATTGATTATATTGGATGTTATTGATATTGCCTTGAAGCGGTGAAACGGATTTTGTAGGCCTATACATATATCTGCATTTGTATACCGTCGGCCTGTTGCTTCTACTACTCCCTGAGGACTTCATTCGGTTCCTCAGCGTCCTCCTCCTCTGGTCGCTGGGCCTAGAAGACTTCACCACTTCTGAATTGTGTGGTCACCATTCCTCTTCGCATTTGCGACTTTCTGGGAATTTACAATTCATTCGCATTGGCGACTTTCGTTCCGCATTGGGGGCAGGACTTTCATGATTATTGCCTCTTTTTGTGCTTTGTGACCCTCCCTGGGTACTGTTTTACCTGGCTGTTAGCCCCTGAGCATTGTTATTACTCGTTCCAGCCTAGTGGCCATAGACAGGCACCGGGGGTCCCAGCTGATCAGGGTCAGATCAGGGATGATGGGTGGCCTGATGGATACGGGTCTGCAGAGAAGACTTAGCTTGGGATGATGGATGGCTACATGGGTATGTGACTGCAGATGAGGATGATGACTCCATGGAATTTAGTTCTGAATTTGACAGTGAGAGGCCCAGTGACCTTGAGTCCCACGAGAATTTCTACACTCCCTTGCCAGGCGAGCATTGCGAGGTTAGGGAGGACCGAGGTTCCCAGGTTGATAGTGAAACAGCTGGGGATGCTAACGAGCCGGAATTTGACGGGAGGGCCAGCATTAGATCTTCCCGGAGAGATTGGAGGAAGGGGGTGCGCTGGGCACCCAGGAGTTAGTTCCCTTTATTAGATTGTGTTCAAGCCCTTTCTAGTCAGACCTGAAGCTACGTTTAGTTTGGAAGGTTTCATGCTCAAGTTTCCAAGTTCCTGTGACCGCGGGAGCGGTTTGCCTTGTTACTCACGTTTTGCTTTCCATGGGACTTAAGCCTGTTTGGCTTGCCAGCTGGTGAACTCTTTGGACTATGTTTGGATTTATTTTGATTGCCTTTGCATCTTTATACCTTTGGACTATTTTCTATCTATATATATAAAGGAACAGTCGTCATGTGAAGACTACCTGAAACAGAGAAACCTTACAACGCAGAAACACAAAACTTGCCAACAGAAATAGGCCTCAAGCAAGGTACGTTTGTAGCAAAGAAACTTCCCCCAAAACCTAAAAGGCCCCCAAAACAACGAGTAAAAAATAAAACTACATGTCCCAGCATCCTGCGGGGCTGCCAAAGACTCTCCCAGCCTCTACATTCTGACAACATGATTGGCTGCCAATAAGGGCAGATTTGCATAACTGCTGTACTGGCCAGCCAACATGAACATTCCGACCCATAAAAAACTGTCAGATGAGTGCCAGAGCCTCCTCCAACACTTTCAAATCAGAAGACCATGATGGAGATCAACACCATTCAAGGGGAGCTCTTCTTCCTTTCCCAAAAAAGATCTCCAGTGGCTTGGAATTCCACATTAATAAGAGGACCATCCAGCAACAATGGGGTTTGCCAAGGAGGGTGCTCCAGCCCCTCTATATGCTGGCTCCAAGGGATGGGGGTCATCACCAAGTACCTTCTGATGCCCAGCGCTGGAAGAGCTCCCTCAGATGGCCTGTCCATGAGGAAAGCCTCATCGGACATCGACCAATGGGTGCAAAAGACACAGAGCAGGACATCTTGAAAAAGAAAGGAGCAGAAAGTAAGCTAGACATGAAGATCTTGAGAAAGGTGGCTAAAAAGGATACGGAAAGGATTTTTAACAGTCCCCCAAGAGACACTGGACGCACCTGTGAAGATAGAGATCCCCTGACAGGACAAGCCCTCCCCAAGCTGATCCGTCCTGGCCATGGTACAAGTCAAACCCCAAGGACTGCAGGCAAAGAGCTGAGGCACAAACATAACACACCCCATTCACTAACAACAATTCCAACCCTTACATACTCAGACTTTCTCGCATCTCCTAAATAGGGCACAGCAACGCGTGTCGGGTACAGCTAGTCTGTATCTGTATACCTTTATAAAGCGGAATGTTTGTATGTATGTGTGCGGAGGGCGGGAGGGCGGATATGTGGCAGCCACTTTCACAGGCCACAGCGATATGTGGCAGCTATTTGCATAAAGTCCTTTGATTGGCCAGCCTTGGCACTCCAAAATTCTAAGTGCCAGCTATTTGCATAAAGTTCTTTGATTGGCCAGCCTTGGCACTCCAAAATTCTAAGTGCCAGCTATTTGCATAAAGTCCTTTGATTGGCCAGCCTTGGCACTCCAAAATTCTAAGTGCCAGCTATTTGCATAAAGTCCTTTGATTGGCCAGCCTCGCCACTCCAAAATTCTAAGTGCCAGCTATTTGCATAAAGTCCTTTGATTGGCCAGCCTTGGCACTCCAAAATTCTAAGTGCCAGCTATTTGCATAAAGTCCTTTGATTGGCCAGCCTTGGCACTCCAAAATTCTAAGGCACCAGACAGAGGGCATTGATAGCCACAGATTAGCCAGCATCCCAGAATCCAGGCCTCTACATTCAAACAACAGGATTTCTTCCCTCTGAGGGAAAAATGCACCATCAACATTCCCTCCCACTTGGCTCTGTGAAAACAAAATGGAATCCTGTTCTCTCCTCCCCCTCAGCTTTTAGAAAATGGCTGCCTGCCATTCCGCCTTTTAAAGTTACCAATTACCAGCAGAACAGGCCAGAACATTACAGGCCCCAAAAGAGAGTTTAGGGCAGGATGGCCCACGAATGATGGGATTTGCATCCCAATTCACTTCCCAGAAAACACTGTAGCCCCTACAAATCACAGACCAGGCCCAAAATTTACAGTAAGGCTTCATTAACTTGATTTTCCTGACTAGGCCTCAGTTAATAGGACATTGTGTATAGCCAGGTCCCAAAAGAGAGTTTAGGGCAGGATGGCCCACGAATGATGGGATTTGCATCCCAATTCACTTCCCAGAAAACACTGTAGCCCCTACAAATCACAGACCAGGCCCAAAATTTACAGTAAGGCTTCATTAACTTGATTTTCCTGACTAGGCCTCAGTTAATAGGACATTGTGTATAGCCAGGCCCCAAAAAAGAGAGTTTAGGGCAGGATGGGCCACGAATGATGGGATTTGCATCCCACTTCACTTCCCAGAAAACACTGTAGCCCCTACAAATCACAAACCAGGCCCAAAATTTACAGTACGGCTTCATTAACTTGATTTCCCTGACTAGGCCTCAGTTAATGGGACATTGTGTATGGCCTGAATTAACAGTAACCAACCTTGGCACACTGAGCCCCTATGACCCATGATTCATTCTACTGCAGTTTGGAGTACGGAGGACCATGGATGATGGGACTTGAAGTACCATCACAGGTTATGAGATTTGTAGTACTTTGAACTCTTCATTCCCCACAGACCTAGGCGGCCCTGAACCACAAGACCAAACTTGGCACACAGTACCCCCATGTCCCACACTCCATCCTACTGCAGTTTAGAGGAGGATGGACCATGAAGGATGGGATTTCAAGTACCTCCATTCACTTCCCAAGCCTGCTGCGACCCTCATCCAGTGCATAATCATGACCACACTTGGCACAAAAAGCCCCCATGACCCAATGGACGTCCTGATGCAGTTCGGAGGGCGGACCACGGATGATGGGACTTGAAGTACCTCCACTCATTTCACCAGACCATTGCCAACCTCATCCAAACACTGATCAAGACCAAACTTGGCACACAGAGCCCCCATGACTCATTCTACATTCTGGTGCAGTATTGAGGAGGATGGACCACGAATGATGGGACTTGAAGTACCTCCCCTCACTTCCCAAGACTGCTGCGACCCTCATTCAATGACTAATGAAGACCAAACTTGGCACACAAAGCCCTCATGACCCACTCTACATCCTGTGCTGTTGGGAGGGGGATGGACCATGGCCAATGGGACTTGCAGTACCTTCACTAACTTCCTGAGACCACTGCAAGCCACATACACATCTAATAGGAACCAACCTTGGCACACAATGCCTTCCTCAAATAACCTGTGCACCGCCGGGTCCTCAGCTAGTTCTAAATAAAAGAACATTTATTGCATCTGCCTGGTGTGTGTGATCTAGGGGGGGCTGCCGCGATCTGAGGTGCAACACCAGCTATATTTTGAGTCTCCTTTGTAGAGAGAAAAATTGGGGTATAAATAATAATAATAATTATTATTATTATTATTATAACATGAACTGCTTGCAAAGTCATGACATATTGTACTGCTAGGCTTTTAATGTTTCATGGGAATCTCTGTCTCTACAACATTATAATTGTTAACTATATCCATTTTCTCTTCTCTTTTTTTGGGGGGGGGGAAGAAACTTCAATCTATAATTGGCTCCTGGGTATACCTTTAGGTCAGGGCTGTCCAACTTCTACCGGACCTGTGGCCGGAATTCCAGTTACTGATGACCTGGGGGGCCGAAGGGTCTGCCTCTGCCCCCGGCTCCGCCCCCTCCCAGGCTCCACCCCAGCTCCGCCCCCTCCCTGGCTCCACCCAGGCTCCGCCCCTCCCTGGCTCCACCCCTGCCCCGCCCCCTCCCCGGCTCCACCCAGGCCCCGCCCCCTCCCTGACTCCACCCCTGCCCCGCCCCCTCCCTGGCTCCACCCCTGCCCCGCCCCCTCCCTGGCTCCGCCCTCTCCCCGCCTTGGAGGTGTCTGTGGAGGACACCGGGGCTTTGACTTGGAGATAGAGATGAACACCAAAATCCCAGTCTCAAGTCCCAGTCCCTGCTTTGAACTGGATTATATTGCAGTGTGGACTCAGGGCCCTTCACACAGCCATATAACTCAGAATATCCAGGCAGGAAACCCCACAAAACCTGCTTTGAACTGGATTATATTGCAGTGTGGATTCAGGGCCCTTCCACACAGCCATATAACCCAGAATACCTGCTTTGAACTGGATTATCGGAGTCCACACCCATATAATCTGGTTTAAAGCAAATAACATGGGATTTTATTCAGATGTGTGGAAAGGAAGTCAAATAAGAAGCCAGGGCCCTTCCACACAGGCCTATAACCCTGAATGATAAGGCATAATATTCATTCTGCCTCTGCTAATAATAATAATAACAACAACAACAACAACAACAGGTTCCTGGAGTAGGAGACCTCCAAGGGCCATCCAGGGCCATCCAGTCCAATCTCCTTCTGCCATATGGGGAAAACACAATCAAAGCATTCCTCACAGATGGCCATTCAGCCTCTGATAATAATAATAATAATAATATTATAATAATAATAATTACAATGGGTTCCTAGAATAGGAGACCTCCAGGGCCATCCAGTCAATCTCCAGCTATAAGGTGAAAACACAATCAAAGCATTCCTCACAGATGGCCATTCAGCCTCTGATGATGATAATAATAATAATATTAATTACAATGGGTTCCTAGAATAGGAGACCTCCAAGGGCCATCCAGTCCTACCTCCTTCTGCCATAAGGGGAAAACACAATCAAAGCATTCCTCAGCCATGTTGAATCAAACCTAAACTCTCATGAGAGCAACAGAAAGTACTGAACCTTGAGTTTGGGAGTTGTAGTTCTCCTCCATCCAGAGAGCACTGTGAACTCAAATAATGATGGATCAGGACCAAACTTGGCACAAAGCCTCAGGAGAGGAGGAAGCCGGAAAGGGAATGGGTGAGCACCCCCCCCTGCTCCGAACTCAGCCCCGCCCCTTTTTCGCTCTGGCCACGCCCCCTCTCACTCGTGCACTCTCTCTCTCCTTCCCTCTTTCCTTCAGGTGGTGGAAGGGGGAAGGAATGAAAGGGGGAAAGAGAGAGAGAAGGAGGGAGGGAGAGAGAGGGGGGGAGGGAGAGAGAGGGGGGAGGGAGGGAGGAAGTAGGAGGAGGAGGAAGAGAGCCTGCTCCTCCTCCCCCTGCCCCCCTCACCCCCGCGAAAAAAAATAAATAAAAATATTCGAAAAATATTCCAAAAAATATTTAAATTTTTTTTAAAAAAATCTTAAAAGGCAGATATCTTGCAGGAGGGTAGGGGGCCGTGGGGAAGAGGCTGGGGGGCCGTATACAGTCCGGGGGCCACCAGTTGGACAGCCCTGCTTTAGGTTATCTGAGAATGATCTGTGGTAGATTTTTTTTTCAGATGCTTAATGTTTTATGTGAATATAACATCAGAAAGCCATGACTTCATTCCTTCAGTATACTTGGTCATTTTTCACCACCCACATCTTGGCTCCCATCACCTTTCTTCACCCAATCATAGAGCTTTCCTTCCAGATAATAATATGTGATTTTGTCTTTATGGCTATATATATATTGCCTCATGCTAATAGCTGACTACAATGTTAAGACTGGGTTTACTCAGCCTGGCCACTTGCCTACAGTCTACAGCTTGTTGGGTTCCTGCCCATTGGCCAAACTCCTGGTAAATCCACGTGGATTTTCAATTCTGATTCAGCAGTTTTCCACTTATGATTATTTCATGGGAATAATTCCGGGGCATTTGCTTAGATTTTGGATGCCATGTTGGTGCTGCGTTTGGCTCCTGGGCAAACGGATGAGCTCCTAAATCTATTCCAATATCTTTGAAGTTCTCACGCTTTACCTAGAGAACATTCCGCACAATTTTAGGACCCTCAAACTGGAATCTAGAACAATTGTGACTCACTCAAAATATCATTTTGCATTTGTTTGCCTGCCATTCGTCCTCAAGGAAATGTTCAGGTATCCCAAAGTGTTGCAAACAAGGCTCTTGAGTCTTGCTGTTAAAATAATCTACCATATTGCTATGGATTGTTCACGAGAGCTAAGAAATATTGAGGTATCAGTTTTATTCTTTCCACCCTTTTATGTTTGCTTTCTTCTTCTTCTGGATAGAGCTTTACTTTACATCTTTTATATACAGAACTAGCTGAGGACCCGGTGATGCCCGGGTTATTTGAGGAAGGCATTGTGTGCCAAGGTTGGTTGCCATTAGATGTTTATGTGGCTTGCAGTGGTCTCAGGAACTTAGTGAAGGTGCTGCGAGTCCCATTGGCCATGGTCCACCCCCCTCCAAACAGCACCAGGATGTAGAGTGGGTCATGGGGGCTGTGTGTGTCACATTTGGTCTTGATCATTCTCTGGATGAGGGTTGCAGTGGTCTCTAGAAGTGAGGGAAGGTACTGGAAGTCCCATCATTCATGGTCCCCCATTCTCAAAATGGCACCAGGATGTAGAGTGTGTCATGGGGGCTCTGTGTGCCAAGTGTGGTCTTGATCAGTCATTGGATGAGGGTGGCAGCTGTCTCAGAAAGTGAGTGAAGGTACTTCAACTCCCATCATCCATGGTCCGCCCCACTCCAAACTGCACCAGGATGTAGAGTGGGTCATGGGTACTCTGTGTGCCAAGTTTGGGCCTGGTCTCTGATTTGTAGGGGCTGCAATGTTCTGTGGGATATGAATTGGGTGAAGGTACTGCAAATCCCATCATTTGTGAGCCATCCTGCCGTAAACCGCAGCAGGTTTGTAAAGTGGGCCATTGTGCCTCTGTGTGCCAAGTTTGGTCCTGATTCGTCATTGGTGTGGGCCACAGTGCTCTAAGGAAGTGAATTAAAGAACTGCAAGTCCCATCATCCATGGTCCATCCTCCCTCAAACTGCACCAGGATGTAGGGTGCATCTTGGGGGGGGGGGGGTCTGCGTGCCAAGTTTGGCCTTGTTCTGTCATTGTTGGGGGCCTAGTCAGGAAAATCAAGTTAAGGTAGCCTTGCTGTCAAGTTTGGGCCTGGTCTGTGATTTATAGGGGCTACAGTGTTGTTTGGGAAGCGAATGATGTGAAGGTACTGCAAATCTCATCATTCGTGGCCCCTCCTGCCCTAAACCACACCAGGTTGTGAAGTGGGCCATTGGGCCCCTGTTTGCCAAGTGTGTTCCTGATCCGTCATTGCTGTGGGCCGCAGTGGCTGACTACCTGAGGCCTTTCCTTTTCCCTCTGAGTCACTTTAGAATGTTAGAATGTGGTTGGCCAATCGGAGTCCATTATGCAAATACCATTTCACTGTTAACCAATCCCCTCTGTCTGGGGCCGTAGAATGTCGGAGTTCTGAGGCTGGCCAATCGGTGTCCTTTATGCAAATGATCCCACAGTTGCAGCCAATCGAAACACTGGCACATATTCCCCCCTTTGCACCACCACACCACCGCCCGCAAACACTGACTTTTATTATATACATAAATAGATAGATAAAATATATGAATGGTGGCACAATAGCTTCGAGTCTTTGGATGAAAGCAATTATCTAAATTCTGAATTTGCCAAACTCGCCCTTGAATTACCTATGTTGGGAACTAAACAGAGAAAGTAAAATTCTGTTGATTCTGCTGGAAATCTACTTATTTTGCCTGATCTTCAGGCGATACCATAAACCATGGTATCCCCTGGGACTGGCTAAATGGAATGGGGGACTAGTGGTATTGCACTGGGTTGGTTCTGTTCCTATCAAGAAAGACCCAGGAGGTGGTGTTGTGGGACTACTGTTGGCCAGTGGTCTATGGGGTTCCACATGGTTCCATCTTGTCCCCCATGATACTGCTGGATGATGCCATCTAGGCATTTTGCCAGTGTCTGGGTGGTAGCCTACTTTCCCTGTCATTTTTATCACTACTGCCTGGTTATTGTAAGATACCGAAAAGGCAAAACTGCCTGTAACTTAATCCTGTTGGTAGATGAAGGACCTAATGTAGAACTTGCCTAGGTGGAGTTTGTAGGCTGAGGGCAAGGATAGGAATATTTGCACATTCTCCTTGGAAGGAAAGGCTATCTAGACAAGTTTATTTATTACTAGCTTGGGGACCTGGCCCTGCCCGGGTTATTTGAGAAGTGCAGCAGGATGTAGAGTGGGTCATGGGGGCTCTGTGTGCCAAGTTTGGTCTTGATCCATCATTATTGGGAGTTGCAGTGGTATCATGAAATTACTGAAGGTAGTGCAAGTCCCATCATCTCTGTCGTCCCCCCAAGTGTAGTAGGATGTAGATTGGGTCAGGGGGGCTCTGTGTGCTAAGTTTGGTCTGTATTGGTGAATGGATGAGGGATGCATTGTTTTTCGGAAGTGAGTGAAGGTACTTCAAGTCCCATCATCTGTGGTCCGTCTCACAGTAAACTGCACCAGGCTGTAGAGTGGGTCATGAGGGCTCTGTGTGCCAGATTTGGTGTTGATCAGTCATTGAATTAGGTTTCCCCCGAACCTCACCAGGACGTGAAGGCAGCCATGGGGGTTGTGTGTGCCAAGTTTGGTCTCAATCGGTAATTGGATGAGGGTCGCAGCAGACTTGGGAAGTGAGTAGAGGTACTTCAAGTCCCATCATCCATGGTCCACCCTCCTCCAAACTGCACCAGAATGTAGAGTGGGTCATGAGGGCTCTGTGTGGCAAGTTTGGTGTTGATCAATCATAGGATTAGGTTTGTAGCAGTCTTGGAAAGTGAGGGAAGGTACTGCAAGACCCATCATCCATGTTCTGTCCCCTCCAAACTTCAGTAGGATGTGGACTGGGTCACTGGGGCTCTGTGTGCCAAGTGTGGTCTTTATCAGTGTTTGTTGGGGGCCACAGTGGTCTGTGGGAACAGAGGGGTGTAAAAGTACTACAAATCCCATCATCCATTGTCAGTCCTAGTCCTCAGTCATGGGGGTTATGTGTGCCAAGTTTAGTCTCGATCAGTGATTGGATGAGGGTTGCAGCGGACTTGGGAAGTGAGTAGAGGCACTTCAAGTCCCATCATCCATGGTCCACCCTCCTCCGAACTGCACCAGGACGTAGAGTGGGTCATGGGGGCTGTGTGTGCTGAGTGTGGTCTGTATTGGTCCTTTTTGGTGGCCTCAGTGGTCTGTGGGAACCAAAGTGTTGGAAAGTACTACAAATCCCATAATCCGTGGGTCATGTCCCCCGACCCGCGCCAGGGCGTAAAGGGGGTTAGGGGGGCTCTGTGTACCAAGTTTGGTGCAGGTCCATCACCCGCGCTGGTCGCTGTGGCCTGTGAAAGTGGTTGCCACATATCCGCCCTGGCCTGTGAAAGTGGCTGCCACATATCCGCCCTGGCCTGTGAAAGTGGCTGCCACATATCCGCCCTGGCCTGTGAAAGTGGCTGCCACATATCCGCCCTGGGCTGTGAAAGTGGCTGCCACATATCCGCCCTGGCCTGTGAAAGTGGCTGCCACATATCCGCCCTGGCCTGTGAAAGTGGCTGCCACATATCCGCCCTGGCCTGTGAAAGTGGCTGCTTCCGCCCTTCTGCCCTCCCGCCCTCCGCATACACACATACACACATACACACACACATACAAACATTCCGTTTTATAAAGGTATACAGATTTATTTATTACTTCATGCTTATAGACCGTCACTCCCCGTGGGCTCGAGGCGGTTTGTTTATTTAAAACTTTTGTACCCCGACCTTCTCACCTCTATCGAGGGACTCCGACTGGCATTTACAACAGTGGTATGACACAATTACAATATCTGTATACCTTTATAAAACAGAATGTTTGTATGTGTGTATGCGGGTATGCGGAAGGCGGGAGGGCGGAAGGGCGGATATGTGGCAGCCACTTTCACAGGCCAGGAAGGATATGTGGCAGCATTATTTGCATAAACGACTCCCATTGGCCAGCCACGAACATTCCGAGACTCTAAAGTGCCAGAGGGAGGTAAGGAAAAGCCCTGAGGCAGTCAGGCATGGTGGGAGTTTAAGTCCAAAACACTTTGCAGCCCCCAACAATGAGACAACAAAACCAAACTTGGCACACAGAACCCCCAAGACCCACTTTACGTCTTGGTGCAGTTTGAGGGAGGCTGGGCCATGGATAGGCCAGCATCCCAACATCCCAAATCTCAAAGGTGCCAGACAGAGTTCTTTACACAAAGGCTTCCTTCAGCTGATTCTACAAACTAGGCCTCAGCCTGTATTGACAGTAAGGCTTCCTCAACTTGATTTTCGATACTAGGCCTCAGCTTGAATTCACAGTAAGGCTTCCTCAACTTGATTCTCCTGACTAGGCCTCAGCCTGAATTGACAGAAAGGCTTACTTAACTTTATTTTCCTGACTTGCAGTACCTTCACTCACTTACTCTGACCAGCACGGGTGACGGACCTGGACCAAATTTGGCACACATAACCCCCATGATGCCCTTTACGTCCTGGTGCAGTTTGAGAAAGATGAACCACGGATTATGGGATTTGTAGTACTTCAAAGCGCTTTGCTTCCCAGAGACCACTGTGGCCCACAACAAAGACCGATAAATATCAAACTTGGCACACAGAGCCCCCATAACCCACTCTATGTCCTGGTGAAGTTTGGAGAAGAGCAGAGCATGGATGATGGGGCTTGAAGTACCTCCACTCACTCTATGTCCTGGTGCAGTTTGGAGAAGAGCAGAGCATGGATGATGGGGCTTGAAGTACCTCCACTCACTTCCTGAGACCGCTGCGACCCTCATCCAATGACTGATCAAGACCAAACTTGGCACACAGAGCTCCCATTACCTACACTACATGCTGGTACAGCTTCGAGTAGGATGGACCATGGATGATGGTACTTGAAGTACTTCCACTCCCTGAGACCACAGCAGAGATGATGGGACTTGCACTACCTTCAGTAATTTCATGATACCACTGCAACTCCCAATAATGATGGATCAAGACCAAACTTGGCACACAGAGCCCCCATGACCCACTCTACATCCTGCTGCGCTTCTCAAATAACCCGGGCAGGGCCGGGTCCCCAAGCTAGTAGATATAATAAAAGACAGATTATTACCTAAAACTAACTACAAACACACAGTACTAGCTACAACAATAGGGCTAGAATCAGTAGTTCAGGTGAGACCCATCGATGTTTGGGGGGCCAAGGAGGAAGGCGAGATCCAAGGGGGCCGACCTCCAAACTTTGTGGGGTGACCCTGAGTCCCAAGGAGAGTCGGTCTTTCAGGAGGAGGGGGGCAAGTCACGAGACGGGTGGTTTAAGGAGTTCTCAACCCTAATCGATAGGGGAGTCGTTCGCCTCGTTAGTTCACCTCCTTCAGATTGTGATATTGCAGTTCGTCTCCAACTCCCGAAGCCCACTCCCCAAACAGTTCTGGAACAGAATCGTCTATGGGGGGCCTCGCACCCCTGGGATCCGCATCCAGAGGAAGTCAGTGCCACCCCCACAACACTCTGGGTGGGCTCCACTGCCCTAGCGGCAGTTCCCAGAGCTCCTCCACAGCGATCACCGGAAGTGGTGCCAGGGGTGGGACGGTGCCATTTCCGCTTTCTCCTCGCTTGGTGCCCACGCTTGCGCAGGTGTCCTGCGATCGTCGGGGGGGGGGGGGTGGTCCAGTGACGTCAGCCTAGAGAGCGATCTCCACGCCGGTGTCCCCAAAGACATGCGCCATCTTGGGGGGAGGGTCTCTCGGGGCCTCTCTCCCCGTGCGAGAGAGATAGCGGCGCCGATGGCGATCTCCTGCTACTCGAAAGTTGAGACATTCCAGTTGTTCACTGCCATGAGATTTTCTTTCTTTGCACAAGAAAGAAAATACCAATATTTCCTCAGCATATCAACAATATTTTGCACAAAAAGATTTTTTCACAAAATGTATTTTTTTCCCACAAAGATTCTCTGAAGAAAATTCTCTGAAAAAAATTCTGAAGAAAAATCTCCAAGTGAAAAAAATAGTGAGAAATATACTCCAAAGTCTTACAATGACACTCACTTTTGAAAAAGCCATTTTGGTTTTTTTTTCTTTTTCTGGATTGTGAAAGTGATTTACATGTCTGGTAAGTGGGGATGAGTGAATGTTTCCTCATCTGGCACTGTTGTTATTATACAGGTAGCTACAAAGAGTGGCATAGTGGATTGACTACTACAGTGTTTCCCAACCTTTTTTGAGCCGCGGCACACTTTTAACATTAAAAAAATCCGGGGTCACACCACCAACCAAAATGACACAAAATGACACTCTAACACAGTAAAGAACGGCTGGGGGTTGGTGGCCTGCTGGGAGCAGCTGCTGGGAGTGCTGAAGCCGGGAGGGGCGGAGCCAGGCTGCACCATGCCCCGCCCCTACCCCCAGTTCACTTCTCCCAGCAGCTGCTCCAGCCTTGAGGGGGCACTGCCAAGCCAGCCGTGCCAGAGCCAGCACCATGCTGGCTTGGCCGTGTCCCCTCAAGGTTGGAGCAGCTGCTGGGAGTGCCGAAGCCAGGGGAGGAGGCAGAGCCAGGCCCCGCCCCCTCCCTCCAGCTTCAGTTCTCCTACAGAGGAGGAGCATGAGCAGTGGGCGGGGCTCCTCCTCCACGTGGCTTCAGCGAGCGAGGGGCGAGAGTCATGGTGGGAGTCATGGCGGATTGGAGGCTGGCTGGGGAAACGGCCGAAGGAGGTGGCGCCCCAGTCCCTTCTTCTTTTTCTTCGCCACTGCCCGGCCCTTCCTCCTCCCTCAAGCAGCAGGAGTTCGGCAGGAGGGGGGGAGGAAGGGGCAGAGAGAGCTTTTCTCGCGGCACAGCAGGAGGTCCGTCCCGGCACACTAGTGTGCCACGGCACACTGGTTGAGAAAGACTGGACTACTAGACAAGGGCTATTGAGATCAGTATTCAAGTCTCCACTTGGCCATGGAAACCCACTGAATGACTTTGGGCAAATCACACAAACGTCCGAAAAAGGCAAGAACAAACCACCTCTGAACAAATCTTTCCAAGAAAACACTGTGATAAGGTTATTTATTTATTTATTTATTTATTTATTTATTTCCGGCATTTTACCCCGCTCTTCTCAACCCCCGAGGGGGGACTCAGAGCGGCTTCCAAAAAGGCACAATTCGATGCCAACACAGTAAAACACATAAAACACAGTATACCCCCCCCCCAAAAAAACATTACACATTAAAATACAATTACATCAACATATCATACACATTCATTTAAGTTTTAAAAACAAACAAAAAACAAACAAAAAACAAGAAAACCAACCAACAAACAAACCAACAAAAACCACAGTGTTCCGTCCAAAAAAAGTATTGAGCCCTGTTCATCAAATTTTCCATTAAAATCCAGTCTAAAATGCTGCCTTGTGCTAGTGTGTAAACGCCTGGTCCCATAGCCAGGCTTTTACTTTTTTCCTGAATGTCAGGAGGGATGGAATTGATCGTATGTCACTAGGGGAAGCGCATTCCACAGATGGGGAGCCACCACCGAGAAGGCCGTCTCCCTCGTCGCCACCAGCCGCATTTGAGAAGTCGGCGGGAGCGAAAGCAGGGCCTCCCCGGATGATCTTAAATTACGGGGTGGGACGTAGCGGCAGATGCGTTCGGACAAGTAAGCTGGGCCAGAACCGTATAGAGCTTTAAAGGTCAAGACCAGCACTTTGAATTGAGCTCGGTTTCCTTATGGTTTCCACAAATTGGAAATGATTTATCTTTGGAATGCCTCTGGAAACACCAATGGATGCAAAATTGTAGCAGTTGGGTTGTCAATGGGAAGTGGAAATTTGGTTTTTAAACATGCTATAAATATTTCCGTTGAATTGCAGTGGTTGCAACTTGCTGCCAGACACAGTTCAAAGTGCTGGTGTTACCTTTAACACCACAAAGGGCTTATGATCTTGGTAATTTAAGAACCACATTCACCCATATCTTCCTCTCCTATCAGGTGATCTTCGGCCCTCTTCCAGGTGATCTTTGGGCCTCACCAGCCGGATGGAGCGCTCCTGCCACGCGCGCGCACGTGTGCTCCCACCGCCGCCTTTGCGGGGCTTCTTTTGCCAAAATGAGGCTTTAGTGGGCGGGCCCTGGTGCTTATCTTGCCACGCACGGTGTGGTGACATGACCGCCCATTGGTTGCTGCTGGGGGGGGGGGGGAGGAAGGCGAAGGCACGTGCACGGATAGGATGCAAGGCTGTGGGAGGGATGGAGGGAATGTGTGTGTGTGTGAAAGAGAGAGAGCCAAGGAGAGAAGAAAGAAATCCAGAGAACTTTTTCGGATCCTTTTGGCAGGCAGGCAGGCGGGTGCTGGAAGGAGAGAGGGAGAGAGAGAGAGAGAGAGAGGCGAAAGAGGCCGGGCAAAGTGGGGCAAAGCCAAGCAAGCCCCGCCGCAAATCCTGCTGCTGCCCTCGGGACTCCCATTCCAAGCCAAGACCTGGGCGAGCGAGCTGTGTGGGGCTGCTTTCTTTCCTTGGTTGGGGCGAGGAGGGAGGACTCCGGCGTGTTCCTGGGGCTGAACCCGAGGAGGAGGGGGCTGCGGGGATGGAGACTCCACTTGCTGCTGCTGCTTGTGCCCTCGCCGCCTTTCTCCGCCTTGCCCTCCCTCACCCTCGAAGGAGAAAGGCGGTGAGGGCCCACGAGAGAGAGAGAGAGGGTGGCTCTTCAGAGCCGGCTAAGAAGAGCCACCCTCTCTCGCTCTCGCTCTCTCTCTCTCTCCCCCCCCCCGTGGGCATGGACTGCCACCAGTGGGAGGGGTCCTCCTTCCTGCCAGCCGTCCACTTGGGTGTCCTTTCTGAGTGACACCCTCAAAAGGAAGGAAGGAAGGGCGCCCCCCGCTGCATCTGTCACTTTGGGGAAGCACCTCTTCCACTCTTCCTTCTCCTGCCCAGGTAAGGAAGCCACGAGGGAGGGGGGGGGAGGCTGCTGTGAGGAGGCTCCAGCCTCACGTGGGTCCCTCTCTCGGTTGAGTTTCCCAGCCCAGGCAGCAGCCAGGCAGTCCCTCTTCCCAGCCCTGCACCTTCCGAGCTGCCGCCGAAGCCATATCTGGCCGGAGCGCTGGCGGGTGCGCCTATAAATACCCTCCTGCTGCGTGCGTGGGAGGGGGCTGCTGTGCACGCAAGAAGCAGGACGGGATGGGGACTTCCTGCTTCGCGAAAGCACGCAGCAGGAAGGAGGAAGGCAACAAAGACACTAAGAGAGCGATACAGCCGGGCAAAGAGGATCCCCTTCCTGGGTGCACGCTGGCGGCGAGTTCGGTGGGCAGGCAAGAAAGAAGCCCGCGCGGACGGAAGGCTGCAGTATAAGCGTGCGCGCACGCGCGCTCCCATGCACAACAGGTGATCTTTTCAACTTGATTGTTCATATAGTAGCTCGCATGATGAAAAAGTGTGGGCACCCCTGCTCTATAGTATACACTGCCAACACGGATTCATCAGGCCCCAGCACTGGGCTATTTTCTGTGATATGTAAAATCTGGCACCTTAAGAAAGCATTTATTTATAAAAGGATATTTTATTGCTATACTTTTACTGCCAGGGAAGGGTAGAGAGAGACTTATAACATATTCTGCTTCATGCATCAAAATAATTTGGCTCCCGTTGGGTAGTATTTGTATTATTGAAGGCTTTCACAGCCAGAATCACTGAAATGCTGCCTGGTTCCCAAGCTGTATGACTGTATGGATCCTCTGAAGATGCCAGCCACAGATGCAGGCAAAACATCAGGATGAAATAATAATAATAATAATAATACACTTTATTTATATTCCTCTCTATTTTCCCGAGGGGAAATACACATACATAGGCAAACATTTGATGTCTTTTACACAGTGAACAATGACATACAATACACAAACATGTTGCTAGAACATGGTCATACAGCCCAGAAACCATACAACATCCCTGTATAGAGCTTGACTTGGGCACATGGGTAATGCCATTTATTGTTCTGTCTCAGGCTGCAGAAAATATTGAACCACCCTGCATAGCATGTTTGGCATAACTGATTATCCATTTCCTGAACTTTTAACAGAGGTGAAATCTAAATGAAATATATGTTGTTCATATCTAAACTCTATTTTCTGTCCTGGAAACAGAGGATAAAATATGTTATAGCCCAGGGCTGTCCAACTGGCGGCCCCGGGGCCGTACACGGCCCCCCAGCCTATTGGACACGGCCCCCGCTATGCCCCTGGCCGCCATTTTTAATTTCTTTTAAAAAAATTAAAAAAATGGCGGGCGGGGGGGAGGGGGAGGTGGGGCAGGGAGGAGGAAGTGAGCCAGCTCCTCCTCCTCCGGCCCCCCAGCCTGTTGGACACGGCCCCGCTATGCCCCTGGCCGCCATTTTTAATTTTTTTAATTTTTTTTTTTAAATGGCGGCTGGGGGGGGGGAGGGGGAGGTGGGGCAGGGAGGAGGAAGTGAGCCAGCTCCTCCTCCTCCGGCCCCCCAGCCTGTTGGACACAGCCCCCGCTATGCCCCTGGCCGCCATTTTTAATTTTTTAAAAAAAAATTTTTTAAATGGCGGCCGGGGGGGGAGGGGGAGGTGGGGCAGGGAGGAGGAAGTGAGCCAGCTCCTCCTCCTCCGGCCCCCCAGCCTGTTGGACACGGCCCCCGCTATGCCCCTGGCCGCCACTTTTAATTTTTTTTAAAAAAATTTTAAAAATGGCGGCCGGGGGGGAGGGGGAGGAGGGGCAGGGAGGAGGAAATGAGCCAGCTCCTCCTCCAGACCCCAGCCTGTTGGACACGGCCCCGCTATGCCCCTGGCCGCCATTTTAATTTTTAAAAAATTTTTAAAAATGGCGGCCGGGGGGAGGGGGAGGCGGGGCAGGGAGGAGGAAGTGAGCCAGCTCCTCCTCCCTGCACCGCCCCCTCCATCCCTCTCTCTGGGCCGCCGCCGCGAGATCGCAGGGGCGGGGGGGGGGAGGCAGGGCAGGGAGAAGGAAGGAGCTAGCTCCTCCTCCCTGCACCGCCCCTTCTTCCTCTTCGCCGGCACCGATGCAAACCGGTTTGCATCGGCGCCGGTGAGAGAGGGACAAGGGCCGGTGCAGGAGGAGGAGCCAGGGAGGGAGAGGAGGCGTGCCTAAAGAGGAGGAAGGGAAGCGCTTGCCTTCCTCCTCTTTAGGCCTGCCTTCTCGTTCTGCCTCTCCCACCGCGCCTGATCGGTGCGCCGGTGGGAGAGGCAGAACAGAGGAGGCGGCTGGCGTGACACTTTAGGAGGGAGGAGAAGCCATGGAGGGCTCCCTGGCTTTGCCCTCCTCCTAAAGGGTCACGCCAGCCTCAGAAGCGTTTAAATTGCTGCTTCTGAGGCTGGCGTGACACTTTATTTTTTATTTATTTATTTATTTATTATTCGGGCTTCTATGCCGCCGACTCCCTGAGGCTCGCGGCGGCTTACAGGAGCCGAAGGGCACAGTAAATACAGGCAATAAGCAGTTAAAAACAATTAAAAACAACAGCAGTACAGTAATTAATAACACAGTTAAAACAATGAACAGCACATCATCCTCAGAAGAACGAATAGATGGCGGGGCATGGGCAGGACTGACTCACCAAAGGCCTGCTTAAACAGGTATGTTTTACAGGCCCGTCTAAAGCGGGAGCAAGTCCTTCATAGCGAGTTTCGGCCGGAGGGCGTTCCACAGCGTAGGTGCTATGACAGAGAACGCCCTCCGGCGGGTAGCAGCCAGCCTTGCGAGTTTAGCTGAAGGTATCTCCAGGAGATTGGAGTCCTCAGACCGAAGTGATCTCGGAGGGCAATATGGGGTGAGACGGTCCCTCACATACGCTGGCCCCAGGCCGTGTAAGGCCTTAAAGGTGAGGACCAACACTTTGAAGGTGATCCGGTGCTCAATTGGCAGCCAGTGCAGATCCTGCAAAACAGGTGTTATGTGGGCGCCAGCTGGCGTGCCAGACAGGAGCCGGGCGGCAGTGTTCTGCACTAGCCTGAGCTTCCGGGTCACCGACAGAGGAAGGCCAACGTGAGCGCGTTGCAGTAATCCAGCCTTGAGATGACTGTGGCTTGGATCACCGTGGCCAGATCGTTCCGGGAGAGATAGGGGGGCCAGCCTCCTTGCCTGTCGCAGATGAAAAAAAGCGATCTTGCTGACCGCAGAGACTTTAGGAGGAGGGGCTGGGGGCGTGGCCGGGGTCGTGGCCAGGAGTGGGGCAGGGGGTGGGGCGGAGCGGCCCCCCAGGTCATCAGTGACTGGAAGTCCGGCCCTAGGTCCAGTAGAAGTTGGACAGCCCTGTTATAGCCCATATAGATACTGTGCTCCAGACTAAATGCTGGAGCCTGGAATTTTCCCCATCTACACTAAAGAAACTTTTGCATGCATGCTCCGAAATGGCACACCTACGCAAAGTGGGGAAAATACCTGGCAAAAAAGATTCATAACCCATCTATTGAAAACCGCAATGTGAGCTATCCAAACTTCTTTATGTCCAAGTTAGTCCAAAAAAACCGCAAAACAAAACAAAACAGCAGACCTGTCTGGAAGGATGCTACGTGTCTCATAAAGCCTTCCAGGGAAAAATCAAAACAAAACCGCACACCTAACTACCTTGGTGTGAGATGGGGGGAGGTAGGTAGGTGAGGAAGCACAAATCCTGTTAAAAATAAATCACTTTCCAGGAGCTGTAAATGACCAACCGTGAGTGCCACTTCAAAGGGGAGCTGCTGAAAAGCACTTTAGGGGCTGGTGGGAATTTGGAGGCAGGCAGGGGCCTCGAATTCAATCCCACCCACCAGTTTTGCATAAATAAATAAATCATCACACACAGAGAGAGAGAGAGAGCTGAGGAGGTTGCTTTGGAAAGCAGTGCGGCCAGCTCATCTGAGAGAGAGAGAGAGAGAGAGAGAGGAGAGAGGCTGTATGTGTGTCATATTACAGAGAACTCAGGAACAGTCACAGTGCAGCTCCCAATCAGTTGAGAATTACCTCTCTCTAATGGGGAGCTTCACATTCAGTCCGTTGCTTACTCCGCCGAGGAACTAAAATCTAACCAAGGGAAAACAGCAAAAACGAACAAGACTGGAGGGAAACTATATATTACACACAACTTTGACATACGTACATATTTATATATGTATTGTATGTAAAAAAAATAATTCTGGTCGAAATTGCTTTTCAAGAAACTTTTCTAAAGCTTGATATATTTTTTTTCTCCCCTTGGAGGGGAGAAGATTCTTTCCTTCCTTCTCAGTTTGTTCTGTAAGTTTGTTTGGTTTTTTTTTGTTACCTGCCCAAAAAACTTCATCGGCATTGGGATTTTACTTGGACGACATTACTCTTTTTTCCCCCCGTGTCCTGTGGATTGTGCCACTGAGAGGAAGTTTTTCAGCTTTATTTATTTAGTATTTATTTATTTATTTCTTGCCCGAGACTGGGAAGGAATGGTGGTGGTGGTGGAGGAGAAGAGCTGGGAAGGGGCTGCTGCTGATGGTGCCTTGGAGAGCGGCTGCCTCCCACGGCCCAGGACAGGCGATGGGGAAAGATGCTGCAAAGGACCTCTTCTGCTGAGCTCTGGGCTGCCGGGAGTGTCTCTACTTTCTTTGGTGCTGAGCCTCCTGCTCTACTTCAGGACATCGGACCTGCAATCCAGGGTTTCCCATCTGGAGGCGGACAGATCCACCCCGCTCCCTGCCTGCCTCTCCACAGACCAAATGGAGACAGCTATTTTGGGAAGAGTTGACCAACTGCTTACTGAGGTCGGTGTGCTCTCTTTCATTTTCACATATGCATAATATTATAAATCCCCTTCACTGTCTTCTTCCTTGGCTTCTTCTTCCTACAAACTCCAAAGTTTCTGGAGCAGTGTTTCTCAACCTGGGGGTCGGGACCTCTGGGGAGGGGGGGGCACAAGAGAGTGTCAGAGGCGTCGCCAAAGACAGAATTTTCTGTTGGTCATGGGGTTCTGAGAGGGAAGTTTGGCCCAATTCTATCATTGCTGGGGTTCCGGATGCTCTTGGATTGTAGGTGAACTATAAATCCCAGCATCTACAACTCCCTAATGTCAAGGTTTATTTCCCCCCCAAACTCCACCAGAGTTCACATTTGGGCATATTGTGTATTTGTGCCAAGTTTGATCCAGATCCAGGCATGTAGCCAGGGGGGGGGGCTAAGGGGGCTTCAGCCCCTCCCCCCCGAAATTCTCAGGATGGTCCCCGAGAAGGCCTTACTGGTACATTATTTAAACTGTTATGTTTATTCATATCATGATCTGATCACCATGTTCATTATAGCCCACATTCATGGGGTTATTGGGATAACAATACAAAAGGTTTGCTTGGGTAGACCCTCTTCCACCCAGTCTCACCCCCGAAACAAACTCAGCCCCGAAACAAAATCCTGGCTACGGCCCTGTCCAGATCCATCATTGTTTGAGTCCACTGTGCCCTCTGGATGTTGGTGAACTACAACTCCAAAACTCCCAGGATTCTGTAGCATTGAGTCGTGTGATTCACAGACCCACCCAGATAAGGTGATGGATCTTGGGAAAGTACTACTCCCAGGATTCCATAGCGTTGGGTCGTGTCATTCACAGATCCACCCAGATAAGATGATGGACCTTGGGAAACTCCAACTCCCAGGATTCCATAGCATTGAGTTGTGTCTTTCACAGATATAGTTCACCTACATCCAGAGAGCTCTGTGGACTCAAGCAATGTTGGATCAGGACCAAACTTGGCACAAATACTCAATATGCCCAAATATGGTGGAGTTTGGGGAAAATAGTCCTTGACCTTTGGGAGTTGTAGTTACCCTTCCAGTATTTTCTGTTGGTCATCGCAGTTCTGTGTGCCAAGTCTGGTTCAATTCCATCGTTGGTGGAGTTCCCAACGCTCTTTGATTGGAGGTTAAGTGTAAACCCCAGCAACTACAACTCCCAAATGACAAAATCAATCCCCAACCCCAGTAATATTCAAATTTAGGCATATTGCGTATTTGTGCCAAATTTGGTCCAGTGAATGAAAATACAGCCTGCATATCAGATATTTACATTATGATTCATAACAGTAGCAAAATGACAGTTATGAAGAAGCAACGAAAATAATGTTATATTTGGGGGTCACCTCAACATGAGGAACCATATTAAGGGGTCGTGGCATTGGGAAGGTTGAGAAACACTGTTCTGGGGGAACTCTTCAAGCAAATGATATGCCGGATAGGGAATGCCTGTGTGATCGACAAAATGCTGTGAAATTCCTTTGATCCTGACTTTTCTCTGGGGTTTGGGATTTCACTTCTGTTCGACAGTCTGCGAGTTCTCTGAGCCTTCTTTGACAGCTGTAAATTAGATCAGCATTTCTTTTATTTTACTCCCCCAATAGCTTGACTAGTAAATGAGATAGATACATTTATACAGATGAATTACCGTATTTTTCGCACCATAAGACGCAGTTTTTTTCCTCCCAAAGTAGGAAGAAAAATCAGCTGCGTCTTATGGAGCGAAGATACTAACATGGAGGGGGGGGGAGGCGCTGGCAGAGGGGGGGCCGGCGATGTACTCACGCTATATTCGGAGGGGCCCCCGGCGGCTCCCGGCAGCTCCCGCGCATGGTCAGACTCTCGCCGCCGTGTCGCTGTAGCCAGCCGGCGGCGCGGTGGAACGGGGGCGGAAGAGGGGACTCACGGACCCGAGGAGGAGGGGAGGCCTCAAGGGCGGCCCCCACGGAGAACATAGCAGCAGCCGCAGCAGCGGAAGGGCTCGAAGCCAGAGGCGCATCTTCGTGATGTCACGAAGATGCGCCTCTGGCTTGGGCCCTTCCGCTGCGGCTGCTGCTGCTGCTGCGGCTGCTGCTACATCTCCGTGGGGCCGCCCTCGAGGCCTCCCCTCCTCCTCGGGTCCGTGAGTCCCTCTTCCGCCCCCGTTCCCCGCGCGGCTGGCTGCGGCAACACGGCGGCGAGAGTCTGACCATGCGCTGAGCCGCCGGGGGGGGGCGAATATAGCGTGAGTACATCGCCGGCCCCCTCTGCTCCAGCTCCCCCTCCATGTTAGTGTAGCCAGCCCCCTTTTTCCCCCCCAATTTTCCTCCTCAAAAAACTAGGTGCGTCTTATCAGCAGGTGCGCCTTATGGTGCGAAAAATACGGTAGATGTTTTAAAGCATTCGTTTTTGTCAATGCGTATCTTACTTAGATGCTTCAGTGTGCTTTAATACGTGTGTATAGTAATCTCTCGGCATTACTTTGCGAACGAAGATTCTTAGGAAGGACTCACCCCACGCTTTTTGCAAGCGCGTTGATGACTAAAAAGGCCAATCTGAGATAGGCAAGTTCGGTTGTTGATGACTCAAAAGGCCAATCTGAGATAGGCAAGTTCGGTTGTTGATGACTCAAAAGGCCAATCTGAGATAGGCAAGTTCGGTTGTTGATGACTCAAAAGGCCAATCTGAGATAGGCAAGTTCGGTTGTTGATGACTCAAAAGGCCAATCTGAGATAGGCAAGTTCGGTTGTTGATGACTCAAAAGGCCAATCTGAGATAGGCAAGTTCGGTTGCAGAAAGCACAGCGGAAAGTCCCCTTGGGTGATGTTGTTGCCAAGTTGCGGTTCTTTCTGCCTTGTCGTTTCTCTTCGAGACCCCTTCGGCGTGTCTTCTCGAAAGAGGCCGCAGCATTGTGGATAGTGCGTCTCCATGCCTCCCGATGTGAGGCCAGGGTGGACCATTGTTGGTGATCAATCTGGCCAAGCCTGAGATGTTTCAGGGAGTCCTTGTATCTCTTTTTGGGGGCGCCTCTCTTGCGCTGACCCGTGGCAAGTTCACTATAAAGTAGTATCTTTGGGAGGTGGTGGTCCTCCATCCTAGAGACCTTGTGCCCTGCCCAGCGCAGCTGTGTTCTCAATAGCATGGCCTCAATGCTGGTGATCCCTACTTGCTCAAGGACAGCAACATTCATCACATAGTCGGTCCAGTGTACCTTTAGGATTGTGCGAAGACAGTGCTGATGAAAGCGTTCGAGGAGTCGTAGGTGTTGGCGATAGGTGTTTCAGACCCATAGAGGAGAATACACAGTATGATAGCTCTGTACACACTGATTTTGGTACTTTGCCTCAGGTTCTTGTTGCTCCAAACTCTTTTGTGAAGCCTTCCAAATGCACTCTATGTCTTTGATAATCTGTGATCTATCTCTTTGTCAATCTTGGCATCTGAAGAGATGATGCTTCCCTGGTAGGTGAACTGCTGAACGGACTTAAGCACAGACTTGCCTATGCAGACGTGGGGAATGATGGTGTTCTTCCTGCGGTGCGGGCTGGTAGAGGACTTCCGTTTTCTTCAGGCTGACTTCCAGCCCAAATAGCTCTGCAGCTGCTGCAAAGCAGGATGTATAGTAATACAATCATGACAATCAGAATATTTTGGTTGTGTGCCTTCAAGTAATTTTCCACTTATGGGGACCCTAAGACCAACCTGTCATGGGGATTTCATAGCAAGGTTTGTTTACTGGGAGCTCGTCTTTGCCTTCCTCTGGGCTCGGAAGATGGCCCCCTACCTGTCCCATCGTGACTTGGCCTCGGTGATCCAAGTGACGGTCATCTCAAGACTAGACTACTGTAACGCTCTTTACATTGGGCTTCCTCTGTCGGCGACCCGGAAACTAAAGTTGGTGCAGAACGCGGCAGCGCATTTGCTTGCAGGCGTGCCCGCGTGGCACCACATCACACCTATTCTTCAGGAGCTGCACTGGCTGCCTGTTGAATTCCAGATCACCTTCAAAGTGTTAGTCCTGACTTTTAAGGCCTTGTATGGTCTGGGGCCAGTGTCCCTGAGGGACCGCCTTACCCCATATTGTCCCATGAGATCACTGAGATCAGAAGAACAGGACCTTCTCTTTGTACCGAGCGCCAAAGCCTTCCACCTGACTTCGACAAGGAGAAGGGCATTTTCCATTATTGTGCCCACGCCTTGGAACTCCTTACCGCCAGAGATTAGGTCACTTCGCGACCTCATGGCGTTTCGAAAGGCCTGTAAGATTTGGCTGTTCCGGCAGGCTTTTGCAACCTGAGTTAGTCTAGTGGTATATGTTGATTTTATTGCTAAATGTTGCTGTTTTAAATGGTTTTAATCTGTATTATCTGCTGCGATTCGTTCGATTTGTGAGCCGTCCCGAGCCATCCGGGAGTGGCGGCCAAGAAATTCAAATAAATAAATAAATAAATAATAACTTGCCCAATGGGTTCCCATGACTGAGCAGAGATTTGAATCCAGGTCTCTAGAGTCACGAGTCTAAAGCTGTAAATCGCCCAGAGCCAACTGGGATGGGCGATTAATAAATCCCTAAATAAATTAATAAATTAATAAATTAATAAATTAATAAATTAATAAATTAATAAATTAATAAATTAATAAATTAATAAATTAATAAATTAATAAATAAAGCACTACACCATGCAGGTTGTCACTTAAATGTTTAGATGGACTTCCATATATGTCAGATAGCAGCCTTGCGTCTGCTCACTGGAAGCCTGTAGACTGATACGACAACAAAACCGAATCGGAAGCAGCACGTGGAGAGATTTGACAAGGATAAACTCACTTTACTAACTACCAAGGTGACTGCTGACAAAAGGAATAAAATATTGGCATGTTCCAGGTGAATAAGAAAGACCACATTTGAAAGTAGGGTGGAGGAAGAAATAGGACCCCCCCCCCCCCCAATTTACTGACTTGCATGGCAGAGAGTTGGGCTGGATGGCTCTTGTGGTGATACATGTATTGGCTAACTGAAATTAGAGAAGATTTGTTTACAGACTTTTTAAATGGGGTGGGCTGTGCAAATAAGTGTAGCTACTAGCTGATGGCATGGCCACACACATGGAGAAATAAGACCTTAAGGCTCAGAGGTAAACTATTTTGGGCCAATCACATGTGAATCCCCAATGTTCCACTCCAGTGTTTTTCAACCGTTTTTGAGCCGCGGTACTTTTTTTACATTTACCAAATCCTGGGGCACACCACCAACTAAAATGACACAAAATGACACTCTATCACAGTAATACATATAGTTAATATGTTTTTCAATGTATTTAGACACTCAGTGTGAAACCTGGGCCTGTTTCGAAGAACACAACATAGATATCCTGGCAGGAATGGCAGAAAGACACAAACTTCCCACACAGAACTCCCATGACCAAGAGAAAATGCTATAAGAGTTTGGTGGGCATTGACCTTGGGTTTTGGAGTTGTAGTTCACCTATATCCAGAGAGCACTGGACTCAAACAATGTTGGATCAGGACCAAACTTGGCATGAATACATAATATGCCCAAATATGAACACAGATGGAGTTCAGGGGAAATAGACCTTGACATTTGGGAGTTGTAGTTGCTGGGAATTATAATTCCCCTACAATCAAAGAGCATTCTGAACTCCACCAATGATAGAACTGGGCCAAACTTCCCACACAGAACCCCCAGGAGGCAAGAGGAGGTCTCTACTTGGGGAAAGGGAGGCGGGCCTTCCCAATGCATGGAGAGGGAGAGACCAAGTAGACAACGGGTGGGGAGGGGGGTGGTTATAATTTTGTGCCTTTATAGAGGTAGGTTTCTTAGGGTTTTTATACTTCAACACACTAGACTCTCCCCCCCACCCGGAGGTTCCAATTTCCCACGGCACACCTGATGATCGCTCATGGCACACTAGTGTGCCCCGGCACACTGGTTGGGAAACACTGCTCCACTCTATTGTTCCCATCTTACCGTTTCTGACAGGTATGACTTGTGGTTTCATATTATAGTTTTAACTTTATTATAAGCCAAATGGAAAACTCAGCATTTGAAGTTGCCTTAAACTTAGCTGGAGAGTTGGTTTATCCCAGTGGTTCCCAAACCTTTTTGGCCTACCACCCCCTTTCCAGAATTTTTTTTACTCAGCGCCCCCCCTAGAAATACATTTTTAAAATTTTAATAGCAATTAAACAGAAAGATATATGTATTAATGTTACTACCTTTTTCATAAAATATAGTAAAGAAAGGTGCAAATTACAAACATTGAATTCCAGAAATAATCACAAAAACAATATGTTTGGGGGAGTATGAGCAATGGATGATGGGATTTGCAGTACCTTCAGCCAGTTCAGCTCTGTCTTCCACAGACCACTAAGACCCCTGAATGACAGATCTGCATCAAACGGCAACGCCTGCCCGGGGATCGTGCACTTGTGGCTGTGTCCCTGCGAATTGGAATCCCCGAACAGGCATTGCCGTGGAAACTGCAGCGCGCACCTCCTTTCTCTCGTCAACCCTGCCCACTGCGCAGTCCTGTGTATCGGCCTCTTTCTTCCAACGGGGACATCCTCGCAAGCGCGCGACTCTGCAAGTGGCAAGCCTGGATCACGCCACCCCCCCTTACAGGGGTTCAACACCCCCCAAAGTCTCCTGAGCCTCCCAGCACCCCCTTGGATCGCCCCATGTGACGACTTCGGATGCACCCAATATTCAAATCACTGCCACCAACCTAATTAACTTTAATTAGGATTTTTTAAAAATTAACTAAGATGTTCAGTTAGGCTCCTAACTAAATAAACAGCTATGATGAAACTGTGAGGAAATACGATGGAGACGGTGGTAAAAGTTAAAATGAAAAGAATTTATTAACTTTTACAAACAAACAAGGCACAAGCTTGATGGTTAACTACTAACGAGGCAACAAGCGTATGGTTATTCACTTTGCGGTAACGAGCATATGGTTAACAAATTAATGGCAAAAGCGTATGGTTTCCAAAAGATCTAAGTGTACTGGAGCGTATGGTTACAACAGAGGTTCTCTAAATCTTAGATCTTAAACCAGCAATTCGAGTCAGTGCTGAGTCGTGACTGAAAAAGCCCTGTCCCACTAAACTGCAACTAGTGCGAACAGATAGTTTCAACCAGGAACTCCTACACGACAGTTCCCTGAGTCTTGCTTCTGAATGGGGCTAACAGACTCGTGCTAGCTCCCCCAGTCTAAGAGCCCACCTTTCTCTATAACAAGAGACTCCAAGGTGTATATCGGCTCTACCCTTCTAAGTGGCCCCCTGAATCCTATGCTGTCCCTATAACCTGTCAGCTTAGCTGACCCCTTAGTACAGACTAATTCCTAGGTGATCCACTAAAGAATAAACTGTTTCAGATTCACATCTGAGGCTAGGATGTTGCTTATCCAAAAGTCTCTTCAAGACTGCTAAGGCTTAGATGTTTCTCAATCACAGCCTAGCACAACACACACGAGGCTCAGATGCTTCTCATCTAAAGCCTCTCACAAGACTGACTATTCCTGTCAGGAATCCTCCCTCCTAGAAAGCTAGACTCCTCCCCCCATGGCTCTCAGCCAATCTATTGGGAGTGTCTGTAACCAGACAGAAGTGCAATGAAACCACTCCCCCTGTCTCTGGCAACTCCCTCCCTCTAATGTCTGCTCTGCTGAACTCCCTTCCCAAGATGGATGCCAGCTATTTCCACCAGGGAGCCAAACTGCAAAACAGTCTCCGGCCTACCTAGAATGGGTGAGTCCTTACACACCACCTCCCACTAGGGGGTGGTACCACCCACTTTGGGAACCACTGGTTTAGCCAATCCAGTGTACTTTGCTCAAACCAACTTATTGGGATCTTTGGTAGATTTGCCCAGGAATCATCATTGATCTGAATCAAAGATCTGCTGCATTCACATGAGCTACTGTTGCTTCCCGTGCTCTCCATGATTAATGCTCGCAGGCAGGCACCCAGGCAATTCCAATTCAAGTAGGTGGTAGAACTTTTCGCTGGGTCGCCTGAGCATATAACTGGGCCGACGGGGATACGCTGTACAATGGTCCCAACTCCCGTTTCGACCCTCCACACCGGGTCTTTCTCAAGGCCATAGATGTAAAGCAAAGCAACTCATATCCATCCTGAAGCAAGTGCAAAGTCTGTAGACAATAAGCTACAATGAATAAACGGCTTGGATAAGGTATAGCACACTCGAAAGCAACTCATACAGACATATCATGTATTAAATCTGGGTACAGTCATAATGATATAAGGTAACATTGGAATTGCCTGGGTGCCTGCCTGCGAACAACTCTGCGATACAGCACTCCTTCGAATTTCTAACACGGCTTGCTAGCCCACCCGCTTACTTGGGACACAGCCCCGTTGGGCTTGTGCATCTCCTCCCCTCATTTACTTACCTTGAAACCCCTTCTTCGTCAATGAACCCTTGAGCGTTTCCCTTCAAACCCGAAGTTACCTGGACATTGATTGACGCCATTGGCGTACGGGGTAGGAGCCCATAGCGGGCATGCACTATATGTATATGTAATTTGTACATTTTGTGATAAGTTGCTTATGAATGTGTATTATCACGTGTGAAATTTCTAAATGAATTTGTTACCTTATTGATTGTTTACACTCCATGTGTTGCGTTGCCTTTTAGCAACTCCCCCTCTATTTTGTATAGTTGAGAAGTAAAATGGCCCACGGGCACAAGTGGACTTACAAATGTGGACTTATTAGTAGAAATAAATTATTAGGAAACTAGCTGTATCCGGCACGCGTTGCTGTGCCCTATTTAGGAGATGCAAGAAAGTCTGAGTATGTAAGGGTTGGAATTGATGTTACTTATTGGCTTGGTGGGGTCATGGCTGTGTCGTTGTGGGTTGTTCTGGTGGGTGGGATGTTGAAGTCCTGGGGAGTTGTCGGTGTGTGGTGTTGCTGGCGTTCTGCAGAGCTTGTGGATATACAATGTTTTTTGTCTTTCTGTCTGCTGTGTTGATGAGGTTCTGTGGTTTCCCAACTCTGGATTTGAAAAAAAACCCGGTGCTTCTGTTCTGGAGTTTGTTCTGCCCTTTTTTGTTTGATGTATGTAGCGTTGCGAGTGTGTCGTCCGATGCCGTTCTTTTTAGAAGGCATGGCTTGTCTTTTGGGTCAGTTTCTGCCCGTGCGGAAGGAAGGAATGGCATACAAATGGGTTGAGCAGTAGACGCAAGGTTGTGTTATGTACGTATTGTGTTGTGTGTAGGTATTACTTTTTTGGTGAGTTAGTGGGTGTGTGGTGGAATTGTGGGTGGTAGTATGTTGTGGAATGCTTGTGTGGGTGTTTTGGGTGTTTGTGTGTGTTTGTAGAGTATCAGTGCAGTATTGTGTTGTGTTGTGGTTGGAGTATAGGTGGAGTTGGTTTTTGTTTGTGGTGGTGGTAGGTGTTGTGTGTGCGGGGTCCCGTAAGGTTGGGGGGGGTGGCTTGTGATAGGAAGTTGTGTTGTGTTGTGTGGGTAGGAATTGCTGGAGAATTGCTCCCTCATAAAGTTTGGTTTTGTCAGTTTAACCCTCAAACACCAACTGACTGAACTCAAATCACTCAGCATTCTATCCTAGCCTTGGCTGGCTGTGCCCAGCGTTACTATGGTTACTCAGCCTCCCTGCATTGTGGGCCGATGTTGGCCAATGGGTTTCGCTGGCTGCCGCAGAGGATGCTGGGAAATGTAGTTTTTTTGTATCATTGTTTTGGGGGCCTTCTAGGTTTTTTGGGGGGGAAGTTTCTTTGCTAAAAAACCTTCCTTGCCTGAGGCCTATTTGTGTTGGTAAGTTTGGTGTCTCTGCCTTGGAAGGTTGCTCTGTCTCTGTTAGTCGTTCGATGACGGGACCTCCTTTATATAATAGATTAGCACAGCAAATAATTTTCCGAACTATCGTGATTTTCTGAAATGTTGTCTTACCAGGGAATATTAAAAAGCCATGTCTTCATTGTTGTAGCTTGGGGTGGTTTTTGCAGTAGAGTGGGGTTTTGTATCTTTCAAACTTTTGAGAATTTACATTACTCTTGGCACTCGTTGGGAAAGGAATCAATTGTGATAAGGTTCTGCTTTCTGGCCACCCTGAGACAAAAATGAACACAGTACAAGGGCAGGTCAATAAGTCTGTGACTTTTTGAATTTCCCGCCTCTTACCCGAAAGGGCAACACTGTTCCTGTCAACAGGCATCTGTCAGTTGACTCCTGTCAAAATTTGAACAAGCTGCATCATTTAATTTTGTGTTTGACAGCCATTGATAGCAGACTACTGCGTGATTTGAGGAGAAAATGGAAAAAAGTAAATTTTGTGTGCTCATTAAGCATTATTTTTACGGAATAAAACCATCACTCAAACCAAGGCTAAGCTTGATAAATACGATGGGGACTCTGCACCATCCATTTCAATGGTAAAAAGTGGTTTACTAAATTTTGTTGTGGCCGTACAAGCATGGATGATGCCGGACGTTCTGGACGCCCAGTTGAGGTCTCTACACCCAAAACAATTGAAAAAAATCACGATATGGTGTTGTCCAATCGGAGATTGAAAGTGCGAGAGATTGTGGAAGCCATAGGCATCTCACATGGCTCAGTGGTTTCAATTTTAAATGATCACTTGGGTATGAGAAAGCTTTCCGCAAGATGGGACCAGGACAATGCAAGGGTGCACGCAATACAAGGGTGTGCACATGTGCAGTTTCCATGGCAACAATCCATGAATTGGGATACAAATTGCTCCCTCATCCGCCCTTCAAAAAGTCACGGACTTATTGACCCGCCCTCATATCACAAGACGTAGGGAGGCTTGGGGACATAGTGAAGTCACCCTAAATGACATTTTGACTGAGTTCCTGGCTCTCTTGATTGAAATCAATTTACAAAACTTTTTTTGAAAGCATGTAGAACCAGCAGAAAACATAAATCATGGACATGTAGTTTTTAAGCTACTAATTATAAAATACAGACAGTCTCTGAGTTACAAATATCCAACTTTCAAATGACTCATAGTTAGGACTGGAGGTGAGACAACAGGAGGTGAGAGAAATTTACCCCTCAAAAGGGAAATTCACCACTGAAACAATTATCATGGGGAAAAGGTGTCCCTACTGAAGCTTTATCTCCAATCCTTGTTTCCACAACAAGCCAATGTTGTTGTTTTTTAATCCAACTATCATAGGGAGAGAAAGAGTTGAAATCTTCTGAAAAGGGGCACAGACAGCAAAACAAACACCGCAGGGATATTAATCCTTCCCTATGCAATGCAAAGCATGCATATATATAGAGGGGGGAGTTGCACTTAAATATGTATGTGCTCCGACTTACATACAAATTCAACTTAAGAACATACATCATGTTCGTAACTTGGGAACTGCCTGTACTATTTATTTATTTATTTATTTACATCATTTATATTCTGCCCTTCTCGCCCCGCAGGGGACTCAGGGCGGATCAAAATGCACATATACAGGCAAACTTTCAATGCCCTTTGACATACAAGCATGTAAGACAAGACACTCAGAGGCAATTTAACATTTCAGCTTCTGGCCACCAGGGGGAGCTGTCGCACTCCATCACTCCCTTTACACACTTCCCGGAGATTTATGGCTTCGTAAATTAGTTAAATCAGCCTCCCCACAAAGTGGTACCTAAATGTCCTACTTGACAGATGCAACTGTCTTTCAGGTTTTCCAAAGGTCAGCAACGAGCTACACAATTTGGTCAAGAGCTCACCTCGACCCGGGCAGGCTTCGAACTCATGACCTTCCGGTCAGTAATGATCTTAATGCAGCTGACTCCCAGCCAGCTGCGCCACAGTCCCGGTACTAATATCTTCTTGGACAAACTTAGTCCCTGTATATTTCAGGGGATCCTGAGATTTATGCTAAGGGCCACCTATTTATTTATTTACTGCATTTGTATATTGCCCTTCTCAGCCCTCAGGCGACCTATGGCACGTTTACAATATTCTCATCCCAGGTGAAAGGCAGCATGTTCTAGAACAGGGCTGTCCAACTTCTACCGGCCCAGGGGCCTGAATTCCGATCACTGATGACCTGGGGGGCCGAAGGGTTTGCCCCCACCCCTGGCTCCGCCCCTGCCCCACCAATTTACTTACAATTCATAAGAGGCATCCATACAATCAAATATAATCTTTTACGAAGGGGAAATGCAGGGAGGGAATACATAAGGGGCATCCATACACAATTACATAATAATAACATAAAGGTTAGCCTACCTTCCCAAACGCGCAGGATCCAGGAGTAGCCGGACCACGAGCAGAGGCGACGACCGACCGAGGCAGCAGCCGAGAAGGTCCAAATCGCGTCTGCGTGGGCCGCAGGGATGAAGTAGCCGAGATTTCGGCAACAGGAGTATCGCGAGACTACGGAAGCCACATGGGATTTCGCTCTCAACGCAGGCGTGATCTCGCGTTGAGAGCGAAATCCCGTGTGGCTTCCGTAGTCTCACGATACTTGCTCCGGAACCCAGAAGTGGGTAATTTTTAAAAATATTATTTTTTAATTTTTTTTATTATTAAAAAGCTTAAGGGGCCGCAGGGAAGGGGCTGGGGGGCCACCAGTTGGACAGCCCTGTTCTAGAAAGCATTTCAGGGGAAGATATCGAATGAGTGGGCAAGTTTATTTTGTCTGCTATATTGGTCGTCTCAGTGTGAAACTTATGATAAGTTTTCAAGGAACACAAGGGTCCCTTGGCACTTGGGTTGAAACCCATTGTCCCAGTTTAATAAAAACAGTGTTTTTTATTAGTTTGGTCCAGATGCAATTGTAGTGGCTTCGCTGGAGTTACCAGAGTAGGTGAGAGTGGAACGATACGTGGTAATCGACCCTCTCTGCATTGTTCTCCATGAGTGTCAAAGAAAGCATTGACAAGCCATGTGGAGGCATGAGGCATAGGAGAGACACCGAGGTAAGATCAAGACGGAAAAGGATACAAACCAATCTGGTGAGAGACAGAGGGAGGAATGGAGAATGCAAGGATAATAGAGACAAGGATAATTGGAAAGATGGATGGCAGAATGGAACCAAGAAAGAGAGCTGGATAGAATGACTTAGCCCCCCAAGCAGAGAATTAAGTCCCTTCTCTCTTCCAGGTTGTCAATACCTCTACCACCACATTCTCATGAACAAGCTACAGTGGCTGCTGATATTCTACCGTCAATGAGTTTTACAGATGTAAAGTTCACATCATTCACCAACAACACAGAATAAACCAGTGTGGTTTTTAAGGGGGAGAAAGTCAAGGAAATACATCAAATTAATGAATCAGCTCAGCTTTAGCTTGCTTGCTTGCTCTGTCTCTCTCTGTCTCTCTCTGTCTCTCTCTCTCTGTCCCTCACCAAAGGCTCCTAAATAAGCTCTTCAGCCATGGACTCAGGGGACAGGTCTTGTCCTGGATTGGAACCTGGCTAAACTGTAGGAAACAAAGGGTGGTAATAAACGGACATTTCTCTGGGTGGAAAGAGGTGAGAAGTGGCGTACCCCAAGGTTCAGTTTTGGGTCCGTTACTTTTTAATTTATTCATTAATGACCTGGATGTAGGAGTGAATTCTGAGGTAGCAAAGTTTGCAGACGACACTAAATTGTTCAGGGTAGTTAAAAATGAAACTGATTGTAAAGAGCTCCAGAAAGATCTCTCGAAATTGAGTGAATGGGCAACAAAGTGGCAAATGCATTTTAACCTAAACAAGTGTAAAGTCATGCACATCGGGGCAAAGAACCCCAACTACACTTATCAACTGATGGGGTCAAAGCTTTCCGAGACAAACCAGGAAAGGGATCTTGGGGTCTTGGTGGACAGCTCAATGAAGATGTCAACCCAGTGCGCAGCAGCAGTGAAAAAGCAAATTCTATGCTAGGCATGATCAGAAAGGGAATCGAAAATAGGTCAGCAAATGTTGTATTACCTCTCTACAAATCGATGGTAAGGCCACATTTGGAGTACTGTGTACAATTCTGGTCTCCGCACCTTAAGAAGGATATAACGGAACTGGAAAAGGTACAGAAAAGGGCAACAAGAATGATCCAAGGGATGGAGCGGCTCCCTTATGAAACCAGGTTGCAACGCCTTGGTCTTTTCAGCCTTGAAAGACGGCGTCTAAGAGGTGACTTGATCGAAGTGTATAAAATCATGCATGGGATAGAAAAGGTGAATAAAGAAAAATTATTTTCTTTGTCACAAAACACTAGGACTAGAGGGCACTCCCTGAAGCTCCAAGGTAGGAAAATTAGGACTAATAAAGGAAATATTTCTTCACCCAGAGGGTCATTGGGTTATGGAACTTACTTCCATAAGAGGTTGTGACAGCTGTCAGCCTGAACAGCTTCAAGGCAGGATTAGACAGATTCATGGATACCAAGTGTATCGGTAGTTACTGAAAAGGACATTCAAGTGCCACCTCGGAGTTGGTTGAGGTAGGCAGGATGTCCCCTGGGTACTGGTTGTGTGGGGTCGGGAGCAGGTCAGGGTTTTGCCCTCCCTTCTGCTCGAGATCCCCGTGTACAACTGGGGGCCACTGTGTGATACAGAATGCTGGACTAGATGGGCTGAGGTCCGATTCAGCATGGCTCTTCTTATGTTCTTATGTTCTTATGTCTCTGTCTCTGTCTCTGTCTCTGTCTCTCTCTCTCTCTCTCTCTCTCTCTCTCTCTCTCTCTCTCTGTGTCTCTCTCTCTCTCTCTCTCTCTAAAGCAGTGTTTTTCAACCTTTTTTGAGCCGTGGCACATTTTTTACATTTCCAAAATCCTGGGGCACACCACCAACCAAAATGACACAAAATGACACTCTAACACAGTAATACATATAGTTAATATGTTATTTATTTATTTATCTCCAGCATTTTTACCCTGCTCTTCTCAACCCCCGAGGGGGGACTCAGAGCGTCCTAACAAACACAGTAAAATACAATATAAAAACCCCCCCAAAAAACATTCAACATTAAAATACATTAAAATACAATTAACCTTAACACATCATACACATTCATTTAAGTTAAAAACAGTATTCCATCCATAAAAAGAGCATTGAACCATATCCACCACTTGCCATTAAAATCCAGTCCAAAGTGCTGTATTGTGCTAATGTGCAAACGCTTGCTCCCACAGCCAAGATTTCACTTTTTTTCTGAATGCCAGGAGGGATGGAGTTGAACGTACAGTATGTTGCTAGGAAGATGGGGAGCCACCACCGAGAAGGCCCTCTCTCTCATCCCCACCAACCACATTTGCAAAGTTGGCAGGAGCGAGAGCAGGGCCTCCCCAGAAGATCTTAAGTTACGAGGTGGGATGTAGTGGCAAATGCGTTTGGACAAGTAAGCTGGGCCAGAACCGTATAGAGCTTTAAAGGTCAAAACCAGCACTTTGAATTGAGTGGACAGGCAGCCAGTGGAGCTGACACAACAGGGGGGGGGGGTGGTATGCTCCCTGTATGTAGCTCCAGTTAGTAATCTGGCTGCCGCCCATTGGACTAATTGTAATTTCCGAACTGTCTTCAAAGGCAGCCCCACATAGAGTGCATTGCAGTAATCTATTCAGGATGCGACCAGAGCATGGACGACCATAGCCAGATCAGACTTCCCAAGGTACGGGCGCAGCTGGCGCATGAGTCTTAACTGTGCGAAAGCTCCCCTGGCCACCGCCGAGACCTAGGGTTCCAGGCTCAGCGATGAGTCCAGGATCACTCCCAAGCTGCGAACCTGCGCCTTCAGGGGGAGTGTAACCCCATCCAACACAGGCTGTAACCCTATGCCCTGTTCGGCCTTTCGACTGACCAGGAGGACCTCTGTCTTGTCTGGATTTCGCTTCAATTTGCTAGCCCTCATCCAGTCCGACACAGCAGCCAAGCACCGGTTCAAAATCTGGACAGCCTCCTTGGTGACAGGTGGGAAGGAGTGACGTCATCTGCATACAGATAACACCTTACTCCGAAACTCCTAATGATCTCTCCCAATGTATTTATACACCCAGTGTGAAACCTGGGCCTGTTTCAATGAACACAACCTAGAATGGCAGAAAGACACACACGACGGTCTTGCTCAACAGCTAGGAGTTATAGTTCACCCGCAATCAAAGTGCATTCTGAACTCCACCAAGGATGGAATGGAATCAAACTTCCCACACAGAACTCCCATAACCAAGAGAAAATACTATAAGAGTTTGGTGGGCATTGACCTTGAGTTTTGGAGTTGTAGTTCACTTATATCCAGAGAGCACTGTGGAGGGGAGGGAGGAAGACGTGGGGTGAGTCTGCGCAGTAGCGCCCGCACGGGTCACGTCTTCCTCCCTCCCCCCTCCCGCAGAAGCAGCAGCGTGAGCAAAGCGAGGCAAAGCAAGCAGAGCGAGGCTGGGAAGAAGGGAGCCTGAGTGGAGAAGAAAAAGATCATTTTGACTTGGTTGTTTTATAAGTAGCTCGCATGCTGAAAAAGTGGGAGCACCCCTGATCCACAGTATCCACTGGGATTTGTTTCCAAGGCTTCATGTGGATGCCAAAATCCATGGATGCGCAAGTCCCATAAGATATAGTGAGGTAATTAAATGTCCTTTCTTATATAAAATGGAAACAAGTGCCATTTTGATTATTTGTGAAATGGCAGAAGGCTATGACATCATGCTTAGTGGGTAGCAAAACCAAATTCTGCTTTTTTTGGATTTTCCCCCCTGAAATATATCAAGTTGTGGTTGGTTGAATCTGTGGATACATAAGGCTGACTGTGTTCTATGTCCTCCCCATTTTGATTGATCATTCTCTGCATTTTGCTGTATTATCTCTCTCAGCATTACTTCGCGAACGAAGATTCTTTAGGAAGGACTCATCCCACGCTTTCTACAAGCGCGTTGATGACTAAAAAGGCCCATCTGAGATAGGCAAGTTCGGTTGCAGAAAGCACCGCAGGAAAGTCTCCTTGGGCGATGTTGTTTCCAAGTTGCGATTCTTTCTGCGTTGTCGTTTCTCTTCAAGACCCATTTGGTGTGTCTTCTTGAAAGAGGCTGCAGCATTGTGGGTAGTGCGTCTCCATGCCTCCCGATGTGAGGCCAGGGTGGACCATTTTTGGTGATCAATCCGGCCGAGCCTGAGATGTTGTTTCAGGGAGTCCTTATATCTCTTTTTGGGGGCGCCTCTCTTGCGCTGACTCGTGGCGAGTTCACCGTAGAGTAGTATCTTTGGGAGGCGGTGGTCCTCCATCCTAGATACATGCCCTGCCCAGCGCAGCTGTGTTCTCAATAGCATGGCCTCAATGCTGGTGATCCCTGCTTGCTCAAGGACAGCAACATTCATCACATAGTCGGTCCAGTGTATATTTAGGATTGTGCGAAGACAGCGCTGATTAAAGTGTTCGAGGAGTCGTAGGTGCTGGCAATAGGTGACCCATGTTTCAGACCCATATAGGAGAATAGACAGTACGATAGCTCTGTACACACTGATTTTGGTGCTTTGTCTCAGATGTTTGTTACTCCAGACTCTTTCGTGAAGCCTTCCAAATGCATTATATGCCTTTGCTAATCTGTGATCTATCTCTTGATCAACCTTGGCGTCTGAAGAGATGATGCTTCCCAGGTAGGTGAACTGCTGAACGGACTTAAGCACAGATTTTCCTATGCTGACGTGGGGATGATGGTGTTCTTCCTGTGGTGCGGGCTGGTAGAGGACTTCCGTTTTCTTCAGGCTGAATTCCAGCCCAAACGGCTCTGCAGCTGCTGCAAAGCAGGGTGTGAGGCGCTGCAGGACTGCTTCTGAATGGGCGACAAGGGCAGCATCGTCAGCAAAAAGCAGCTCACAGACTAGATAGTTTAGAGTCTTAGTGAGAGCCCTCAGGTGACTTAAGTTGACCAAGCTACCATCAGTACAATAACATATATATATATATATATATATATATATATATATATATATATATTACTAGCTGTACCCGGCACGCGTTGCTGTGCCCTATTTAGGAGATGCGAGAAAGTCTAAGTATGTAAGGGTTGGAATTGATGTTACTTATGGTCTTGGTGGGGTCACGGCTGTGTTGTTTTGGGTTGTTCTGGTGGGTGGGATGTTGAAGTCCTGTGGAGTTGTCGGTGTGTGGTGTTGCTGGCGTTCTGCAGAGCTTGTGGATATACAATGTTTTTTGTCTTTCCGTCTGCTGTGTTGATGTAGAGGTTGATGCTTGTGCGGGTAGGGTACTTTGGAAGTGAGTGGAGGTACTTGAAATCCCATAATCCATGGTGTGCCCTCCTCTAAACTGCATTTGGATGGAGTGTGGGTCATGGGGGCACTGTCTGCCAAGTTGGGTCTTTATCGGTCTTGGTTCTGGGCCACAGTGGTCTGTGGCGAATGAAGGGTTTGAAAGTACTACAAATCCCATAATCCATGGAGGTACATCAAATCCCATCATCCATGGTCCACCCTCCTCCAAACTGGAACTCACTTCCAGAGGAGGTTGTGACAGCCGTCAGCCTGAACAACTTCAAGGCAGGATTAGACAGATTCATGGATACCAAGTGTATCGGTAGTTACTGAAAAGGCCAAGGTGAGGTAGGCAGGATGTGGGTACTGGTTGTGTCAGGGTTTTGCCCTCCCTTCTGCTCGAGATCCCCGTGTACAGGCTGTGTGATACAGAATGCTGGACTAGATGGGCTGAGGTCCGATTCAGCATGGCTCTTCTTATGTTCTTATGTAGTAGAATGTAGCGTGGGTCATAGGGGCTCTGTGTGCCAAGGTAGGTTACTGTAAATTCAGGCCATACACAATGTCCCATGAGCTGAGGCCTAGTCGGGAAAATCAAGTTAATGAAGCCTTACTGTCAATTCAGAGCTTAAACAGCATCCCATTAAGTGAGGCCTAGTCAGAGAAATAAAGTTAATGAAGGCTTACTGTCAATTTTGGGCGTGGTTTGTGATTGGTAGAGGTTTAAATTTTCTGTGGGAAGTGAGTTGGGTGTTTGTGTTGGTGACTGCCTCAGGCTTCTGCCTTATCCTCCTCTGACAGTTTAGAGGGTCGGAATGTTCATGTTGGCTGGCCAATAGAGGCCTTATGCAAATACGCCCTCACTGGCAACCAATCATGTTGTCAGAATGTAGAGGCCGGGAGATTCGTTGGTGGCCGCAGAGGATGCTGGGAAATGTAGGTTTTTTTGTATTATTGTTTTGGGGGCCTTCTAGGTTTTGGGGGGAAAAGTTTCTTTGCTAAAAACCTACCTTGCCTGAGGCCTATTTATGTTGCCAAGTTTGGTGTCTCTGCGTTGCATGGTTTCTCTGTCTCTGTCAGTCGTTCGACGACGGGACCTCCTTTATATAATAGATATTGTTATAAATAATACATGAAAAATCTGAGTCCCAAGTGCTGAGCATTAGCTTTCATTTGTTAGGAGAGGAGCTGTCGTAGAGACCGTTTGACCATGCAAATTATGTTGCATGGCCTCATTCCTGAACTCGCCAGAAGAAATGACATCTAGTACCCTAACAGATTGCTAATGGAGCAAACTTACTGAGATGGCAAACTCCTGTAGTAAGATGCTTAAATTAATGCTTAGAAATATAAAAGGAGACACTTAGGTCTTCAAAGACCAGGTTGCATGTCACAACGAAGGATACACATCCTATTTATGGACCTGGGTGAAATTTTATACACAGGGTTGAAAAGATTCATGCTACAGAATTAGAATCTTTCATTGGCTATAGTCTTGAGATAAACAGCCAGACAGAATAGCATGTTCCTAGGAGAGAAGTGCATTATAATCTAGTGTTTTGTTGTGCATCTGTGTGCCTATACACACACAGAAATGTCCCTTCTACTTTTTAGAGACACAAATATTTTAACTAGAGGATCTTGTGTTCAGAACTTGAGATCTACCCAGCAAACTACCTTTTATTTATTTATTTATTTATTTATTATTTCGACTTCTAACCCCCCACTCCCCGGAGGCTCGGGGCGGTTCACAAGAAGCATAAAAGCGAAAAGCACAATACACAAAGGGATACACAACACAATCCACAACAACACAAGGAGGGAGGGAGAAAGGGATACAGGGCCGATCAACCACTCGCTAAGTCAGGCCGAGCGGGATCAGTATGTGGTCACAAGGAGGCAGTCTGGGGGTTCCCAGGCGAACACCTCGGTGCTGCTTGTTCAGGGGAATGGGTGCAGCACTCACATTATGCAGCGGCCCGCAGTACCTGCCACTGTTGGTGGGAGCCGCTACCTTCTCGGGCCTAGGGCGAGCCCGAAGGAGCTCAAGCCGGAAACTGGAATTCCAAGGGGTCCTGGGCTGGGAGGGTCTTGGGGTCTTTTCCCTTCCTGGGCGGCAGCCACAGGTCTGCCGGGCACTCCAGTCCTCAGGGGCGGGCTCCTTCCGGCGCTCCAGTCCACCAGTCGCAGGCTCCTTCCGGCGCTCCAGTCCTCCAAGGGCGGGCTCCTTCCGGTGCTCTGATCCTCCAGATGCGGGCTCCTTCAGGCGCTCCAGTCCTCCAGGGGCAGGCTCCTTCCGGCGCTCCAGTCCACCAGGGGCGGCGCTCCAGTCCTCCAGGGGCAGGCTCCTTCCGGCGCTCCGATCCTCCAGAGGCGGGCTCCTTCCGGCGCTCCAGTCCTCCAGGGACGGGCTCCTTCCGGCGCTCCAGTCCTCCAGGGCGGGCTCCTTCCGGCGCTCCAGTCCTCCGGGGGTGGGCTCCTTCCGGTGCTCCAATCCTCCAGGGGCGGGCTCCTTCCGGCTCTCCGATCCTCCAGGGGCAGGCTCCTTCCGGCGCTCCAGTCCTCCAGGGGCGGGCTCCTTCTGGCGCTCCAGTCCTCCAAGGGCGGGCTCCTTCCAGTGCTCCAGTCCTCCAGGGGCGGCTCCTTCCGGTGCTCCAATCCTCCAGGTACGGGCTCCTTCCGGCGCTCCGATCCTCCAGGGGCGGGCTCCTTCCGGCTCTCCGATCCTCCAGGGGCGGGCTCCTTCTGGCGCTCCAGTCCTCCAAGGGCGGGCTCCTTCCGGGCGCTCTAGTCCTCCGGGGGTGGGCTCCTTGGTGCTCCAGTCCTCCAGGGGCGGGCTCCTTCCGGTGCTCCGATCCTCCAGGGGGGGCTCCTTCCGGCGCTCAAATCCTCAAGGGGCGGGCTCCTTCTGGCGCTCCAGTCCTCCAGGGCGGGCTCCTTCCGATCTAGTCCTCCAGGGGAGGGCTCCTTCCGGTGCTCCAATCCTCCAGGGGCGGGCTCCTTCCGGTGCTCCAATCCTCCAGGGGCGGGCTCCTTCCGGCGCTCCGATCCTCCAGGGGCGGGCTCCTTCTGGTGCTCCAGTCCTCCAGGGGCGGGCTCCTTCCGGCGCTCCGATCCTCCAGGGGCGGGCTCCTTCCGGCGCTCCAGTCCTCCAGGGGCGGGCTCCTTCCAGCATTGTCACAGAGATTCTTCTGCAACCTGGTGCTCTCCAGAAGTTTGGCCGATGACAAACCTGACTACTGATGATGAGGTTCGATTATTTCTTGTGAAATAACCTCCTTTTCCAATTTTCGACTCCAAGGTGAGAAGAAGAGCCGGGAGAGTTGTGTAGGGCGAAGGCATCGCCTCTTCCTTGCGCCTGTGTTCTTCACAGGTTTAAGAATAGAACGGGAGTGTGCAACTATAGCGTCTATGAGTGGTAGGAAGGATGACTCCTCCAGATTGGCCAAGCCTTGCAGAAACATTTGGAAGTTTAACTATTTTCCCTTGCCTAGTCAAAACTATTTTCCCTTGCCTAGCCTTTCGTATGTATTTCCTTTCTACTGTCTCTTCTGCCTTCCCTGGGTATCTCTTTCCTTCCCTCCTTCCTTCTTTTCCTCCCTCCCATTCTCTTACCTTTATCCCCCCCGTCCCTCTTTCATTCCTTCCCTTTTTCGCTCCCTCCTTTCTTCTCTCCTTCCTTCGTGGCCCCTTGGTCTCTGCCTGCCTGTTTGGGCCGCGGGAGACTCTTTTCGTGGGGACACACCAGGCCGTTGACTCTGTTCTTCGTGGGCGGGGCCCCTCCCAGGGGCCTTGGGAACAGATGGGGCTGTTAGGAGGGGAGAGGCGGAGTTGGCCCCAAGCTTCCTTCCCCACTTCCGATGCAAAGGCCATGAGGAGGAAGAGGAGGAGGCCTCCCTCGCCCCAGAGGCCTCCCTCTTTTGGCCTGTCTGCAGCGCGTGAACGGTTGGGGAGGTCTGTGTGCGGTGCACGTGCCCCGTTCTGCCCAAGTGCCGGTTGGGTTTTTGTTGTTGTTTTGTTCTTTGTTGGGGGGTGGGGGAGGGGAGAGGGGCCCATATAGCATGGGCTCTATGTTCACGCATGCGCCATACAGCTTTGGTGCAGGAGATCATGGGAATTGTAGTTCCCCAGATTTTTTGGGGGTTTTGACGGTTGTCTTTGAGTTTTGGGGGAATTTTCCGGGTGGTAAACATACCCCTTTCCGTGGTGGGTTTTGTGGGTTGTTTTGGTGTGTCTGCGTTGTGTGGTTCTGCTGTCTATAAACTCCTCAGCACGACAGCTCTATTTTTATATATATAGATATAATTGCATAATGTGAAAGAGCTCCTGAACGTGTCTCCATATGATGTTTTACTGACATTAATGAACAAGTCATGCAACACAATTATCCCTTTATTTACAGAGAAAGGAATGATTTGTAGGTCACTTATTTGTGACGAAGTATGTCTATGTTTTCATATTATTAATATGGATTTCTCCCCCTCATTTTATAGAGATTGAAGTTCACCTTGCCACGACATCGGGAAGCTAGAGACATCCACCCACGATGCAACTGTCCAGCAGGTAAGAAGTAGATATGATGATGCTGACAACATGATAAACAAACACCATGACACAAGAGCAAAATTAATTGAAATCCCAATTCCCAGTTTTAGGACTCCTTGAAAATGTTCTGAAACAGTTTTAGAAATATTTGGATTATTTTCTATAGGTGTTTATAGAGATAACACCGGGACTGTGGTGCAGCCTGTTGGGAGTCAGCTGCATAAGATCACTAAAAACTTGAAAATCACCAGATGTAGTGTCTTTGTGAAAATTTCCCTATTTTTGTGTTCCCTTAGTCAAAACCTAATCACTACTGACCAGAAGGTCATGAGTTCAAAACCTGCCTGGGTTGGGGTGAGCTCTTGACCAAATTGTGTAGCTTGTTGTCGACCTTTGCAACCCGAAAGACAGTTGCATCTGTCAAGTAGGAAATTTAGGTACCACGTTGTGGGGAGGCTAATTTAACTGTTTTACGAGGCCATAAAATCTCCAGGAAGTATGCAAAGAATGAAGGAATGCAACAGCTCCCCTGGTGGCCAGAAGCTGGAATGTTGGATAGCCCCTGAGTGTCTGTCTATATATGTTGTGTGTCTATGGCATTTAATGTTTGCCTGAATATGTACATTGTAATCCGTCCCGAGTCCTCTGCGGGGTGAGAAGGGCGGAATATAAATACTGTAAATAAATAAATAAATAAATAAATAACCATAGCTCTCCTGATCCCCATGTGCATATTTGCTATGATATACATATTTATAAATTGTGTGTGTGTGTGTGTGTACACAGAGTGTTCTGGACTCAAACCAGGAAATTACAACTTTTGTCATACCATGTTATGAAATTTGTTGGCAAATATAGATCTCAACAGCAATGGCAGAAGTGCAATTGCTTCCTGAAGGAGAGAAAGGGCCCTTCGATTGTGGTCTAAATCAAAATGTATAGCACCATCAGTGGTACCTGCTCAAGAGAAACAGCTATACTGGAAGAGTTTCGATAGGATTAACCCCTTTCCTTAGGGAACATTCACAAATACTCTACCCATGTATCATTGAGCTCATATTTATATATGAGACCATTTAATGCATGTATTAATGCATCTACCTAAGAAATCCCTATGACGTTCGTAGGGTTGTTGTAAGGCAACATGCAATTTGAAGTCAACACTCAAGATGGAAGCATTTATTTATGTATTTCTTCTTTATGTGGGATTGATGTTGGTACATCAGTATGATGGCAATCCTAATTTATGTGTATATATATATACATAGAGTATATGTGTGTGTGTGTGTGTGTGTATATATATATATATATATATATATATATATATATAGAGATGAGATAATTTAATGCATGTATCTAAGCATTTATCTAAGACATCCCTATGACATTTGTTGGGTTGTGGCAAAGCAACAGGCAATGGGAAGACAACAGACAGGATGGAAGCATTTATTACTGTATTTCTTCACTATGTAAGATTAATAGTGGTATATACTGTATTTTTCGCACCATAAGGCGCACCTGCTGATAAGACGCACCTAGATTTTCGAGGAGGAAAATTGGAAAAAAATGGGGGCTGGCTACACTAATATGGAGGGGGACACTATCATGAGGGGGGGGAGGCGCTGGAGCAGAGGGGGCGGCGATGTACTCACGCTATCCCCCCGCGGCTCCCAGCGGCCCCTCGACATGCCCAGACTCTCGCCGCCGTGTCGCGCAGCTGGCGGCGCCGGAGGAACGGGGGTGGAAGGGGGGACTCGTGGGGTGGGCTCGCGGCCACGGATCCGAGGCCAGGGCGGCCCCACGGCGACGCAGCGGCAGCCGTAGCAGCAGCAGCAGCGGAAGGACCCGGCCAGAGGCATCTCTCGTGACATCACTGTCGCCGCCTCTGCCGAGGAGGAAGGGGGAGGCAGCGCGCGCTGTAAGAACGCCCGGAAAAGAGGCCGGAGGGAGGGAGGGAACTCTTCCTCCTTCCCTCCCTCCCTGCGGCCTCTCTTTCGGGCCTCCTACAGCCGCCAGCGCAGCCCCTTCTCCCTCCTCGGCAGAGGCGCATCTTCGTGACGCCACGAAGATGCGCCTCTGGCTTCGGGCCCTTCCACTGCTGCTGCTGCGACTGCTGCGGCTGCCGCTGCCGTCGCCGTGGGGGCCGCCTCGTGGCAGGTTTGATGGCAATCCTAATTTATACTGGGGAGGTTAGATGGGATTGGGGAGGGATGGATATGTGTTTTAAAAGCCATTTCAGTATTTTAATTCTGTTTTATCAAACTGTTATTATCTAATTGTTTATTTAACTTTTGTAATGCATTTTTTTGGCTTGTCTAAGTGTGGATTCTTAGCCGCCTTGAGTCTTCACAAAGAGAAAGGCGAGTTATAAGTAAAGTTAATAAGAACAACAACATTGTGTGTATCTAAGCATTTATAATTACGTATAATTATGTGTGTGTGCGTGTATATATATATATATATACACATACGTATATATATAATTACATGTATACACATGTATACACACACATACATACACACACACACACACATGGCGGCACAGCGGGTTAAACCGCTAAGCTGCTGAACTTGCTGCCAAAAGGTTGGTGGTTCGAATCCAGGGAGAGGGGTGGGCTCCCACAGTTAGCCCCAGCTTCTGCCAATCTAGCACTTTGAAAACATGCAAATATGAGTAGACCAGGAATGTGACGCAGCTGGTTGGGTGTCAGCTGCATAAATCTCTACTGACCAGAAGGTCATGAGTTCGAGGCCTGCCCGGCTCGGGGTGAGCTCTCAACCAATTTATGTAGCTCGTTGCCGAACTTTGCAACCCAAAAAACAGTTGCATCTGTCAAGTAGGAAATTTAGGTACCACTTTGTGGGGAGGCTAAATTTAACTGATTTTGGAGGCCATGAAATCTCTAGGAAGTACACAAAAAAGTACGAAGAAATGCGACAGCTCCCCCTGATGGCCGAAAGTTGGAATGTTAAATTGCCTCTATGTTGTCTATATATGTTGTATGTCAATGGCATTGAATGTTTGCCTGTATATGTGCATTGTGATCTGCCCTGAGTCTCCTGCGGGGTGAGAAGGGCGGAATATCAATGATGTAAATAAATAATAGATCAGTAGGTGCCACTTCTGAGGGAAGGTAATGGCTCTCCATGCAATCAAGCTGGCTACATGACCTAGGACAGTGTTTTCATCCTTTTTTGAGCTGCGGCACATTTTTTACATTTACAAAATCATGGGACACACCACCAAACAAAATGACACTCTAAAACAGTAATACATATAGTTTATATGTTTTTTAATGTATTTATACACTCAGTGTGAAACCTGGGCCTGTTTCGATGAACACAACATAGATATCCTGGCAGGAATGGCAGAAAGACACACACGAAGGTCTTGCTCAATTTATAGTTAACACACAATCAAAGAGCATTCTGAACTCTTGCAACAATGGAATTGAACCAAACTTGGCATATTGAACTCTCATTACCAACAGAACGTACTGAAAGGGTTTGCTTGGGAATTGACCTTGTGTTTGGAAGTTGTAGTTCACCTACACCCAGAGAGCACTGTGGACTCAAACAATGTTATGTTATGATGTTGTTGTTTGTTTTCTATCCAGAATCCCAATGCTGGAAGGAGGCTCACCACTTTAAGGTCCCTAAAACAGGCATGGGAAAACTTCGGCCCTCTGGGTGCTTTGGACTTCAACTCCCACCATTCCTAACAGCCTGAGGCCCTTCCCTGCTTAAGTGGCTGAGGGTGGAAAAGGAAAAGGGCCTGAGGCTGCTAGGAATGGTGGGAGTTGGAGTCCAAAACACCTGGAAGGTCCAAGTTTGCCCATGCCAGCTTTCGACAGAGACCTCTTCCTCCCCCTCCTGCTTCACGCCCTTTCTTCCCCCTCCTGCCGGACACTTACTTTTTCTTCTCCACTTGGGCTCCCTTCTTCAGGAGAAGGGGCGAGGAAGATGTGACCCGCGCAGGCGCTACTGCGCATACTTGTCCCACATCTTCCTCCTTCTCCCCTCCCTTCCTGAACACGCTCACGCTGCCCCCTCGGATCAAAATGGCGGCAGAAGCGTCAGCGTGAGGAAAGCGAGGCAAAGCGAGCAGAGCGAGGCTGGGGAGAAGGGAGCCCGAGTGGAGAAGAAAAAGTGTTCGGCAGGAGGGGGAAGAAAGGGTATTGGAGGTTCCAATTTCCCACGGCACACCTGATGATCGCTCCCGGCACACTAGTGCGCTGCGGCACACCGGTTGGGAAACACTGACCTAGGAGGTGTCTACAGACAACACCGGCTCTTTGGCATAGAAATGGAGATGAGCACCACCCCCCAGAGTCAGCACGACTATTCAACATCTACATGCGCCCCCTGGCCCAGCTGGTTCGCGACTTTGGTCTGGAGTGTTATCAGTACGCTGATGACACCCAGCTTCTGCTGAGAATGGACGGCAGGCGGATACCGCATGCCCGATTGTTTCCATCTATGCCTTGAAGCCGTGACTGATGGCTATGGCCAGCCGGCTGAAGGTGAATCTGTCGAAGACGGAGATCTTAGACCCGGTCGCCTCTGGGCTGGATGAGAGCCAGTTGCCTACCCTGGATGGTGAGCAACTTAGCCCGTCATCCCTTGTTAAGAGCTTAGGTGTCCAATTGGACACATTGCTATCCATGGAGGCCCAGGTCTCTATGGTTAGCAAAACGTCGTTTTTTCATCTACGACAGGCAAGGCGACTGGCTCCCTACCTCTCCAGGGATGACCTGGCCACGGTGATCCAAGCGACGGTCATCTCGAGGCTGACTACTGTAACGCCCCTACGTTGGCCTTCCCTTGCCGATGATCCGAAACTCAAGCTGGTGCAGAATGCCGCTGCTCGCTTGCTGGTGGGAGCACCAGTGAGGAGCATATCACTCCCATCCTCCGGCAACTGCACTGGCTTCCCATCGAGTACCGCATTGCTTTCAAGGTGCTGGTTTTAACCTTTAAGGCAGTGTTTCTCAACCTCGGGGTCGGGACCCCTGGAGGGGTCGCGAGGGGGTGTCAGAGGGGTCACCAAAGACCATCAGAAAACACAGCATTTTTTGTTGGTCATGGGGGTTCTGTGTGAGAAATTTGGCCCAATTTTATCATTGGTGGTGTTCAGAATGCTTTTATTGTAGGTGAACTACAAATCCCAGCAACTCCAACTCCCAAATATCAAGTCTCTTTTCCAAAACTCTACCAGTTTTCATATTTGGGCATATTGAATATTCTTGCCAAGTTTGGTCTACTCTAAATCCATAATTGTTTGAGCTCACAGTGCTCTCAGGATGTAGGAGAACTACAGCTCCAAAACTCAAGGTCAGTGCCCGCCAAACCCTTCCAGTATTTTCAGTTGGTCATGGGAATTCTGTGTGCCAAGTTTGGTTCAATTCCATCATTGGTGAAGTTCAGAATGCTCTTTGATTGTAGGTGAACTGTAAATCCCAACAACTACAACTCCCAAAGGACAAGATCAATGCCACCCCTACCAGTATTCAAATGGGCACATTGGGTATTTGTGCCAAATTTGGTCCATTGAGTGAAAATACCTCTGGCATATCAGATATTGACATTCCTCTTCCTAACAGTGGCAATAATTAGTTATGAAGTAGCAACGAAAATAATTTTATGGTTGGGGGTCACCACAACATGAGGAACTGTATTAATGGGTCACCACATTAGGAAGGTTGGGAACCACTGCTTTAAGGCCTCGTACAGTCTAGGGCCTAAGGGACCCCCTTACCCCGTATGTTCCCCTGAGATCACTGCGCTCGGAAGAGCAGAATTTGTTGGTCGTGCCATCATCCCGCTCCTGCCATTTGTCCAGTACGAGACAACGGGCCTTCTCTGCCGCGGCTCCCGCGATTTGGAACTCACTTTTTAGCCACGTTCGGGCGATCCAAGAACTTGTCCCTTTTCGAAGGGCCTGTAAGACGGCCCTTTTTAGGCTACCGTTTGGCTAAACCTGAATGTGGATGGCATGTTTTCCACCTGTGCTGAGAATTGTAATCTGCTGGCATTTTGTCATGTGTGTGTTTTTATCTGGTGTTTTTATTGCATGTTTTATTATATGTTTTATTGTTTGCTGTGATCCGCCCCGAGCCTGCAGGGAGGAGCGGAATATAAAATTGAATAATAAATAAATAAATAAACTTAATGTCAAGGGGAAACCTTTACATTTACACACACACACACACAAACACACACATATGGTATTAATTATAATTGTAATTTATATTTGCAAATGCCTTAAATCAGGGCTGTCCAACTGGCGGCCCCGGGGCCGCATCCGGCCCCGTAGCCTGTTGGACACGGCCCCACCTATGCCCTCAGCCGCCATTTTTAAATTTGAAAAAAAAAAGATCGAATTTTTTTTTAGTGCGGCCGGTGGCCGGGAGAGGGGGAGGCGGGGCAGGGAGGGAGGAGAGAGCTAGCTCCTCCTCCTTTGGCGCCCCTCCCCTACCTAGGGCGGGGAGCCGCCAAAAGGGCAGAAGGCGGCGCCAACAGCAGCACGTCACAGGCCTGGCATGACGCGCTGCCCCTTGGCGCCGCCTTCTGCCCTTTTCGGCGGCTCCCCGCCCTAGGTAGGAGGGGGCGAAAATGAGAGTAGGCGGCAAGAGCAGCGTCACAGGCCTGGCGTGACGCGCTGCTACTGGCACCGCCTACTCCCTTTTGGCCCCTCCCTTCCTAGGGCAGAGGGGGGCGAAGGAGGAGTAGGCGGCGCCAAGAGCAGCGTCACGCCAGGCCTGTGACGCTCTGCTCTTGGCGCCGCCTACTCCTCCTTTTCGCCCTCCCTACCTAGGGCGGGGGAGTTTAAAAAGGGCAGAAGGCGGTGCCAACAGCAGCGCGTCACAGGCCTGGTGTGACGCTGCCCCTTGGCGCTGCCTTCTGCCCTTTTTGGGGCGCCCCTCCCTTCCTAGGGCGGGGCGCGGAAAGGAGGGAGTAGGCGGCGCCAAGAGCAGAGCGTCACAGGCCTGGCGTGACACGCTGCTCTTGGCGCCGCCTACTCCTTTCCAGCGCCCCCCCCTCCGCCCTAGGCAGGGAGGGGGGCGCCGAAAAGGAGGAGTAGGCGGTGCCAAGGGGCAGCGCGTCACGCCCGCCCTGTGACGCGCTGCTCTTGGCGCCGCCTTCTGCCCTTTACGGGCGATTTAGGAGGGGGGCGGGTCCTGGGGTAGGGGGCGGGGCCTGGGGGCGGGGCCTGGGGGCAGGGCCGAGCGGCCCCCTAGGTCATCAGTGACCTTTTATCCGGCCCTGGACCCCGTAGAAGTTGGACAGCACTGCCTTAAATTACTGGAAATTTGACTCATTCTTAGACTCTGAAGAAAAGATAAAAACTGAACAATAAAAAGACAAATGTATAAATTGACAATGAAAATTAGTAAAAAATATCAGCAATATAATTAAAAATTGTGTTTGCATTGAGACCCAGTCAGGAAATAATAGTAAATCTGAGAACCTTTTTCAAAGTAGCCAAAGATGGGTCCTGCTAAAGATCCCCAGGGAAGGAATTCTTCCTTTTCCTAACCAGGCAGCACCCTCTTCGCAGCTGTGCTGGCATCTCCAAACGCCCTGAGAGAGTTTATTTATTCTATTCTGCATTCTTGACAAGTTTGTTTAAAACCCTGCACTATCTCATCAATACAATGAATGCGCACCTGAGAGACCACATACATCTGGCATGCGAACTGCAAAACTGCAAACACCACACACGGAGGTTGAGACATTTGGTTGCATAATTGCTCTGAAGGATATATGTGAACCAAACTCTGTAGATTAGAACATAAACAGCATGAGTAGGAACAGGCAGCAGGAATGACATGGTGCTGTCTGTCTGTATATCACTGGGTCAACGAAAGCATGACGTTCATCATGCCTCGAGTCCTACAAGCAGACGGAGGCATCCCGTCAAATTATATCCCCCGATGCCTGGTGTTGTCTTCTTTTGTGCTGGCTTTCGTCAAAAGAAAGATCTCACTGGTTGCTGAAATACTCTTGGGATGTCTCTCATCTGCGAAGTAACTCTTTATCCCACATGCCTTGATTATTAAAAAAATCAATAATATATTTTGTGATATTTTTGAATCAGGTTCTCCCACATAACTCTGGGCCAAAACGTCCATGTGCATTTGTTCATTTTCAAGAATACAGTATAGCACCGGGAATGTGGCACAGCTGGCTGGGAGTCAGCTGCATAAGATCTCTACTGACCAGAAGGTCATGAGTTCGAGGCCTGCCCGGGTCGGGGTGAGCGCTCGACCATTTGCGTAGCTCGTTGTTGACCTTTGCAACCCGAAATACGGTTGCATCTGTCAAGTTGGAAATGTAGGTACCACGTTGTGGGGAGGCTAATTTAACTAATTTACGAGGCAATGAATCTCCAGGAAGTGTGTAAAAGGAGTGATGGACTGCGACAGCTCCCCCTGGTGGCCAGAAGCTGAAATGTCAAATTGCCTCTTGCATGTTTGTATGTCAAAGGGCATTGAATGTTTGCCTGTATATGTGCATTGTGATCCACCCAGAGTCCCCTGTGGGGTGAGAAGGGAGGAATATAAATGATCGGGGGCAGATCTTGGTGGAGGCAAAGTAAGTGGCCGCCTCAGGGCGCCACATGGCCAAGAGCGCATCCGGCTGTGGCCGCCAGGTTCGGCGCGTCATGCTGCGGGCGGGCGGCGCACAGCCGGGAGGCACACAGGCGGGAGGCTCCGTCCTGGCTGCAAAATGTTCCCTGGCTTGTCCTTTTCAGCCTCTTGGGAGTGCGTTTAGCAACTCCCTCCACCAGAAGTGCTCTGTTTTAATAGTGCATGCGCAAAACTTTCACGCATTTGCCATCGGGTCGGAGCGCTTCTGGTGGAAGGAGTTGCTAAAGAGGCCGAAATTGACATTTTGCAATGTTCCCCCATCCTTTTCATCCTCTTGGGAGTGCGTTTCACTACTCCAATCCACCAGAAGCGCTCGGTCCCAATAGCGCATGCGTGAAACTAGCTGTTTCCGCGCATGCGTGCTCCGGTGCGTGCATGTGCGCATGCATGCGCCATCACTACCACGTTGAATACCCAGGGGGTGCCAAAAAAAGGTTCGCTTACTACTATTTTTTTACCTTCGGCCGGTCCTGTAAATCAGTGTTTCCCAACCGCTGTTCCGCGGCACACTAGTGTGCCGTGAGCGATGACCTGGTGTGTCGTGGGAAAACCTCTCTTCCCCCTTTCTTTCCCTTCCTGCCGAACTTCTGCTGCTGCTACTTGGGGGGGAGGAGGAGGAGGAGGAAGGGCCGGGCGGCGGTGGTGGCGAAGAAGAAGGGGCTGGGGCGCCACCTCCTTAGGCCGTTTCCCCAGCCAGCCTCCAATCGAGGGAGGACAGGGAACGGAAGCGGAAGTGAGGAGCACAGTCCGAGGCAGGCCCACCGGCTTCTTCTTTCGAACCGCAGGAAAGAAGGAAGGAAGGAAGGCAACCGCGGACCGAGTGAGTGCCTTCCCTTCTGGTGTGGAAGAGGGAGAGACCCATTCAGGAAGGGAGCCACCTGGGGGTTCTGTGTGGGAAGTTTGGCCCAGTTCTATCATTGGTGGGGTTCAGAATGCTCTTTGATTGTAGGGGAACTATAAATCCCAGCAACTACAACTCTCAAATGTCAAGGTCCATTTCCCCTGAACTCCATCTGCGTTCATATTTGGGCATATTGAGTATTCATGCCAAGTTTGGTCCTGATCCAACATTGTTTGAGTCCACAGTGCTCTCTGGATATAGGTGAACTACAACTCCAAAACCCAAGGTCAATGCCCACCAAACTCTTATAGCATTTTCTCTTGGTTATGGGAGTTCTGTGTGGGAAGTTTGTGTCTTTCTGCCATTCCTGCCAGGATATCTATGTTGTGTTCACCGAAACAGGCCCAGGTTTCACACTGAGTGTAAAAAATACATTTAAAAACATATTAACTATATGTATTACTGTGTTAAGAGTGTCATTTTGTGTCATTTTGGTTGGTGGTGTGCCCCAGGATTTTGCAAATGTAAAAAATGTGCTGCGGCTCAAAAAAGGTTGGGAAACACTTCTGTAAATGATGTAAACAAATGAAATAAATAAATAATAATCCCACATCTACAGGAGCAGTACCTATGGATGCATTTATTCACATGGAAGTGATCTGATCCATATTTTTCGTCCGTCTCTTGTTAACCTCTGACTTTGGAATCAGTCAGAATATAGGGATGTTTTAAGTCCAAATTAAAATACGCAGACCAATGTTTAGCATTAAGTGTCAGGTATTTTCTTCACGTGGTTCCTAAACTGGGGGAAGAACCTACGCTTGGGATGCTTCTGACCTAGAATGTACTCTTGCAAACAGTGCTGATGTTTTCTCAAACTGTTAGGAAAATCTGCATTTTGTTACTCATGGTCCTTTCTAAAGACAGCTCTCACTTGTGGTCATAAACAAGACGACCTCATGTTCTCTGCTGAAAATAAATGTTTATCATAAGTGACAGTGTACTACATAGACCAGTGTTTCCCAACCAGTGTGCCGGGGCACACTAGTGTGCCGTGAGCGATCATCAGGTGTGCCGTGGGAAATTGGAACCTCCAGGAAAGGGGGGGGGAGTCTAGTGTGTTGAAGTATAAAAACCCTATGAAACCTACCTCGATAAAGACACAAAATTACAAACACCCCCCTTCCCCACCCGTTGTCTACTTGGTCTCTCCCTCTCCATGCATTGGGAAGCCCTGCCTCCCTTTCCCCAAGTAGAGACCTCCTCTTGCCTCCTGGGGGTCCTGTGTGGGAAGTTTGGCCCAGTTCTACCATTGGTGGGGTTCAGGATGCTCTTTGATTGTAGGGGAACTATAAATCCCAGCAACTACACCTCCCAAATGTCAAGGTCCATTTCCCCTGAACTCCATCTGCGTTCATATTTGGGCATATTGAGTATTCATGCCAAGTTTGGTCCTGATCCAACATTGTTTGAGTCCACAGTGCTCTCTGGATATAAGTGAACTACAACTCCAAAACCCAAGGTCAATGCCCACCAAACTCTTATAGCATTTTCTCTTGGTTATGGGAGTTTTGGGTGGGAAGTTTGTGCCTTTCTGCCATTCCTGCCAGGATATCTATGTTGTGTTCACCGAAACAGGTCCAGGTTTCCCACTGAGTGTATAAATACATTTAAAAACATATTAACTATATGTATTACTGTGCTAGAGTGTCATTTTGTGTCATTTTGGTTGGTGGTGTGCCCCAGGATTTTGCAAATGTAAAAAATGTGCTCAAAAAAGGTTGGGAAACACTGACATAGACCATAGATCTCTCCATCCACCCCCTTGGAAGCCAGAAGGGCAAAAAAAATAAAGGATTTGGTTTCCAGACTGAGTGAAAGCAGGATGTAAACGCCTTCGGACAAGCAGGAAAAGATAATTTCTACCTAGCAGTTGAACATGGTCCAAAATGCAAGCGATACTGTTTGTACTTTCAACGCCATAGAAGGTTGATAAAAACGAAGTAAAAAGGATGTATTTGTGTGTAAGGGTGTGTATTTTTCTCAGTTCTGTCAGCACTGGAGATAAGAATATTATCTTTTTTTAAAAAAAAAAGTTATTTATAGACATGTTAAGGAAATCTATACTTCCTTAGTCTAGGGAGTCTGACAGTCCTAATCTGTCATGGGTGCAGCCACCCGCTGTGACTAAAGTTTTTCTGTAGGATCACTGTATGTTTAAAGGTCACTTTCAGATTACACAGGAAGTATCTGTTCGGAGCCTGTAATGTTTAGCAGCAGTGATCTTGGCTATTGCCGCCTAGCATCTTTGGATCTGAACAATGTTATTGTGAACCTTGTCAGACCCCATCGTTTGACCTAACCTGATGAGAACAATTGTTGAACGTCTTATGGCATCTTCCTACTTAAACAATGTGGCCATTCGTTGGCATGATTTCACGTGGGCTAGGTATCCATGTATTTTTAGATCAGCTACAGGGTTTGCAAAAAAGTATTGAAGGATGTTTTCCATTGGTATTGTCAGATTCAAACTGTTTTAAATAGGAAAAAGTTAACCAGAACTCTGTAACGTCTTAAGTAATCATTAGAATATCAAGAGATGCTTCTTCTTGGCTTTTCTTCATGAACAAAGATTCAGGAAGGACTCATCCCACGCTGTCTACAAGCACGTTGGTGACTAAGAAGGCCAATCCGAGATAGACAAGTCCGGTTGCAGAAAGCACAGCAGAAAGTCTCCTTGGGAGATGTTGTCTCCAAGTTGCGGTTCTTTCTGCGCTGTCGTTCCTCTTCGAGACCTGTTCGGCGTGTCTTCTTGAAAGAGGCTTTAGCATTGTGGATAGTGTGTCTCCATGCCTCCCGATGTGCGGCCAGGGTAGACCATTGTTGGTGATCAATCTGGCCAAAACTAAGATGTTGTAATATTGTTCTGCTATTGAGCATATACTGCCATACAATATAGTGGTTTTTACCTATATATGCTATGTCTTGGTATTCCTTTGACACTGCCCCTTTAAACATTGTGGTTTAGCAGTGTGTATAGAAGTTGCAATAGTGATTAGTTTGTCGTGTATTGAAATACATGTATACACACACAAGCTCTCTCTCGGCATTACTTCGCGAACGAAGATTCGGGAAGGACTCATCCCACGCTTTTTACAAGCGCGTTGATGACTAAAAAGGCCAATCTGAGATAGGCAAGTTCAGTTGCAGAAAGCACAGCAGAAAGTCTCCTTGGGTGATGTTGTTTCCAAGTTGCGGTTCTTTCTGCGTTGTCGTTTCTCTTTGAGACCCATTCGGCGTGTCTTCTTGAAAGAGGCTTTAGCATTGTGGATAGTGCGTCTCCATGCCTCCCGATGTGCGACCAGGGTAGACCATTGTTGGTGATCAATCTGGCCAAAACTAAGATGTTGTTTTAGGGAGTCCTTGTATCTCTTTTTGGGGGCACCTCTCTTGCGCTGACCCGTAGCGAGTTCACCGTAGAGTAGTATCTTTGGGAGGCGGTGGTCCTCCATCCTTGAGACGTGCCCTGCCCAGTGCAGCTGTGTTCTCAATAGCATGGCCTCAATGCTGGTGATCCCTGCTTGCTCAAGGACAGCAACATTAGTCACATAGTCGGTCCAGTGTATATTTAGGATTGTGAGAAGACAGCGCTGATGAAAGCGTTCAAGGTGTCATAGGTGTTGGCGATAGGTGACCCATGTTTCAGACCCATAGAGGAGAATAGCCAGTACAATAGCTCTGTACACACTGATTTTTGTGCTTTGCCTCAGGTGCTTGTTGCTCCAGACTCTTTTGTGAAGCCTTCCGAATACACTCTATGCCTTTGCTAATCTGTGATCTATCTCTTTATCAATCTTGGCGCCTGAAGAGATGATGCTTCCCAGGGAGGTGAATGGCTAAACGGACTTAAGCACAGATTTGCCTATGCTGACGTGGGGGTGTTGGTGTTCTTCCTGTGGTGCGGGCTGGTAGAGGACTTCCGTTTTCTTCAGGCTGACTTCCAGCCCAAACAGCTCTGCAGCTGTTGCAAAGCAGGATGTTAGGCACTGCAGGGCTGCTTCTGTGTGGGCGACAAGGGCAGCATCGTCAGCATAAAGCAGCTCACGGACTAGATAGTTTAGAGTCTTAGTGTGAGCCCTCAGGCGGCTTAAGTTGAACAAGCTACCATCAGTACGATAGCGAATATATATGCTGTCTTCTTCTTCGAGGTCTTCCTTAGCCCTTTGGAGCATCATGCTGAAGAAGATTGTAAATAGGGTTGGTGCAAGAACACAACCTTGTTTCACTCCATTAGTTATGAGAAAGGGCTCCGAGAGAGTATCGCCATATCTGACTTGACCGCGCTGGCCCTCATATTACAGGATAATCTTTTTGAGGAATTTGGGGGAGGCATCCTAGTCATTCCAGGATCTGCCACAGACCTCTTCTGCTCACAGTGTCGAAGGCTTTGGTGAGGTCGACAAATGTGACATAGAGTCCTTTGTTCTGCTCTCTACATTTCTCTTGCAGTCGTCTAAGGGCAAAAACCATATCTGTGGCGCTCCTATTAGCTCTGAAGCCGCATTGGCCTTCCGGGAGAAGTTCTTCTGCAATGGCAGGAACTAATCTGTTCAGGAGTATCCGTGCAAGGCTTTTTCCAGCAATGGAGAGCAGAGTTATTCCTCGATAGTTTGAGCAATCGGATATATCAAGATATATCATTAATATATCAAGGTATATATCAAGAGATGCTTCTTCTTGGCTTTTCTTCACGAACGAAGATTCAGGAAGGACTCATCCCACGCTGAGAGTTATGGAGAAGCTCCAGTGGGAAAGCAGTAGTGGGAGGTGACCCTAGTGGAAGATCTGTTAGATACAACAGTGGTGGATTAGGCTAACTCTCATTAGTACTGTGTAGAAGCTGGCAATTTTGAAAACTGTAGAGTGAGATAATCTAAAACAGGGGTGCCCACACTTTTTCATCATGCGAGCTACTATATGAACAATCAAGTTGAAAAGATCACTTGTTGTGCATGTGAGTGTGTGCACGCATGCGCGCGCGCACGCTCCTACTGCAGCCTTCCGTCTGCGCGGGGCTTCTTTCTTGCCGGCCCACGAACTCGCCGCCGCACGAACCCGGGAAGGGGGGGGGGGCGCCCTTCCTTCCTTTCGAGGGTGTCACTCAGAAAGGACGCCCAAGTGGATGGCTGGCAGGAAGGAGGACCCCTCCCACTGGTGGCAGTCCATGCCCACGGGGGAGAGAGAGAGAGGGGGGTGGCTCTTCCTAGCCGGCTCTGAAGAGCCACCCTCTCCCCCCCCGTGGGCCCTCACCGCCTTTCTCCTTGGAGGGCGAGGCGGAGAAAGGCGGCGAGGGCACAAGCAGCAGCAGCAAGTGGAGTCTCCATCCCCGCAGCCCCCTCCTCCTCGGGTTCAGCCCCAGGAACATGGCGGAGCCCTCCCTCCTCGCCCCCAACCAAGGAAAGAAAGCAGCCCCATAAAGCTCGCTCGCCCAGGTCTTGGCTTGGAATGGGAGTCCCGAGGGCAGCAGCAGGGTTTGCGGCGGGGCTTGCTTGGCTTTGCCCCACTTTGCCCGGCCTCCTTCGCCTCTTTCTCTCTCTCCCTCTCTCCTTCCAGCGCCCACCTGCCTGCCTGCCAAAAGAATCCGAAAAAGTTCTGCAATTTTTTTTCTTCTCTCCTTGGCTCTCTCTCTCTCACACACACACACATTCCCTCCATCCCTCCCACAGCCTCGCATCCTATCCGTGCGCGTGCCTTCGCCTTGCTCCCCCCCCCCCCAGCAGCAACCAATGGGCGGTCATGTCACCACACCGTGCGTGGCAAGACGAGCGCCAGGGCCTGCCCACTAAAGCCTCATTTTGGCAAAAGAAGCCCCGCGTAGGCGGCGGCGGGAGCGCACGTATGGCAGGAGCGCGCCATACGGCTGGTGAGGCCCAAAGATCACCTGGAAGAGGGCCGAAGATCACCTAGGTGCTCCCGATCACCATAATGAGCACCCCTGATCTAAAATATCAATGTGCAAGTAGCATTCATTAACACACACACTCACACACACCCCCCAAATATGATGCAGTTGTCAGGACTGGGATGAGGAGAACTTGGACTCTTAGTACAATGCTGTTGTACCAAACTCAGACCTGGCCTTGTTGTTTGGGGGATTCTAGGAAGATAGAATACCAATAACAGAAGTTCACGTACCTTCCCACCCCAACCTGGGTAACCAGCTACTATTTCCATAATGGAAAAATGTGTCATTGATGCATGCGCCAATCACCAGATGCAAACAGCCACTTTGGAGTATTTTTGGTCAGGCATATAGCACCAGAGAAAGGGATTAAACCTCTTGATGCGGTCCTTGTCCTCATAAGTCCTCCACTCCTCTTCATAATTGCTCTTCAAAGTTTTAAAAGTCATCACACACACTTTTGATGTTGACATAACATAAGAGTTAGACCCCCACGGTGTGAGGGAGATCTGATGCCAGAAAATCTCACTCTCAAAGTGTCCTAAAGAGCCACTTTGAATCCGATACTGGGGGAAAAGGTGGGATTTATACAATGAATATGATTTATTTATTTATTCCCAACATTTCTACTCCGCTCTTCTCTACCCCCAGGGGGGGGGGGGAGGACTCAGAGCGGCCTAACAAAAGGCACAATTCGATGCCAACATAATAAAATACAATATAAAACCAAAAACATACAGCATTAAAATACATTAAAATGCAATTAACATTAATACACCATACACATTATCTTAAGTTAAGACAGTATTTCATCCATAACAGGAGCATTGAGCCATATCCATCAACTTGACATTACAAATCCAGTCCAAAGTGCTGCATTGTGCTAATGTGCAAACGCCTGGTCCCACAGCCAAGATTTCACTTTTTGCCTGATTGCCAGGAGGGGTGGGGTTGATAGTATGTCACTTGGAAGCGCGTTCCACAGATGGGGAGCCACCACCGAGAAGGCCCTCTCTCTCATCCCCACCAACCACGTTTGAGAAGTTGGCAGGCGCGAGAGCAGGAGCCTCCCCAGATGATCCTAAATTACGAGGTAGGATGTAGAGGCTGATGCATTCGGACAAGTAAGCTGGGCCCGAACCGTATAGAGCTTTAAAGGTCAAAACCAGCACTTTGAATTGAGCTCGGAATTGGACAGGCAGCCAGTGGAGCTGACACAACAGGGGGTGGTATGCTCCCTGTGTGTAGCTCCGTTGGACTAGTTGTAATTTCCGAACTGTCTTCAAAGGCAGCCCCACGTAGAGTGTGTTGTAGTAATCTATTCGGGGATGGGACCAGAGCGTGGACGACCGTAGCCAGATCAGACTTCCCAAGGTACGGGCACAGCTGGCGCACGAGTCTTAACTGTGCAAAAGCTCCCCTGGCCACCGCCGAGACCTGGGGTTCCAGGCTCAGCGATGAGTTCAGGATCACTCCCAAGCTGCGAACCTGCGTCTTCAGGGGGAGTGCAACCCCATCCAACACAGGCTGTAACCCTATGCCCTCTTCGGCCTTTCAACTGACCAGGAGGACCTCTGCCTTGTCTGGATTAAGTTTCAATTTGCTAGCCCTCATCCAGTCCGACACAGCAGCCAAGCGCGGGTTCAAAGTCTGGACAGCCTCCTTGGTGACAGGTGGGAAGGAGTGACAGATCTGGACGTCATCTGTGTATAGATAACACCTTACTCCGAAACAGATAACACCTTACTCGAAACAGATAACACCTTACTCCGAATACATATTCCCTCTAGTTTCAATTTCAGCTGAGAAAGGGGGGGGGGGGGGAGAGAGATTTTGTGCTTTAAGGCTCTTGATAGAGTGCTGACTTTATTTAATATGCATGGTATACCATAGTAGTTTTTACCTTAATTGGTGGACAGCACTATCAGTGAACCAAACAAAGAGCCTAGCAGACAAATAAGATGAAACCACTTTAGACACAATTTAAATAGACAGTGGGAAAATAACTCCTGTCCACAGGTTGATTTTCTTTGTGTTTATATTAATTTGACGATGATACCTGACATTCTGGGAAATTCCAGTACCTACTGAGCATCAAAAATGACCAAAAAAAGTCTACCTAAACACTTAACCATAACATTATCAGTTTTTCTTGGAGTGTACTGAATGCTTGCACCAAATCATGTGTTAATGATACTATAAGAACATAAGAACATAAGAAGAGCCATGCTGAATCGGACCTCAGCCCATCTAGTCCAGCATTCTGTATCACACAGTGGCCCACCAGTTGTACACGGGGATCTCAAGCAGAAGGGAGGGCAGAACCCTGACCTGCTCCCGACCCCCCACAACCAGTACCCGGGGAAATCCTGCCTACCTCAACCAACTCCGAGGTGGCACTTGAATGTCCTTTTCAGTAACTACCGATACCCTTGGTATCCATGAATCTGTCTAATCCTGCCTTGAAGCTGTCCAGGCTGACCGCTGTCACAACCTCCTCTGGAAGTGAGTTCCATAACCCAATGACCCTCTGGGTGAAGAAATATTTCCCTTTATTAGTCCTAACTTTCCTTCCTTGGAGTTTCAGGGAGTGCCCTCTAGTCCTAGTGTTTTGTGACAAAGAAAATAGTTTTTCTATATTCAGTCATATTTGGCTATGCGACAGTATTATAGAAAACAAGGTGCAAAAATACAAAACAGAGACCTTGCAATCAGGAAGACTGCAGACAGGCATACATTTTCACCGGGAAGATTAATGTCACTGGGAAGACAATGCTTTTCAGTACTATGTAAACACAGTGAAGGTTAATTGGCTCAGCCCTGGTTTTCTGTAGAAGGTGATTTATAAACATTAATTACGCAAATATCCCACACTGATGTAGTGGGCCATGTGCATGGACTTTTACCACCTGAGAAGACTATCACATGTCATTGTAACAACCCTGACCTTATAGGGCATGTGAAGTTACAAGCTTCTAAAGGTCCTATGAAAGTGTAGTATTTCATTCTACAGTACATTGTAAGCTATGTATAGTGCATTTTAAGACAAATTACCGTGTAAGTATAGAATGGAGAATGTGGGTTTATCAACATATTAGAAGTGTCGCGATCCAGAAAACCTTAAGAAGCCAGACACAGTAAAATTAGCAGTTAGAGTTTATTTACAAGAGTCCCAAACTTCCCCACTGTGACTCAAATGAGCCTAGAGATAAAGTAAGTTGGTAAGGAAATCCAACAGAAAGTAAACACCCAGTTCTGACTTCTTCTCAACAGAAAAAAGGCTGAGAGAGTGTGTTCAACCAGTTCAAGGTCACAACCAGCCAGGAAGAATGCAAATGGAATAGAAGTGTCAAATGGTCAAGCCAGGAAGAATGCAGACAGAGTAGAAATGCCAAATGGTCCTTTAGTCAAGTCAGGAGTAATACAGACAAACTAGAACAGTCGAAACGGTCCTTTTAATCCAGCCAGGAGGAATGCAAACAAAACAGCGAAGTCAGGTCAGTCCGGAATCCAAAATGAAGGAGCAGCAGAATCTAGCAAAGAAGGGATTTAAGGTGGAGCAGCTGAGAACAGGATACCAAGATGCGGAAACCCATGAAATACAATACCAACGTCCAGAATTCCACGTCCACAGCCAAGCAAATGATCAGTCCAGCAGCGATCCAGAACAGGAGGCAACAGCCTGGATGGCAAGTACAACACCTTGCCAGCTGTAACCAATGGTTAATTGCAAGCCTCCTTTATTCAGTCCTCCTTAGGGTTTAATTGCGCCAACGCCCCTTCCCCATCTCTTTCAGCTGCCAGCATCTCCGCCCATGCCGCCCTTTGTCTCTCGCGCCAGGCAATATGTCTCCTGCAGCGACTTAACTCTCCCCAACAGTCCCCATGAGTCCCATTCCCATTACCCCATTCCCCGTCTCCCGTGAACCCTGCAAATGAATCACTGCTGGTGGGTTTCAAGCAGATATCCCGTAACTGTTTCACATCAGTCCAATTCATCTCACTAAAGTCACCTTCAGTTCTCTGTGACCCCCCATCCCAACCTCCCGTTGCCTGCTCCTCATCCCCACTCCCATCACCCTCCGAAAAACCCAGAAATGTTTCATCCCCAGAAGAATCGCTAAGTAGTTGCCTTAATCTCTTCCTTTCTTGCTCCTCATCCGAGTCGTGCTCACAAGTAGACTGTCTTGCGTTTCTAACTACAGACTCCTCTCTCAACCTCAGGCTCAACTACAACAAGAAGGGTGCAATAACTCTCCACCATTGGCTATGTTGGCTATTAGGCATGGTTTCGAACCCAAAACTGGCGATTCTAAAATCAAATGGGGGGGGGGGGATTTTTTTGATTAGTAAAAGAAACACTTACAAAAAAATTTCCAAAAATTTCTAAAATGTAACTTAATTACTAACGAAATTCGTTAGTAGTTCGTATGCCAGAGCATGCGCATTCAGATGGGAGTTTGGTTTACAACTCCCAGAAATCCTAACAGCTGGTAAATTGGCTGGGATTTCTGGGAGTTGTAGGCCAAAACTTGAATAAATTACACTGAATTCTAGATGGGACTCTCCAAATAGGAAGGAGGGAGGGAAGGAGGGAGGGAGGGGGTATTCTATTCTTGGAAGCAGCAAAAAAGGAGGAGGCGCCCCCCCTCACTCCTCGCTGCCTCTCTCTCACCCCGATCCCGAGGGAGCGAGGGCCCAAGTTTGCCCAGGCTGAGAGGAAAAGGAAGAGGCCTGAGGCTGTGAGGAATGGTGGGAGTTGAAGTCCAAAACACCTGGAGGGCTGAAGTTGGCTCCTCATGAAGCCTCTTCAAGGCTTTAGATCCTGGCAGGCAGAAGGGGCAGGGAGGGCCCGTCCACTCCTCCTGCCCTGCCAGGATCTAAAGCATCAAAGAGTATTGGGGTGAGAAACCAACCTAATGTATAATAGAATGAATGCTACTGTAAGTGCCTAATATTATAAGTAATCCAACTGGTCATACCTACATTCCATGCACATGCAATAATACAGCAGTAATAACAATGGGTATAAGAAGAGGTAAAATTCAAACCGAAGTATTCTGACTGTGGTCCCTCCTCAAACTGCAAAAGGCTCTTCTCTCTGAGCCCGGGAAAAGGCAAAACCCCGGGCACAGCATTTGCTTCCTGGGTGCACACACATACATATTCTTTGGGGGGGGGATTTGCTGCAGAATCTTCTCTATGAGCCCGGGATTCTGCAGCAAATCCCCCCCCCCCCCCAAGAATATGTATGTGTGTGCACCCAGGCAGCAAACGCAGTGCCCGGGTTTTGCCTTTTCGCTCATAGAGAAGAGCCTTTTGCAGTTTGAGGAGGGACCAGTCAGAATACTTCGGTTTGAATTTTACCTCTTCTTATACCCATTGTTATTACTGCTGTATTATTGCATGTGCATGGAATGTAGGTATATGACCAGTTGGATTACTTATAATATTAGGCACTTACAGTAGCATTCATTCTATTATACATTAGGTTGGTTTCTCACCCCAATACTCTTGATGCTTTAGATCCTGGCAGGCAGGAGGCAGGGAAGCCTGGGAAAATGTAAACAGAGAGGTTTCCTCAGAAGTAAATCCACAAAGGAGGGCCCTTCATCCAAAGTGCCCTCCTTTGCAGATTTACTTCTGAGTAAACCTCTCTGTTTACATCTTTCCAGGCTTCCAGCCGAAAGAAGGAGCGAGTTTAGGGCTTGCCTTGCCATAATACTTATTGGCAAGGGAGGTGGGAGGGTGGTGAGAGAGAAGGAGGGTACCCCCCCCCCCTTACGACCTAATAACGACACTTAAGAAAATCCTGGCCCCCGGAGTTCGAAAAAGAAAGTCCACTTCCTGGTTGGCGTTCCAGGTGCGGAAATACTCCAAAAGTAGCATTTCTTACGAATTTCTTACAAATCATTTCATTTTCATAACTTTTTTCTCATGCCTATTGGCTATGGTTGATCAGAATTGCAGTTCATCACCTCTTCACCTCTGCCTAAATGACTTGCTCAAGGCCATTCATTAAGCTTCATGGATGAGAGTAGGTCGGAATTCTGCTCTACAGAATGCAAGTGCAATTGGGTAACCATTATATCACACTGCAACTCAGAAAACACGAGGCATAATTGTCCAACAGAAAGCAATGACATTTATTTTTGTCTGCTTCTATGCTATTGGTCTTCATTATGATTTTTATTTTACTTCTATAATTTAATTTATTAATGTATTATTGATTCTGCTAAGGAGTGACTGTTGGGAGCAAAAGGTTTTTTCTCTCCCAAATCCATTCTGTGGGTGGGAAACCCTTCTCGGTTATTTAATCTGATACTGCATCTACTGGGTGGCAGGGGAAACAGTCCCAAAGCGTTAGTAGTTCTCCCAAATCATTCTGTGTTTGGGAAACCTAGTTCAATTGAAGTACAACGGTTTAAAGAAAAATATCTTCTTAATTATTGCCTCTGATACTGCATCTGCTGGGGTGACCAAGGAAACAGTCCCAAAACTTTAACAGCTTTCTAAAACCACCTGAAATACATACCCCCTAGTCACTACCTCTTTTGGGGGTGGCGTGACCACCAGCCAACCACTCAACCCTATCCCACTCCACTCCAGCCAGCTATAGTAGCTAAGATACCTTATAGTACGCTGATGACACCCAGCTCGTTCTGAGGATGGACCCCGGGGTGGAATCTGTCCCCGATAATTTCCATCTCTGGCTAGAAGCCGTATCTGGATGGCTGCGAGCCAGTTCGTTGATGTTGAGCCCAGCGAAGACGGAGATCTTGTGGCTGGGCCGCCCGGGGGGGGGGGGAGACCCAGTTGCCGACGTTTGATGGCGTGGCACTTTGCCCGCAGCCTCTAGTCAAGAGCTTGGGGGTCATGCTGGACCCCCAACTGTCCATGGAGGCGCAGATTGCCTGCGCCTGCAAGACAGCGTTTTACCACCTGCGACAGGCAAAACGTCTGGCTCCTTACCTCTCCCGCTGCGACCTGGCCACGGTGATCCAAGCCACGGTCATCTCGAGGCTCGATTACTGTAATGCGCTGTACATTGGCCTACCCCTGTTGGCGATCCGGAAACTCAAGTTGGTGCAGAACACAGCAGCACGCCTGCTCTTAGGAGCTGCAAGATCGGCGCATGTAACTCCACTCCTGCGCGAACTGCCCTGGCTTCCTATTGAATTCCGGGTCTCCTTCAAGGTGTTAGTTCTAACTTTCAAGGCCTTATATGGTTTGGGGCCAGTGTATCTGAAGGAGCGGCTTACCCCATATGTGCCCAGAAGATCACTGCGCTCAGAGGGGCTCAACTTGCTTGAGGTACCTAGCATCAAGATCTGTAGACTGTCAAGCACGCGGCAGAGGGCGTTCTCAGTGGTCGCGCCAAGCCTCTGGAATTCGCTGCCGGAGGAGACGAGAGCCCTACGGGGCTTGATGGCATTTCGTAAGTCAGTAAAAACTTGGCTGTTTAGACAGGCTTTCGGCCCTGACTGATGCCTACTATAACCCGCCATCTCGCCACGCCTCTGCCGCCTGCACTATCGCCGTCCTGTTGGGATTTTTTATTGTGGGGAGTGGGGTCAATTGTGTTTTATGATTCCTTTTTATCTGTTTTATCTGCTTGTATGTGTTTTTACCCGTTTACTGTTGTAAACCACTCTGGGCTCTGGAGAGAGCGGTCTACGAAATTGAATAAATAAATAAATAAATAGAGGATTTCAAGGGGATAGCTTTTGTGGCTTTAAAAAAATTGACAATAAATAAATAAAATTCACCAAAAAATCAGTAGATGTGGAAATCTTTCTGATACCTTATTTATTTATTTACTAGCTTGGGGACCCAGCGGGGCCCGGGTTATTTGAGGAAGGCATTGTGTGCCAAGGTTGGTTCCTATTAGATGTTTATGTGGCTTGCAGTGGTCTCAGGAACTTAATGAAGGTACTGCAAGTACTATTGGCCATGGTCCACCTCCCTCCAAACAGCACCAGGAGGTATAGTGTGGGGCATGGGGGCGCTGTGTGTCACATTTGGTCTTGATCATTCTTTGGATGAGGGTTGCAGCGGGCTCGCACCATCGCACCACCGCCCGCAAACACTGACTTTTATTGTATAGATAGATAGATAGATAGATAATTCAGTTTTGTATGCCATCTTTCCCCGAGGGCTCAGGACGACTTACAGAGAGTATAAAAACACTCTTTAAAAAAAACCGAAAAAAATAAACTCTTAGCTAAAAACTATAAAAAATATTTACAGCTGGTTAACCAAATCAGACCCCGAAAGCCTACTGAAACCTTGGGAGGAATGATGCCCTGGTTATGTTGTATCATTTTAGAGAAATTTAAGAAGATAGCTCTTGTAGCTTTTTGAAAAAGTTTGTCAAAACCTTTAAAAATTCCAAAAAAATTAGTGGATGAGTGAAATGTTCTGAAACTTGGGGGTGGTAACAGTCGTAAATGTATTTTACAATTGTAGCAAGTTTCACCCTGATAGCTCTAAAACTGAGGGAGAAAGCAGCTCTGGAAATTTCCCCTCTTGCACCATTGTCTAACAAAATAACAACAATAATTGTGTTACTTCGTAATAGTTATGACATGGATCCTTTATGATACTTTACAAACACTTTAGAAACAAATTGCACCCCCCTCAATTTAGTAATGAGTATTGAATTTTTTTTGATTGATCGCTGTCTGTTGACTATTTGATTTTCATTTGCTATCACATCTACACTTTGCAGCAGGGGTAGGAAACCTACGGCTTGGGAGCCAGATGTGGCTCTTTTCATGATTACATCTGGCTCTCCCTCTTCCTTCCTTTCTCTCCCTTCACCCTTTCCTTCTCCTTCTCTCCTCCCTTTTCCCTCCCTCTCACCCCCTTCCTCCTTCTTTCCTCCACTCTCCCCTTCCTTCCTCTTCCTTCCTTCCTTTCTTCCCCTTCACCATTTCTTCCTTCTTCTCTCCTTCCTTTTCCCTCCCTCTCTCCCCTTCCTTCTTTCCTCCACTCTCCCTCTCCCTTCCTTCTTTCCTTCCTCTTCCTTCCTTCCTTTCTCCCCTTTACCCTTTCCTTCTCCTTCTCTCCTTCCTTTTCCCTCCCTCTCTCCCCTTCCTCCTTCTTTCCTCCATTCTCCCCCTTCCTTCCTTCCTTCCTTCCTTCATTCTCTTCCTTCCTTCCTTCCTTCCTTTCTCCCCTTCACCCTTTCCTTCTCCTTCTCTCCTTCCTTTTCCCTCCCTCTCTCCCCTTCCTCCTTCTTTCCTCCATTCTCCCCCTTCCTTCCTTCCTTCCTTCCCCTTCACCCTTTCCTTCTTCTCTCCTTCCTTTTCCCTCCCTCTCTCCCCTTCCTTCTTTCCTCCATTCTCCCTCTTCCTTCCTTCCTTCCTTCCTTCCTCTTCCTTCCTTCCTTCCTTTCTCCCCTTTACCCTTTCCTTCTCCTTCTCTCCTTCATTTTCCCTCCCTCTCTCCCCTTCCTCCTCCTTTCCTCTATTCTCCCCCCTTCCTTCCTTCCTTTCTTCCCCTTCACCCTTTCCTTCTCCTTCTCTCCTTCCGTTTCCCTCCCTCTCTCCCCTTCTTTCTTTCCTCCATTCTCCCTCTTCCTTCCTTCCTTCCTTCCTTCCTTCCTCTTCCTTCCTTTCTCCCCTTTACCCTTTCCTTCTCTCCTTCCTTTTCCCTCCCTCTCTCCCCTTCCTCCTTCTTTCCTCCATTCTCCCCCTTCCTTCCTTCCTTCCTTCCCCTTCAACCTTTCCTTCCCCTTCTCTCCTTCCTTTTCCCTCCCTCTCTCCCCTTCCTTCTTTCCGCCATTCTCCCTCCCTCTTCCTTCCTTCCTCTTCTATTTTCCCCAAGTCTTCCTTTCCTTCTCCTTCCTTTCCTTTCACTTCCCCCTCTCTCCCCTTCTTTATTTTCTTCTTTTCCCTTCATTATTTTACTTTTTCCTCACTCCCTTTCCTTTCTTTTCCCCACCTTTTCCTTTCCTCTCTTCCCATTTCCTTCTTTCTTTTCCCCTCCTTGTCTCTCTCCTGCTTTTTTTCTTCCTTTTCCATAGTTTGCTCTTCTTTTCTTTCTTCCTCTCCCCCTCCCTACTTTATTTTCTCTTTCCCCCCCTCTTCCTTCCTTCCTTTTTTCCTTCCTTCCTTCCATCTTCTCTTTCTTCCCTGAGTCCTGAGCATGCCTTTTGCAGAGCAAGGTCTGAAGTGTCTCGTCATTCCTTTTCTCATAGTATGTATGTATATACTCACATTTAGTTGAATTCAGTCTTAAAATATATTGTATATTACAGTTTGTGGCTCTCACTGAAATAAATTTCCAAATATTTTGCTTTTATGGCTCTCTGAGTCAAAAAGGTTCCTGACACCTAGTTTGCAGTAAACTTTTTAGCATGCTTTATTTCCCATATTGTCTTTGAGCGTGAGTTGAACTTTTGAATGCCCAGGTGGATTCAAGACAAAAACAAAATGAGTTTTCCATCTATTCAAGTAGCACATTGTTGTTTTTTTTGAATTGCAGAAGCACTTAAAACACTATTGCTGTCAGATTTCAGTTTTTGGAAGGTGGGTTAAAACATAGATATAAAACAAAAGGAAAGTTCTGGACCCCTGAAACTTGTGTAATCTTAACATCTGAGGAAACTATTCAGTGTTGTCTTTATAAAAGACATGGGAAGGAAAGGGGTAAATGTAGGATTGAGGCAATGGTTTGTGATTGCAATGAAGGGGCTGTCAATAAGATCATAGCTGCAGCTAGACCAACAACGTGCTCCCTTGACCCGTGCCCTTCCTGGCTAGTTAAATCTTGCCAGGAGGGGTTGCGTGGACCTCTGTTAAAGATAATAAATAGCTCCCATGAGGCAATGGTAAGTCCACTGCTGAAGAAACCGGGTCTAGATGGCTCGGTTCCCTCCAATTACCGCCCAGTCTCAAATTTACCATTTCTGGGCAAGGCGATTGAGAGGGCAGCAGTAGGACAGCTGCAGCAGTTCTTGTACGATACAGCCGGATTAGATCCCTTCCAGTCCGGCTTCCGTATTGGCAGGGGCGGTCCGAGCTCTCCGGGGGGAGTAAGCGAACATTATTTTGACGCCCCCCCCCCCCCGGCGGCTCCTGGCTGCACCCGCGCATACACAGAAATTCGCGGATGCGCGCTGGCTCCCGAGCGCGCCGGCGCGGAGGAACGGGGGGGAAGAGGGGACTCACGGCGCCGGCGCCCGGACTCGAGGAGGAGCAGGAGGGGGGAGGCCACGAGGCAGCCCCACGGAGACTCCCGGCAGTGGCGGCAGCGGCAGCAGCGCCCCGGAAGGGCCCGGAGCCAGAGGCGCATCTTCCTGATGTCACCGTCGCGCCTCTGCCGAGGAGGAAGGGAAGAAGGCCTCGCCGTCCGCGCGCTGCAGAGACGCCCGGAAGGAGAGACGCCGGAGGGAGGAGCACTGCGGAGGCGCGGCGGCCTCTTCCTCCTTCCCTCCCTCCCTCCGGCGTCTCTCCTTCCGGGCGTCCCTGCAGCGCGCGGCTGGCGAGGCCTTCTTCCCCTTCCTCCTCGGCAGAGGCGCAACGAAGTGACGTCAGGAAGATGCGCCTCTGGCTCCGGGCCCTTCCGGGGGCGCTGCTGCTGCCGCTGCCGGGCAGTCTCCGTGGGGGCCGCCCTCATGGCCTCCCCCCTCCTGCTCCTCCTTGGGTCCGGGCACCCGCCCCGGGAGTCCCCACTTCCCCCCCCGTTCCTCAGCGCGCCGGCTGGCAGCGGCGGCACAGCGGCGGGGCATCGCCCCTCCCAGGTGGTGACGCCCCTCCGGGAACGTCGCTCTACGCGACCGCGTAGGTCGCTTAATGGTAAAGGCCGGCCCTGCGTATTGGGCATGGGACAGAGACTGTTCTGGTCTCCATCACAGATCAGCTTCGTTGCCAGTTGGACCAAGGTGGGTCAGTGCTGCTCGTGTTATTGGACCTCACGGCAGCATTTGATACAGTAGATCAGGGCTGTCCAACTTCTACCGGCCCAGGGGCCTGAATTCTGGTCACAGATGACCTGGGGGGCGTAGGGTCTGCCCTCGCCCCCCGGCTCCGCCCCCATCCCTGGCACCCTCTCCCATCTCCCCTTATTTTTATTTAATATTAAATATATTTAATTCCATCCTCCCCTCTCCCCTTATTTTAATGTATCCCATCTCCCCTTATTTCTTCTTTAAATATATTTAATTTTATATTTAATACATGAGGGGAGATGGGGGGGAATGAGGGGCCCCCTGAGGAGCCCCCTGCTTCGCCCTACCTTTTCCAAATGCGCAGGATCCAGGAGTACCCAGACAACGAGAGAGGCGACGACCAACTGAGTCGAAGAAGGTCCTAATCGCGTCTGTGGGCCTCAACGATCCAGTAGTAGAGTAGCCGAAGAGTATCGCGAGAATATGCAAGCCACACGGGATTTTGCTGTCAACGCCGGCGTGATCTCGCGTTGACAGCGAAATCCCGTGTGGATTGCATATTCTTGCGATACTTGCTCCGAATCCGGAAGTAGGTTTTTTTTAAAAAAATTACTTATTTTTTTCCCCAATTTTTATTTTTTATTGAAAAGCTTAGGGGGCCGTAGGGAAGGACTGGGGGCTGTATACGGCCCCCGGGCCGCCAGTTGGACAGCCCTGCAGTAGATCATGCATTATTTTAACTTTCAAGGCCTTATATGGTTTGGGGCCAGTGTACCTGAGGGAGCGGCTTACCCCATACGTGCCCAGAAGATCACTGCGTTCAGAGGGGCTCAACATGCTGGAGGTGCCTGGCATAAAGACCTACAGGCTATCGAGTACGCGGCAGAGGGCGTTTACAGTGGCCGCACCGAGCCTTTGGAACTCGCTGCCTGAGGAGATGCGAGCCCTACGGGACTTGATGGCATTTTGCAAGTATGTTAAGACCTGGCTGTTTAGGCAGGCATTCGGCTCTGACCGGTGCCCGCCATAACCTGCCACCCTGCCGCGTCATTGCCGCCTGCACTATTGTTGTTCTGCTGTGGTTTTATTGTTGGGAGCGGCGTTTTAATTGGTTTTATAATGTTGTTTTTATGTGTTTTATCTGGTATTTTATTGCTGTAAACCGCTCTGAGCTCCGGAGAGAGCGGTCTACTAAGTCGAATAAATAAATAAATAAATATTATTGATCTACTGTTTAGCCGTGACGGGAGTTAGGGGGACTGCCCTTAAATGGGTGGCCTCCTTTCTTCAAGATCGAGGACAGCGGGTGGAGAGGGGAGATATGCGTCCACTGGCCCAATTGGTGCATAGTTTTGGTCTGGAGTGCCATCAGTATGCTGATGACACCCAGCTGGTGCTGAGGATGGAAGGCTGGCCGGACTCTGTACCCAATTATTTCCATCAGTGCCTTGAAGCTGTGACTGGGTGGCTACGGACCAGCAGGTTGAAGGTGAACCCGTCGAAGACGGAGATCCTTTGGCTGGGTTGCCTGGGGGGGGAGGGAGCTCCAGCTGCCTGTTATGGATGGTGAAGCAGTTCGCCCGTCATCCCTTGTAAAAAGCCTGGGGGTAGGGTTCCCATATGTCCTGTATTATACGGGAAGTCCCATATTCTTGCCCTTTTTTGGGTGTCCCATATTTACAGCTACTGTCCCTTATTTTTTGCTCCTCCTGAGAGAGAGAGCTGAGAGAGAGAGAGAGCGCGCAGGACAGGGATGTCATTTCTGGCGCGCCGCACGCTCTGCTTATTGGCGGAGCGGAGTCCCTGCTGACGTCCCTCCTTCCGGACATGCCCGCGCTGGAGGAGGTGGCACTGGAGGGGCTGGACGGCATCACCCCAGGAGCCCTCTCTGGGAGCGACCTTTGGCTGCCCAGCGCTGGGCCGGCTGCCATCCGCTCGCGCCCCTCGGACCCCATACCCAGGCGCTGGCTGCCATCGCTGAGGAATGGCTGTTAGGAATGGTGGGAGTTGAAGTGAATGAATATTTATTTATTTATGTATGAATATTTATTTATGAATGAATATTTATTTATTTATGAATGTTTATTTATTTATTTACAAAATGTCCCTTATTTTTGCAAAAAAAATCCCGCATTTTTAGGTAAATGTCCCTTATTTCTATATCAAAAAGTGGCAACCCTACCTGGGGGTCCAGTTAGACCCTCTGCTGACTATGGAGGCCCAGGTCTCCGCTGAAGGCAGAGCGGCATTTTTCCATCTGCGCCAGGCAAGGCGGCTGGCACCCTACCTCTCCAGGTAACGACCCAGCTACGGTGATCCAGACCACGGTCACCTTGAGATTAGACTACTGTAACACCCTCTACATTGGCCTTCCTTTGTCAGTGATCCGGAAACTCAAGTTAGTTTTGCAGACTACATCACCAGTTGTTATTTTGGGAAACTTAAACAAAGTGCCTAAGTGAAGTTAATTCATGTAATCTATATATATAAAGGAAGAGCCGTCATGTGAAGACTACCTCAAACAGAGAAACCTTACAACGCAGAAACACAAAACTTGCCAACAGAAATAGGCCTCAAGCAAGGTACGTTTGTAGCAAAGAAACTTTCCCCCCCAAACCTAAAAGGCCCCCAAAACAACGAGTAAAAATAAAACTACATTTCCCAACATCCTCCGGGGCTGCCAAAGACTCCCCCAGCCTCTACATTCTGACAACATGATTGGCTGCCAATAAGGGCGGAGTTGCATAACTGCTGTACTGGCCAGCCAACATGAACATTCCGACCCATAACGAACTGTCAGAGGAGTGCCAGAGCCTCCTCCAACACTTTCAAATCAGAAGACCATGATGGAGATCAACACCATTCAGGGGGAGCTCTTCTTCCTTTCCCAAAAGATCTCCAGTGGCTTGGAATTCCACATTAATAAGAGGACCATCCAGCAACAATGGGGTTTGCCAAGGAGGGTGCTCCAGCCCCTCTATATGCTGGCTCCAAGGGATGGAGGTCATCACCAAGTACCTTCTGATGCCCAGCGCTGGAAGAGCTCCCTCAGATGGCCTGTCCATGAGGAAAGCCTCATCGGACATCGACCAATGGGTGCAAAACACACAGAGCAGGACATCTTGAAAAAGAGAGGAGCAGAAAGTAAGCTAGACATGAAGATCTTGAGAAAGGTGGCTAAAAAGGATACGGAAAGGATTTTTAACAGTCCCCCAACAGACACTGGACGCACCTGTGAAGATAGAGATCCCCTGACAGGACAAGCCCTCCCCAAGCTGATCCGTCCTGGCCATGGTACAAGTCAAACCCGAAGGACTGCAGGCAAAGAGCTGAGGCACAAACATAACACACCCCATTCACTAACAACAATTCCAACCATTACATACTCAGACTTTCTCGCATCTCCTAAATAGGGCACAGCAACGCGTGCCGGGTACAGCTAGTGGACAATAAAGCGTTTTGAGTTAACCAAAGTGCTCCGTTTGGTCCTTGGCGCCCTGAGCCTTTAAAGGGAGGCAAAAAAGCGGTAGTCCACGCTCTGGTTACATCCCGTATAGATTACTGCAACGCACTCTACGTGGGACTGCCTTTGAAGATTGTTCGGAAGCTTCAACTGGTCCAACAGACAGCAGCCAGATTGATAACAGGAGCGACACTCAGGGAGCGCACAACACCTCTGTTGCGCCAGCTCCACTGGCTACCAGATTGCTACCGGGCACATTCAAAGTGCTGGCTTTAGCCTTTAAAGCCGTTAACGGTTCTGGTCCAACTTACATGTCCTAACGCATCTCTCCCTATGAACCTTAATTATGCTTAAGATCATCCGGAGAGGCCCTGTTTTTCGGTCCCGCCTGCTTCGCAGGCGCGATTGGTGGGGACGAGAGACAGAGCCTTTTCAGTGGTGGCTCCTCGGCTTTGGAACACCCTTCCCTAATGACATCAGATTAGCCCCTCCCTCCTGACATTTCGCAGGAAGGTCAAGACCTGGCTATTTGACCGGCATTTGCAAATGAAGTATGACTATCAAATAGAGACCTAAGGAACGACGACGATGCAATTGGAAATCGACTTAATAATGAGACGCTGATATTGTGTTTGTAACGTTAAATGTTAAATTGTATATGTTGAAATTGTATTGATAATTGTTGATTTGTTTGTCTTGAGCAGTTCCTGCTATTTGTACACCGCATCGAGTCGCCTTCGGGCTGAGAGAGGCGGTCTAGAAGCAAAGTAAATAATAAATAAATAAATAAATAAATAAGATCTAAAGGTGGCAACCCCAACTTTCTCTGAATAGGAAGTAACTATTTAACTAAAAAATGGCCACTATTGGAGATAGCAACCCCTCGCTTCCCAACTATAAGTGTTCAAGTCCCTACTAGGCCTGTTTGGAGTACCAAACAGGCCTAGTAGGGACTTGAACACTTGAACAAAGGCCATTGCAGGTCGAGACAAACAGGTACAACAGGTAGTAACCTGTTGTACCTGTTTGTCTCCACCTGCAATGGCCTTTGTTCTGTTTCAATTGCATATGGGCATTGGTGGGAGGGGCTGTGTTTTGGCGCCAAAGGCGACATCATCACCTCAACCCCTCCCCTTTCTGAGGTCACCTGAGGAGCTGGACTTCCTTGCTTTGCTCATTCCAACCAAAGCAATAAGTAAATAAACCCCCTGGGATAGATAAACCACGTCCTTGCCCTTTTACAAGTCACCGATAGCCCGGGTGCGACGGCCCATATGGGCATAATACAATTAGCTGTGTGAGAGGATTTGGATTTAGAAGAAGGGACACCCTGATTGGAGGATTCTTGGAATTGTAGTCAAAAAGGAACTTTCCAAACTGGGGGGTGGGCGGATAAAGAGATTGTGCACGCATCTTCTCATACTAAGACACAAGCACCATTGCGTAATCAGCATCCATGCTTCGGGAACCTGACCCCACCCTGTTGCTGCCTGTTACATGAGCCTGGTATTGGCACAGACTTGATGAAATGACTCTACCATCTGCCAAGCAAAAGGGTTCAGTCCCATTTTAGAGATGTTCTTGGAAATCCCTTGCTGTAATGACTTCCTTGTTTCCTCCCGAGGCATTTCTTATTGCCTCGGAATATATGGAAAGCAAGTGACATTGAAGTAATGTTCAGGACTTGCTTTGAGAAGGAAGGTTCACGACCCCTGCACACCGGCAGATAAAAATAGATGTATTTTATGAGATCCATGGAAGAGCTGGTACGGCAGAACGGTTATGTCTTTCCAAATCTGGTATATGCCACAATATCCAGTGCCACAGTACCCAGTGGGGCAAAATGGATTAACATTTCACATTACTTATTAAGATTAAGTATAAACACAAACACACAACAAACAAAATTTATTTATTTATTTTTATTTATTATTTCGATTTGTATACCGTCCTTTCCAATTGGCTCAGGACGGTTTACAGCATATCGAACTACATCAAAGAAGCATATCAACTATAATAAAAGCATAAAACAATCTATTATATAAAGGAAGTCCCGTCGTCGAATGACTGACAGAGACAGAGAAACCATCCAACACAGAGACACCAAACTTGGCAACATAAATAGGCCTCGGGCAAGGTAGGTTTTTAGCAAAGAAACTTTCCCCCAAAAACCTAGAAGGCCCCCAAAACAACAATACAAAAAACCTACATTTCCCAGCATCCTCCGCAGCCGCCAACGAATCTCCCGACCTCTACATTCTGACAACATGATTGGTTGCCAGTGAGGGCGTATTTGCATAAGGCCTCTATTGGCCAGCCAAAATGAACATTCCGACCCATAATAAACTGTCAGAGGAGGATAAGGCAAAGGCCTGAGGCAGTCACCAAGACAAACACCCAATTCACTTCCCACATAAAATATAAACCCCTACAAATCACAAACCACGCCCAAAATTGACAGTAAGGCTTCATTAACTTGATTTCCCTGCCTAGGCCTCACTTAATGGGATGCTGTTTAAGCTCTGAATTGACAGTAAGGCTTCATTAACTTGATTTCCCTGCCTAGGCCTCACTTAATGGGATGCTGTTTAAGCTCTGAATTGACAGTAAGGCTTCATTAACTTGATTTCCCTGCCTAGGCCTCAGCTAATGGGATGCTGTTTAAGCTCTGAATTGACAGTCCTTCATTGGCACACAGACTTGATTTCCCTGCCTAGGCCTCACTTAATGGGATGCTGTTTAAGCTCTGAATTGACAGTAAGGCTTCATTAACTTGATTTCCTGCCTAGGCCTCCTTACTGGGATGCTGTTTAAGCTCTGAATTGACAGCTTCATTGGGACAGCCCTCAGCTCATGGGACATTGTGTATGGCCTGAATTTACAGTAACCTACCTTGGCACACAGAGCCCCCTATGACCCACGCTACATTCTACTGCAGTTTGGAGGAGGGTGGACCATGGATGATGGGATTTGATGTACCTCCATGGATTATCGGATTTGTAGTACTTTCAAACCCTTCATTCCCCACAGACCACTGTGGCCGAGAACCAAGACCGATAAAGACCCAACTTGGCACACAGTGCCCCCATGACCCACACTCCATCCAACTGCAGTTTAGAGGAGGGCGCACCATGGATGATGGGATTTCAAGTACCTCCACTCACTTCCAAAGTACCCCACCCGGACAAGCATCAACCTCTACATCAACACAGCAGACGGAAAGACAAAAAACATTGTATATCCACAAGGTCTGCAGAACGCCAGCAACACCACACACCGACAACTCCCCAGGACTTCAACATCCCACCCACCAGAACAACCCACAACGACACAGCCATGACCCCACCAAGACCATAAGTAACATCAATTCCAACCCTTACATACTCAGACTTTCTCGCATCTCCTAAATAGCGCACAGCAACGCGTGCCGGGTACAGCTAGTACAATATAAAACAGTTTAGGCAGTATTCTGCTATAACCAGAAGTGGTTAAAGACTAAATGCCTGCTGGAACAGCGCTGTTTTGCAAGCTTTCCGGAAAGCCGGCAGCTCGCTAACTGCTCATAAGAACATAAGAAGAACCATGCTGAATCGGGCCTCAGCCCATCTAGTCCAGCATTCTGTGTCACACAGTGGCCCACTAGTTGTACACAGGGATCTCTAGCAGGAAGGAGGGCAGAACCCTCACCTGCCCTCGAACTTCAGGCGGCAGGCTGTTCCACAGGCATGGTGCTGCCACAGAGAAAGCTCTCTGTCTGGTTGTCGACAGGTGAATGGTTCACAGGGAAGGAATCTGCAAAAGATTGAGGTCCTCAGATCGGAGAGATCTCTGGGGAACATATGGGAGTAGACAGTCCCTCAAGTACACCGGCCCCAGACCATGCAAGGCCTTAAAAGTCACGACCAACACTTTGAAGATGACCTGGTGCTCAATTGGCAACCAGTGCAGTCGCTACAGAGTTGGAGTGATGTGGGTCCTGGCCGGCACTCCAGCCAGGAACCTTGCTGCTGCGTTCTGCACCAGTTTAAGCTTCTGGATGACCGACAAAGGAAGACCAATGTAAAGGGCATTACAGTAGTCCAGTCTCGAGATGACCGTCGCCTGGATCACCGTGGCGAGATCATTTTCAGTGAGATAGGGCGCCAGCTGCCTAGCCTGTCGCAGATGAAAAAAAGCAGATCTGCTGACAGCAGAGACCTGGGACTGCATTGTCAGCAGCAGGTCCAACTGGACCCCCAGACTCTTTACTAAGGGCAACGGGCGTAGTGCCTCACCATCCAGAGTAGGCAGCCGGAGCCCACATCCGCCCGGGTGACCCAGCCAGAGGATCTCCGTCTTTGACGGGTTCACTCTCAACCAACTGGCTCGTAGCCAACCAGTCACGGCTTCAAGGCATTGTTGGAAACAATCGGGTACAGTGTCCGGCCAGCCGTCCATCCTCAGCACCAGCTAGGTGTCATCAGCGTACTGATGACACTCTAGACCAGTGTTTCTCAACCTTCCGAATGCCGCGACCCCTAAGACAGCTCCTCATGTTGTGGTGACCCCCAGCCATAAAATTATTTTTGTTGCTACTTCATAACTGTAATTTTGCTACTGTTATGAATCGTAATGTAAATATCTGATATGCAGGATGTATATTCTGCACCAAACTTGGCACAAATACCCGATACACTCAAATTTGAATACTGGTGAGGTGGGGGGGGGGGGTGATATTGTTATTTGGGAGTTGTAGTTGCTGGGAGTTATAGTTCAGCTACAATCAGAGAGCATTCCGAACTCCACCCATGGAGGAATTGAACCATTCTTGGCACACATGACCAACAGAAAATACTGTGAGGGTTTAGTGGGCATTGACCTTGAGTTTGTTGGAGTTGTAGTTCACCTACATACAGAGAGCGCTGTGAACTCAAACAGTGATGGATCTGGACCAAACTTGGCACGAATATTAAATATGTCCAAATGTGAACACTGGTGGAATTTGGGGAAAATAGACATTGACATTTGGGAGTTCTAATTGCTGGGATTTATAGTCCACCTACAATCAAAGAGCACTCTGAACCCCACCAATGATAGAATTGGGTCAAACTTCCCACACAGAACCACCATGAACAACAAAAAATACTATGTTTTCTGATAGTAATTGGCGACCCCTCTGACACCCCCTCACGACCCCCCGAGGGGTCCCGACCCCCAGGTTGAGAAACACTGCTCTAGACCAAAACTCGGCAACAATTTGGCAAGTGGTCGCATGTAGATGTTAAACAATAAAGGGGAGAGAACGGCTCCCTGAGGCACCCCACAACTTAAGGGGAGCCCCTCGGAAACCTTACCGCCCCTCTCCACTCGCTGTCCCCGATCAAGGAGAAAGGAGAACATCCATTTCAGAGCCTGTCACGGCTAGGCGGTGGGTTAACAATGCATGGTCTACCACAGTGTTTCTCAACCTGGGGGTCGGGACCCCCAGGGGGGTTGCGAGAGAGTTTCAGAGGGGTCGCCAAAGACCACCAGAAAACAAATATTTATGATGGTCTTAGGAAGCTCTTTGGCAGATAAGATTGAAGATCTCTCCACGTGTCCTTCTCTTTCTTTTTGGAAACAGACTGCCAATTCTCCCGCCTAAAGCTCTCCTCTGCTGTGATTGGCAGGCCTCCCAGCCAAGGGGAGGGCTGTTTCTGAGACTCCAAGCAGGGAGGGGAGAGCAGGTGTGCTTGGCGGATGGCAACATGATGCACACGTGTAGGGGTGAGGGAGAGTGTGTGAGGTGGGACGGAGGTTCACGCCAGCTAGTCCCTTCAAGGCATGAGGGTTCTGTGTAGGAAGTTTGACCCAATTCTATCATTGGTGGGGTGCAAGGGGCTCTTTGATTGTAGGTGAACTATAAATCCCAGCAACTACAACTCCCCAATGTCAAGAACTATTTTCCCCAAACTCCACCAGTGTTCACATTTGGGTATATTGAGGATCCTTGTCAAGTGTGGCCCAGATCCATCCTTGTTGAGTCTATAGTGCTCTCTGCATGTAGGTGAAATACAACTCCCAAACTCAAGGTCAATGCCCACCAAACACTTCCAGTATTTGCTGTTGGGAGTTTTTTTGTGCCAAGTTTGGTTCAATTCCATTGTTAGTGAGTTCAGAATGTTCTTTGATCGTGGGTGAACTATAAATCCCAGCAACTACAACTTCCAAATGACAAAATCAACCTCCCCCCCCTTCAAAAATACAGTTATGAAGTAGCAATGAAAATAATGGTTAGGGGTCACCACAACATGAGGAACTGTATTAAGGGGTCGCAGCATTAGGAAGGTTGAGAAACACTGGTCAACCATATCAAAAGCTGCCGTGAGGTCCAATAACACGAGCAGCACTGATCCCCCTTGATCTAATTGGCAGTGGAGTTGGTCAGTGATTGAGAATAGTACAGTCTCTGTCCCATGCCCAATACGGAAGCCAGACTGATTGCATCACCAGAAATACCAGTTTTGTCCTTACTATTCGGTCGGTTCCTGTTAAATGGATCCCTGTGCACTCGCATAGGCATTCCTAGTATGCAGCATCTTGAAAGCCAAGATGAGAGTGACTTTTGCAATCTAGTCTGCTGTCCAAACTTTTGGGACTCCACGAATGAGTAAAGAAGCCCTTGAAAGGAATGTGGGAAGATGTCTCCTGGCATTGTCTTTGCTAATGATTACAACACATTGCTTTCAATTAAAATGGAAGCTAAATACCTCAAAGGGCATCACTTGTCTTTGTATCGTCCCTTACATTTCCCAGAACATTTCTCCGTGGCTGGAGGAAAGGAAATGGCTAAGCCCTTTAGAAATCCCACCCAGGAGCAAGAGACCTGTTTTCCTCACATTGGGGTTCTCAGAACGAGGCACTTGCAATTCCTTCTTGACATATACAAATTAAACCCAGCTACTATAGGGAATGTACTTGAAGAGGAGCTGGTGACATACTACAGTGTCCAAATATTTCAATTAGGAAATCCCTCCTCAAATGATATTGCAGTTTGGACGGAAATGCCTGTGCTAGGAAGCAAGTAAATGCTTAAAATATACACAGGGGCGGTCTCACCTCTCCTGGGGAGGGGTAGGAGAGCCTTATTTCTGCCCCCCCCATGGCTGCTGGACGCGGCAGCCCGCGCGGCGACATCACTGCGCATGCGCGGTGACGTCACACGCAGCTGCGCGGCGACATCACGCACACCTGCGCATGCGTGGTGACGTTGCGCACAGCTGCGCGAGTGCATCACGCACGCCTGCGCATGCGCAGTGACATCCAGCGCGGCTGCATCACCGCCTGCGCCGCCTGCGCTGCCCGGCTGCATCACCGGCTGCGCCGCCGGCGGGAAGCACTGGCTCCCGGGCAGGAGGTGCGGCGGAGGGGCGGCCAGCGTGGCGGCGCCCCGCAGGCGGCGACGCCTCCCAGGACCCGTCGCCCCTACGCGGCCGCTTACATGGCGGAATGCCAAAGGCCGGCACTGAATATACATCTGCAGATGCAAACAAACCTGAAGACAAAAAAGGGAAGTGTAGATATTAGGGGTGGTTGATCCATAAAAAAATTGATTCTAAACTCGTGGGGTGGGGTGGGGGGGAATTTCGGTTGCTGGGTCATTATAGAAATTAATCCGAAATTTTTAAAATAAATTTCGTAATTGAAACGTAATTAATAATGAAATTCGTTACTATTTCGTTAGTGGGGCCAGTGCGCAGGGGATGCCCGCCTCCACACCCCCTCTGCCAGCCCAGTAACTAACCCGGGTTAAAGAGCTGGGGGAGGGGCAGAGCTGAGGGCGGGGGCAGAGCCAAGGGGAGTAGAGCAGGGGGGCGGCCGTGGATGGCACTTACACCACTGCGTGCATGTGCCCCTTTTTTGGGATTTTTTTTTAAAAAATGGAATTTTTTTTAGATTTTAAAAAAAACTTTTTTTGGGGGGGGGTCCGGACCTGCTGCCCCCCCAAAGGTGCCGGCCTAGGCCATGGCCTAGGGTGGACTTATGGGTAATCTGGGCCTGGTGTCAGATGGCAATAGGAGGGTGGAAGGGGCAGCCTGGCACCCTCCTCTCTTCAGCCGAGACCCAAACAGGGGTTATCTTTAACCCGTGTTTGGGTGTCATCTGGCGAGAGGAGATGCTGCCTTCCTCTCCCCTCTCGCCAGGTGACAACCATGTTTAACCAAAGGCAGGTTAAACATAAGAAAGGGTGAAAACGATCTAATAACGCGCCCTTTACGTAAATGGCTGACCCGGTTTCGATTTAGAAAGGTCACTTCCGGGTTGGACGAGGAGGGTCGATATAGGGTCAAAATAATTTCAAATACGAAAAATTAACGGAAATCAAAGTATTACGACCGGAGATATCCACCCTAGTAGATATAGCTGGAATGGTAATTTATAACACAGAGACATTCTGTTTTCTAGGACAGTGTTTCTCAACCAGTGTGCCGTGGCACACTAGTGTGCCGTGAGCGATCATCAGGTGTGCCGTGAGAAAAGCTCTCTGCCCCCCTTCCTTCCCCCCTCTTCCTGCCGAACTCCTGCTGCTTGGGGGAGGAGGAGGAAGGGCTGGGCGGCGGTGAAGAAAAAGAAGGGACCGGGGCGCTGCCTCCTTCGGCCGTTTCCCCAACCAGCCTCCAATCCGCCATGACTCTCGCTCCTTGCTTGTTGAAGCCGGGGAGGAGCCCTGCCTACTGAAGCCCGTCCACCGCTCATGCTCCTCCTCTGTGGGAGAGCTGAAGCCGGGGGCATGATGCAGCCTGGCTCTGCCCCTTCCCCCAGCTTCTGCACTCCCACAGCTTTGCCAGCCTTGAGGGGACAGTGCCAAGCCAGCGGTAGCAGAGACAGCACAATGCTGGCTTGGCACTGCCCTCTCAAAGCTGGCGAAGCTGTGGGAGAACTGGAGCCGGGGGGAGGGTTCAGGGCATGGTGCGGCCTGGCTCCGCCCCTCCCCCGGCTTCAGCGCTCCCACAGCCGCCAACCTTGAGGGGCAGTGCCAAGCCAGCGGTGGCAGAGCCAGCACAATGCTGGCTTGGCACTGCCCCATCAAGGCTGGCAAAGTTATGGGAGAACTGAAGCCGGGAGGGTGGGGCATGGCGTGGCCTGGCTCCTCCCCTCCCTGGCTTCGGCACTCCCGCAGGTCACCACTCCCAGCCGTTCTTTACTGTGTTACAGTATCATTTTGTGTCATTTTGGATGGTGGTGTGCCCCCGGATTTTTTTAATGTTAAAAGTGTGCCACGGCTCAAAAAAGGTTGGGAAACACTGTTCTAGGACATTAGCCAGCCCCTTCATAGAAATGATAATCTGTAGCTATGACCTAAAATGACATTGGTCTATTAGGACAGTGGAATGCTTGGGACTACAGTATGAAAGAGCGGAAGAGGGATATGAGAGAGAGAGAGAGAGAGAGAGAGAGAGAGAGAGAGAGAGAGAGAGAGAGAACACATACATGCATGTGAGAAAAGGGGTGCCATTTTGATTCCTTGAAAGAAATCTACACATATATTTGGACCAGCAAAGTTCCATAGAAATGTGCAAGCTGTACAGCTCTCCATCGGACTGTGTGATACCAATTTTTTGTCATATTTCTCAATAGAAATTTGTGTATAATTATTTTCTCAATGATGAGACCAAGAGCCCCTGGGTAGCTTCCTCCCTGTCTGCCTCCCAGGAAAAGCATTGTGGCAAGAGGAATGTGGCCTGGCCTCATCTTGTCATACCTTGGGAAGTCTGACTTGGCCACGGTAGTCCACGCTCTGGTTACATCCCATATAGATTACTGCAACGCGCTCTACGTGGGGCTGACTTTGAAGACTGTTCAGAAGCTTCAACTGGTCCAACGGACAGCAGCCAGGTTGATAACAGGAGCGGCACTCAGGGAGAGCACAACCCCTCTGTTGTGCCAGCTCCACTGGCTGCCAGTTTGCTACCGGGCATCTTCTGTCTTCCAGGCCAAAAAGGGCTTTAAAAGGGATGGACATGCAAGCTCGGGCCCTGGAGACCGAGAATAAGGCCTTCCCACATGCAGGGGACCTGGAAATATCTTTAGGCAATGAGTTCAGGACTCAGAAGAGGGTGAACTCAAACAATGGTTTATTGGCTTACAATCAGTAAAAACCGATGGTCCGAAAGCTTGATGTAGGTTGCAAAAGTGTCCTTTGAACAAAGGGATTCATCCACTTGCCTGTGCAAAGCGAAGGTTCCTCTCTTAAAGGGTTCCAGGTGTCCTGTTGCTCCCAGGCTTGTAGGCTCGCGAGGTCCTGTATTAAGCCCCAAAATCCACAGTCTATATTGAGAACGGATTCTCCTCTGTACTGAAGATCTGGTTGGAAGCGAAGGTAGGCCTAGTAGGTGAACTTAGTTGCTTTTTCACAGCAAGCAATAAATTCCAGCCTTGCTATGCCCATGGAATCTCTAAAATGGAGGCGGAGGGGACGTCCAGCCCCCCAAGTAAACTCCGGAAAAGGTCGGAGTTGAGGGCGGGGACACCAGGTTTGGAGCCAAGACACAACTCCGCCCCTGAGTGACCGCATGGCAGAACAATGGGACAATAGAACAAAGACTCATGCAGGTGAAATACAAATACAGATGTAAACAGCTCCTAGGGGGCGTCACAGGACACAATTCAAAGTGCTGGCTTTAGCCTTTAAAGCCCTAAACCAGGGGTGCTCAGAATGGTGATCGGGATCACCAGGGTGATCTTCGGGCCTCATCCTGGTGATCTTCAGGCCCCTGACCAGGTTTTTTGCAGTTGGTCCCCTTCACGCGCCCCTGCACGCTGCAAAGAAGTCCTCCGTCGTTGCTCCTCCCGCTCCCTGCTCGTGCGCCGCCTCCAAAAGCTCCAGAGTCCAAGAGGCAGAATGGGCCCCCTCTTTTGGATTCCTCCTCCTCCCTCCGTCCTTCTCCAGCCACTCAGAGTCGTAGGAGACCAAAGGGGGTGGGCCTGGATGACGCGATGCATGGCTGGCCCTGCGCGCATGCGCAGAAGCGCCCATTCTGCCTCTCTTCTCATGAGCTCTTGGAGGCGGCACGCATGCTGGCGGCGTGGAAATAGGAGCAACGACGGAGGAGAAGAAGCACACTTTGGGGTCATTTCCTTACCGCATCTCAAAGGTCGGTCTTTTTACTTTGGGGTGGGTGCTTGATTGTTCTGTGGTATGTCTCTTTGTTTATTTTTAATGTTTAAAAATGGCCTTTTAGGTCCAAAGCCTCTCTGCTTGCTTTGTTCCTTGAGAAATATATGTTGGGGAATATGGAAATGTGGGAGAAATGGGGTGGTTGGATGTATTTTTGCATGCCCCTTTGTTTACCTTGCTGCGTATTAAATGGCCTTGCAGTTCAACAGCCTCTCTTCTTACTTTCTGGCTGATAATATGTGTGGTAATATGGCAGTGTGGGAGAAATGGGGTGGTTGGATGTATTTTATGCTCTGTTGTATATTGTTGTTATTAAATTGAAATGTTGATGTTTTATAACTTCATTTTATGTAAACTGCCCCGAGCCTGCTGGAAGGAGCGGTACATATAAATGTATAATAAATATAAATAAATAAGAAAATAGTTATACGTTTTACATTTCTGGGTAGGTGATCTTTGGGACTTGGTTTTTTAATCAGTAGCTCCCATGCTGAAAAAGTGTGAGCACCCCTGCCCTAAACGGTTCTGGTCCAGCTTATCTGTCCGAACACATCTTTCCCTATGAACCATCTAGGTGTTTAAGATCTTCCGGAGAGGCCCTGCTCTTGGCCTCGCCTTCTTCACTGACCCGACTGACGGGGACGAGAGACTCCCTCCTAACATTTTGGAAGAAAGTCAAGACCTGGCTGTTTGAGCAGGCTTTTGCAGATGAAATGTAATTATTTAATTGAAACCTTTGGAACGATGATGCAACGGAAACTGATTTCAATAATGAGATGCTGAGATTTGTATTTTATATTTTTAACTGTGAATTTTTGCTTTTGTATGATTGTTTTATTAAGTGTTATGTATTTTATCGGTGGGCATTCGTTGCCATGTGTGCGCCGCCTCGAGTCGCCTTCGGGCTGAGAGGGGCGGTATAAAAATATAGTAAATAAAATAAATCCATCAACCATCAGACACAAAAAGGTTGCCTATGGACAGCTTGATTTCATCTTGCTTTAAAGAAGACACTAACCCAACGGCCAGGTGCCTTGGGGCTGCAGAAACGAAGAGATATGTGCTCCACTCCCATCCAGCAGGACTGCAAGGAGCAGGCCCGGATTACCCATAAGGCCAACCTAGGCCATGGCCTAGGGGCGCAAGCTGAGGGGGGCACAGATCACGGACCAAAAAAAAGTTGAAACAAAAAAACACCATGGCCGGCCCCTGGGGTCTCTCCCAACTCTCAGAGCTTGCGAATGCCAAGGGGGGTTTGGGTGTGTTGGTTGTGGGGAGGGTGCCTGGCTCTGTCCCTGGGTCCAATCCCGAGGACCTGGCCATCTTCTCCCTCCCTCCCTCCCTCCCTTCTGGTTCCGGACATGGCCTCCTTTGCGGAGGGAGGGAGAGAGCGAATGGCGGGCAGGCGGGCGGGCGCCTTGGCCTGGCTGGCCCCCTCCCTCCATCTTTCCTGGGGAGGCTGTCCTTGGGGCTCTTGGCTGCTCCCTTGGCTGGGAAGGAGAAGGAGGCCAGGTGGGGGGCTCTGCTTCTTGGGAGGGAGGGAGAAAGAGAGGAAGAGCTTCCTGATTGTGTGTGTGTGTGTGTGAGAGATAGCTATTGTTCACCAGGGGAACTCTCTGCTTTTGTGCAAATAATGACCCTTACAAGTGTGTGTGTGTCTTTCTTGCCGGAATCTCCTCCAGAGCTGCTGAGTTGCCCATGTTTGCCAGTCTTTCCTCGTGGCTTCTATCATCAAAACATGGGTGGGGAGAGTGGGTTCAGCTGCCGAAACGTGGCTTTTGCGGAAGGGAGGGGCCCCTTTCGCTCTCGTTTGGCAACAGACCTGCCCCTTGGGGAGCCTCCGCCCTTGAGGGCACATGTTGGGGGGGGGGGGCAGCCCAGGATCTTTGCAGCCGGCAGGGGCGGAGGGAGGGAGGGAGGAGGCTCCTCCAGAAGTCTTGGGCTGAGCGAGGGTCGGGGTCAAGGGTCAGGGTCCGTGCGGAGGGGGACATGTTCTCCACCGGGGGGAAGGGGGCTGGCTGTGGGCGTGCCCTGCCAGGCGGGACTCTTATGCCTTCCTGGCACACCGGCCAGGCACGGACGGACAGATGGACACAGGGCCGGAGGACATCTGCCTGCCTGCTCGCTTCCCCTTGGCTCTCCTGTCTTGGCCCGGCCCCTGGCTCTCTGCTGCCCGGGACACTCCTCTTTCCATCTGGCCATGGGAAGCGCCTGCCGGAGCCTCCTCGTGGCCTTAGCCTTCCTGCTCAGCTGCCTGGCGGGGACGGAGGGGGCCCGGCCCTTTCCCCGGGGGGGGGGCGGCGGTAGAGGTTGGCTTAAAGGGGGCGTAATTTCAAAGTGTGGCCTAGGGCGCAAAAAGGTGTTAATCTAGGCCTGGCAAGAAGGGCTGTTCGCTGGCTGTATGTGTGAAAGAGAAAAGATATCTAGAGTTGCTGTTTGTATTTTTATTACTTACTGAAGCATGCCTGGTACGTTTTGGATTTGTACCTGACCTCCCAAAGGTAGTTCATGCGGCCTCTTGTTTTCCTGACTACCTTATACAAGGGTACCTTGGAAAGATGACATCTACCGTTTCTCAGCTTAGCAGCAATGCCTTTGTTTACACGTTACTGGTGGAGATGCTCCATGTGGCAGAGAACTAGGGTTCCCATATGAATAAGGGACAGGTCCCTAAAAATAGGGATTTTTTCACAAAATAAGGAACACTTCATAAAAACTTGAAAATCATCACTTGATTTTCAAGTTTTTATGAAGTGTCCCTTATTTTTGTGAAAAAAATCCCTATTTTTAGGGACCTGTCCCCAGGGGCGGTCCTACAGGTAGGCCAAGTAAGCGGCCGCATAGGGCGACATCTGGGAAGGGGGTGCCATCCTGGCCGCATGGGGCACCATCCTGGCCCTGCCGATGTTCCTTGGGCAGCGCCGCAGCTGCCTGCTTTTGGGCCCCGGCCTTGTGCACTCCGACACCGTTTCTGGGCATGCGAGGAGGTTTTCGCGCAGGCGCAGTTGCTCCGGAGCTGAAGTTGAGCGCAGGAGCAACTGCACATGCGCGAAAACCTCCACGCATGCCCAGTAGCTCCCTTGCGCAGAAGCCTGTAAGCAAAGCACTCCCTATTGGACAGGCAGGGAGTGCTTCCCCTCTTCCTTTGTCTCCGCCGCGTGCGCGGGGAAGGAGAAAAGAATCAATGAAGGAAGTGTAAGTGAAGGAATGAATGAAGGGCTTTCCTCCTCCTCCTCTGCGACCTCTTCTCTCCCTCCTTCCTTTCTTCGGCTCTATTTCTGTCTAGACCCGAGGGGCCTGAGGCTATGAGGAGTTGTGGGAGTTGGAGTCCAAAACACCTAGAGGGAGGGAGGGAGGGCCAAAGTTTGCCCAGGCCGCGCTGCCTGTGTTCGACCTCATTTGAACATTTTGGCTGTTTTTCTATTTACATTTACATTGGGATCCTAATTTTGGACTTATGGGAGACTCCTATGAATCATGAGATGGGTGATAGGTAATATATTCTGATTTTGATGCATTTACATTGCATTTCTTGTTGATTATTCTACAGTTTTGCTTAATATTGTCATACAATATAATAAAAATACAATATAACAATAGAATAATGATATATTTTATATTACATGTAATATTACAAACAATATTGCAGTATAGTGGTATTGTACAAAATAGTAATATATAATATTTTATTTTACTTTATTTTGGGTTATTTGAGTTTTATAGGAGTAATGGAAATATTTAGTAGAGGATAATTTTATTTAAATAAATAATTTTATTTATTATTTTATAATAATAATATAATAGAATGTTATATTATATTATAATGTCAATATATTATAATATAATTATATTGTAATGTAGTATAATATAATTATGATATAATATAGTAGGAGTCTGGTATAATATATTGTATATACATTGATACAATATAATACTACTAATGGTATTGTGATGTTATAATTGTATATTTGTTTTACATGGGGGCAAAATAATGGTTTTTGGGGCGCCAAAATAATGTTCACTTACCACCTTAGACCGCCCCTGCCTGTCCCTTATTCTTATATCAAAATATGGGAACCCTACAGAGAACAGAAGGCATGGTACCTCCCTTCCAACAAGCACAGGTGACCTGTGGTATGAAGCAGAGACTGCATGCTGATGCCTAGTCACACAGCCACCCAAGTCACTCCTTTGAAGTGGGAATTGGCTGCTCAACTGCTTGGCAGTGACGTGGGACACCTGTTCTTTTTGTGAAGAGGACAGGAGGGGCTCCACATCCATCCAAAGAAGATTGTCACTAGCAGGCATGTAAATACCAGAGCCCTTTCAGTTTTGTTTCTCTGTTTTGCTAAATACTTTGTCTACTTAAAGAAAAAATGTGGTAGAAGGAGTGGTTGAAATCTTCAAAACACTCACAATCCCTGCCACAAAAAAAAACCCCAGCCAAAATGGTAATGAAAAGTTATTTCTAGTTTAGTTCTTGGGTGTTCCATTGAAGGGGTGTGTGTGTGTATGTGTGTGTGTGTGTGTGTGTGTATTGGGGGATTGTTCCCTGAACCTTCTGGTATTACCTACATCTGCAGTTGGAAGGCAGTTTGGAACTGAATACAGTATCCCTTGGAAACTTATTGACAAGAAGAGCCAGAGGTTTCTTTGTAAGGCAGAATATACATACGAAAGGAACAGTGAGTGGTAAGGGAAGGCTTGGTCTCATCTTTAACATCTATATGCGACCACTTGCTCGGCTGGTTCGAAGTTTCGGGCTGGAGTGCTATCAGTACGCTGATGACACTAGGGTTGCCACTTCTTGATATAAGAAATAAGGGACATTTACGGGATTTTTCACAAAAATAAGGGACACTTCATTAAAAACTTGAAACTCAAACATTAGGTAGAAATAGTTTTATTAACAGAATAAGATAATGATTGAAACTCACAAAAGAAACTGACTTACACCCTCTTAACAGGACATGGTATGCTTCTGCGTGTTTTGTCATGCAGAAAAAACATTATCAGAACTACCTTATTTTCTCCCTCTGTATTTAGTACTTGACTTTGCTGACTTTAAAAGTGCACTGTCTAAACATTAAAATAAAATAAATTTTATAAGACAGTACATCTTCATGATTATTATGTCAATAGTTAATGATATAGTATAGTATGGGATACACAGCATTGTATAGTATTGGGATGCACAGCTAGGCCTATTTTAAGAGTAACTCTCAAGCAACCAGAAACTATCTTTATCCAACAAGATCCAACATTCCCCTTGGGTAATGGTTAATTAGTCTACTGTACTTTGAAAAAGTTCTGTATCGCCTCTTCCTTCCAACGGGGACGCAGGCTGCCCTGCGAGTGGGAATCCCCGGGCAGGCATTGCCGTGGAAACCACAGCGCGCACCTTCCTCTGCTCAACCCCGCCCAGTCCTGTCGTGCTAGTCAAAAAAAAGGGACAGGGCCTGAAAATAAGGGACACAAATTTTAGGGCCAAGATAAGGGACATCCCTTAGAATAAGGGACATATGGCAACCCTAGATGACACCCAGCTTGTGTCAATGCCTTGAGGCCGTTACTGGATGGTTGAGGGTGAATCCAGCAAAGATGGAGATACTGTGGCCAGGTTGTCCGGACAGTGGGGTGGTCCAGCTTCCTACCCTGGATGGTGAGACACTATGTCCATCACCTACAGTAAAAAGCCTGGGAGTCGTTTTAGATCCTTTGCTGACAATGGAGGCCCAGGTCTCTGCTGTCAGCAAAAACGCCTTTTTCCATCTGCGGCACGCTAGGTGGCTGGCCCTCTATCTGTCTAGAGACGACCTAGCCACGGTGATCCAAGCCATGGTCATCTCAAGATTAGACTACTGTAACGCCCTTTACATCGGCCTGCCTTTGTCCGTGACCTGGAAAAGAAAGCTCGTCCAGAACGCTGCTGCTCGACTACTCACTGGGGCATCATTGAGATGTCACGTAACACCTATTTTGCAGCAGCTTCACTGGTTGCCGATCGAGCACCGGATCACCTTCAAGGTGATGGTACTAACCTTCAAGGCCTTGTATGGTCCAGGGCCGGCGTATCTGACGGACCGTCTTACCCCCTATCAGCCCCAGAGATCACTTCACTCTGAAGATCTTAATCTACTGGAAGTCCCCAATTTAAGACTATCCGTCTAACATCTACGAGGCGCAGAGCTTTCTCTATTGTGGCGCCATTCCTTTGGAATTCCATACCAACTGAAGCTCGGGCCCTGCGAGAGACCTGTCGACATTTCACAGGGCTTGTAAGACACATTTGTTCCGGCTGGCCTTTGGATCTTAGCTTCTGTTTTTGACTCTTAGCTTCTGTTTTAATTAATTTCCTAATTTCTTTGTTTTATGTGGTGTATTCTATTGATTGTTGTGAGCCGCTCTGAGCCCTCGGGGAGTGGCGGCATATCAAGATCGAATAATAAATAAATAAATAAATAAATAAATATCAATAAACAGTATGGCAGATCTTCAGCCATGTATGCTCTTGTTTAGTAATCCTGTCACCCTTCAATCATTTTTCTCCATATTGTCTGGAAATGAAAAGCACTAAGTGCTATTCTTCACTTAGAACAGTGTTTCTCAACCTGGGGGTCGGGACCCCTGGGGGGGGGGTCATGAGGGGGTGTCAGAGGGGTCGCCAAAGACCATGAGAAAACGCAGTATTTTTGTTAGTCATGGGAAGTTCTGTGTGGGAAGTTTGGCCATTCTATCATTGGTGGGGTTCAAGAGGCTCTTTGATTGTAGGAGAACTATAAATCTCAGCAACTACAACTTCCAAATGTCAAGGTCTATTTCCCTCCAAACTGCACTAATATTCACATTTGGGCATATTGAGTAGTCATGGCAAGTTTGGTCTAGAGATCCATCATTGAGTCCACAGTGCTCTTTGGATGTAGGTGAACTACAACTCCAAAACTCAAGGTCAGTGCTCACCAAACCCTTCCAGTATTTTCTGTTGGTCATGGGAGTTCTATGTGCCAAGTTTGGTTCAATTCCACCATTGGTGGAGTTCAGAATGCTCTTTAATTGTAGGTGAACTATAAATCCCAGCAACCACGACTCCCAAATGACAAAATCAACCCCCCACCCCAACTTTACCAGCATTCAAATTTGGGCATATTGGGTATTTGTGCCCAATTTACTCCAGTGAATGAAAATACATCCAGCATATCGTGTATTTACATTACAGTTCATAACTGTAGTAAAATTACAGTTATGAAGTAACAAAAACAATTTTATTGTTGAGGGTCACTACAACATGAAGAACTGGGTTAAGGGGTCGCGGCTATAGGAAGGTTGAGAACCACTGACTTAGAAGAAGTGAGCTGATGAATGTCGCCTTCAACCCCCCCCAACGGCTGCTTCCCACCAGCCCAAAGGCAGTGACAAATGGCAGAAGCAAAAAGCTCCTACACATGCCCAAATTGGCTTTAAAAAATCAACCTTCCCTCCTTTATCACTTCTTTTTCCACCAGAGCAAGGTTCAGAAGCAACATGGGGGAGCCATTTTTGATGCTTGAAATGAAGCAAAGTAGCAGTGGCTGTTTAAAGTAAGGGATTATGGACTTCATCACATGAGCAAACTTACCCATCCTAGGACGCTTTCTGCGCAGTTTGGGGATGGAGCTGGGTGGATCGCTTCAGATGACACACAGCTATTTCCAGTGGGCCTCCATTCTCCAACTGTGTTGAAAGCATCCTAGGATGGAGCATTGAGAACACAGGAGGTGAGGTGCTGATCTGTAGAATCAGGGAAGCTCCAGAACATTCCCCAACTTTACTTAAGTTTAAGTAGCTCCATTGTAGCTGTTTAAGGAGCTCAATTGGCTGCCGTTTATCTTCCGGTCCCAATTCAAGGTTCAGGTCATCACTTATAAAGCCCTAAACGGTTTGGGACCCACCTACCTTTGTGACCGTATCTCCCTCCATGAACCTGGCCAATCCCTTCGATCTTCGGGGGAGGGTCTCCTCTCACTTTTGCAACACAAAGAGGCCTAAGGCCAGGGGGGGGTCACAGTACAGTACAAAGGGTAGGTATGATGCAACAAACCTAACACAATGGTATAAGCCAGTGCTGTCCAACTTCTGCCGACCCAAGGGCCGGACTTCTGGTGATTCCTCCTCCTCCCCTCCCTCCCCCCCCGGATTGCAGCGGCGGGGCGGAGAGAGGGACGGAGGGGGCAAGGCAAGGAGGAGGAGGGAGCTGGCTCCCTTCCTTCTCCCTGCCCCGCCTCCTCCCCTCCCTCCCTCCCGTCGCTGCGATCTCGCAGCGGCGGCGTGGAGAGAGGGACGGAGGGGGCGGTGCAGGGAGGAGGAGCTAGCTCTCTTCCTCCTCCCTGCACCGCCCTCTTCTTTCCTCTCTCACCGGCGCCGTTGCGATCTGGTTTGCATCGGCGCCAGTGAGAGAGGGAAGAAGAGGGCGGTGCAGGGAGGAGGAGCTGGCTCACTTCCTCCTCCCTGCCCCACCTCCCCCCCCCGGCCGCCATTTCTTTTTTAAAAATAGATTTTTTTAAAAAAAATTTTATTGGCGCCCGGGGGCATAGCAGGGGCCGTGTCCAACAGGCTGGGGGGCCGTGTACGGCCCCCGGGCCGGCAGTTGGACAGCCCCGGTATAAGCAAAAGGAGCTCTGAGATGAAGCATACGTGAAGCTAATTACATATCATAAAAAGTGACAGACACAGAGTGAATGTAAATCAATAATTCATTGTTTCAAATAGTTTTCACATATACAATATATACATTCATGACGATGAAAGAGCAGGACATATAATAATTGCATACAGAGTAAATACATTCACAGTATACGAAAAGCAGGTGAACAATATCAATATCAATAGGTAAGCAATATCAACAATATAAAATCCTGGTATAGATACACAATACTGAAAGCGCATCACTATATCCAAGTAGTCAATCAATGCATGAATACATAATATGAGGGTTACTATGGATAATAACAGTATGCTAAATCAAGGGAAGAGGTGAGTATACGTGAGTCAAGGATTCCCATAGATCCTGAGGTTACTCACTCAGAGTTCCAGCATAGTATCCAGTCCCGGTAGTATTTCCCACCGCGAGGTAAGCCTATTTGGCGAATGTGCGGCAACAAATCCAAGCCGCATATGGCTGCATTAAGAATGGAAGTTCCTTCGCTTGGGCAAAGCGGGCCGAGTCGCTGGTATTAGCAACAGAGGAAGGGGCTCTTCCATGTAAGTCAAGCGGCTTACTTTTATGATATGTAATTAGCTTCACGTATGCTTCATCTCAGATCTTCTCTCACTTTTGCCATTGTCTCAGTCCCGCCTCGTGGGAACAAGGGAGAGAGCCTTTTCCTCAGTGCCCCACCCCCACCCCGGTCTATGGATGTGGTGTTTCAGCCTGGTGTTCATGTGCATGATGGGAGTGATGGGAATGATGGGACTGATGTTATTGTGCCTGATGGGGATGCTGAGATTGACAATGAGCATACTGATGTGCAAAGTGCAGTTTCAGATGAGGCCCCTGTTCCTGAGAACAGTTTAGTTGCCAGGGCACTGTTAGATAAACATTCCTTCGTTAAGGACTCAGAAGACCTTGACAGAGATAGTCCTGCATCTGAGAATGTTAATGACCAAGAGATGATGTTTGATCGTAGAGCAAACATTTGGGAGTATAGACAGGCCTCCCATGACCTTCGTCGCAGCTGCAGGCTCCGTTCAGGAGATACAAAGTGAAACTGGGTTTTCTGTACCCTGCTGTTCTGTTCGGGTCCAGAATGTCCGTTTTGGAAATTGATAATATTTTAGTCATTCATTTTTTGATTTTGAAACTTGTGGTTCCTTCTATTTTCCTAATTTACAGGGTTCATACTAAGGGTCCTTTTTTTCCCCGGTGCCTTACTTTTTCTGCTACAGTGTTTTATACACTTGTTATGTTCGGGTCAAAATGACCCGTAAGCCTGTTATACTAATCTAATACCATATTTTGAGTAAAACAAAGGATTTTTAGTTTATTTTGAGACTACTTATTGCATCTACTATTGTTTATCAAGTTATCTACTTGCTTTAGGTGCACAGATGGACATAAATGGATGGATACATTTATGCAAATGATTTCAGAACAAACCATATGCATTTTCTTTCAGTACCATTTTTTTCTTATCCTGGCTGCATTACCTGGTGTGACTCCTCCCTGCCCTCAGAATAGTACCTTTGTTATGCAAAACAGTAACACAGTACTAGCCTCTCCCATTTCCTCAGTCAGAAATTGCTAAGCTGTTGAAGATAGGAGCTGTTTGCTGAAGCAGCTGAGAGAGTTTACCTCAAAGCCTTGAATTCATTGTACCTGTGGTATGTTATACTGATGTATTTTTGCATAAATGATAAGTTTATTTCCCTTGTGAACAGACTAGGTAATGTGTGAATAAGAACATAAGAACATAAGAACATAAGAAGAGCCATGCTGAATCGGACCTCAGCCCATCTAGTCCAGCATTCTGTATCACACAGTGGCCCACCAGTTGTACACGGGGATCTCTAGCAGAAGGGAGGGCAAAACCCTGACCTGCTCCCGACCCCCCACAACCAGTACCCAGGGAAATCCTGCCTACCTCAACCAACTCCGAGGTGGCACTTGAATGTCCTTTTCAGTAACTACCGATACACTTGGTATCCATGAATCTGTCTAATCCTGCCTTGAAGCTGTCCAGGCTGACCGCTGTCACAACCTCCTCTGGAAGTGAGTTCCATAACCCAATGACCCTCTGGGTGAAGAAATATTTCCCTTTATTAGTCCTAATTTTCCTACCTTGGAGCTTCAGGGAGGGCCCTCTAGTCCTAGTGTTTTGTGACAAAGAAAATAGTTTTTCTTTATTCACCTTTTCTATCCCATGCATGATTTTATACACTTCGATCAAGTCACCTCTTAAACGCCGTCTTTCAAGGCTGAAAAGACCTAGGCGTTGCAACCTGGTTTCATAAAGGGCCGCTCCATCTCTTGGATCATTCTTGTTGCCCTTTTCTGTACCTTTTCCAGTTCCGTTATATCCTTCTTGAGGTGCGGAGACCAGAATTGTACACAGTACTCCAAATGTGGCCTTACCATCGATTTGTAGAGGTAATACAACATTTGCTGATCTATTTTCGATTCCCTTCCTGATCATGCCTAGCATAGAATTTGCTTTTTTCACTGCTGCAGCGCACTGGGTTGACATCTTCATTGAGCTGTCCACCAAAACCCCAAGATCCCTTCCCTGGTTTGTCTCAAGCTTTGACCCCATCAATTGGTAGGTGTAGTTGGGGTTCTTTGCCCCGATGTGCATGACTTTACACTTGTTTAGGTTAAAATGCATTTGCCACTTTGTTGCCCATTCACTCAATTTCGAGAGATCTTTCTGGAGCTCTTTACAATCAGTTTCATTTTTAACTACCCTGAACAATTTAGTGTCGTCTGCAAACTTTGCTACTGTTGTGTGTTTTCATAGCCTGCCTGGCTGCATTACCAGGTGTGTGTGACTCCTCCCTGCCCTCAGAATAGTACCTTTGTTATGCAAAACAGTAACAGGGGAGAAGCCACATACATGCACGGAATGTGGAAAGAGATTCAGTCAGAGTGAGAGTCTGCATATACATCAAAGGTCGCACACAGGGAGAGAAAGCACATATCATATAAACTTGAGTATATACTTTAGTATAAGCTGACACCTATATAATATAAGGCACCTAATTTTACGACAAAATTGGGAAAACTTACTGACTTGAGTATAGGCTGAGAAATGAGGCAGCTATGAGTGCCTTTGAATAAATAGATTAGCAGAAACCTTTTTGGGGGAAAAACTGAATTTTTTTCCTGATTTTTTTTACTATTTTTTTTTCAAAATGCTTTTATACTGTTAAAATTTATTTTAGTTTTAAGTTAGTTGTACTAATAGTTACCTGAAGTTGTTGTTGATGTTGTTGTAAAGATATAGCTGATTATTCATGCACAAGTTTGTTACTTTGGTGTAACATGCAAATTAGGCTGTTTACATTAAACAACACAAAATTTTAAAAAATAAGTTTTTATTCAATTTTTCATTGATAATGAACAACTATGATCACACACAGTATAATAATGCAACAGGTATTCAAAAGAACTTTTCAGTGGCTCAAAATAACATTTTAATAGGTTGGTCAAATTGACCCGAACATAACAAGTGTATATTAGGCATGTTTTAGAACCCAAAAATGGCGATTCTAAAATCAAATGGGGGGGGGGGGGGATTTTTTTTATTAGTAAAAAAAGACTTACAAAAAAATTCCAAATTTTTTTAAAATGTAACTTAAGTACTAACGAAATTCGTAAGTAATTCGTATGCCAGAGCATGCGCATTCCAGATGGTTTTGGCCTACAACTCCCAGAAATCCTAACAGCTGGTAAATTGGCTGGGATTTCTGGGAGTTGTAGGCCAAAACTTGAATAAAACACCCTGCATTCTAGATGGGACTCTCCACCTAGGATGGGGGAGCGAAGGAGGGAGGAAAGGAGGGAGGGGGGTATTCTATTCTTGGAAGCAGCAAAAAGGAGGAGGAGGCCCCCCTCGCTCCTTGCTGCCTCTCTCTCACCCCCGATCCTGAGGAGCGGGGCCCAAGTTTGCCCAGGCTGAGAGGAAAAGGAAGAGGCCTGAGGCTGTGAGGAATGGTGGGAGTTGAAGTCCAAAAACACGTATCTGGAGGGCTGAAGCTGGCCCCTGCGATGGGGCAAGGCAGAGCAATGGGGAAGAGAAGCATCTGAGAGGCGCAGGGAGAGAGAGAGGAGGAGAAAGCGCATGTGCGTGTGTGTGTGTGTGAAGCTGGCCCCTGCGATGGGGCATGGCAGCAGAGCAACGGGGAAGAGAAGGAGGGGAGAAGCATCTGAGAGAGCGCAGGGAGAGAGGAGGGAAGCGCGCGTGTGTGTGTGTGGCTGGCCCCTGCGATGGGGCATGGCAGCAGAGCAATGGGGAAGAGAGGAGGGGGAAGCGTGGAGGAATACACTTTCCAGAATGCATTGCCTACCTAGCAGCAGCGTCACTTCCAGTTCCCCATAGAAATGTGGGAAAAAGAAGAAGCTGAATGAAGGCGGGTAAGGAAATGAGGGGGAGAAGACAGGGAGAAGTGAGTACGTAGTACAATAATTAATTAATTAATAATTAAGAATTTATTACGATCCTAACGCAAATTGTTGGCCTCAAGGACCGTAAAAGGAAGTCTACTTCCGGGTTCGCGGCAGCGATCCGTAAAAGCTCAAAAGTCCCATTACATACGAATCTCTTACGAATCCTTTTAATTTCCGTTTCATTTTCTCATGCCTAGTGTATAGTAAACCCGAGTGGAACAGCAGGGTTAAGATTGTAAGAAAGACCCAAGCTTCAGTTTCCAGGCTTCGTTTAGAATAGACCACATCAAGACTTCCTTGTCTCCAAATTCATGTTTTTTGCCTAGGCCTTTTTCATGGATTGTTTCTATTGCTGCATCGAACTGTTCTAGAATCTAGTATTAAGCTTTTAACTTTTGCCTTTTGGTTCTTGGTCGTTTTGGACTGTGTGCTCACCTTGCATATATCTTATGTTTTACCTTCTTTAACCCTTTTGTTGGACACTATATTTTGTTTCAATAAAAGCCTATTATTCAGAGACTGTCTGATGTGTGTGTGAACTAGGGGGATTCTGTCGGTCTGAAGTGCAACAATGGAATATGTTGCCTGGTGATATTAGGCGAGCCCCTACTTTAGAGAGTTTTAAGAAAAATCTTAAGACCTGGCTCTTCCGTTGCGCATTTGGAGATCAATCATATAATCTCATGCCATTATTCTCCCCCGATATTAGCCTTTGAGTTACACCCCCTCCCCCCTTTATACGAAGGTCTTTTCTCGACCTTTCCGAAAGAGTTTTCTCCCTCATAAATACTTGGCCCTACAGTATCTCACTCCTCTGTTTTTAGCTTTACACCCCCTATTTTAATTTGTACATGTGGCCCGCTCATTGGCCTGTGTTATAAATGGTTTTATTTCATTGTAATTTTATATTGATTGTTGTATTTTACAGTTTATGCCTTATGTAATTGATTATGTTGTCGTTTGATTGATTTTACCTTGGTTGTTGTATTGTTGGGCTTGGCCTTATGTAAGCCGCTCCAAGTCCCCGTTGGGGAGATGGTGGCGGGGTACAAATAAAGATTATTATTATTATTATTATTAATCCATGGTAAAATCAGGATAACCAGTTTTACTCCATGTTAAAGACCAGAAGTCCCTGGACATTATCTCGATGCCAAACAGCGATTTCTGGTTGAATCTTGAGTATGTGGCCAGTGTAGGCGGATTTGCCCGGGTTTGCTCTTAAGTAGCTGTTTTCTACTGACTGAGGACTGGATGTATATTTAGGTGCCTGAATAGGTACATAGTAGGCCTGGGCAATCATGGTTCTAAATGGTTCTAAAGTACTTACAAAAATAAAGTTCTGGTAGTGAACAATAGGTGGTGCTGGTGCTTCGCTTCTACAGTGTTGCTAAAGTTCTGGTGGTGAAAACTAGGTGGCGCTGGTGCTTCGCTTCTACAGTGTTGCTAAAGTTCTGGTGGTGAAAACTAGGTAGCACTGGTGCTTCGCTTCTACAGTGTTGCTAAAGTTCTGCTGGTGAAAACTAGATGGTGCTTGTGCTTCGCTTCTACAGTGTTGCTAAAGTTCTGGTGGTGAAAACTAGGTGGCGCTGGTGCTTCGCTTCTACAGTGTTGCTAAAGTTCTGGTGGTGAAAACTAGGTGGCGCTGGTGCTTCGCTTCTACAGTGTTGCTAAAGTTCTGGTGGTGAAAACTAGGTGGCGCTGGTGCTTCGCTTCTACGGTGTTGCTAAAGTTCTGGTGGTGAAAACTAGGTGGCGCTGGTGCTTCGCTTCTACAGTGTTGCTAAAGTTCTGGTGGTGAACACTAGGTGGCACTGGTGCTTCGCTTCTACAGTGTTGCTAAAGTTCTGGTGGTGAAAACTAGGTGGCGCTGGTGCTTTGCTTCTACAGTGTTGCTAAAGTTCTGGTGGTGAAAACTAGGTGGTGCTGGTGCTTCGCTTCTACGGTGTTGCTAAAGTTCTGTTGGTGAAAACTAGGTGGCGCTGGTGCTTCGCTTCTACAGTGTTGCTAAAGTTCTGGTGGTGAACATTTCAGAACTCTAACAAAACTTTCAAAATTTCATTATAAATGGCAGTTCCTAATTGGTTCTGTCTTAAAAATCACCAATAATGGAATAATAATGAAGTTTTGAAAGTTTTGTTAGAGTTCTGAAATTGTATAGGATTGAATTTTTGCTGTTAGCTGTTCTGAGTCCCTCCATGGAGGTAGAGAAGAATGGGATACAAAAATTCGCAATAAATAAATAAATAATAAAAATTTAAGGAAATGTGACAAGGCTGAGAGAGTTCCATGTATGCAAGATTATTTCACTTAGTAAGGATGCTTTTGTATTCTTGGGGTCATAATCTGAAATTTCACTTTAAAATATCCCAGGTGTATTACATATGATTGCGTGCAGTGCAGTGTACCCTCAGTACTCTCAAAGTTTTACAGCTAGGAAATCTCAGACAGTGCTGTAACTACTGTTGAAATAATTTTGGATGGCACGACTAATAGTCTGCAAAATGCTTACTAGAAAACAAATTTCTCTGCATTCCTCCTTCCCTTTGTCTTATCTACTCTCGTTTCCTGTTCTCTTACGGGGCCTCACTCAGTGCTAACACAAGATACCCCATTACAGACACCAGGGCTCCTGACCTGCCTATTAAGATTAAAGCCACGGACCCCAGTTTAGCTCTTGGCTTAGGCTTATGCTCCATGGGGATGCAGGGAGATGTTTGGGATTCTTGGAGGCGGGGGACTTCAAACTGGAATGGTCTGACTATTTCAGGGCAGAGGCTGTGTTGAGAGGAAGTGTGATTTGTCTGTTTGGCTGGCTCTGGGCCACCAAAAGAGCAAGTTTGTAATGAGACACCTTGTCCCTTGCAGTCGCTAAAGCTGCGCCTGCTTGCCATGCAAAAAAGCTCCCTGGGCAAATACGATTGAAAATGTCCGGGGAAGAAAAATTGTGTTTGGATATTTTCGTAAGATTATGACCCATTGGGGAGCTTCCTCTCAATCTACGGATAGACAGACTTATCTGAAAAGCTTTTTCCACAAGTTCATAGTAAAATAATATAAGCTAGGGCTCTTTCCAAAGGCAAAAATTTCGGAATCGGATGTTGATTTCGTTCAAAAATTTATTTATTTATTTATTTATTTATTTATTTATTTATTACTTCGAATTTATATACCACCATTGCCAATGGCTCATTCTTCTGTCTTCCAGGCCAAAAAAAGGGCTTTAAAAGAGATGGACATGCAAGCTCGGGCCCTGGAGACAGAGAATAAGGCCTTCCAGCATGCAGGGGACCTGGAAATATCTTTAGGCAATGAGTTCAGGACTCAGAAGAGGGTGAACTCAAACAATGGTTTATTGGCTTACAATCAGTAAAAACCGATGGTCCAAAAGCTTGATGTAGGTTCCAAAAGTGTCCTTTGAACAAAGGGATTCATCCACTTGCCTGTGCAAAGCGAAGGTTCCTCTCTTAAAGGGTTCCAGGTGTCCTGTTGCTCCCAGGCTTGTAGGCTCGCGAGGTGCTGTATTAAGCCCCAAAATCCACAGTCTATATTGAGAACGGATTCTCCTCTGGTTGCAGATCTGGTTGGAAGCGAAGGTAGGCCTAGTAGGTGAACTTAGTTGTTTTTTCACAGCAAGCAATAAATTCCAGCCTTGCTATGCCCAGGGGAGCATTTGCACAGTAAAAACTTGTGCGCCAACTGCGCCCGTACCTTGGGAAGTCTGACTTGGCCACGGTAGTCCACGCTCTGGTTACATCCCGTATAGATTACTGCAACGCACTCTACGTGGGACTGCCTTTGAAGACTGTTCGGAAGCTTCAACTGGTCCAACGGACAGCAGCCAGATTGATAACAGGAGCGGCACTCAGGGAGCGTGCAACTCCTCTGTTGTGCCAGCTCCACTGGCTACCAGTTTGCTACCGGGCACAATTCAAAGTGCTGGCTTTGGCCTTTAAAGCCCTTAACGGTTCTGGTCCAACTTACATGTCCAAACGCATCTCTTCCTATGAACCTTCAAGATGCTTAAGATCATCCGGAGAGGCCCTGCTCTCGGTCCCGCCTGCTTCGCAGGCGCGATTGGTGGGGACGAGAGACAGGGCCTTTTCAGTGGTGGCTCCTCAGCTTTGGAACACCCTTCCAAATGACATCAGATTAGCCCCCTCCCTCCTGACATTTCGCAGGAAGGTCAAGACCTGGCTATTTGACCGGGCATTTGCAAATGAAGTATGATTATCAAATAGAGACCTAAGGAACGACGACGATGCAACTGGAAATCGACTTAATAATGAGACGCTGATATTGCGTTTTTAACGTTAAATGTTAAATTGTATATGTTGAAATTGTATTGATAATTGTTGATTTGTTTGTCTTGAGCAGTTCCTGCTATTTGTACACCGCATCGAGTCGCCTTCGGGCTGAGAGAGGCGGTCTAGAAGCAAAGTAAATAAATAATAAATAAATAAATAAATAAATGGAATCTCTAGAATGGAGGCGGAGGGGACGTCCAGCCCCTGAAGTAAACTCCAGAAAGGGGCGGAGTTGAGGGCGGGGACACCAGGTTTTGAGCCAAGACACAACTCTGCCCCTGAGTGACCGCATGGCAGAACAATGGGACCATAGAACAAAGACCCATGCAGGTGAAATACAAATACAGATGTAAATCGCCCCTAGGGGGCGTCACACTCATGGTGGTTCACAGTATATACACAAGCAATCAAAATAGCAATTTTAAAACACCGTAAAACAATGTATAACTAATACAGAAAGGAGATGACTAGGCCAGGCCATTACAGACTGAACACCTGCCGGAAGAGGTTGGTCTTACAAGCCCTTCAAAGGAGAGCAGATCTGTTACAGCTTGAACCTCCCCTGGCAAGGCGTTCCATAGGGTGGGCGCTGCCATCGAGAAGGCGCGTTGTCTCATGGATGATAGCCGGCAAGTTCGAATAGAAGGAATTTCCAGAAGATTTTGGTCCTCAGACTGTAGTGATTTCTGAGGAATGTACGGGGAAAGGCGGTCCTTCAAGTACACTGGCCCCAAACCATGTAAGGCCTTAAAGGTTAACACCAACACTTTGAAGGCAATCTGGTACTCGATGGGAAGACAGTGCAGACGCTGAAGGACTGGTGTGATGTGACATGTCGATGACACTCCAACCAGCAGTCGAGCAGCAGCATTCTGCACTAGCTTGAGTTTCCGGGTCACCGACAAAGGAAGGCCGATGTAGAGGGTGTTACAGTAGTCTAGCCTCGAGATGACCGTGGCCTGGATCACCGTGGCTAGGTCGTTCCTGGACAGATAGGGGGCCAGGTGCTCCGCAGATGGAAGAACGCGGTTCTGCTGACTGGAGATTTGGGTCCACTGGGAAAAGGAAGAAAATGAAATTGTATTCCTTTTCTTCCGTCCTTCCTTCCATCCATCCATACTACCTTCCTTCCCTCCTTGTATCCTTCCGTTCTTTCCTCCTCCCCTCCCCTTACTGCTATCCTTCCTTTGTCCTCCCTCCTCTCCTTCCCTCTAGTTCCTTCTAGCCTTCCCTTTTCCTTCCCTTCTTCCTTCCTTCCATCCATCCATCCATCCTACCTTCCTTCCCTCCTTGTGTCCGTCCCTTCCTTTCTCCTCCCCTCCCTTCCTTCTATCCTTGCTTTTTTCCTTCCTTTCTCCTCCCCTCCTTCCTTCCCTCTATCCATCCGACCTTTCTTCTTCCCTCCTTCTATCCTTCCGTTCCTGTCTCCTCCTCTCCCTCCCAGCTATCCTTCCTTTTTCTTTCTCCTCCTCCCCTTCCTTTCCTTTATCCTTCCTTTCTCCTCCCCTCCGTCCTTCCTTCCATCCATCCATCCTACCTTCCTTCCCTCCTTCTTTCCTTCCCTTGTTTTCTCCGCCTGTCCCTCCCGCCCTTCGTGCTATCCTTCCGTTTTTCATCCTTCTTGCCGTTTGCGTGCACAGTGTGTTGTTTGTGTGGGGGTGAGGAGGCGGCCAGAAGCGTTGTTGCGCGCCATGCTTTCATGCGTGCGATCCATTGGGAGGGGTGAGGAGGTTTGTCGCGAGGGTAGCTCCTTCCTGCGCGCGAGGGATGAGAGGAAGACGTTTGGCGCGAGGCTAGCCCCTTCTTGGGGTAGGCCTTGGCGCGCGCCGCTTATTGGAGCCTTAAGGGACGTTTTTTTTATTTTGGGAGGGGGGAGTTTAGAAGCTGAATCGCGCATCTGGGCCATGGCGGTTTTTTTCTTGGCGCAGGGGTTTCTGGGACTTGTAGTTCCAAACGTTTTTAAGGGTTTTAGGCCATTGGCTAGTTTTTAATAGGGTTTTTTTTAGTTGCAAACATACCTTGTAGGGTTGTGAGTGTATGTGGCCTAGTTTTGTGTGTCTGCGTTGTGTGGTTTTGTTACCTATACGTTTATAACCACGGATGTTAGATTTTTATATATATAGATTGTAAGCCACTCTGGCAGTATTGTTGTTTGTTGTAAACCGGTCTGAGTCCCCTTGAGAAGAGTGGGATATAAATATAGTAAATAAATAAATAAATAAATAAATAAATTGTAGTAGGAATAATGGTGCATAAGGACAGGTTTTCCAGCTCAGTGAAAACTAGGCCACGAATGTGTCGCAGAAAGGAGGATCGGTATTTAAGAAGTTTATTTATTTATTTATTATTTCGCATTTGTCTGTCGCCCCCAAACGACTCAGGGCGACTTACAACAGTTCGTAAAATACAATTGTCAGATAACTCATAAACCACAGTAATACCATTGCTGATTCAGACTTCTAGCCCTCTCTTTAATACACATCTTCAAAGTAAACTACTCTTAAAATAACTACGTAGCACAAAAGCTAATTAGTAAAAGAACGAGCATGTCTTCAGAGTACAGCACATCTGGCAATTGTCTCAAGGCAAATTTTCCATTGTGTTTTTCTTAAAGTTAAGCTTTGGGGAGTTTTTATTATTATTCTTGGGAACTGCGGACGGCTGCTTTGCGGAATGTTTTACTCTCCTACTGTTTATGTAAACACACGGATCTGTGGGGTTGTTCCTCTGCAATGGGTTGCTGGCAGGCTGTGTTCAAGAATGGGGCTTATTTGGTTTAGAAATGCCAATGAGTCATCTGTTTTCAGCATATATACACATTGCAAAGAATTCCAAGGACTATGAATAGAAATCATTTTCTTGTCCTTGATGAGAAAGAGCATCTTTTTATTTATTTATTTTTATTTTTATTTTTTTATAATATTTTATTATTTTCCAAAATTTTTACCATCCATACAAACATATACATAAAAACACAGTGCCCTGTGCACGTGACCCTCCCCCACACAAACATCCACCCCTCCATCCCTGCTGAGGATTGCGTCTTCTTTTTCTTCTTTTCTCTTCTGCAAGCTTTCCGGACATTTTACATTTCATTACATCTTAAACAACAACTCCAACTTATTTCTAATGGTTTGATCCCGGGTTCTCCAAACAATATATCCTCTCACCCGATCCCATCGTCCCAACAGCTCTCGCACTTTATCCTCCTGTAATTGATTAAGCCTCATTTCCATAATTTCAAATTGAATGTGTTCCACCAAGTACCGCAGCCAGTTCTCAATTGTCCATTTCGTGGAGTCCTTCCAGCCTAGAACCACCACCGCCTGGGCGCTTTCTATCATCGCTACCTTCATTTCCGGATGTTCCCCCATCTTGTTCTTTTTTACCAACACCGCCGTCTCTTTTGTGATAGTCCAATTTATATTCAATACTCTATTGATCTCCCCTTCTACCTCTTTCCAAAAATTTTGGACCGCCTCACATTCCCATAATAGGTGCATATACACTCCTTTGTCTCGGCATCCGTGCCAACACCGTGTACCCATATTTTGGGAAAGAGCATCTTGATACATTGAGAAACCCTGACGAAAAGACTAGTCTTCATTGGTCCAAAATAATAATAATTACAAGCTGGTCTGTAGCACTGAAAAACACATACACCATGGATATCGACCTGTATCGTGTATTACATGTTGCAGGGGAGTTTGTCTGACATGTGAACAAGACCTTTATCCTCAGTAAGTGTATCTGAATCTTATATATAAAAAAAGTTTTCTGTAGATTTATTATTTATTATTTTATTTACATCATTTCTACCCCGCTCTTCTCAACCCCCGAGGGGGGACTCAGAGCGGCCTAACAGAAGGCAAAAATTCTATGCTGATACACAATATAAATACAATATAAAACCATAGACATTCGGGATTAAAATAAAATTAGCATTAATACATAATACACATACACTTAAGTTAAAAACAGAGTTCCGTCCACCACATAAACATTGGGCCATAACCATCAACTTACCAATTACAATTCCAATCCAAAGTGCTGCATTGTGCTAATGTGCAAAGGCCTGGTCCCAGAGCCACGATTTCACTTTTTTCCTGAATGCCAGGAGGGATGGGGTTGATCGTATGTCGCTCGGAAGCGCTTTCCACAGACGGGGAGCCACCAATGAGAAGGCCCTCTCTCTTGTCCCCACCAGCCGCGTTTGAGATGCTGGCGGGAGCAAGAGCAGGGCCTTCCCGGCTGATCTTAAATTACGAGGTGGGACGTAGAGGGAGATGCGTTTGGACAAGTAAGCTGGGCCAGAACCATATAGAGCAGGGGTGGGCAATTACCGGCCCTCCAGGTGTTTTGGACTTCAACTCCCAGAAATCCTAAGAGCTGGTAAACTGACTAGGATTTCTGGGAGTTGAAGTCCAAAACACCTGGAGGGCCGGTAATTGCCCACCCCTGGTATAGAGCTCTAAAGATCAAAACCAGCACTTTGAATTGAGCTTGGAAGTGGACAGGCAGCCAGTGGAGCTGACACAACAGGGGGGTGGTATGCTCCCTGTATGTAGCTCCGGTTAATAATCTGGCTGCCGACCTTTGGACTACCTTCCGAACTGTCTTCAAAGGCAGCCCCATGTAGAGTGCGTTACAGTAATCTATTTGGGATGTGACCAGAGCGTGGACGACCGTAGCCAGATCAGATTTTCCAAGGTACGGGCGCAGCTAGCGCACGAGTCTTAACTGTGCAAAAGCTCCCCTGGCCACCGCCAAGACCTGGGGTTCCAGGCTCAGCGATGAGTCCAGGATCACTCCCAAGCTGCGAACCTGCGTCTTCAGGGGGAGTGTAACCCCATCCAACACAGGCTGTAACCCTATGCCCTGTTCGGCCTTACGACTGACCAGGAGGACCTCTGTCTTGTCTGGATTTAGTTTCAATTTGCTAGCCCTCATCCAGTCCGACACAGCAGCCAAGCTCCGGTTTAAAGTCTGGACAGCCTCCTTAGTGACAGGTGGAAAGGAGTGACAGATCTGGACGTCATCTGCGTACAGATAACACCTTACTCCGAAACTCCGAATGATCTCTACCAGCGGTTTCATGTAAATGTTAAATAACATCGGGGACAGTACTCAACCCTGAGGGACTCCACAAGACAGTGGTTGCGAAGACAAACAGGTGTAACACCTTCTGGGTACGACCTTGCAGGAAGGATTGGAGCCACTGCAAAGCAGTACCCCCAAGCCCCATTTCTGCAAGGCGACCCAGAAGGATACCGTGGTCAACGGTATCGAAAACCGCTGAGAGGTCCAGCAGAACCAACAGGGACATCCTCCCCCTGTCGAGTTCCCGGCATAGATCATCTACCAAGGCGACCAAGGCTGTTTCAGTACCATTTGAATTCTTCAGCTTGTAACAAAGGATGGCTTCAGTTTTGTTAATATCTGACTAGTTTGCGGCTCATCTAACATACTCAACCTGATATTTTATGTAGAGAATTGTCCCTTGCTAATCCACTTCCTATCCAAACTTGATCATTGTGTTGCGTATTCTCATTCAGCCACATCTTCATTTTGTCTGATATAACAGGTATCTATACAAAGGTGGTGGTGGGGGGTTGCAAGCAACAATATATACAAGGAACAGCAAACGTGTAGTTTATCCAATATACATATAATCAAATACAGTTTAGTAGTACATCATCAGAATATCATCAGAATATTAACAGCATCACCCGGAGGGTTCCTACCCTATGGTGTCGTGAGTCCAGATAAAGGTATACAAGTCCAAGATAATTCAAACATCAAGACAGGGTAATAGGGAAGAAGTCCGGGAAGTAGGTCGAAAACGCCCAAGTAGACAGGGATGGTAGGAAACGGAGTTAGGAGAAGAGTCGGTTGAGTTACTGGCAAAGCTGCAGTGGCGATAAATCCAAGTGGACTCAAACCGATCGAAGTATGCAGGCCGACGAGGATAACTCTGTACGATGGTACCAACTCCCGTTTCGACCTGTAGAAAGAAGGAGTTGGTACCATCGTACGGGTCGAAATGGGAGTTGGTACCATCGTACAGAGTTATCCTCGTCGGCCTGCATACTTCGAGCGGTTTGAGTCCACTTGGATGTATCGCCACTGCAGCTTTGCCAGTAACTCAACCGACTCTTCTCCTAACTCCGTTTTCTACCATCCCTGTCTACCTGGGCATTTTCGACCTACTTCCCCAGACTTCTTCCTCTATTACCCTGTCTTGATGTTTGAATTATCTTGACTTGTATACCTTATCTGGACTCACGACACCATAGGGCAGGAACCCCCGGGGTGATGCTGTTAATATTCTGATGATATTCTGATGATGTACTACTAAACTGTATTTGATTATATGTATATTGGATAAACTACATGTTTGCTGTTCCTTGTATATATTGATATAACAGGTAGCCATTACCCCAGAACAATACTGCTCTACAGCAATTCCTTGACAGCAAAGCCTGGTTATAAGTCTGTACTGACAACATGAAGTTAATCTCTTTCTAAGGACCTCATCACATTGTTTTCTGGTTCCATCCTAGCACACTTCCAGGATGGAATCAGGACAGAACCTGGTGATGCAGGACTACTTCCGCCAGGGCTCCATCTTGGCTCCATCCTGGCAGCCTAGAGAACACTGGAGGCTTCCCATGTTAGCGTGGGGGGGATCTGAGTGGCGACTCTTTTCCCTGTGTGATGGGGAAAGCAGCAATGCAGGGCGCAGGGCAATGGTTTCCCCCCGCTGCCCCATGGATTTGCCATGCTGCCCAGTGAATTCCCAAAAGCACAAGGCGGGGGTGCTTGGACAGTATACAAAAACAAATAGTAAAAGCAATCCACAAGGTTCACAGATAACCTATAATTGGATCTGAATGAGTGCACCTCTATAGGAGCAATGCTGTAATTCCTGTATGCATAAGGACACTAGAAATCCTAAGTGTACATAAGGATAATGAGTATCTTAAACAGCATGAATGAATAAGGAAAAGCCAATGAGATATTATCCCAATCATTTATCAAAAACACATATTAACTTACACATATAGTGGGATTATAACACGAGGTGCAAAGCGGGGGCACAGTACATTATACATGGGTTTAGGCACAATAGGTAAGGTGAATGCGGGGCACATAAATTACAATCACTATAATGGATATAAAGTCACAGAATGAACATTTACAACACATATAGCAATAGGGTACATGGGATATGCACATTTAGGTGTTAGAAAATCACTAAGTCAACAGTTGTGTGTTGTCTATCACTGTTAATGCATGTGTTTGTGTCCTTGGCTGTGTTTTTTTGCAAACCGAATGGTTCGCCTGAAGATGTAAAGCGGCAAAGCCGCGGCTTTTCCTGCTCCGGTTGTGGGAAAGTTTGTTAACTTTCTGCAGGAGGTGGGACACAGTCTATCTTTTGATGTGTCCGGGGGCTAAATCTTGGCTTGGGGGTCCAAACTTCAGTATAGTACTCACTCAGAGTGCGGGACGGGCGGGCAGTCTTCCGCGGAATCCCGGAATTCAACTGGCTCGTAGCCGTAAAGTGGAACAAACGTCGCGAGCTGCTGCAAACGGTCTCGTTGCAAGGATGGCGCGAGGTTTCCTCGTAATAGCAGGGAACCTTTGCCAGGCAGTGTAGCGTAGGGTACAGGGCAACTGGGCTTCACACCGATGGTGGAAGCTTTGCCAATGGCTTGGAGTGCCGTGGCACCAAAGCGTTTCGCCGTTTCGCGGGTTTCGCTTCTTCAGGGCTGTGATGGAGTTACTACACACGTGTCACGCAGCGGAGCGTTCCATGATAGATTGTACCAGGTCTTCACAAATAGAAGGTCCTGTGAGGCTGGAAGGTCCTGTGAGGCTGGATTGCTTTTACTATTTGTTTTTGTGCCCAGTGAATTCCCCCTGCTATCACCCACATTTGTGGATGTCTATGTGATGAGGTCCTTAATCTATATCAGTTTCTCTATGGGTATCTAGAATAATTTTAGTGGACCTCACAGCAGATTTTGATACAGTACACCATACTTTACTGATCCACCGCTTAGCCACCTTAAGGGTTAGGGGGACGGTCCTTAAATGGGTATCTTCCTTCCTCCAGGACAGGGGTCAGCAAGTGGTGAGGGGAGAGGTGGTCTCTGAGAGGCTCCCACTGAATTGTGGGGTCCCTCAGCGGGCTATCCTCTCTCCTCTATTTTTAACATCTACTGTATATGCGCCCACTGACCCGACTGGTGCGTAGTTTTGGTCTGGAGTTCCATCAGTACGCTGATGACACCCAACTTGTGCTGAGGATGGATGGCCGACTGGACTCCATACCCGATTCTTTCCACTGGTGCCTTGAGGCCGTGACTGAACGGCTACGGTCCAGCCGGTTGAAGGTGAACCCATCGAAGACGGAGATCCTATGGCTGGGTCACCTAGGTGGGGGAGAGTGCCGGTTGCCTACCCTGGACGGCGAGGCATTACGCCCATTGTCTTCAGTAAAAAGCCTGGAGGTCCAATTAGACCCGTTGCTGACAATAGAGGCCCAGGTCTCCGCTGTCAGCAAGACCACATTTTTCCATCTACGGCAAGCTAGGCGGCTGGCACCTTACCTATCTACGAGCGACCTAACTACGGTGATCCAGGCAACGGTCATCTCGAGATTAGACTACTGTAACGCCCTATACATTGGCCTTCCCTTGACTATGATCTGGAAATTCAAGCTGGTGCAGAACGCGGCTACATGACTTCTTGCTGGAATGTCGGCAAGGTGTCGGATCACTCCAATCTTGCAGCAACTGCACTGGCTACCAGTGGAGTGCCGGATCATTTTCAAGGCGCTGGTTTTAACCTTTAAGGCCTTGTATGGTCTAGGGCCGGTGTACCTGAGGGCCTGTCTTTTCCCATATGTTCCCCAGAGATCACTTCAATCAGAAGAGCAAAATCTTTTTGAAGTTCCTACTGTTTGGACATATCATCTGTCCTCCACCAGACAAAGAGCTTTCTCTGTCATAGCACCAACGCTCTGGAATGCCTTGCCTACCGATGTTCGATCAATTCGAGAGATCTCTTCCTTCCGGAGGGCCTGGAAACCCACCCTCTTCCGGCAGGCATTCAATTTGAGCGGCTCTTGTAATACTTTTTAACACTTTTTAAAATTTTAACTCTGTAATATGCTATTTGTTATTTGTGATGCTTTTATGCAATTACTGGATGTTGTAAACCGCCCCGAGCCTGTGAGAAGGAGCGGTCTAGAAATTGAAATATTTTAATTATTTATTTATTTATTAGATTTGTACACCGCCACTCCCAGAGGCTCTGGGCGGCTTGCAACACAAATAAAACACAATGCATAAAAGACAATAAAATAAGTTCAGTAAAACACAATAGGACATGGCGAGATTTTTCTCACAGGCAGTCAAAAGCCTGCCTAAATAGGAAAGTCTTACATGCCCTGCGAAAAGCATTCAGATCTCGGAGAGCACAGGTCTCCCAAGGCAGTGTGTTCCACAAAGTTGGAGCAATGATGGTAAAAGCTCGCTGCCTAGTTGAAGTAAGACGGAAGGACTTGACAGAGGGAATGGTTAGAAGGTTCAGGTCTTCTGAACGTAGTGACCTCGGGGGGTTGTATGGAATTAGGCGATCCCGTAAGTACACTGGCCCCAGACCATATAAGGCCTTGAAAGTAAGAACTAACACCTTGAAAGTGATCCGGCGTTCAATCAGTAGCCAGTGCAGCTCACGCAAGATTGGAGTTATGCAGCACGTTGCAGGCTCCTTCGCGAGTAGCTGGGCCGCAATGTGCTTGTCACGATGCACGGACTTGGCCGGCCCCTTAATCACACACACAGAGACGAACTGAAGGCTAACTACTTTATTGAATATAGAAACAGTTCAAAAGGAATATTGTCCATAAAAATAGCAAAAGCAAATCCAAGGCTGTAGCAATCAATTGTCCAAAAACAGCTTGATGAATAATCCCAAGGCTTAGCAAGGCTCCGCGCAACAATGCGGATTTCAGTTTACAAACAAAGTACAAGAAACAAGGCAAGACTTGATGACCACTAGCCAGCTTAGCTCCGTGGTCCCACTTCGCTTCACATCTACTCAGAAGAGACGTGGCCGAAGCACTGGGGAATGGTTCCCACGGATCCTATACTTAATCCTTCGAGGTCCCCGACGCCTAGGCTGCGCCGTCTCAATCTTTTGCTGATGGACCGCTGCCTGTCTAGGCAGCGGTGCCATCCTTCTGCTGGACTCAATGCTACTTCTCCTATCAAAGGTTCGACCTTGCCTCCCAGCAGCTGGGTCCCTATCTCCGTGAGAGCTCTTCTCCCTAGAATCTTCCCAGCCGCTTTCTACCATGTTTTCACTCAGAAGCTCCTGCGATCCTCCCCCACCCGGGTGTTCATAGCTTCCACTATCACTGGATTCCATTTGCCCTTGATTATCATCTATGTCATCATAGGGTTCCGGCCAACCTTCATCCCAAGCCAAACTTTCGGTTGGAGAAGGAGGCCCAGTGATGGGAAACGCACCTTCAGGTAACCCTTCCAAATCCTCTTCAGAATCAACCTCTGCTGGTGCAGGCCCTAATGCTAATGGAACTCCCGGTGCTGTTCCCTGGCCCCCAGGCACAAACGAGAACTGCTGTGCTACAGTGCTGCACAAGCTTGAGTTTCCGGATCACAGACAAGGGAAGGTCAATGTAAAGAGCATTACAGTAGTTCAATCTTGAGATGACCGTGGCTTGGATTACCGTGGCTAGATCATTCTGGGACAGATAGGGGGCCAGGCGCTTCGCCTGCCACAGATGGAAGAACGCGATTCTGCTGACAGTGGAGACTTGGGTCTCCATCGACAGCAGAGGGTCCAACTGGACACCCAGGCTTTTTACAGATGATGATGGGCGTAGTGCCTCGCCATCCAGGGTCGGCAGTTGGATATCCCTATCACCCGGACAACCCAGCCAGAGGATCTCTGTCTTCGCCGGATTCACCTTCAACCTGCTGGCTCACAGCCATCCAGTGACGGCCTCAAGGCACAGATGGAAATTATTGGGTACAGAGTCCGGCCGGGCCACCAACCTCAGAATGAGCTGAGTGTCATCAGTGTACTGGTGACACTCAAGCCCAAAGCTACGTACCAGTTGAGTGAGTGGTCGCATGTAGATATTAAATAACAAGGGGGAGAGGATGGCTTCCTGAGGGACCCCACAAAGTAGAGGGGATCCCCCGGAAACCATCCCCCCCTGCACTCGCTGCTTCCGATCGTGGAGAAAGGCAGACAGCCAATTCAAAGCTGTCCCCCTCACTCCAGCCATGGCAAGGCGGTGCGTCAATAGATCATAATCGACTGTATCAAATGCTGCTGTGAGATTCAATAACACAAGCAGTGCCGATCTTCCTTGATCAAGCTGGCAACGTAGCTGATCTGTGATGGAGACCAGAACCGTCTCTGTCCCGTGCCCCGAACGGAAGCTGGAATGGAAGGGATCTAGTCCGGCTGTGTCATCTAGAAAAGTCTGTAACTGCTCCATTGATGACCTCTCAATTAAATAAAATAAAATAATTTTGACTCCAATATATTTTATCTATTTATTTATTATTTCGATTTATATACTGCCACTCCCCGAAGGCTCGGAGTGGTTCACAATGTAAAACAGAACAAATTAGCAGTAAAACCAGGTTAAAAGTCAGATTAAATCACAATTAGAAAATTTAAATGGTTGCCGGAACAAGTGTGTTTTACATGTCCTCCGGAAAGATGACAAATTTCGTAGGGCTTGAGTTTCTGCCGGCAAAGTATTCCATAGAGATGGCGCCACGATCGTGAAGGCTCTATGCGTGGTCGCCGTCAGGCGAAAGGTCTTAAAGCTGGGAACTTCCAACAAGTTTTGATCTTCCGAGCGAAGTGATCTCTGGGGTTGGTAGGGGGTGAGGCGGGCCCTCAGGTACACCGGCCCTGGACCATATAAGGCCCTGAAGGTGAGAACCGTCACTTTGAAGGTAATCCGGTGCTCAATCGGTGGCCAGTGCAACTGCTGCAGAATTGGAGTTATATGTCAGTTCAGTGTTTGTGGAATCACCCAAAAGCACAAACATATCTAAATCAATGCCTTGTAAAAGCAACAGTGTCTGAACCACAGCCAGTCAACTGGAGACATTCTTGGAAATGTGAAATAGACATGTGTAGAATTAAAATATGTTTTACAACACACCGACATATATACAAGGCATGATTTAGTTTTAGCATGTTCACCTAATATTTCCTATAGGTAGTTGGAGATGGAGAATTTTCATGGCAATGCCAGTAAATAGCCTGTAATATATTGCATTGCTGAAATGTTTACGTTCTTTGTGGTCTCTGCACAACATACATAAGCTCTTCAGCCATGGAATCAGGGGACAGGTCTTGTCCTGGATTGGAACCTGGCTAAACTGTAGGAAACAAAGGGTGGTAATAAATGGACACTTCTCTGGGTGGAAAGAGGTGAGAAGTGGCGTACCCCAAGGTTCAGTTTTAGGACCGTTACTTTTTAATTTATTCATAAACGATCTGGATGTAGATGTAAATTGTGAGGTAGCAAAGTTTGCAGATGACACTAAACTGTTCAGGGTAGTTAAAAATGAAACTGACTGTAAAGAGCTCCAGAAAGATCTCTCGAAATTGAGTGAATGGGCAACAAAGTGGCAAATGCATTTTAACCTAAACAAGTGTAAAGTCATGCACATCGGGGAAAAGAACCCCAACTACACCTACAAATTGATGGGGTCAAAGCTTTCCGAGACAGACCAGGAAAGGGATCTTGGGGTTTTGGTGGACAGCTCAATGAAGATGTCAACCCAATGCGCTGCAGCAGTGAAAAAGCAAATTCTATGCTTGGCATGATCAGGAAGGGAATCGAAAATAGGTCGGCAAATGTTGTATTGCCTCTCTACAAATCTATGGTGAGGCCACATCTGGAGTACTGTGTACAATTCTGGTCTCCGCACCTCAAGAAGGATATAACGGAACTGGAAAAGGTACAAGAAGGGCAACAAATATGATCCAAGGGATGGAGCAGCTCCCTTATGAAATCAGGTTGCAACGCCTTGGTCTTTTCAGCCTTGAAAGACGGCGTTCAAGAGGTGACTTGATCGAAGTGTATAAAATCATGCATGGGATAGAAAAGGTGAACAAAGAAAAATATTTTCTCTGTCACACAATACTAGGACTAGGGGCACTCCCTAAAGCTCCAAGGTAGGAAAGTTAGGACTAATAAAGGGAAATATTTCTTCACCCAGAGGGTCATTGGGTTATGGAACTCACTTCCAGAGGAGGTTGTGACAGCGGTCAGCCTGGACAGCTTCAAGGCAGGATTAGACAGATTCATGGATACCAAGGGAATCAGTAGCTACTGAAATGGACAACCAAGTGCCACCTCTGTGTTGATGGAGGCAGGCAGGATTTCCCCGGGTACTGGTTGTGGGGGGTCGGGAGCAGGTGAGGGTTTTGCCCTCCTTTCTGCTAGAGATCCCTGTGTACAACTAGTGGGCCACTGTGTGACACAGAATGCTGGACTAGATGGGCCGAGGCCCGATTCAGCATGGCTCTTCTTATGTTCTTATGTTCTTATGTTCTTACATAAGGGTTTTACAGCTATGTGTATTCCCATTTGGGAACATTCCTCTGGCTGAAGAGGAAATAATATGTTCATCCTTTTAATGCTTAATCTTTTAATTCCTGGGTTTTTTACAACTATACTGGTGATATTGTTGATAAATTTTCTTTGTTTTTCTATAAGGTGAAAAATTAGAGTGATTCCTTGGGTTTTAGAATTTTAATCTTTTTGTTTTAGTAATGTCTTTTTCATTTTCTTTCTTTTAGGGTGTCATTTTTCTTAAAACTTATGGTATCTGCATTGCATAGATTAGATCAGTGTTTTTCAACCTCTTTTGAGCCGTGGCACATTTTTTACATTTGCAAAATCCTGGGGCACACCGCCAACCAAAATGACACAAAATGCCACTCTAACACAGTAATACCTAGTTAATATGTTTTTAAATGTATTTATACACTCAGTGTGAAACCTGGGCCTGTGTCGATGAACACAACATACATATCCTGGCAGGCATGGCAGAAAGACACAAACTTCCCACAGAGAACTCCCATAACCAAGAGAAAATGCTATAAGAGTTTGATGGGCATTGACCTTGAGTTTTGGAGTTGTAGTTCACCTATATCCAGAGAGCACTGTGGACTCAAACAAAGTTGGATCTGGACCAAACTTGGCATGAATACTCAATATGCCCAAATGTGAACACAGATGGAGTTTGGGGAAAGTAGACCTTGACATTTGGGAGTTACAGTTTCTGGGATTTATAGTTACCACACAAACAAAGAGCATCCTGAACTCTTGCAACAATGGAATTGAACCAAACTTCCTTCTCCCAAGGCACACCTGCGGCACAGTAGTGTAGATGATCAGCTGTGGCACAGTGGTTGGGAAGCACTGGATTAGATGACAAAGGTTGATAACATTTTTGCAGATTCATTTAAAATGAAGGACATATCAAAATATTGTTATCAGAAATATTGTTTTAGTGTTCTGGTGTTTTTAGTGGGGGTTTTTTATTGATGTTATGCTTGTATGTTGTGAACCACCCTGAGCCTGTTGGAAAGGGTAGTATATAAATTGAAATAATAAATAAATAAATATGCTACAGCATCAGCCCCAGATTGCTGTATGGCCAGTGTGGCCACTAGGCATGAGAAAAATGAAACGGAAATTAAAAGGATTCGTAAGAGATTCGTATGTAATGGGACTTTTGAGGTTTTACGTATTGCTGCCGTGATCCCGAAGTAGACTTCCTTTTACGGTCCTTGAGGCCAACAATTTGCGTTAGGATCGTAAGAAATTCTTAAGTATTAATTAATTAATTATTGTACTACTCACTTCTCCCTGTCTTCTCCCCCTCATTTCCTTCCCGCCTTCATTCAGCTTCTTCTTTTTCCCGCATTTCTATGAGGAACTGGAAGTGACTAGGTAGGCTAGGCAATGCATTCTGGAAAGTGTAGTCCTCCAGGCTCCCCCCCTCCTTCTCTTCCCCGTTGCTCTGCTGCCATGCCCCATCGCAGGGGCCTGCTTCACACACACGCGCGCTTCTCCTCCTCTCTCTCCCTGCGCTCTCTCAGATGCTTCTCTTCCCGTTGCTCTGCCATGCCCCATCGCAGGGGCCAGCTTCAGCCCTCCAGGTACCTGTTTTGGACTTCAACTCCCACCATTCCTCACAGCCTCAGGCCTCTTCCTTTTCCTCTCAGCCTGGGCAAACTTGGGCCCTCGCTCCCTCAGGATCGGGGTGAGAGAGGCAGCGAGGAGCGAGGGGGGCTCCTCCTCCTTTTCTTTTGCTGCTTCCAAGAATAGAAAACCCCCTCCCTCCCTCCCTCCCCCTCCTTCCCTCCCTCCTTCCTATTTGGAGAGTCCCATCTAGAATTCAGTGTGATTTATTCAAGTTTTGGCCTACAACTCCCAGAAATCCCAGCCAATTTACCAGCTGTTAGGATTTCTGGGAGTTGTAGGCCAAAACCATCTGGAATGCGCATGCTCTGGCATACAATTACTAACGAATTTCGTTAGTACTTAAGTTACATTTCCGAAATTTTTGGGAAATTTTTTGTAAGTCTTTGATATACTAATCAAAAAAAATCCCCCATTTGATATAAGAATTGCCATTTTAGGATTCTAAAACATGCCTAGTGGCCACATACTGCTCTCCCTGGCTTCATTATAATGTGGATTTTGACCCTCCTTGTTCCCCAACCCTGTATACCCGAAGTTATCCCTGTCTTTCCTACCTAGAGTCAGAAGGAAATGCATCAAAGCTCCTGTCTTTGACAACGATTGGTAGCTATTTTACTAGGAAGCCTTTCATTCCTGGATTAAGACTGATTTACTTTCAGCTGCTTGGATCAATCTTTGGCCAGTCCTTCAGCACAGTCTTTGGAGACAGAAGGGCCTGGGGATCTGTCGGTACCAGTATCTAAAGGGTGCCCTTAATGCACTGATCAACAGGAAGAGCGGTGACGTTGCCCTCTTCCTCCTGGATCATTTTTCTGCCCAGCTGCCAGGACACATCTTTAACCGGAGCCCTCTCTAAGTTAGGTCTAAGGCCAGGAGCGGGGAGAGAGCTGTAAGAGGGGGATGTTGCTGTGCCTGCTGGGAAGGACAGCTAAGAAGGCAAGGATAGTTGGGAAACATCATCTGGTAAACACATAACACCCCAGCCCCCTCCCATTCCTCCTCTCCACACCACTGTGCTTAGGAACATTCAATCCTTTCTTTGATGGACGTCCAAGAAAATACTTCGTCCACATCCTAAACTTGTTAGCACCAGTTAATCATCTTAACCTTCTTCCCCTTCAAATACATGGTCCACTGAGTTTCCCATCACCGATGGTCATGGAAGAACAGGCAATACTTCTGAGGATGAGTTTAGTTTTAATGTTTAAAAGTAGCAGCAATTAATAATTAAGCTATCACCTGCATCATGAAAAAGATTTAGGTTCTTATTCCACCGGGTTGGCTTGCAAAATTATATAAAGCACTAGCTCAGTGTTTCTCAACCTTCCTAATGCTGCGACCCCTTAATACAGTTCCTCATGTTGTAGTGACCCCTAACCATAACATTCTTTTCATTGCTACTTCATAAATGTAAATGTATTTTGGGGGGGGGGGGGGGTGTTGATTTTGTCTTTGGAAATTGTAGTTGTTGGGATTTATAGTTCACCTACAATCAAAGAACATTCTCAACTCACCAACGATGGAATTGAACCAAACTTGGAACACAAAACTCCCATGACCAACAGCAAATACTGGAAGGGTTTGGTGGGCATTGACCTTGAGTTTGGGAGTTGTAGTTCACCTACATCCAGAGAACACTATAGACTCAACAATGATGGATCTGGACCACACTTGACACAAATCCTCAATATACCCAAATGTGAACACTGGTGGAGTTTGGGGAAAATAGATCTTGACATTTGGGAGTTGTAGTTGCTGGGATTTAGAGTTCATCTACAATCAAAGAGCCCCTTGCACCCTACCAATGATAGAATTGGGTCAAAATTCCTACACAGAACCCTCATGCCTTGAAGGAACTAGCTGGCGTGAGCCTCCATCCCACCTCACACACTCTCCCTCACCCATAGATGCGCATCATGCTGCCATGTGCCAAGCATGCCTGCTCTCCCCTCCCCACTTGGAGTCTCAGATTCAGCCCTCCCCTTGGTTGGGAGGCCTGCCAATCACAGCAGAGCTTTAGGTGGGAGAATTCGCAGTCTGTTTCCAAAAAGAAAGAGAAGGAAAAGCGGAGAGATCTTCAACCTTCTCTGCCAAAGGGCTTCCTAAGGCCAGTAGAAATACATGTTTTCTGATGGTCTTTGGTGACCCCTATGAAGCCCTCTCGCGACCCCCCTGGGGGTCCCGACCCCCAGGTTGAGAAACACTGCACTAGCTGAACCCGGCCACGCGCTGCTGTGGCTTTTTCTCTTTCCTGTGTCCCAGTCTATATATGTGTGTGTTTTGTGTGTGTATGTATGTATAGATATGGATTTGTGTCTATGTGTACATATGTGTGTGTGTGTGTACTTATGTATATGTGTATATGTATATGTGTGTATATGTGTGTACTTATGTATATGTGTGTTTTTGTATATGTATATGTGTGTAGATGTGTGTAAGTACAGATGTGTGTATGTATGTGTGCATGTGTATATTTCAGTGCATGTATATATGTGTGTATGTGTGCATGTCTATATGTACATACGTGTGTGCATGTGGCGAAGACCAACAGTAACATCCCTTCCTGCCTTTTATACTTCCTTTCTTCCCTCTCCCCTCATCCCTCAGCTTTTCTCTTCTCTCTGTCCTCCTGCCTCTTCTCCCTCCCTTCCTTCTTTCCTTTCCCTCCTTCCTGCCATCCCTCCCCTTTCTGTTTCAGTTCTTGCTCTCCTTGTCTCCCTCTCTCAATTCCCTCCCTACCTTTTTCCCTTCCTTTTGCTAGTCCCTTCACCAGCTTCTATCTCTTGGATTGCCTATTATTACCTGTCTGTTTTGCATAATGCCTATGAGTGGCCAGCACCACCACCAACATTCCGATACTCTAAACTGCCAGGGGGTGGGTGGGGGCTCCCAGCCTACATTCTAACTGAGGGAGTATTTGCATAATGCCTCTAATTGGTCAGCTCCACTAACATTCCGACGCTCTAAACTGCCAGAGGGAGGTGGCATAGGGGATCATGGGAGTTGTAGTCCATAATGCTTTTTTAGATTTGTGGCCGTTGGCTCTTTTTTGGGCGGGGGGATGTTTTGGTAAACATACTTTGTAGGGTTTTCTGGATATGTGGGCTGTTTTTGTGTGTATGCCTTGTGTGGTTTCTTTGTGTATAAGACTGAAACCATCACATGAAGGATTTTATATATATATATAGATAGAGGAGAAACCACTAACTTTAATCACCTTGCAAATACAGTGGTTTAGGCATCCAATTCTGGAATATCTTTGCACAATAATGAAAAATGAATTTCTGAAGGAAACAGACGCTACATTGAGCATTATCTCAGAGAGTGGCTGCTGCCTATTTTCAGAAACGGGTGTTTCATTTTAATAAATCAAGAACATGTTTTGAACATTCAGTGAGAAAGAAGGCATAGTGACGTTTGATAATCTGTGTTATCCTACTAAGAACATAAGAACATAAGAAGAGCCATGCTGAATCGGGCCTCAGCCCATCTAGTCCAGCATTCTGTGTCACACAGTGGCCCACTAGTTGTACACAGGGATCTCTAGCAGAAAGGAGGGCAAAACCCTCACCTGCTCCCGACCCCCCACAACCAGTACCCGGGGAAAATCTTGCCTGCCTCCATCAACACAGAGGTGGCACTAAATCAGGACCTTCTGAGTGGTTGACACGGTCGACCACAATCTTTTGATCCACCGCCTGGCCATGGCTGGAGTGAGGGGGACTGTCCTTAAATGGCTGACCTCCTTCCTCCGCCAGCGGTCTCAGCATGTGAGGAGGGGCGAGGTGGTCTCTGAGGGCTCCCCATTAGTTTGTGGAGTTCCACAGGGGGCCATTCTCTCCCCTCTGTTATTTAACATCTACATGCAGCCGCTTGCACAGCTGGTGCGGAGTTATGGGCTGGTCTGCCACCAGTACGCTGATGACACCCAGCTCATTCTGAGGATAGAGGGCAGGCCGGAGTCCGTCCCCGATAATTTCCAGCACTGCCTTGAAGCCGTTACTGGATGGCTGCGAGCCAGTAGGTTGAGGGTGAATCCGGCGAAGACGGAGATCTTGTGGCTGGGCCGCCCGGGCGGGGTGGGTGCCCGGCTTCCGACCCTGGACGGTGCGGCGCTACACCCAGCGCCGTCCGGGGAGGGCCCTGGGTGTCCATTGGACTCCCAGCTGACCATGGAGGCCCAGGTCTCTGCGGTCAGCAAGGCTGCTTTTTTCCACCTCCGCCAGGCAAGGAGGCTGGCCCCCTACCTCTCCCGGAGCGACCTGGCCACGGTGATCCAAGCCACGGTCATCTCGAGGCTAGATTACTGTAATGCGCTCTACGTTGGCCTTCCTATGTCGTCGATCCGGAAGCTCAAGCTGGTGCAGAACACTGCCGCCCGGCTCCTGTCTGGGGCTCCAGCAGGCTGCCATATAACACCAATCTTGCAGGATCTGCACTGGCTGCCTATTGAGCACCGGGTCGCCTTCAAAGTGTTGGTTCTTACCTTTAAGGCCTTACACGGCTTGGGGCCAGCGTATCTGAGGGACCGTCTCACTCCATATTGCCCATCGAGATCACTATGGTCTGAGGATGCCAACCTCCTGGAAATACCATCAATAAAGTTGGCGCATCTGACATCCACCCGCCGGAGGGCGTTCTCTGTTATAGCCCCCACGCTATGGAACGCCCTCCCGGCCGGAACCAGGGCCCTGAGGGACTTACTCCCGTTTAGACGGGCCTGCAAAACTCAGTTGTTTAGGCAGGCCTTCGGTGAGTAGGCCCGTGTGTTTTCTATGTGCTGTACTGCTGCATTTGCTGCTGCTCTGTTGTTTTAATGTTATTGCTATTGTTTTAACTGTTTTATATTTTAACCCTTTGTTGTCATGCCTTTGGCTCTTGTGAGCCGCCGCGAGCCCCCGGGAGTCGGCGGCATAGAAGCCCCAATAATAAATAAATAAATAAGATACAGCTATGTGGTAAAACATGTGGTAAATGTGTCTTGAAATGGTTGACTAAGTGAATGTACAAATGGGAATTAAATGAACCCGTCGAAGATGGAGGTCCTGTGTCTGGGTCGACCTGGGGGGGGGGGGGGAGCTCCGGTTGCCAATAATGGACGGTGAGGTGGTTAGTCCGTCACTTCTGGTTAAAAGTCTGGGGGTCCAACTGGATCCTCTGCTGACGATGGAGGCTCAGGTCTCCACCGTGAGCAGAGCAGCGTTTTTCCATCTGCACCAGGCAAGGCGGCTGGCGCCCTACCTTTCCGGTGGCGACCTAGCCGTGGTAATCCAGGCCACGGTCATCTCGAGACTGGACTACTGTAACGCCCTTTACATTGGCCTTCCTTTGTTGGTAATCCGGAAACTGAAGCTGGTGCAAAACGCTGCGGCTCGACTGCTGGCTGGAGTGACACAATCGTGCCACATCACTCCAGTCCTACAGCGGTTGCACTGGCTCCCCATCGAGTACCGGGTTGCCTTCAAAGTGCTGGTGCTAATCTTTAAGGTCTTGCATGGTCTGGGGCCAGTGTACCTGAAGGACCGCCTTTCCCTGCACATTCCCCAGAGACCACTACGGTCCATGGGTCTAAACCTATTGGAGGTTCCATCACTTAAGATCTGCCACTTGTCATCGACACGGTAGCGTACTTTTTCTGTAGCAGCGTCTACCCTTTGGAACGACCTCCCGGAGGAGGCACGAGCAATAACTGATCTACAGACCTTTCGGGGGGCTTGTAAGACCAACCTGTTCTGACAGGCGTTCAATCTCTAAGGCTGTAATTTCTCCTCTGGTCTTAATCTGTTTTTATTATGTTTTTAAGTATGTTGTGATTGTGTTGTTGGTTGCTGTGAACCATCCTGAGCCTTTTGGGAAGGGTGGTATATAAATCGAAATAAATAAATAAATAAAAATCCTTTTATGGATTCTGACTGTTGAGCATGGAGTGAGTACAAAGCTTCCTCTCTCAGACAACAAATAGAGGAATAATTCTTCTTTTATGTGGGGAAAAGGTATTTAATTTTCCTGGGCTTGTTCCAAATTAATTAAATATCTGGTAAGATCTGGATCTTAAGATAAGATCCAGATCTTGCCAGGTGTGGATCCTGTGGAGATTGGACCCATGGACCACGTCAAGTGATTCCCGGGTCCAATTCACACAGCCATCTCCTGGAACCCAAAAGAGAGAGGGGGCACCCACCCCTCCCCCAAGCCCCAAATGTCCCCCCTGAAAGTAAAGTAAAAAGTATCTGGCTACCATAAGGTCCCTCACTGCGTCCTCCTGGTGATTTTCCTCCTCCTGCCATGTGACTTTCTCATTACCGGCCCTCCAGGTGTTTTGGACTTCAACTCCCAGAAATCCTAACAGCTGGTAAACTGGCTAGGATTTCTGGGAGTTGAAGTCCAAAACACCTGGAGGGCCGGTAATTGCCCACCCCTGGTCTATTTCCATCTCATTTGGAATGGGTTAGTTTGAACTTTATTGTATCTAAGTAGATGGGTAAAGGTTTTGGGTTCCCCTCTTTTTATGATGTCATTATTCAGCAGCTTGATCATTGGCTAGTTCAGGGCTGTCCAACTTATACTGGCCCAGGGGCCTGAATTCCGGTCACTGATGACCTGGGGGGCCGTATGGTCTGACCCTGCCCCTGGCTCCGCCCCCTCCCCACCCCCGGCTCCGCCCTCTCCCTGGCCCCCTTATTTTAATTTAATATTAAATATATTTAATTCCATCCTCCCCTCTCCCCTTATTTTAATTTAATATTAAATATATTTAATTCCATCCTCCCCTCTCCCCTTATTTTAATTTAATATTAAATATATTTAATTCCATCCTCCCCTCTCCCCTTATTTTAATTTAATATTAAATATATTTAATTCCATCCTCCCTCTCCCCTTATTTTAATTTAATATTAAATATATTTAATTCCATCCTCCCCTCTCCCCTTATTTTAATTTAATATTAAATATATTTAATTCCATCCTCCCCTCCCCCCTTATTTTAATGTATCCCATTTCCCCTTATTTCTGTCACAAGCACGGACTTGGCGGGCCCCTTAATCACACACACAGAGACACATTGAAGGCTAACTACTTTATTGAGTATAAAAACAGTTCCAAAGAATATAGAGTCCAATAATATGTAAATGTCCAAAAGGTAGTAAAGTAAGATTGTCCAAAGTAACGTAGCAAATAGGCTAAAAGCTTGGCAAGGCTCCGCAATCCAACGCGGTTCAAGAAACAAGGCAAGGCTCCGCAATCCAATGCGGTTCAGGAAACAAGGCAAGGCAAACTCAAGGCAAGACTTGATGACCACGGTTTGGCTTGTGGTCCCACTCCGCGTCGCGCCTCATCAGGAAAGACGTGGCCGGAGAACTGAGGATTCGTTCCCACGGATCCTATACTTAATCCTTCGGCCGAGGTCCTCGACGCTCTAGGCTTCGTCGTCTCAATCTCTGCTGACGGACCTCGGCCGGTCTAGGGCTCGGGACCAATCCCTCCTACTAGCCTCAATGCTCCGTCTCCTATCAAAGGTTCGACCTTGTCTTTCGGCAGCTGTGTTGCTATCTCCCTGAGAGCTTTCCTCCCTATCCATTTCCTATGCGCTTTGTTCCATATCTTCCTCCAGGGGCTCCTGGGAAGATCTCCCGGGTGTTCATAACTCCCTGCTTCACTATCAGACTGCACCTGGTGATCTGAATCATCCCTTGGACCAAAACACATTTCTTCCCATGCCAAGCTCTCTGTAGGTGAAAGAGGCTCTTGCGGGGAAAGCTGCTCTGTGCCCCAGTCATCTAGCTCATCCTCAGAATCCAGTTCTAGCACAGCCGGTTCTAATGCTAATGGGACCCCAGGCCCTGTCCCCTGCCCTCCAGGCACAAACGAGAACTGCTGTGCTACAATTTCATCTTTAAATATATTTAATTTTATATTTAATATGAGGGGAGATGGGGGGAGGGAATGAGGAGCCCCCTGAGGAGCCCCCTGCTTCGGCCTACCTTTTCCAAACGCGCAGGATCCAGGAGTACCCGGACGACGAGAGAGGCGACGACCGACTGAGTCGAAGAAGGTCCTAATCGCGTCTGTGGGCCTCAGCGATTCAGTAGTAGAGTAGCCGAAGAGTATCGCGAGAATACGCAATCCACACGGGATTTCGCTGTCAACGCCGGCGTGATCTCGCGTTGACACCGAAATCCCGTGTGGATTGCGTATTCTCGCGATACTTGCTCCGAACCTGGAAGTAGGTATTTTTTTAAAAAAAATATTATTTATTTTATTTTTCAATTTTTATTTTTTATTAAAAAGCTTAGGGGGCCATAGGGAAGGGGCTGGGGGCCGTATAGTTCAATTAGAGTGACATAATTAAATCAGTGCAAACCCCCCTCCCCCCCAAGAATTGTGTAAAGAGATTGAGGGAAATACAGCATGGCAAGGAAACTGGCTTATGCAGAGCACTTTCTATGTAGGCACTTTGTAAATCATTTTGCCAACAGAACTGTTGCTTATACATTATACGAGTCCCTTTCTACCCACCTTTTTCTTTTGTTTTTCTTTGCATTTTTCAAAGTGAAAATGAAGATGGCAATGATCTAAGCGGAATCCTGACCTGACACGGGTTGTGCAGAGGACTTGTTTATTATGATTTGACATTGCTCCAGGCAACATGTGTAGTACAGAAGGGACCACCCAGAGAATTTCCTCTAAGGCGACATAGACATTACTCCTCTTTCCAAAATACCACAGCTGTGTGGGTCAGGAAGGTCCAGGTAGGGATAGAGTGGGAGACCAACATGGGGTATGGAAGATGTTAAAAGACATGTGGATTGCATGATGTGGGCTCTCATATAATTATGCTGATTGACAAAGTTAAACCCCCTGGTGTTCCCCTTTTTCTGAGATAATATGTGTGTTTGATTTCACATGGGGGTCATAGTAGCAGCTGGTGGGAATTGTAGCCACCTGGTAGAGCTGATCAAATTGAGGAAAAACTCTTAATTTAATTTTAAATGTGTTGTATTAATAAAAAAACTTTAGACAATGAACATCAAATGCCGCCACTATGTAAAGTGTATCATCATTATTGTTTCTTAGCTTTTAATCCTGGGACCGGTAGCAGACTCTGCTGTATTTGTCTCCAAGATCACAGTGAAAATAGTGAATAATTCTTCAGACATGAATGTTCCTTTGAAACATTTATGATGTGTTGAAGGCAAACCACTTTCCGATCGTAAATTTGAAGTGACTTATTTCTTTAGTAATGTAAGGGCCCTTCCAGACAGGCCCCAAAATGTGGGACCTGTGGGGGTTTTTTTACCAGAGATGTCCAAACGAAGCCTCTGGTAAAAGAAAATTACTTTGGGGCAAAGCATGAGTCCTGAATTAATTAGATACCCCATTAGACCCAGGCTTTCCTGAAAGGCCCAGATCGACACGGTCGACCACAATCTATTGATCCACCGCCTGGCCATGGCTGGAGTGAGGGGGGCAGCCCTTAAATGGCTGACCTCCTTCCTCCACCAGTGGTCTCAGTGTGTGAGGAGGGGTGAGGTGGTCTCCAAGGGCTCCCCACTACTCTGTGGTGTCCCCCAGGGGGCCATTCTCTCCCCTCTGTTATTTAACATCTACATGCAATGTCCAGCTTCCGAGCCTGGACGGTGCGGTGTTATGCCCATTGCCTTCCGTAAAGAGCCTGGGGGTCCATTTGGACTCCCAGCTGACCATGGAGGCCCAGGTCTCTGCGGTCAGCAAGATCGCTTTTTTTCATCTGCGACAGGCAAGGAGGCTGGCCCCTATCTCTCCCGAACGATCTGGCCACGGTGATCCAAGCCACAGTCATCTCAAGGCTGGATTACTGCAACGCGCTCTACGTTGGCCTTCCTCTGTCGGTGACCCGGAAGCTCAGGCTAGTGCAGAACACTGCCGCCCGGCTCCTGTCTGGCACGCCAGCTGGCGCCCACATAACACCTGTTTTGCAGGATCTGCACTGGCTGCCAATTGAGCACGGATCACCTTCAAAGTGTTGGTCCTCACCTTTAAGGCCTTACGGCCTGGGGCCAGCGTATTTGAGGGACCGTCTCACCCCATATTGCCCTCCGAGATCACCCAGGTCTGAGGACTCCAATCTCCTGGAGATACCTTCAGCTAAACTCGCAAGGCTGACTGCTACCCGCCGGAGGGCGTTCTCTGTCATAGCACCTACGCTGTGGAACGCCCTCCCGGCCGGAACTCGGGCTATGAAGGACTTGCTCCCATTTAGACGGGCCAGTAAAACATACCTGTTTAAGCAGGTCTTTGGTGAGTAAGTCCTGCCCATGCCCCGCCATCTATTCGTTCTTCTGAGGATGATGTGCTGTTCATTGTTTTAACTGTGTTATTAATTACTGTACTGCTGTTGTTTTTAATTGTTTTTAACTGCTTATTGCCTGTATTTTACTGTGCCCTTCGGCTCCTGTAAGCCGCCGCGAGCCTCAGGGAGTCAGCAGCATAGAAGCCCGAATAATAAATAAATAAAATAAATAAATATCATGGGGTATTAGGCCTATGGAGGCTGACTTGGGACTACCCAGGGGTCTCTCCGCACAGTCCACTTGATTTTTTGGGCTTCATGAGTCTACAGAAATGAGCGGACACCCTGTAACAATCTGACTTACAGACAATTGTGTAATGGAGCTGAATTCGAATTTATGTCTTAAGTGTGGAGAGAATGTGAGGATTCGAACTCAGGGTTGTGACAGGGCAGAATATACTACCTCAGCCACCACAATATGTAAGGATTCCTTTAACTTTTACTTGCTGCCACCATTTAATTTACAGAGCTTGGCTACTCACTAAGAAATAGGTGTTTTCAAGGCTTGTGGGAGAAAAAATCACCAGAATAGATGGTTTTATCAAAGAACAGTCAAGTTTATTTAAACAGTGTTTCGAGCTTGGAGGTTTCAAGAGTTCAATAGCTTGGGTGGTTACAATCTACTCAGAGGTACTTTCTTAATGTTACAAGATGCTAACTTGTGGATATGCAGTCTAACACAAAGCTACTGCGCTCCTAATAACTCAGCAGTTTACACAATCTCTGCTGGTCATTAAAAGCCACTGCTTCTCTGGCAGTTTACACACCTCCACCCTTTCCCAGAGTAGAGTCAGGCTAAGAATAAACCTAAAATCTTTTAAACCATGCTGAAAGCTGGCTAAATAGACTCCCTAATTCTCTCACACACCCTCCTGCGTTTGCAGTGAGCCACCAACTGAAAATATTTGAATCCGAGGATTCTATAGCCATCTGCAGGCTCTGCCCCAGTTTCCATGGTAACGGAGGTTCTTGGAAGCTCTGCCAGATAATATCACTGTTAACCCTTTAGGGTTAGCAAAGTTCCATCCTTACAAAATACTTACATATACATAAATATCAGGCATGGTTTAGAAGACAGGGTTTCTTTGCAGGGACATATAATGCATTAATATATTATTATTATTATTAATATTATAAAAGGACAGGGTTTCTTTGCAGGGACATATAATGCATTAATATATTATTATTAATATTATTAAATAAAATAGTTGCCAATGCCCACCTCTGGTGCAGGCCTTGCTAATCTGTAGAGTTCTCCTCACTCCAGCTTTTTCCCATTCAGTTTTACCATAGCAGTCTAGGACCTCCGTTTGAACTCTATGGCTTTTCTTGATTCTGAACTCTTCCTTCTCCTCTCCGTGCTCTTTTCACTCCTGCTGCCCTTCTCTCAGCAGTTCTTATGTCCTTCTACTCTGTCCTTCTATCTAAACCCCTTCCTGGGTGTTTAAATCGCTTTTTCGTCAGTCCTCCAGCCCCTCTAGGAGTCCCGATCTGGATCTCTCTATCATTTCTGGCTCCTTTTTCACTTCCTGGAGGAGGCCTTTCACTCTAATTAGGCTCCAAGCATGGAAAGGCCCTGATTTGACTGTGAGTTATGTCTGCAAAGCTATTTTGAGGGGGAAATTTTCCTGTTGGGTGGGCATCCGAAATAGTTACTAATCTAACGAAAATTTGGGCCCAGGGGGTGCGGAAAAGAAAGTCCACTTCGGGATTGGCCCTGCGATGCGTATAAACTTGAAAGTCCCATACATACGAATCCCTTCCAATTTCTTTTCATTTTCATAACTTTTTTCTCATGCCTAATACATAAATATCAACTACATTTACAACCTGCAATAAATAAATATGACTTCACCACACACACACACACACACCCATCCGCCCCTCAAACCAGCCTCAAAATTGTAAAAAAAAAACTTACTGGTGCTGCCATAACATGCTAGGAGGTGGTGGTGGTGGAGGGAAACAAAATTGCTTCTGCCCCCTCTCCTGGTGCATCTTTTCTACGAGTCAAGACTGCCAGAGCAATGTATTGGCAGTCCAGTAAGTTTTTACAGTTTTAAGGATGATTGGGGGGGGGGGGGCTTCTGGGTGCCTGGGTAACTACCAGGAGGGCACCTGGTAGCCCGTTTTTCTTTCGGGGGTGTGGGGACAGAAATGCACACCAAAGCGGGTTGTGAAAACCCGTTTTGTCATGCATTTCTGTCAAACCTGGAAGCACGCTAAGACATAACACTGGGAACTTCATACTTATATCCCAGTTGTGAATAAGTATCCATTCGTCTCTATTGGATTGCAAATATAGAAGGCAAATTTAACTTTTCAAACATATCATTTCAAGGCGATATCATAATGACCAACTGATAAAATTTGTGGCTACCTCAATAAAATAATGGTGTGCTTGAATTTTGCATCTGGTGTTTGTAGAGGAATTCTTTGATACAAACAAGAATGCAAGGGACAAATCTGTACTTCCACTAATTACGGAGGTTTGGAAGACAGTCGTTGCCATTTTTGTTTGGGTTTTGGGTGGAGAACTGTATGCTCAGGGAGAAGCAAACTGACTATTTGAGGGAAGGAATTGTGGCTGTTCTAAATCCAGTTATGCCAATTAGTGGTTACAGGAGGTAGAAGTTATCTTGGGTGGAGAGGAAGCATGTTTGATTAGAGCCCTTCTTATATGTTAAAATACCCTAGAAATATGTTAAACAGGAATTTGAAGAGGCAACTCAACGAATGAATAGCGGCGGCAGCAACAACGGACTCAGTCCAACCTCCCCTCTCCCTTCCCTTTCTGCAATGAGCCTCCCAGGCACATGCTTGGATTTATATACAGTAACTAGCTGACCCGTGCACACGTTGCTGTGCCATAGTCTGTGGCTAACCCCTTCTGTGTGTATGTGTGTATGTGTTCCTTTCTTCTCCCCTCCTTCCTTCGTTCCCTCCATCCATCCTTTTTTCCTTTCCTTCCTTCCTTGTATCCTTTCCTTCCCCCTCCATCCATCCATCCATCCTTCCTTTTTCCTTCCTTCCTTCCTTCCTTCCTTCCTTCCTTGTATCCTTTCCTTCCCCCTCCTTCCATCCATTCTTTTTCCTTCCTTTGTTCTCCCCTCCTTCCTTCCTACCTTCCTTGTATCATTTCCTTCCCCCTCCTTCCATCCATCCTTTTTCCTTCCTTTCTTCTCCCCTCCTTCCTTCCTTCCTTGTATCCTTTCCTTCCCCCTCCATCCATCCATCCTTCCTTTTTCCTTCCTTCCTTCCTTCTATCCTTTCCTTCCCCCTCCTTCCATCCATCCTTCCTTCCTTCCTTCCTTCCTTCCTTCCTTCCTTCCTTGTATCCTTTCCTTCCCCCTCCTTCCATCCATCCTTTTCCTTCCTTTGTTCTCCCCTCCTTCCTTCCTACCTTCCTTGTATCATTTCCTTCCCCCTCCTTCCATCCATCCTTTTTCCTTCCTTTCTTCTCCCCTCCTTCCTTCCTTCCTTGTATCCTTTCCTTCTCCCTCCTTCCATCCATCCTTTTTCCTTCCTTCCTTCCTTCCTTCTCCCTTCCTTCCTTCCTTCCTTGTATCATTTCATTCCCCCTCCTTCCATCCATCCATCCTTTTTCCTTCCTTTCTTCTCCCTTCCTTCCTTCCTTGTATCCTTTTTTCCTTCCTTTGTTCTCCCTTCCTTCCTTCCTTCCTTCCTTGTATCCTTTCCTTCCCCCTCCTTCCATCCAACCTTCCTTTTTCCTTCCTTCCTTCCTTCCTTCCTTCCTTGTATCCTTTCCTTCCCCCTCCTTCCATCCATCCTTTTTCCTTCCTTTCTTCTCCCTCCTTCCTTCCTTCCTTCCTTGTATCATTTCCTTCCCCCTCCTTCCATCCATCCTTTTTCCTTCCTTTGTTCTCCCCTCCTTCCTTCCTTGTATCCTTTCCTTCCCCCTCCTTCCATCCATCCTTTTTCCTTCCTTTCTTCTCCCCTCCTTCCTTCCTTCCTTCCTTGTATCATTTCATTCCCCCTCCTTCCATCCATCCATCCTTTTTCCTTCCTTTCTTCTCCCTTCCTTCCTTCCTTGTATCCTTCTTTTTTCCTTTCTTTGTTCTCCCTTCCTTCCTTCCTTCCTTCCTTCCTTGTATCCTTTTCTTCCCCCTCCTTCCATCCTTCCATCCTTTTTTCTTCCTTTCTTCTCCCCTTCCATCCTTCTATTCTGTCCTTTCCCGCTCCTTACTTTTTCCTCGTCCGCCTCCTCCTCCTCGCCGCCGCCAGGGCCTGGAAGGGCGGCAGGAGGAGCACGGCGCGGGGCAGGAGCCTGCCCACCTCCTTCCCCTCCGGGCTCTTCCTTTCCTGCCCAGGGCAGCTGGTTCAGGCCCCAAGGAGGCGGCAGCGGGGAGGGAGGGGGCCGGCCTGGCCCTGGGAGGAGGAGGCAGCGGCGACATGGCGGCTCCCCTCTTCCTTATGCTCCTGCTGCTGCTTCTTCCTCGTCCTCCTCCCCCTCGCCGCCGCTGCCAGGGCCTTCCTTGTGGTGCCCGTGGGGGCCTGGAAGGGTGGCGGGAGGAGCATGGCGCGGGGCAAGAGCAACAGCGAGGCCTGACCGCCTCCTTCCCCTCCGGGCTCTTCCTTTCCCGCCCATCCGGAAACAGTGTGTGGAGGCCAGCCCTCCCTCCCACCTCCTCGGGCCGTCCTCCTCCTACGAAGGGAGGAAGGGAGGAGGGGAAGGTCAGCTCCCTTGCTCTCTCTCGCCGCCCTTTGCAACGGCGCCTTTGCAATGGCTCCCCCTTCAACGGCCACGGTCGCGCGCTCCTTTGCTCTCTCTCGCGCTCAGTGTCTATAGCGCGCCCTTCCCCTTCTGCCTGATGGTGGTAGGTGTTTGTTTTGATACTTTGGGAGGGGTGAGGAGCGGAGCTGTGGCGCGTGCCTGGCGTATGTGCCATTTTGTTGTGTGGCGCAGTGCCTTATGGGGATTGTAGTCCAGATTGTTTTTTTGGATTTGTGGTCTTTGGTTCTTTTTTGGGTTTTTTTTTTTTGGTATGCATACCTTGTAGGGTTTTCTGGGTATGTGGGTTGTTTTTGTGTTTCTGCCTTGTGTGGTTTCTTTGTTCATAAGACTGGAACCACGACATGGAGGATTTTATATATATAGATGGCTGCTGGATATTGCAAACCCCTCCCCTGCTCAGAACGTAACCCCAATTGGCTGGGGGGCAAGCATTTGGGCTTCGCCTCCCAGCAGGCTTAGTTGCATTAAAAACGCTTCATCATAGTTCTGACTCACTTCTGCATCCCTGAAATCAATCGCACAAGGCGATTCGAAATTATAGGGGACTACAGCCTCGCGGAAACACAGCTGAAGGCAAAAACATCCGATTTTTTTCTGAATTGTGCCACATCTGAGCAAACCTATCCAACCCTATTAAATAACTAATATTTCCTAGAGGAATAGATTTGCTATTGGGGAAGAGTTAATCCATTCAACACCCCACATAGAGAAGATTCATGTGGTCTTCTGAAAGAATCGCATATTCATTTGAGCAGAGCTCAGGCCCGGATTAAGATGTTCAGCTGCCCGAGGCCAAGATGCCTCGCGCCCGGGGAAAGCCACGCCCCAGGGTGCTGTGTACATGTGCGGCAGCTGCCCCGGGCATGTGGCGTCCGCGCAGCCGCCTCCTCCCGTACCCGGACGGAGGGCCCGAGGAGGTGGACGAAAGCCACACGGCACCGGCCCCATGGCTTCCGTCCACCTCGCGCCTTCCTTTCGGTCGCGGGAGAAGCAAGGAGGTGGTGGACGGAATGCGCGCGGCACCGTGGGGCTTCCGTCCGCCACCTCCTCCACCTCCAGCGACTGAAAGGAGGGGCGGGAAGAGGAGGGTGGGACTTCACTTCCTCCTCTTCCGCCCTCCTTTCGGACGCGGGGGTGAAGGAGGCGGCGGATGGAAGCCCACGGTGTGCCCGCGCCTTCCGTCCACCTCCTCCTTGCTCTTCCCGCGACCGAAAGGAAGGCGCGAGGAGGAGGAAGGAAGTCCCGCCCTCCTCCTCGCTGCCTGGGCCGCTCCCTTGCAAAGGAAGGAGGCGGTCAGGAGGAGGAGGAGGAAGGGAAGCCCACTGGGGGTGTGCGCGCACATGCATGCATGCCCGCCGGCAGGGCAGAGCTTCCCTTCCTCCTCCTGGCTGCCTCCTTCCTTTGCAAGGGGGCGGCCCAGGCGAGGGGTGGGCGCCATTCCCTCCTCCCCGCCCCCTCGCAGTGCTCTCCCCCGCCCTCTCCCGACTCTCTCGGGAGGGGGGGGAAAGCGCTGCGAGGGGCGGTTTTGTTGTTTTTTTAAATTTCGGGGGGCCGAAGCCGCTGCCCCCAAAACCCGCCGCCCGAGGCCATGGCCTTGTCTGGCCCTGGCAGAGCTCGAAATCTTTGGTATGCAAGGTGTCATATGGATTAAACCTTTTAGCCAAAGGTTTTAGGTATGTATGTACAGAAGATTATTGTTAATGGCAGCTGAAGGAGCACTCAATAGGGGGAAACATATTGGTTGTGAGAAATTAACTTTCAATTACCTTTTTATACTAGTGATACCAAAATGTGAAACCTCTAAGACATTATTAGCATAAGTGACATCTATGTTTTTTTCTTAATAATCCCAGGTAGACGGATAATGATTAAGTCGAAATGCCGAGTGTTAATTTGTGCTGTCCCATTTTTTGGTTCTGCATCTTCACAGAATGCCATTTTGAAAATCTCTATAATTAGGTTAGTATTTAGGTGGGAACTTCACCTCTGACTCTCAAGAGGCATGACTCTCTTCTTCCTGGAATTCTCTAATGGCCCATTTGGTTTGTTCTTGCAGTCCTTTTTCATTTTTATGTACCGCTCATTCCAGCAGGCTCGGGGCAGTTTACATAAAATGAAGTTATAAAACATCAACATTTCAATTTAATAACAAGAATATAAAACAGAGCATAAAAATACATCCAACCACCCCATTTCTCCCATTTTAATGCCATATTACCACAAATATTATCAGCCATAAATAAAGCATAGAGGCTGTTGAACTTCATGGCCATTTAATACTCAGAAAGTTAAACAAAGGGCCATGAAAAAATACATCCAACCACCCCATTTCTCCCACACTGCCATATATTACCACACGTATTATCAGCCAGAAAGTAAGAAGAGAGGCTGTTGAACTGCAAGGCCATTTAATACTCAGCAAGGTAAACAAAGGGGCATGGAAAAATACATCCAACCACCCCATTTCTCCCACACTGCCATATTACCACACATATTATCAGCCAGAAAGTAAGAAGAGAGGCTTTTGAACTGCAAGGCCATTTAATACTCAGCAGGGTAAACAAAGAGGCATGCATAAATACATCCAACCACCCCATTTCTCCCACACTGCCATATTACCACACATATTATCAGCCAGAAAGTAAGAAGAGAGGCTTTTGAACTGCAAGGCCATTTAATACTCAGCAAGGTAAACAATGGGGCATGCATAAATACATCCAACCACCCCATTTCTCCCACACTGCCATATTACCACACATATTATCAGCCAGAAAGTAAGAAGAGAGGCTTTTGAACTGCAAGGCCATTTAATACTCAGCAGGGTAAACAAAGAGGCATGGAAAAATACGTCCAAACACCCCATTTCTCCCACATTTCCATATTCCCCAACATATATTTCTCAAGGAACAAAGCAAGCAGAGAGGCTTTGAGCTAAAATGCCATTTTTAAAAATAAAAAGGCAACAAAGAGACATGCCACAGTACAATCAAGCACCCACCCCAAAGTAAAAAGACCGACCTTTGAGATGCGGTAAGGAAATGACCCCAAAGCGTCCGTCCTTCTTCTCCTCCTCCGTCGTTGCTCCTATTTCCACGCCGCCAGCATGCGTGCCGCCTCCAAGAACTCACGAGAAGTCCGAGAGGCAGAATGGGTGCTTCTGCGCATCCGCGCGGGGCCAGCCATGCATCATGTCATCCAGGCCCGCCCCCCTTGGTCTCCTACGACTCTGAGTGGCTGGAGAAGGACGGAGGGAGGAGGAGGAATCCAAAAGAGGGGGCCCATTCTGCCTCTTGTACTCTGGAGCTTTTGGAGGCGGCGCGCGAGCAGGGAGCGGGGAGGAGCAACGACGGAGGACTTCTTTGCAGCGTGCAGGGGTGCGTGAAGAGGACCAACAGCAAAAAAACCTAGTCAGGGGCCTGAAGATCACCCTGGTGATCGAGATCACCATTCTGAGCACCCCTGTCTTAGACTTTTGGCTCAGGATGTCCTTCATTTCACCAATACTCTTCTTGAGAAAATGCATCTCCATATTTAGTTGGTCCTAAATTCTGTTTCCTTTCTTTGAGAGATAGTCACATGGAAAATCTTATAATCACTGTCACACCTTGTGATAAAATTGTGAAATTCGGAAGGTTTTATCTACTATCATGAGTAAGGTCTGGTATACTCTCAGTACTTGAGCCAAAAGTACTCTAGCGCCAATTCACACTGTTGCTATTGGCAGCTTCCCTTTATTACGCATCTTAAAGGTCTGTGATCATCTGCCAACCTAATCTCAGTTTGGGATTATTCAAAGAGTAAAAAAAGAGTTAGTCAACACCTAAACTGCAAATACAGTTGGGGAAGAGGAAGAAAAGAGGGGTGCCAGAAATTTTCAAATGAGATTTATATCAAGTGTGCAAATGTTAACAAATGGTCAGCCCAGTATTCAGCTACCAAATTCCAGAAATTGCACAGGAAGAGTCTGTACAGCAGTGTTTTTCAACCTTTTTTTTGAGCCACGGCACATTTTTTACATTGACAAAATCCTGGGGCACACCACCAACCAAAATGACACAAAATGACACTCTAATACAGTAATACGTATAGTTTATATGTTTTTAAATGTATTTATACACTCAGTGTGAAACCTGGGCCTGTTTCGATGAACACAACATAGATATCCTGGCAGGAATGGCGGAAAGACACACACAAAGGTCTTGCTCAACAGCTGGGAGTTATAGTTCTCCCGCCATCAAAGAGCACTCTGAACTCACCAATGATGGAATGGAATCAAACTTCCCACACAGAACTCCCATAACCAAGAGAAAATACTATAAGAGTTTGATGGGTATTGACCTTGAGTTTTGGAGTTGTAGTTCACCTATATCCAGAGAACACTGTGGACTCAAACAATGTTGGATCAGGACCAAACTTGGCATGAATACTCAATATGCCCAAATGTGAACACAGATGGAGTTTGGGGAAAATAGACACACATTCCAAGAGCATCCTGAACTCTTGCAACAATGGAATTGAACCAAACTTGGCATATTGAACTCTGATTACCAACAGAAAGTACCGAAAGGGTTTGCTTGGGAATTGACCTTGAGTTTGGAAGTTGTAGTTCACCTATACCCAGAGAGCACTGTGGACTCAAACAATGTTATGTTATGTTGTTGTTTGTTTTCTATCCAGAATTACAATGTTGGAAGGAGGCTCACCACTTTAAGGTCCCTAAAACAGGCATGGGAAAACTTCGGCCCTCTGGGTGCTTTGGACTTCAACTCCCACCATTCCTAACAGCCTGAGGCCCTTTCCTGCTTAAGTGGCTGAGGGGGGAGAAAGGAAAAGGGCCTGAGGCTGCTAGGAATGGTGGGAGTTGGAGTCCAAAACACCTGGAAGGTCCAAGTTTGCCCATGCCAGGTTTCGACAGAGACCTCTTCCTCCCCCTTCCCCTTCGCGCCCTTTCTTCCCTCTCCTGCCAAACACGTACTTTTTCTTCTTCACTCGTGCTGCGTTCTTCCCAGCCTCGCTCTGCTAGCTTCGCCTTGCTTTGTTCACACTGCCACGTGTTTAGGAGGGGAGGGGGAGGGAGGAAGACATGGGGTGAGTCTGCGCAGTAACGCCCGCACAGGTCACGTCTTCCTCCCTCCCCCCTCCTGAACACGCGGCAGCATGAGCAAAGCAAGTAGAGTGAGGCTGGGAAGAAGGGAGCCCGAGTGGAGAAGAAAAAGTGTTTGGCAGGAGGGGGAAGAAAGGGTATTGGAGGTTCCAATTTCCCACAGCACACCTGATGATCGCTCACGGCACACCGGTTGGGAAACACTGCTGTACGGTACACTTAGTAAAGTTGTACTGATGCTCTCAGGCATAGTGTTTTGAGCATTAACCTTTGATTCTGGAGACCAAGCTTCAAATCCTCACTTGGACATGAAAACATTCTAGGTCACTGGTTCTCTACCTTCTGAATAAAATTACAAAATTTTATTTATTTATAAAATTATATTTGTTGCTATTTCATAACTGTAATTTTGCTACTTCTATGAATCTATATATATATAAAAAGAGACTGGTTGTGCGTTGACTGCTATAGACGGGAAAACTATTGCCCCCTCAGGCACAAAACCCACCCAACACATTTCTCCATACTACGATGTACCTATAGGGCACAACAAACCCGCCCTAGGTACCTCGCTAGACCCCAAAAACCCACCCCTAAAACATTCCCATTCAAAGCTATGGCGCGATCCGGCGGCTGCGGCGGAGACTTCACCCGCTCCCAAGCCAGCCCAGACCAGCGCCTCCACACGGCCATTATGCACCCGGCCAAGAAGGACACAGCGGAGGAGAAGATCCCAGCAGAGGAAGCCACAGGGAGGGGGGGCCGAGGGGTAAGCCTTCATTACGAAGGCGGCGGCGCCGTGGCCAGCTCTTCCGCCCTCTTCTCGCTCTCCTCCGCCACCTCTCTTCCGCTCCCAGAAAAGGCGGCCGCAGGGAGACCGATCGCGCGGTTCCCCTTCGGCCTCCTCTTCGGGGAACGGAAGAGAGGCGGCAGAGGGCTCTCCTCAGCCGCCTCTCTTCCGATCCCAGAAGAGGCGGCCGCAGGGAGAGCGATCGCGCAGTTCCCCTTCGGCCTCCTCTTTGGGGAACGGAAGACAGGCGGCCGAGGGCTCTCCTCAGCTGCCTCTCTTCCGCTCCCAGAAGAGGCGGCCGCAGGGAGAGCAATCGCGCGGTTCCCCTTCGGCCTCCACTTCGCGCAGTTCCCCTTCGGCCTCTTCAGGGAATGGAAGACAGGCGACAGAGGGCTCTCCGCCGCCTCTCTTCCGCTGCCCGAAGAGGCGGCCGAAGGGGACCCGCGTGATCTCTCTCCCTTCGGCCTCCTCTTCGGGCAGCGGAAGAGAGCCGGCGGAGGAGAGCGAGAAGGGGCCGGAAGAGCCGGCCACGGCGCCGCCACCATCGTTATGACGGCTCACCCCACGGCCCCCCCTTCTCGTGGCTACCTCTACCGGAATCTCCTCCTCCGCCTTCTCCTCCTCCTTCGGCCAGCACGAGTGGCGAATAAGGGTGAACAGCAAACAGAACAAAGGTACATCACAGACGCAGCCAAGCTTACAAAACCAATACTAATAACACAAACACAACTCCTGCACACAGCAACACACACACATATACACACACATACACATACATATATACACATCACCATACAAATATACACACATACAAATACATACACACATACCTATAAATACACACACAACTATATACAAACACACATACGAACAGACACACATACATACATACACAAACACATACCTAAACACAAACACACATACCACCAACTATAAACACACACATACACACACACACACATACACACAAACATACACATATATACACACACAAAACATGCTCACATCATTTCCAACCCTTACATCCCCAGACTTTCTCGCATCACCTACATAGGGCACAGCAACGCGTGCCGGGTTCAGCTAGTAGTAATATAAATATCTGATATGCAGGATCGGATATGTGCACCTTCACATGCCTATATATTTCTGCAGTCAAGCAAAACATGGGTTTCCTTCCCTTCCCACTGTGTGGACTGCTCCAGCACATGTGTGCTTTTTAAAAGCCCAAAACAGCCTATCAGGTTGTCTTAATTAACCTAATATTTTATATTATTTTTCAAGACACTTTACTTCACAATTAGGCAGTGTAATATAGTAGATACAACCTTTTGACCATGGACTATGGGATTTGTATTGTCATATCAAGGTGTGAAGCTTAAGGGTGACTCTTGGCTACTTGGTATCTTTCACAACATTTATGCAAGAAAAAAAATAGTTACTTTGGGAGGATGGGTGTGATACAAATAAAACTGAATTTACTTCCCTTCCATATAAATCTAAAATAAACAATGGAAACAGTAAGAGTTCATATCCTGATATCTTGGAACATTTTAAGGTCAGGCTCCACAGCTGAAAAATGGAATATATATCTCCTCCCCACTGACATGCATGTGTTTTATATGTTACTAGCTGTACCCGGCACGCGTTGCTGTGCCCTATTTTGGAGATGCAAGGAAGTCTGAGTATGTATGGGTTGGAATTGTTGTTAGTTATGGTGTTGTTGGGGCCATGGCTATGTCCTTGTGAGTTGTTCTGGTGGGTGGGATGTTGAAGTCCTGGGGAGTTGTTGGTGTGTGGTGTTGCTGGCGTTCTGCATAGCTTGTGGATATGCAATGTTTTTTGTCTTTCTGCCTGCTGTGTTGATGTAGAGGTTGATGCGTGTGTGGGTGGGGTACTTTGGAAGTGAGTGGAGGTACTTGAAATCCTATTATCCATGGTGTGTCCTCCTCTAATCTGCAGTCCGATGGAGTGTGGGTCATGGGGTGCATTGTTTGCCAAGTTTGGTCTTTATCGGTCTTGGTTCTTGGACACAGTGGTCTGTGGGGAATGATGGGTTTTGAAGTACTACAAATCCCATTATCCATGGAGGTACTTAAAGTCCCATAATCCATGGTCCACCCTCCTCCAAACTGTAGTAGAATGTAGCGTGGGTCATAGGGGCTCTGTGTGCCAAGGTAGGTTACTGTAAATTCAGGCCATACACAGTGTCCCATGAGCTGAGGCCTAGTCAGGAACAGCAAGTTAATGAGGCTTTACTGTCAATTCAGGCCATACACAATGTCCAATGAGCTGAGGCGTAGTCGGGAGAATCAAGTTAATGAAGCCTTACTGTCAATTCAGAGCGTAAACAGCATTCCATTAAGTGAGGCCTAGTCGGGGAAATTAAGTTAATGAAGCCTTACTGTCAATTTTGGGCATGGTCTGTGATTTGTAGGGGTGTAAATTTTCTGTAAGAAGTGAATTGGGTGTTTGTGTTTGTGCCTCAGCCCTTTGCCTTATCCTCCTCTGACAGTTTATTATGGGTCGGAATGTTCATGTTGGCTGGCCAGTACAGGAGTTGTGCAAATCCGCCCTTATTGGCAGCCAATCATGTTGTCAGAATGTAGAGGCTGGGAGAGTCGTTGGCAGCCCCGGAGGATGCTGGGAAATGTAGTTTTTGTTTACTCATTGTTTTGGGGCCTTTTAGGTTTTGGGGGAGTTTCTTTGCTACAAACGTACCTTGTCTGAGGCCTATTACTGTTGGCAAGTTTGGTGTCTCTGCGTTGTAAGGTTTCTCTGTTTGGGACGGTCTTTCCATGACGACTCTTCCTTTATATATATAGATAGCTTGGAGGAGACAGTTTTCAAACCCTAATGCAAGTCTTAATGATTATGTTCTAAGCTTGGTTGTTAGTCTCAGGTTGAGTAGAACCACAGCCTCAATGAGAATGCAATAAGTCAAGTGTTATATAACAGAGCTATATAACTTCAATTGTTTCCTTTGGTCTGGAGTGTCATGACACCCAGCTTGTGCTGAGGATGATAATTTCCATCTGTGCCTGGAGGCCGTGACTGGATGTCTACGTGCCAGCCGGTTGAAGGTGAATCCATCGAAGATGGAGATCCTTTGATTGGGCCGCCCGGTGTGTGTGTGTGTGTGCCAGCTGCCTACCCTGGACGGCGAAGCACTCTGCCTGCCGTCCTTGGTAAAGAGTCTGGGAGTCCAGTTGGACCCGCTGCTGACTATGGAGGCCCAGGTCTCTATGGTCAGCAGATCTGCATTTTTCCATCTGCGACAGGCTAGACGGTTGGCACCTTACCTGTCCGAGGGCGACCTGGCCACAGTGATCCAGGCAACGGTCATCTCGAGACTAGGCCACTGTAACGCCCTCTACATTGGCCTTTCTTTGTCCGTGATCCGGAAACTCAAACTGGTGCAGAATGCTGCAGCTCGTTTGCTCACGGGGCCCCCAGTTAGATGCCACATAACTCCCATCTTGCAACAGTTGCACTGGATCCCAGTAGAGTACCAGGTTACATTCAAAGTGTTGGTGTTAACCTTTAAGGCCTTATATGGTCTAGGGCCTGTGTACTTGAGGGACCGTCTCTCCCTGTACGTTCCCCAGAGATCACTACGGTCTAAAGAACATAACTTATTGGAAGTCCCTTCTGTTCGCACTTATCACCTGTCCTCTACCAGACAGAGAGCCTTTTCGGTGGCAGCCCCGACTCTTTGGAATGCCCTGCCAGATGAGGTCCGGGCCCTTAGAGAGTTGCCTGCGTTCCGAAGAGCCTGAAAAACAACTTTATTTCGGCAGGCTTTCAATCTAAACTGACCCAATGTAACTAGGCGTACTAAGAGTGACTGTTTTATTGTTGGTTTTAGCATTGTTTTTATTGTTTTTAGTGTATTTTATTGTTAATGTTGCCTTATGTAAACCGCCCCGAGCCTGTTAGGGTGGAGCGGTATATAAAATCGAAGTAATAAATAAATAAATAAATAAATAACGTTTGTGGGACTGCCAGTTTTATTTAGCCCCATGTTTGCACAGTTATTATTGCATAATTGAGTTCCAAATGTTTGAGTACTGTGGCAAAAATGTGGGTTTTGTATATTATATTTTGTGTATGACACCATTTTTACAAAAATGAACATTTATGTTTAGGTGCCTGTTTTTTAAATTATATTTAACTAGCTGTACCCGGCACGCGTTGCTGTGCCCTTTTTAGGAGATGCGAGAAAGTCCAATCATCCACGGTGTGCCCTCCTCTAAACTGCAGTTGGATGGAGTGTGGGTCATGGGGGGCATGGTGTGCCAAGTTGGGTCTTTATTGGTCTTGGTTCTGGGCCACAGTGGTCTGTGGGGAATGATGGGTTTTGAAGTACTACAAATCCCATTTTCCATGGTGGTACTTCAAGTCCCATCATGCATGGTCGGGGCTCTGTGTGCCAAGGTAGGTTACTGTAAATTCAGGCCATACACAATGTCCCATGAGCTGAGGCCTAGTTAGGAACAGCAAGTTAATGAAGCCTTACTGTCAATTCAGGCCATACACAATGTCCAATGAACTGAGGCCTAGTCGGGAGAATCAAGTTAATGAAGCCTTACTGTCAATTCAGAGCGTAAAGAGCTTCCCAGTAAGTGAGGCCTAGTTAGGGAAATCAAGTTAATGAAGCCTTACTGTCAATTTAGAGCGTAAACAGCTTCCCAGTAAGTGAGGGCTAGTTAGGGAAATCAAGTTAATGAAGCCTTACTGTCAATTTTGGGTGGGGTCTGGGAGTTTGTGGGGTGTCAAGTTTAGGTTGGAAGTGATTTGGGTGTTTGTGTTGGGGATTGGCTCAGGTCTTTACCTTATTATGAATTTTCATGTTGGCTGGCCAGTGCAGCAGTTATGCAAATCCGCCCTTATTGGCAGCCAATCATGTTGTTCAGAATGTAGAGGCTGGGTGAGTCTTTGGCTGCCCCGGAGGATGCTGGTAAATGTAGTTTTATTTTTACTCGTTGTTTTGGGGGCCTTTTAGGTTTTGGGGGGGAAGTTTCTTTGCTACAAACGTACCTTGCTTGAGGCCTTTTTCTGTTGGCAAGTATTGTGTTTCTGCGTTGTATGGTTTCTTTGTTTGAGGTATACATCACATGACGTGAGCCCATTTATATAATAGATATTCTACAGACAAACCCAGCTCTCATCCATCATAATGAGTGATATATTTTATTGCTTTGTGTGCCAGTATAAGTCATTTATATCAAAGACTATCATGCTTTTTTCCCTTTCCATATCCCCCTTCATTTTACAGAGGGTGATAAAAGTAGATGAATGTCAGGGATGCCTTTGATCTGTACATTCTAATGAGTATGAAGCCACAGGCATCACTGGATTTACATGGCAACCCCTCTGGGTTAATACGTAGCTCAGGATGTAACAGCAGTTCTGAGGAAAAATACTAAAGATGAAGAAGTATAAAATTAAGTAGAGAAATCAATAGCAATTAAAATTCTGTGATAAGATTGTTTCACAAACTTGACAGTGAAATTTCCAAAACAAAACCAAATTTCTTGTATGAGAAATTTAGTGAATAAATGTACATTTTGGTTTTTTTGTTATCATCAGCTTTTGCTGTTTCTGAGGTGTTCATATATATATTTTCTTAACAATTTAAACCTCTCTTGGTTCTGTAAAGCTTGAATATTTATTTGCAATACCACATACAATCTCATGTAGAGTCTCAAGACCGTAACCCATGTGTGTGTGTGTTGGGGGGGGGGGGGTAGTGTCGTGATGCAGATGCCAATTAAATCCAAACCCAAGAGTAAAAAGGAATAACAAAGAGTTTATTGTACAAGAAATGGGAATGGGACTAACAAAAACTCGCCTAACCGGCCAAAAACCCCAAAAACCCACAGAGAAGCCCAAAAAAATGCTGAAGGAATGATCGAAAGCAAACTAAAGACATCATCTGCGACGTCCTCAGGGGGTTGAGCCAATAGTGTAGTCAATAACCGGTCCGGAGTCGTGGGCAGGAGAAAGACAGAGAAACGAGGAGACAATCTAAAGCCCACAGGAGCTAAATGCATGGGGACAATATACAATGTAATCCCCATAAAACACATTGTCAACCTCCCTCCGTATATACAATACCATTCTTGTAGCTTGTGACACTCACAGAAAGTCCAGCGGAGTTCAAACCCCGCCACAAGGAACACACGGCTGTAGCTGGACGGAAAACAGAACATTGTAACCCAAAACCACCCACCTTTCCCAACTGCGGCAGCAGCATCTCAGCCCAAAAGGGCAGAGTAAAACCCCAACTCATGAGTAAACTGGATCAGGAACATGATGCGAGGTATTAGGATACCAAAGAACTGGTCCTGAACCGGTGCTTGGCCGCTGTGTCGGACTGGATGAGGGCGAACAAATTGAAATTGAATCCAGACAAGACAGAGGCACTCCTGGTCAGTCGAAAGGCCGAACAGGGCATAGGGTTACAGCCTGTGTTAGGCGGGGTTACACTCCCCCTGAAGATGCAAGTTCGCAGTTTGGGTGTGATCCTGGACTCCTCGCTGAGCCTGGAACCCCAGGTTTCGGCGGTGACCAGGGGAGCACTTGCACAGTTAAAACTTGTGCGCCAGCTGCACCCGTACCTTGAGAAGTCTGACTTGGCCACGGTGGTCCACGCTCTGGTTACATCCCGTATAGATTACTGCAATGCTCTCTACGTGGGGTTGCCTTTGAAGACTGTTCGGAAGCTGCAACTAGTCCAACGGACAGTAGCCAGGTTGATAACAGGAGCGGCATTCAGAGAGCGCACAACTCCTCTGTTGTGCCAGCTCCACTGGCTGCCAGTTTGCTACCGGGCACAATTCAAAGTGCTGGCTTTAGCCTTTAAAGCCCTAAACGGTTCGGGTCCTACTTACCTGTCTGAACGCATCTCTCCCTATGAACCATCGAGATGTTTAAGATCATCTGGAGAGGCCCTGCTCTCGGTCCCGCCTTCTTCGCAGGCGCGACTGGCGGGGACAAGGGACAGGGCCTTTTCAGTGGTGGCTCCTCGACTTTGGAATGCCCTCCCTAAAGACATCAGATCGGCCCCCTCCCTTCTGACATTTCGCAAGAAAGTCAAGACCTGGCTATTTGAGCAGTCATTTGTTGATGAAATATAAGGCTTAATTGGATATATGGAATGACGACGATGCGATAGAAACTGATTTCAACATGACGCTGGGGCTGCAATTGTATGTTTTTAATTGTTAAATTGTTATTATATGTGTTATGTTTTGGGGGGGAAGGGTTTGTCTTGTTGCTGTGTTATATTGAGGGCAGAGACTGCCTGTGTAAACCGTCCCGAGTCGCCTTAGGGCTGAGAGGGGCGGTATAGAAACGTGACAAATAAATAAATAAAATAAGTAAAGAGGATACAACACAGGATACCAAGAAACAACGTATTGCTCGCTGCAAGGAAACTCCCAAAAAAGCCCACATTAAATAGACCTAGAGATCAGACTCGTCCGAAGAGGACAGCTCCCCCTGATTAGGCGATGCAGCTGCTTCCCTTTCTGCAGGTGAAACCCTGTGTGCGTCCATCCAAGATCCCCAGCGTCTTTCAAAATGTAGTGTATCCCAATCATTCCCTGAGGTTTCAGAGGGCCACTCATTATCACTATCAAACCCCAGAAAAGTATCACTACTGGTGGCTGCATCACATACATCTTTCCTGTCCAGTCTAATTCAGTATCACTGTCTCCTGACAAGCTTTCCCCATCCTTGGGGAAACCCTCAAAGGACTCAGAGTCAGTAGGGGTCTTAAGTATTTGCCATACTCTTTTCCTTTGTGCCAAACTTTCCCTGCTGGAAACATTTACAGTCCTCTTTCTGCCTGATCCAGCGTTTAGGTTACTCTCAGTCCCACCCAGTTCCATACTACACTCAGATGCTGTGGATTTAGCATCTTCTGCAGCCCTACTCATAGGCAGAGCCACGGGCTCAATCACAACAGTTAGTGTCATCTAACAGTGGCATTCAGTCCTGTGGCGTTGCAAATCACTATGTTCTGTTATTCATTATTTATCATATGCTGTCTGAATTTGCCGGTTTACCCATTACTATGAGTTTTCCTCCTTAACCTATGATTGAGTGGATTCCCCCTTTTTAAAATGTGTCTGACTTCAACATTGTGAAGAATTCAATTCTCACGACATCTCAAGATTAAAATTAAAGGCAAAGAAAAGTAGCAATCTCATAAAGTAGTGCTATTTCTTACATATATTTTTTTAAAAAAAATACCATGCAAGAATTGGTTGGCTGCATTATGGTACTGGGGACTCACTGTTGGGTAGGAGACCGCCCATAGGATAGCCCATTTTCTCATGTCATTGATTTGATTCAATGTGAGCAATTCTGATACCCCACTTTTTTTGGGGGGTTTCCTAATGGAATATTTCTATTCCTGAGTTCCTGAGACAATCTCAGACCATAAAAGGGGGCTAATTCAGACATTTTCCTTTCAGACAGACTCCTTTGGGCCTGATTGCTCAAACTATCGAGGTATAACACTGCTCTCCATTGCTGGAAAAATCCTTGCAAGGATACTCCTGAACAGATTAGTTCCTGCTATTGCAGAAGAACTTCTCCCGGAAAGCCAATGCGGCTTCAGAGCTAATAGGAGCACCACAGATATGGTTTTTGCCCTTAGACGACTGCAAGAGAAATGTAGATAGTAGGCATGTTTTAGAATCCTAAAATGGCGATTCTTATATCAAATGGGGGGGGGGGGGATTTTTTTTATTAGTATATCAAAGACTTACAAAAAATTTCCCAAAATTTCGGAAATGTAACTTAAGTACTAACGAAATTCGTTAGTAATTCGTATGCCAGAGCATGCGCATTCAGATGGTTTTGGCCTACAACTCCCAGAAATCCTAACAGCTGGTAAATTGGCTGGGATTTCTGGGAGTTGTAGGCCAAAACTTGAATAAATCACACTGAATTCTAGATGGGACTCTCCAAATAGGAAGGAGGGAGGGAAGGAGGGAGGGAGGGAGGGGGGTATTCTATTCTTGGAAGCAGCAAAAGAAAAGGAGGAGGAGCCCCCGGCTCCTCGCTGCCTCTCTCTCACCCCGATCCCGAGGAGCGAGGGCCCAAGTTTGCCCAGGCTGGTCATATACCTACATTCCACGCACATGCAATAATACAGCAGTAATAACAATGGGTATAAGAAGAGATAAAATTCAAACCGAAGTATTCTGACTGGTCCCTCCTCATGCGGTGCAACGGGCTCTTCTCTGTGAGCCGGAAATTAGCCCGGGAAAAGACAGCGTTTTCTGCTTGGGTGCACACATACATATTCTTTGGGGGATTTGCTGCAGAATCCCGGCCTCATAGAGAAGATTCTGCAGCAAATCCCCTCCCAAGAATATGTATGTGTGTGCTCCCAAGCAGCAAAGGCTGGCTTTTCCCCGCTATTCCCGGGCTAATAAGAGAAGAGCCCGTTTGCACCGCATGAGGAGAGACCAGTCAGAATACTTCGGTTTGAATTTTACCTCTTGTTATTGTTATTACTGCTGTATTATTGCATGTGCATGGAATATAGGTATGACCAGTTGGATTACTTATAATATTAGGCACTTACAGTAGCATTCATTCTATTATACATTAGGTTGGTTTCTCACCCCAATACTCTTTGATGCTTTAGATCCTGGCAGGCAGGAGAGGCAGGGAAGCCTGGAAAAATGTAAACAGAGAGGATTACTCAGAAATAAAACCACAAAAGAAGGGCCCTTCATCCAAAGTGCCCTCCTTTGCAGATTTACTTCTGAGTAATCCTCTCTGTTTACATTTTTTCCAGGCTTCCTTCCAGCCGAGCGAAGGAGCGAGTTTAGGGCTTGCCTTGCCATAATATTGGCAAGGGAGGCGGGAGGGTGGTGAGAGAGAAGGAGGGTGCCCCCTTATGCCCCCTTACGACCTAATAACGACACTTAAGAAAATCCTGGCCCCCAAAGTTCGAAAAATTAAGTCCACTTCCTGGTTGGCGTTCCAGGTGCGGAAAAGCTCGAAAGTAGCATTTCTTACGAATTTCTTACGAAACGAATCATTTTCATAACTTTTTTCTCATGCCTAGTAGAGAGCAGAACAAAGGACTCTATGTAACATTTGTCGACCTCACCAAAGCCTTCGACACTGTGAGCAGAAAAGGTCTGTGGCAGATCCTGGAACGTCCCTCTAGGATGTCCCCCCAAATTCCTCAAAATGATTATCCTGTTACAGCGCGGTCAAGTCAGATATGGCGATGCTCTCTCAGAGCCCTTTCTAATAACCAATGGAGTGAGACAAGGTTGTGTTCTTGCACCAATCTTATTTACAATCTTCTTCAGCATGATGCTCCAAAGGGCTACGGCAGACCTACAAGAAGAAGACGGCATATATATACGCTATCGTACTGATGGTAGCTTGTTCAACTTAAGCCATCTGAGGGCTCGCACTAAGACTCTAAACTATCTAGTCCGTGAGCTGCTTTTTGCTGACGATGCTGCCCTTGTGGCCCATTCAGAAGCAGCCCTGCAGCGCCTCACATCCTGCTTTGCAGCAGCTGCAGAGCTGTTTGGGCTGGAAGTCGGCCTGAAGAAAACGGAAGTTCTCTACCAGCCCGCACCACAGGAAGAACACCATCATCCCCATGTCAGTATAGGCACATCTGTGCTTAAATCCATTCAGCAGTTCACCTACCTGAGAAACATCATCTCTTCAGACGCCAAGATTGGCAAAGAGATAGATCACAGATTATCAAAGGCATATAGTGCATTTGGAAGGCTTCACAAAAGAGTCTGGAGCAACAAGAACCTGAGGCAAAGTACCAAAATCAGTGTGTACAGAGTTATCATACTGTCTATCCTCCTCTATGGGTCTGAAACATGGGTCACCTATCGCCAACACCTACTACTCCTCAAACGCTTTCATCAGCGCTGTCTTCGCACAATCCTAAATACACACTGGACCGACTATGTGACGAATGTTGCTGTCCTTGAGCAAGAACGGATCACCAGCATTGAGGCCATGCTATTGAGAACACAGCTGCACTGGGCAGGGCACGTCTCTAGGATGGAGGACCACCGCCTCCCAAAGATACTACTCTACGGTGAACTTGCCACGGGTCAGCGCAAGAGAGGTGCCCCCAAAAAGAGATACAAGGACTCCCTAAAACAACATCTTAGGCTTGGCCAGATTGATCACCAACAATGGTCTACCCTGGCCTCACATCGGGAGGCATGGAGACACACTATCCACAATGCTAAAGCCTCTTTCAAGAAGACACGCCGAATGGGTCTCAAAGAGAAACGACAACGGAGAAAGAACCGCAACTTGGAAACAACATCACCCAAGGAGACTTTCTGCTGTGCTTTCTGCAACCGAACTTGCCTATCTCAGATTGGCCTTTTTAGTCATCAACGCGCTTGTAAAAAGCGTGGGATGAGTCCTTCCTGAATCTTCGTTCACGAAGTAATGCCGAGAGAGAGCATGTGTGTGTATACATGTATGCCAAAGGCTGAGTGATCTGGAAAGAGGATTGTCTTCTAGATTAAGTTAAGGGTCAAATTGGGAGGTGACAAGATAATACACAGTGTCTTCGTTCAATCTTAATCAATGGTATGGGACATATCATGGGGGTGATTCATTGTTTATAATTTTCCCCATCACTGAAAACCGAATAATCAAAAGACTAGATGTCCACATGATATTTAAGCTACATCCAGTCGGCAACAAGAATATGAAGTGTTTCTTTCTCTCTGATTGTGAATAAGAGCTGAGAAAACCACACCGCTAAGCTTAAATACATGAATGTACATCTGACATAGCCATTGTGTTGGTTCCAGAAGTTTCTGATTTAAAGCTCTCTGATTGTGGTTCACATCCAGTTCTGTAAACTATAATGCAGTGCAGATGTTGTTAGGGGGTAACTGACTGACGGATGCAATTAATTTCCATTTCTCCTTTGAGATAGAAAATTGAAGTCTGGTGAATGTATTTGCCATGGTCCATTGACTCAAGGAGAGAGAAAAGTAACTTGATCTTTGACCTTCCATCATAAATTCATCAATCTTTCTAATCAGAATGTGATAGTTGAGCAGTCCCCTGAACCCACATTCTTGAGCTTTGGAACAGTGGTTCATTATGGTCGATTGGTTAAAGGGGATTAAAAAAATATCAATTTGACATTTTTAACTGAGGTCAACAAGAGTCCATAAGTTTAATAAAAACATTTTTGTTGGAATGCTCATACTGTCTTTCTTCGGTTTGATGGTCTGGAATGACTATTTGCTATCATAGATGGAGCATTAGAAAATGGTGGTGCAACACATGATCAGTTCTACCAATAGGCAGAGAGAGAGAGAACCATCTTAGGCAAAATGTGCCAGGGAAAGCAGTGGTATTCCATTAGCCATTTCTCCTGAACTCCACTACTTTTTCGCTATGGGAGGATACAGCAGAGACGGCATATTAGCGAAACTATAAAGTGTTTTGTTAACTCTGGTGAGCATTATATAGTGGTTTGAGCATTGGACTGTGTGACGATCTCAGTCACCAAAAATTAACTAATTTACACTCCCGGTAGTTTGCCACCAACCTAATGTGTAATTAGGATTTCTTTAAAATTAAATACGGTGTCTGTAGCGATGCCTTCACAACAACCCACCCACCAATAATTAAAATGAGGAGACAGAAAGATGATGGAGGCTTCTTTTAAAAGTTAATAAACAAAAAGGATTTATTAAAAAACAACAAGGCTAACAATGAGGTACTGAGCGTAATGGTTCTTCTATGAAGCAACAATGGCGTATGGTTACAGAAATGATAGAATTAGGATAGCGTGATGGTTACAAAATCAATATGTGTGCTGGAGCGTAAAGGTTTCTCACTAACGAGGCTATTGCTTCTTCTTAAGATGTTATGTTCAGTTTCCTAGACAGCACTGAGGCTTGTCTCCCAACTTCCAATCTAATAATTAAACTAGATGGTCGTTGTCCCTTAATACTGGAACATCTAATCTCATCGATAGTTCCCTAAGTCTGGCTAACACTGGGTTACTAGCACCCACAATCTAAGAGGCCCTCCACCTGTCTCCCCCTCTCAAGAGACGACCAGGTATCCCAACTGACTATCACAAGACAGTTCTAAATTGGCACTCTTCAAAAGCGTCCCCACTAGAATCTCTACTGCCCCTAAGGGCTGTCAGATCTGAGTCTTGACCCCCCTAGTCCGGCCTATTCCTACGTGGTGGTTGCTTAAGACAGACTTCTTCGGCGTTGAGTATTTATGTCACAGCGGATAGGCAACAGAAATATAGAAGTTTAATTCCCCATCGGCCCAAAAACTCCAGTCTCTGTTCGAGTGAATAATGAAACTCTCATTCAATTCACAAGGTAAATATATAACTTTGTATTGAATTGTATTTAACAATAACTGGCAAAACATCGAAAAACAACAGCCATCACAGCTACCTTTCTAAACATCCTTTCCTCACAGATATTAAATCCCAACTGACAAATCCCAACTGTCACTTTGTAACTGACATTCCTCAAGGTTCCATTTAGCAGTCTTGAGACAGCGCCATCTGGTGTCAAACATGTCACACTGCAGGTCATCTCAAACTGCGAAAATATATCTTGTGCTGACTCATGAATTGCTATTCAAAATGCAATAATCTGACAAGACTGTCAGTCTCTATTGCTAAGGCTCTGGTGTTACTCCCCCAGAAATCCTGCTCAAGACTGCCTCAGGCTTAGATGTCAAATCTACAGCCTGACACTAGACAGCAGAGGCTGGAGATGTTGCTTCTTCACAGCCCTGCTCCAGACTGACACTTTCTGACAGGATTTTCTCCTCTGTCAGCTCCACTCCTCCCCCTCTACACTCTAACCAATCAAAGCCTCTTCCCTGTAACTAGGCACAAGCCTGCAAGGCCACGCCCCCTTGCTCTGGCTTTCCCTTCCCTTAATGGTTGCTGGCTGCAGCCACCTCACCAAAATGGATGCCAGCACAACCAAAACAGGATTTCCAAACCTCTTCTAAGCAGGCCTCGGCCCTGCTTAAGGCAGGTGAGTCCTTACAGACTGTAACTTTGGAGACCAGGGTTTGAATCCCTGCTTGGCCATGGAAACCCACTGAATGACCTTGGATGAGTGGCAAATTCTCAGCACCAGAAAACCCCATGATAAGGTTTCAATAAGTTGAAAACATCTTGAAGACACTCAACAAAAGTGCAGGTCGATCAGTCTTTGTGTGCAATTCCCTGTTTGTGGTGTTCCAGCCTAGCAGTGTGATGCCCCAGCCTAGTGGTCAGAGTCAGGCACCAGTGGTGCCAGTGGATCAGGGCCAGGATGGGGAGGATGGATGGCCAGATGGGGACGTTTCTGTAAATGAGGATTTGTCTTGGCTGCATAGGTATTGGCCCGAAGAAGGGGTTAATGGAGATTCCATGGAAGTTAGTTTCGAAACAGCTAGCGAGAACTCCAGTAACCTTGACTCTCATGGGAACTTGACTCCCCTGCCAGCTGAGCTCCTGGGAAATAGGGAGGAAGAGCTTTCTCAGCAAGATATGAGTCCACCTGGGCCCGCTAACGAGTTGTTGGATTTTGATAGAAGGGCTAGTATGAGATCCTCCCGGAGGGATTGGAATTTGCGATGGGGAATTCAGTGGTCTCACAGAAAATAGATTCCTTTTAAAAGACTGGCTGGGGAAAGATCTGGTTAGAGCTGAAGCTACGTTTGGCTTGGATTGTTCCTGTTCACGATTCTAGGTTCAAGTTGGCCACAGGAGCAGCTTGCCCTGTCTTGCTACGTCCCCGTTTGACCGTTGTCATAGTGCGCTTAGGACTCTAAGTTCCTGTTTCGGATGCCGGAGCGGCTTGCCATGGTTTTGAATGGTGTCCTTGGGATTTACTCCAGTTTTAGGACTTTACAAGATTCACCTGTGGACTTACTTTTTGCCTTACTTCTTTCATCCTATAGACTATTCTTATTCTAAATAAAAGTATTTTACAGAGCTTGCTTGTGTATGTGTTTTAGGGGGGTACGTCCAGGATCTGAGGTGCAACACTGTTCTACTTCTCTACTATATGTGGCTGGTGCAAGAAAACCACCCACTGCATAGTTTAGATCAGTGTTCCCCAACCTTTTTTGAGCCGCGGCACACTTTTTACATTTACAAAATCCTGGGGCACACCACCAACCAAAATGACACAAAATGACACTCTAACCCAGTAATACATATAGTTAATATGTTTTTAAATATATTTATACACTCAGTGTGAAACCTGGGCCTGTTTCGATGAACACAACATAGATATGACTTCCTCTCACATACTTATACATGGCTATCATGTCTTCTCTCAGCCTTCTCTTCTCCAGGCTAAACATGCCCAGCTCTTCAAGCCGCTGCTCATAGGGCTTGTTCTCCAGACCCTTGTGAAATTTCACCCTGAGTGAAACTTGCTTCCAGTTAACTATGGATGTCATGAAGCTGTTATAAACAGTTCCTGGGGGGGGGGGGCAACTCTCGAAAAATCCAGTAAAATAGTAAAACAAAACATTTCCAAACGGAGAGGCTCAATTTGTTTCTTGGAAACTTGTGAATGCTTCAGCCTCCCGATGCTCCCAGGTTTGCTCACTGCCCAATTCACCGATGTGGAACTTCCGGCATTGTTTTTGCGAGAAATCCAACCCAACGTGAAAACACCGACTCAATCACTTCCGCCCAGTGCTCTGCTTTTGCGGAGGGAGGCAGAGAAAGAGGCCACACAGATCTATGAAACGTATCGGGAGGCTGAAGCTTCCTCAAGGCGGCCCTGGCCCTGGCATTCGGCGGAGCCCTTCCTTTGCCTCAGGGAGTATCTTTGGGGAGGGAAATAGTGAGAAAGAGCTGCTAGGAGGGGGGAAGAGTGTCAATTTCCCACGGCACACCTGATGATCGCTCACAGCACACTGGTTGGGAAACACTGGTTTAGAAAGTTACTCTCCCCACTTCCCCCCCAAAAAATGGAGTAGCAAATAATCTGAAAGAAAAGATTGAAAAATATTTGTTGTTGGACAGCAGATTTGGTTAGCTGGCATTGTTATGAGACTTCTTCGCTTGGCCTGTGGCTAGTAAGGGTCCCTCGTCAAGGTCTGGTCTCTTCTCCATGCGCCCAGAGCCGGATCTTGTGCTCCGCAAAGTAAGCATTTGCTTACCACTCTCGCCTCATTCAGGGACGGATGTCACGTTGTCCCCAGCCCCCTCTGACTCCCCGCTGCCACCTGCCGCCAGCTGGTCTATAGCCTGGAGGAGGGACCAGCCGAGCAGTGTAGGCTGGAGGAGGGAGGGAGCAGGGAGGAGGGCAGAGCACAGAGGAAGGAGGGGGCGGGAGAAGGAGCGCCAGCCAGCCATGCTGAGTATTAAATGGCCTTGCAGTTCAAAAGCCTCTCTTCTTACTTTCTGGCTGATAATATGTGTGGTAATATGGCAGTGTGGGAGAAATGGGGTGGTTGGATGTATTGATGCATGCCTCTTTGTTTACCTTGCTGAGTATTACATGGCCTTGCAGTTCAAAAGCCTCTCTTCTTACTTTCTGGCTGATAATATGTGTGGTAATATGGCAGTGTGGGAGAAATGGGGTGGTTGGATGTATTTTTGCATGCCCCTTTGTTTACCTTGCTGAGTATTACATGGCCTTGCAGTTCAAAAGCCTCTCTTCTTACTTTCTGGCTGATAATATGTATGGTAATATGGCAGTGTGGGAGAAATGGGGTGGTTGGATGTATTTTTCCATGCCCCTTTGTTTACCCTGCTGAGTATTAAATGGCCTTGCAGTTCAACAGCCTCTCTTCTTATTTTCTGGCTGATAATATGTGTGATAATATGGCATTATGGGAGAAATGGGGTGGTTGGATGTATTTTTATGCTCTGTTTTATATTGTTGTTATTAAATTGAAATGTTGATGTTTTATAACTTCATTCTATGTAAACTGCCCCGAGCCTGCTGGAAGGAGCGGTACATAAAAATGAATAATAAATATAAATAAATAAATAAGAAAATAGTTATATGTTTTACATTTCTGGGTAGGTGATCTTTGGGACTCGGTTTTTAAATCAGTAGCTTCCATGCTGAAAAAGTGTGAGCACCCCTGATCTATAGATAGAGATATAGAATTACACACACACACACACACACACACACAAAAGAATAGGAAGAGGGCAGGGAAAAGGGTGAGGAAGGAAGGAAGGAAGGAAGGAAGGAAGGAAGGAAGGAAGGAAGGAAGGAAGGAAGGAAGGAAGGAAGGAAGGAAGGGGAATATCTATATATAGAGATATGTATAGATACATACACACACAAAGATAAAAGGAATAGAGCAGGGAAAAGGGTGAGAAGGAAGGAAGGGTTTTTAAAATTGTTTTTACGAGGTTTAATGATGTTTAAATCTGTGTGTTTTTATATGCTGTAAATCGCCCTGAGCTTCGGGAAGGGCGATCCATTAAATTGTGTCGGACTGGATGAGGGCTAGCAAATTGAAACTAAATCCAGACAAGACAGAGGTCCTCCTGGTCAGTCGCAAGGCCGAACAGGGCATAGGGTTACAGCCTGTGTTGGATGGGGTTACACTCCCCCTGAAGACACAGGTTCGCAGCTTGGGAGTGATCCTGGATTCATCGCTGAGCCTGGAACCCCAGGTCTCAGCGGTGGCCGGGGGAGCTTTTGCACAGTTAAGACTCGTCGCGCCAGCTGCGCCCGTACCTTGGGAAGTCTGATCTGGCTACGGTCGTCCACGCTCTGGTCACATCCCGAATAGATTACTGCAACGCACTCTACGTGGGGCTGCCTTTGAAGACAGTTCGGAAATTGCAATTAGTCCAGCGGGCGGCAGCCAGATTGCTAACGGAGCTACATACAGGAAGCATACCACCCCTGTTGTGTCAGCTCCACTGGCTGCCTGTCCATTCGGGCTCAATTCAAAGTGCTGGTTTTGACCTTTAAAGCTCTATACGGTTCTGGCCCAGCTTACTTGTCCGAATGCATCAGCCGCTATGTCCCACCTCGTAATCTAAGATCATCCGGGAGGCCCTGCTCTCGCTCCCGCCTACGTCTCAGATGAGGCTGGTGGGGACGAGGGAGAGGGCCTTCGGTGGTGGCCCCGCCTGTGGAATGCGCTTCCTATTGATGTACGATCCACCACATCCCTCCTGGCCTTCAGGAAAAAAGTAAAATCCTGGTTGTGGGACCAGGCATTCGTACACCAGCACAAGGCAGCACTTTAGATTGGTTTTTAATGAAAGTGGGTGATTATGGCCAATGTTTTTATGGACTGAACATTGTTTTAATCCAGAGTGAATGTGTATGGTGCTAATGTAGTTGTATTTTAATGTATTTTTAATGTATTTTAATTGTTGAAGGGTTTTGGGGTTTATATTGTTATTATGTGGACATCGAATTGTGCCGTACTGTAAGCCGCTCTGAGTCCCCCTCCCTCGGGGTTGAGAGAAGAGGGTAAAAAATCCGAAATAAATAATAAATAAATAAATTGAAATAATAAATAAATAAATAAATAAGGAAGGAAGGAAGGTGTGTGTGTGTGTGTGTGTGTGTGGCATGGGCCAACTTCGGTCCTCCATGTGTTTTGGACTTCAACTCCCACAATTCCAAACAGCCAGTAGGAAGTCCAAAATACCTGGAGGGCCAAAATTTGTCTATGCCCCCCCCCTCTCCATATATATTCTGTGATTGGTTGGGGGGGGCACCAAAATACTGTTTGCTTACCATTTAAAATTACCTAAATCCGGCCCTGCATGGGCCTTACTATGGTTGTGTTTATTAGTGCTTGTTGTGCTTAAATCTATTTTAATTTTTGTATATTTATATATTTTAAATTGTATACTAATGCTTTTATGTCAAGCTGCTTTGAGATAAAGCAGGGTATTAATAATAATAATAATAATAATAATAGGAAGTGTCTGACATATGATAGAATACAAAAGCCAGCATAGTGATCTTGTTTGCTGTATATTGATCTTGTTGTGTATCTAACAACAACAACAACAACAAATATCAACTATATGAAACAGTTATGAAAAGTGAACTTGGGATTTGACACTGGGTATCATCAATTGCAGATGATTTCCTATCTGGAGTCTTGTGTGGTTTCCTCTGAGGATGCCAGCCACAGATGCAGGCTGGAGAAAATGCTTGTAGAACACGGCCATACAGCCTAGAAACCACACAACACCCCAGTGATTCCGGCCATGAAAGCCTTCGACAATAGATTTCCTGTTTCATGTTCATATATTGTCAGAAACATGGTGGGTATTTTGAACTGCTATCAAAATACAATGATGGGTTGGATGCGATGTTATAAATTAAGGCTTAATTCAGACCAGTGTTTTTCAACCTGTTTTGAGCCGCGGCACATTTTTTACATTGACCAAATCCTGGGGCACACCACCAACCAAAATGACACTCTAACACAGTAATACATATAGTTAATACGTTTTTAAATGTATTTATACACTCAGTGTGAAACCTGGGCCTGTTTCGATGAACACAACATGCATATGACTTCCTCTCACATATTTATACATGGCTATCATGTCTTCTCTCAGCCTTCTCTTCTTCAGGCTAAACACCCCCAGCTCTTCAAGCCGGTCCTCATAGAGCTTGTTCTCCAGACCTTTGTGAAATTTCACCCTGAGTGAAACTTGCTTCCAGTTAACTATGGATGTCATTAAGCTGTTATAAACAGTTCCTTTAAGGGGGAGGGGGATGCAACTCTCGAAAAATCCAGTAAAATAGTAAAAAAAATAAATCCAAGGCTCAATTTGTTTCTTGGAAACCTGTGAGGGGGCTGCTAGGAGAGGGGAGAGTGCCAATTTCCCATGGCACACCTGATGATCGCTCATGGCACACTAGTGTGCCATGGCACACTGGTTGGGAAACACTGCCCTAGATAAATCTTGTGTTTATACTACCATTCCGGTATCAAATAGAACTGAATTCAAGTAGCAAAGCAGAAAAAACTAGTATATTTCATATAGGCTGCCTTAAGTCCTATATGTAGTCAGGAACAAGGCAAGATATTATTTATATGTGTGTGTGTGTGTGTGCATATATTAATGATTCAGACCAAGATGATTTGGGAACCCGCATCCCCATTTACAAGCCCATGTGGCCACTACGATCATCAGGGGGCCCCTCCTCTTGGTCCCACCCCCATACCAAGTATAACTGGTGGGCATGAGGGAGAGGGCCTTCTCTGTGGTTGCTCCATCTCTGGAATGCCCTCCCAGTTGAAGTTAGAACAGCCCTCTCCCTCCCCTTTTTCAAAAACCACGTAAAACCCATCTATTTGCCATGAGTAATGAAACCCCCCTCCTTCCTGACCAACGTCCTGTCAAGGGTTTACACATTCGTAGAGCTACTTTTACATGTGTATTTTATATTTCTAGATTCTATACTTAAACAATTCTTACTGCTATTTCACTTTACGATGCCTGATTGTTTACCCTCCCCATAGATTCTATTTTATATGTGCTTTTAAACTATGATTTGCTATTTTATTGTGCTGTGTTTTTATGATTGCATATGGCACTGCGTTTTTGTTATTGTATATGGCATTGGATATCTGCCTATGTACTTGGAAGTCACCCTGAGTCCTTCCAGGGAGAGAGGGCGGGATAGAAATAACATTTTATTATTATATTATATTTATTATTATCTATATATATAAAATCGAGTGGTCGTGCAAAGGACTTTATGCACGGCCAAACTATGCCCCCCAGAAACACCAATCCAATGACACACATTCCCCCAGACCACGAGGTATAACCTTAACACAAAAAAACCCACTTCCCTACCTTGCAACCCCCCCCCAAAACAAGCCCCCAAAAACCACCCATTGCCTCCCGTTCTGCGCTGGCCGCGAGCGCAGAACACAGGGAGGGCAATCGCGCAGGCGCACTGAGACCCCCCCCCACCCCCCAACCCAGCCCGGCGCCCTCTCCTCACTCACAAGGACCTTCGCAGCCCACCTCCCTACCTTTACACACACCCCCAAAACGGCCCCCAAAAACCTCACAGAGCCAGATCACATGGCCGCCGCCATTCCTGCCTCCTCCGCTGCCTTCTCGCCCTCCTCCCTCGCCTTCCAGGGGTTTACAGACCCGCTCCACCCCCCGGTGTTTTAGCCCCCTCCTCCTCTGCCTCCTCAGCCTCCTCGCCCGTCTCCCTGCCGTTCCGCCCGCTGGCGCCACCGGACCACCTGGGAAGCGGCGAGGAGGCCACGGAAAGCCGCCCACACCACCACCCGGGGCCAGCCGCGGCCCCCGGGTCCGCCAGCCCCTCAAGGAAGCAGACATGGCGCCACCCGCACGTCCCCCATCCCAGAGCAACTCGGGGGCGCTGAACTACACTTCCCAGAAACCTCCGCGGCCGGAAATAGCCCTGCGGGGCCTTCTGGGAAGTGTAGTCCCGTGGAGCACTTCTCCCCAGGAGAGCCGGAACTTTGCAACACAGAAAGGGTGAGTGATAGAGAGAGAGTCAGAAAGAGAGAGAGGGGGGAGTGAGAGAGAGGGAGGGAATAATAGAGAGAGAGAGTGAGAGAGAGAAAGAGGGGGAAGTGAGAGAGTGAGAGAGAGGAGAGTGAGAGAGAGACGGGGGGAGAGAGAGAGAGACGGGGGCAGGAGAGAGAGAGAGACGGGGAGCGAGAGAGCCGGGGGCGAGAGCGGGGCAGCAGTGAGAGAGTGAGACAGAGGGGGGAATGAGAGAGAGACACGGGGGAAGAGGGGGCAGGAGTGAGAGAGTGAGGGGGAGAGTGAGAGAGAGATGGGGGAGAGAGAGGCAGGAGTGAGAGAGTGAGAGAGGGGGGAGTGATAGAGAGAGTGAGAGAGAAAGAGGGGAGAGTGAGAGACTGAGAGAGAGTGGCAGAGAGAGGGGAGAGTGAGATAGAGAGACGGGGAGAGACACACACACACACAGAGAGAGACACAGAGAGAAAGCGAGAGAGAGAGGAGATTTCATCCCACAGAGAGAGAGAGAGAGAGAGAGAGGAGCAGGAGTGAGAGAGGGAGGGAGGGCGTGATAGATAGGAATAGAGAGAGAGAGTGAGTGGTACATAGAGAGAGATTGGGTGATACACACAGAGTGAGTACACAGATATAGAGAGACACACAGAGAGCGAGTGATAGAGAGAGTGTGATGGAGAATAATATACACAGAGAGACACAGTGATAGATAAAGATAGGGATAGATAGATGAGAGAGAGACAGACAAACACAGGAAGTTATAGAGAGAGAGAAATAGGTAGATAGGGATAGAGAGAGAGATAGAGAGAGAGAGACTGAGAGAGACACAGAGAGAGAGAGACATGGCACAGCAACGCGTGCCGGGTTCAGCTAGTATTATTATATTTGTCTCAGGTCTTTGTCACATTTGCCATCGCATATCACTTAACAAGTCAGTTCTCAACTAACTTTTACATTGTACAAGTGAATCTAATTTGTGGCCTCTTGCCTTTAATAAAGACTCTAGAATATATGAAATGTACTTACAATTTTGACAGTTGTATTGAGTATCCCACTTCCTCTCTTGAAAAGAAACCACAAAAAGGCATTCAAATCCGCTTTCTACAAGCAATATCCGTAGACATTTGGAAGAAAAACCTGATGAAACAAGCTTGTTGACTTTAAGCCCAGATATTTTTGCACAGTTAATCAAATATTTCATGTACTCTTCACTTGTATAGGCTGGCTATTTTCAGAAGGTGTTTCAAAAGGTATCGCCTTTACAGTACAAACTAAACGACCCCTGAAAGGATTTATTCCTCTTCTGGATTTAGAATCGGAAAGGAAGCATGAACATTATTAGTGAAATGGAAACAATCGGAAACATTAGTTAGACAAATATATTGTGACAGAAATATTTAGTTTTTTAAGCGCCACAAGAATCAACAGCTTTCCCGATTTTCCTTCAACAAACTAATACAGCTACTACTGCTTTGGAATTTATCCTAATAGAATGAATTCTGTAGATTTGAAAGCAGAAGAGATTGTAGCCAAGTGATACTCACTCTCCAAAGCATTTGATCCCAGGCTTGAACAAAATAATGTCAAGCAAGGATAAATTCATCAGCAGAGCCATGTTGGAACCATAAATAGTCCTCTTATTAGCTAATGAAGCAAAACATACTGCCGGAGAGTTCCAACGCGTGGCTCACACAGCATAAATCACGGCGAACTGGAGAGCGTCCTTATCTTCAAATGTTTACATTCCAAAGGTTGAATATCCGGGGCCTTTGCTCCCATCACAGACATGAACTTTCCTTCTCCAGTTAACTCTATAATGGCCAGCTCAGAATTATACAGCTCAGAAAATAGAAAAGATCCACAGAAAACATTTTAAACTCATCTTTGTCATATATCTTAGCACTGACAATTAACTCCTCTTTTGCTCTCACATAATCAGAACTCCCTAAACCCTTCAAGTAGAAGTATACTTCCTGTGCCATTGCGTTGTATGGTTTCAAAGGGACAGGGACATGATGTTTCTCTTCCCAGGGGATTGCTTCTTGCCTCCCTTTGGGGGCTTTGGGGCTCCCAAGGATCAAACTGGATACTCTCTTTAACTAAAATGGTTTATTCTTACTTTACAGTCCTTAGTGCAAATGTAGTCCTGGAAGCTTCAACCAGATGGCTCTCCAAAGTCTCTCTTTCTTTAACTTCGAGGTGAGGACGCTCGAAGTCCCAGCCAGGTGGCCTATGTGAAGGCAGAAAACCTTCCTCTGGGTTGCCAACTGACTGTCTGAGGGCGCCTGAAGTTCCTCAGCGTCACCCAACCGTCCGTTATGCTGACTATACTGTATGAACTTTGCGGTGTGAAGAATTGGTACTGGAAGATGCCTTGACTAAGGCCTAGCTGGCACACCTTCCAACATGTCCACTCTGTAGAATCTCTGGTGGTCGAATGAGAGAAAAGATGGCTTCCCTTTTTCGGGTCCCCGGGGAAAGGGGAGGAGCAAGCTTGAATGGGTTCTATAAACCAGGGCTGTCCAACTTCTACCGGACCTGTGGCCGGAATTCCGGTTACTGATGACCTGGGGGGCCGAAGGGTCTGCCTCCGCCCCCGGCCATCCAGTCCTACCTCCTTCTGCCATAAGGGGAAAATACAATCAAAGCATTCCTCAGCCATGTTGAATCAAACCTAAACTCTCATGAGAGCAACAGAAGTACTGAACCTTGAGTTCTCCTCCATCCAGAGAGCACTGTGGACTCAAATAATGATGGATCAGGACCAAACTTGGCAGGAATCCTCAGAAGAGGAGGAAGCCGGAAAGGGAATGGATGAGCATCCCCCCGCATGCTCCAAACTCGGCCCGCCCCTTTTTCACTCTGGCCATGCCCCCTCTCGCTTGGTGCACTCTCTCCTTCCCTCTTTCTTTCAAGTGGTGGAAAAGGGAAGGAATGAAAGGGGGGAAAGAGAGAGAGAAGGAGGGAGGGAGAGAGGAGAGGGAGGAAAGTAGGAGGAGGAGGAGGAGCCTGCTCCCCAGCCCACCCCTCACCCCCGGGAAAAATTCGAAAAAAAATATTTTTAAAAAAATTTTTAATCTTAAAAAGCAGATATCTTGTAGGAGGGTAGGGGCTGTGAGGAAGGGGTTGGGGGGGGCGTATACGGCCCACGGGCCGCCAGTTGGACAGCCCTGCTATAAACAATAATTGGCAGGTGCCAAGGACCAATGGATGCAGCTAAACCTTAAGTAAGCTGCAAACAGATTAGAACAATAGCAAAACCCCTTGCAAAACATGCAAACAGTTACATTACATTAATGCAAACCTTTGAACTCAAAATCTTTAAAGCAGGTGGCGCTCACTGCGCCGTCAGACTTCTTGCTTTCTTTCCACCAAACATCACAGATCAAGCAAGAGCTATTTTGCTTATCTAGCAGTTCCTATTGCAAAGTGCATTTATTGAGATAATCTAGTCCTGCAGCTTTAAGTATATCGTATGGGTTATTTTATTAAGTTAGGACTAGGTGATTTCAATACTGATCCTTTGTCTGTTTTCAAAATAACCCAAGTCAGAAGAATTCGCTTCCCATTATATATGAGACATTTGCCCATTTCTGGTTGAGATCAACAGTTGGTGGGGAGGATGAATGCCATTCTTGAAAACAGCTCACCACCACCATCAAGGGGGAGACTTTTGCTGCCACTCTCTTGAAACTTTTTGCACATACATGCTCATTTAATTATTACAGTGTTTCCTCGCTACTTCGTGGTTCACTTATTACAGACTCACTGTTTTGAGAATTTCAAAAAATATTAATTTAAAATACCCGTATTTTTCGCACCATAAGGCGCACCTGATGATAAGACGCACCTAGATTTTAGAGGAGGAAATTTGGGAAACAAAAAAATGGGGGCTGGCTACTATTTGAGATACTAATATGGAGGCGGGGAGGCGCTGGAGCAGAGGGGCGGCGTATACTCACGCTATATTCGCGCGGGCGGCTCCGGCGGCTCCCGGCTGCGCCCGCGCACCCAGACTCCCGCCGCCGCGTTGCGCAGCCAGCTGGCAGCATGGAGAACAGGGGGAAGAGGGACTCACGGGCAGGCTCGCGCTCACGGACCCGGAGGAGGGAGGCCACGAGGGGCGGCCCCACGGCGGCGCGGCGGCAGCAGGAGAGGCCGCCGGCCGCGCGCTGTAAGGACAGCCGGAAGAGAGGCCCGAGGGAGGGAGGGAACTCTTCCTCCTTCCCCCCCTCCCTCGGGCCTCTCTTCCCGGCCTTCCAGCGCGCAGCGGGCGAGGCCTTCCTCCCCCTTCCTCCCTCAGCAGAGGCGCGACCGAGTGATGTCACAAAGATGCGCCTCTGGCGAGGAGGAAGTCCGCTGCTGCTGCTGCTGCCGCTGCGCCGCCGTGGGGGCCGCCCTCGTGGCCTCCCTCCTCCTCCGGTCCGTGAGCGGCGAGCCCGCCCCGTGAGTCCCCTCTTTCCGCCCTGTTCCTCCCACACGCCCGGCTGGCTGCGGCGACACGGCGGAGTCTGGGCATGCGCGAGGCGCAGCTGGGGGCCCGCCCGGGAGCCGGGGCCCCGCTGAATATAGCGACTATATTGCTGCCCCCTCTGCTCCACAGCCTCCCCCCTCCCTGCCTGCATCTTCGTTCCATAAGAGGCAGCTGATTTTTTCTTCCTACTTTGGGAGGAAAAAACTGTGTCTTATGGTGCGAAAAATACGTGTATATATCATGGTATATTCGCTGTTTTGTGGGATTTTTCCACCACCACTCTCCAAGAGGCTTTCCCTCCTCAATCCTCCCTCCCTCCAGCCTTAAAGGGCCTTTCGTTCCTTTAAAAAGACTTAAAATAGTGTATAACTACTAAAATAATGTACAAATATTAAAATAGAGCATCCTTACATCATGGTTTTCACTTATTGCGGAGGTCCTGGAACCTAACCCCAGCAATAAGTGAAGGAACACTGTATTAGAATTATTACAAAGGAACATTCAGCCTCTACTGAGCATACTTAATAGCCACAGAATGTTGAGTGTCAACTGGGAAAATTGGAATGGTAGTGGAACACAGTATATTAGAACAGTGTTTTTCAACCTTTTTTGAGTCGCGGCACATTTTTCACATTTACAAAATCCTGGGGCACACCACCAACCAAAATGACACAAAATGACACTCTAACACAGTCATACATATAGTTAATAGGTTTTTAAATGTATTTATACACTCAATGTGAAACCTGGACCTGTTTCGATGAACACAACATAGATATCCTGGCAAGAATGGCAGAAAGACACAAACTTCCCACACAGAACTCCCATAACCAAGAGAAAATACTATAAGAGTTTGGTGGGCATTGACCTTGGGTTTTGGAGTTGTAGTTCACCTATATCCAGAGAACACTGTGGACTTGAAGCAGAACCGGGAGTTCTAGAACTCCAAGTACCAAGTTAATCTTACCAACGCTGCCCGAACGTGCGGATACTTAGAAGAGGGAAACACGTGACAACTGTGAAGTAGGATGAAAAAACAAAAAGGTTTATTTTCTTTCAACAGCTGGTGGGTATTTGCCAACAGAAAACGGCTGTAGATAGGGGCAAAGACCACATTTCATACAAAGA